>OU795039.1:24561273-25257056 GCA_917208275.1 Patella pellucida | reverse complement strand
TTAATAACAGATTGACTTTAAAAATCATATTTTAGTGTATTATAAATGTTTCATTACCGAAAAAAGTAAAATATGCGACAACTTTTGTTTACTCCCCGGACGATTTAGCTGCTGTGGGCGTATGTTTCGTTGTCTGGCAACTCTCGTTAAAAGTTGTACGCGAACTAAATGCGTTTGTTAGATACTGACAGGGCAGCCCGGAGTCGAACAATCGCCGCCCGAGCTGTCTTCGTCAGCTAGTTTCAAAATGGCGTACAACCAGTGCAAGTGGGAAAAGACGACAATAAAATCAGAAATATGTTATTTATTATTGTCGCACTTATTACATCACTCCTGTCTAACAAATCATAAAGCTGTGGTGTTACGGTGGCGGCATAGTATTTCACCGTAACACCACAGCCACTCTAACCATTCATAATACATCTAACTATCACTCCCTACACTCCCTCGTCTACTTTCCCAAACGTCAACAACACATCTCATACATCCATTTCGCTGATTAACCCTTGTACCATGTCTACTGGATTATAACCCTTGGTTGTACGAAAAAACGCGTTTTTAGCTTGTACAGGTTACAATCTTTACCCGATTTAAACAGTGTTCGAATATAGGCGTAAATGACGTTCGCCTGAAGTAGCTACTCACATCTGCTGAAACCTTTGTTGACTTATAAAACGGGGAGCATGTCTTTAACTTTTCCAGGGATGCCTGTTGTGCTGCGCCCCAATACCATGCATAGAGCGGGAGCCCATGGGTGTCAACCTAGCTGAAAAGTGTACATATTTTCTCCTATATGGTATCGATGCATGCATATCAGGTATCATCAGAATATAAGTCTGCGGGGTATCTGGTGGTGGGTGTGGTATTGCAAATGATACAATTTCAGTTGTGTAGGTATAGTTCATAATGGCCCCCTAATCAAAGGTGTTAAGCTTTATTTGCATTTGATTAGTATCTTTGTTGCATATTCTTTATATATTTGCCCACAATTCATATATATTTGTATGATTTGCTTGATGATAAAGACGAGAGTATCCCCGTGGAAACGTCGCTTAGTATCAAAATCAGTAATTGTGTATCCATAAAATTGTAGCTTGTGATATTTTATACAGTTATTTCTTTTAAAATTTCGCTTATAACCTCTACTTTCGATCCACGGAGGGGATTATCGATATTACGTTTTAGGATGTACTAATATAATTTCCAACAAATAATCTTGGAATTGCAATTAGCATTGCCTTTGACAACTTTGATAAACAAAAAATCATGCTGGCATAACTGCGTTGTCATCGACTCCCTTTATTATGATGCTTTTTGGGCCATGTTCGTAAATACAATGGGTATTTTTTTGGCAATTACTATGTAGTTTATCACCCCAAATAACAAAAATATGGCACATGCTATGAACACCAATTACAGTGCTAGCTTTAAAATATGCATTTTAGACTGGTCAACGCCTTTAAGTTTCTGGTAACAGGTTTATTTAGTATTAATTCAATACTATTAAAGCTTAGGAAATGATGAGGTGGAATTAACAACTTAGTTTCATCAATATGGCAGAATTTATGAGACACGGGCAGACGACAATATGGTTTATAATGATCTATTACTTAGATTCAATGGCTATTTTTCTAGATCAGGATAAACGATATCTCTGTCATTATAAACACACAACCCTTCTAATGTTCATTAATGTTTCGGTTCACACATTGTCTTCGCTTCCTGGGCACTCTCCGTATCTACAATGATTTCTTAACGATACCTTATATGTATGAAATTTCTACTATCATCACTATGTATATGGGAAAGAGGGGTAAAGATGATTCTCGGGGTTAGTTAAGCCACCCCCTCTCCCGAATAAGCGTAAAGATGCACAAATGGTGGTGGCATCTATTAAATAGTCGAATAAATGATAGTTACTGGTTTAAGGGACAAGTCAATTACACCAAGAACAAGGGAGCTACAAAAATAAAAAAAGAAATAACCTCTAAGTGAATTATTTTGAATACGGGTTTTTTGTTTTATATTTTATATAACCATGTAAAATTCTTTGAGAGACTCATTAGCAAATGATAAGCACTATAAAATATATGGTTGTAATTCATGTTGTTTTGATGTGTGTGTGTGTAAAGATTCTGAGTACTACTTGATTGTAAAGTTCATCTCGTGGCAAGTTGCGCAACCTTTAAGGGGGAGGTTGAGTCATGGCAGAACTTACTCCGCTGATTTCTGTGATCTTATTTTGTGGTACCCTTTATTCAATAGTGAATTTATTATATCTCTAATAGCGAAAATGGCCTTTATTCCTCACAACAAGTACAGTTCAATATAGAAAACCCAAGATACGTACACAAATTCTATTTTAACAGCAGTTTTGTAGAATGCGTTCATTTTCAATTTTTCAATACTGTGCTGCTGAATCTGTAGCCAAGTCATTCATTTAAGTTGAAGCTCTTGTAAATTGCCTATGAATTAAAACAACATGAATTAACATTTGTAGTTTTTTTAAAAAAGAAACAGTATCAGTACTTCTTCCTGGATTACATTGACTTACATGTATGATTAAACAACTTACACCGACCTCGGAGTTAATGTTGCCATTTGACCAAAACATTGACCATTTTTATTCCGCCAGTAATTTGGCTCGATAATGCATTGAAACCAATTTCGGCAGCCAATTCTGGATACTTTGGACCTCAGAGCAGTTTGTTTTGCAAGCGGCACAACTTACCCCTCTCGCCCCAATTTTATTCTACAAAACTGCTTTGTTGTAGGTGAATCTAACTGTGGTCATTGCGCGCAGACAGTAAACTAAATGCTTTACAATTTTCTATAAATTTGTTAGTTAAGGTAATCCCAAAATGTCAACATGGTTAGCATTGAACATAACAATGAATTACTTTTGGCGCTTATGATTTGCTGCTTCAGACATAAACGAGCTGTCTTAAATATTTCATGAATGAAACTGGTTAACTCTGCATGGTATCAACGAGTAGTTTCGTTTTGATTGAAGAGAAAATTTTAAACTTGGTAGCCGCAATAGGGCAGGTATATTAATACACTTTCCGTAGTGTGGTTCCACGGTTATCGGGTCTTATCCAAAAAAGACAATCCGGTAAGAAATTGCGGTTATCAATGACTTCAAGACAATGGGATCTATACTAATTCTAAACACCCTAGCTATGATGTATCGCCTTTTATAGATTAACGTCAATTGTATGAAATGATATTATCTATTCTTAGTCAAATCATAGATACATTGATTCAATAGTCACCGGATGTTACATGCCAATTTACGAACAGTACACTTTGCAATAATATCACATTTCATATAAAATTAAATGAAAGAATTAATGATAGCTTTAAAAACAATTATGCTCTAGTACACTGACAGCTTTTATTGCTATTATTTATTGGTTATTCGTTCGTCAACATTATAAACACACTATATCTCTGAATGGTCTGATCACTTACTCATTCTACAAAACTGCTTTGTTGTAGGTGGCCCTAAAAGTAAATCTTTCAGAGTTCTTAGTGTAGCATTTCAGAAATTAGGTCTGAATACTTTATGGAAGTCATTAGTGAAGTGACCACCCAGGATATACAAATTAACCAATAAATAGATACGTTTAACTGTATACATGTATTAGAAAGCTTATGTTTACAATTTGTACATGTAGTGATACCAACGACGTAGTTCTATTGACACGCAATTGCCATATCTGTTCCAACATTACTACAGATGTGAGAGCACTTAGTCAACTCACAGGCCCTATATGAAGTCCGGTAATGATTGTGACTGTGACTCTCTAGAAAAAAATAGGCGACACTTGCCTAAACAATATGATATGCTCAGTTTTTCTACCGATCGACTCCAGGATGCTCTACACAGCAAATATATTCTCGACGATATCAATATTGAGTTTTCTTACCCCCTCCGGGCTTATTCCTCGTATAAGCGATTGTCACGCCCCGTTTACCGTTCATTTAAAATTGATCGGTCAGGTAACACAGCCACACACAGATTGAAATGAAAAACAAAAAACATGAACAAAACTAGCTTGCTTTGACAGGCAACGAGTGTATTCCGCACCCAAAGCAGCATTTTAAAAGAAGTCGCTCTTCTTTATGACTAGCATAGCAATCCTGATAAGTTCGATTTAAAAAAAATCTAAATGGATTATAGAAAAGTGTTTTCGCGGTTTTGGTATACTGGATAGTGTGGGTATTGATCAGGTTCCTCATTTGGATAAGCTGCATAATCCTAGACAGTTTTAATTAAAAACATTCTCCAAAGATCTTAATTTTAGAAACATCAGTACATTGCATTGACAGTGACAATGATTCTGCGAAAATATTTTGCGCGGGTTCTTTCTGAGGACTTGACGTCCAATCCCAGCAAGTTTGGAATACAAATATCAGACACTCGGATTATTTTTTACAACAAAGACTGCAACGGCACATTTACTCTGTTCTGGAAACACTATTTCATAATGCAACAGTTTGGCGAAGATATATATCGGATTCAAGTAGTCGACGTTCGTGGCACTACATCAAACTGAAGACGTGAGACCTGACTACACCTCGCACCCAAACAATGGAGCATATGTAAAACTGTTTATTAGCGAGTGGCGGTTTGATTAGGATTATATATTCTATATCAAGCAATGATACATCAATAAAATACATCATATGGATGTAAACAACGATACCAATAAATAAAGGTGGATTTCTAATAATGACATCAAATATAATCTAATGAGATGGGCTTAACAACACCTGTCGATTAGACTAGAAGCAATATTGCCTTTACCAGTAAAATATTTAGGAATATTCTTAGTGAAGTTGAACTTTGGCCCAACACTATAAATGACACCTATAAATGCATTACGGATTTAACTAAATTAGATATTTTACATAATCAGTATAATTTCAACAGGAATAATGGTATTAAAGATAATGTTAAAAGAGATGCACCTCGTTACATTTATTCAATAAAACCACAATAAATTCAGATACATAATATCCTCTAGTAACGGTCGAACCAAACCAAACCTTTGGCCAAAACAACCAAGGGACTTAAATTATGCCAAACCCAACATGTCATTTGGTGCAGAACATTTTGCGATCACACTGGCATTAATTGCTTTTGCGTCATTGCTAAAAAAAACCCAAACCCATCGTTTAGTTAAATTAATCATAAATTTAATGCTAAATCGATAGAAACGTTTGACTTTATATACTGTGCTTCAACATTCAGATCTTAAAGACAATTTGGATAAGTTTGTAGATAAAGCTTTTAATGGAGCATTCGGAAAAGGCAGCAACTTTATGGCCACTTGTTCAAAAGGTTTTAAATGGATTATAAAACTGTGGTTTTTGACCAAGAAACGTTCAAAAACATTATACATTTTCTTATTGACAATGCCATATTTGGGGTTGGGGATCAGGTAATAAAGCAAACAATTGGTTTACCAATGGGAACGGACTCCACCACATTGATTACAATAACACCCATCAATGATAACGGAATTTTCAACAAATATAAAAGTGATATATATCCCTCAGAACTAATTTTAAATAAAGAAAATTCTGGCACTATAACTGCATCTGTTATTGAATTGGATATTACTATAATTAACAGTAAATTTAATATCGGTATTTTTGACAAAACGGCCAAACTTGGCTTTATAGTGGCAGACCAGATGTCACTCTATATTGTTTTCTATTCACAGACGCTGCGATTTTAAACAATATGTAACGATAATGAGCTAGTTCTTTCCAGAATAAAATATCTTTAGTTTAAATGCACTGCCAAATGTGTAATATGATTGCGCATTTTAAAAGAAAATTGTCATTTCTATTACATAATTGTGTAGTGATCTAATTGAATAATTATATTTAAGTTCTGTGTCTCCTACTTCTAACTCGATTATCTTCCTTATTTTTATGCCTTTATTAAAATACACTTTTACAGCTCCATTTGTTCAACATACCTAGTTTGCACTTCTTATATATGTATTACTTATTAGATACTATTAAAAAAAAATAAGGGGTATTTGATTTTTAAGTGTTATTAAAGTCACCTTATGAAACTGACGAAGAAACAAACGACAAAATGAAATGAAGTTCAGATTCATCGATTTATTTCAAATGATCGTTAGACTAAGTAAGGCACAGACTGACCATTATAAGGGTAAAATGATACCCGGGGTCAAACAGCAAAGTTACCACAGCATCACAACAAAGTCAGTAACGAGTAAATCCTCTTCTGTTTGCCAAACAAGCATTGATCCGACGTGGCATACTTCTAATGAGACGTCTAGGGTCATTTTGGTCCAGATTGTCCCATTCCTGTTGCAACGCAGCAGAAAGTTCTTGGACATTGGCAGGACGTTGTTGACGTTGACGTAATCTCTGTCCAAGCATGTCCCAGACATGCTCGATGGGGGAGAGGTCGGGACTCAGTGCTTGCCAAGGTAATGTGGTGATGTTCTGTTGTTGGAGGTAACCTGTAACGATCCTGACCCTGTGACATCTTGCGTTGTCATCCTTGAAGATGGAACGGCGGCCATGACGTCGTGCGAACGGCACAACATGGACTGCCAAGATGTTGTCCCGGTAGTACTGTCCTGTAACACGCCCTGCAACAACATGTAAAGCCGTTCTTCAAGCAACAGTGATGCCTTTCCACACCATAACAGAACCACCCCCAAATCGATCCTGTCTGATGACGGTAACGTCTTGGAAGTGCTCGTTTCGACGACGCCACATCCTCCTACGTCTGTCCAAAAAATCACCAGTGAACCTTGACTCATCTGAAAACATCACATTGCTCCAGCGTCGATTATCCCAGTGGTGACAATCCCTACACCAACGACGTCTTGCCTGAATGTGATAATCTCTCAAACAAGGGATCTCGCGAGGACGTCGGGCGCGAAGGTGACGACTATGCAGTCGATTCCGAATGGTCTGGCCACTCACTCTCACACCAGTGTCTGTTTGAAGACGAGCGCTGATCTGATTTGCTGTGATGACACGATTTCTCAAGGCCAAGGTACGGATAAATCGATCCGGGGCTTGAGTTGTCGCCCTTGGTCGACCTGAGCGTGGTCTGTCCTGTACAGATTGTGTATCACGGTATCTGGACCATAGCCTGAGAAACATTCATCGTCCGCGCCACAACCGCATGTGTTGTGCCGATCTGTAGCATGTCAAGGGTGCGTAACCTTTCATTTTGGGTAAGTCGACGCATATCAAAATTTGTTTTCTGGTCACTAAAACAATTAAACTGATGTTTCCACCCTGGAATTCAATGCTACAATGACTGTAACATTCAAAGTCAGAGTCGTGCAAATCTTGGGTTGGACCTCCATGATGATCCCATGCAACAACTGCATTCCATGCGGTAGTTTTGGTGCGTTTGGGCGTCACATGTAACTGGAAATGTTTCTTCTGTTAGGTTCTATAGTGACTTTTTTCGTAGTCGTTCGCATATTTTAGTATTATGCCCCCAAATTAAATATCCCCTGCTTTTTTTGAATAGTATATTTTATGCAATTATATAGCTGAATAAGAACAATACCGACGAATTCATTCGCATATTTTAGTATTATGCCTCCAAAATCAAATATCCCCTACTTTATGCAATTATATAGCTGAATGAGAACAATACCGACGAATTTCTAAATTGAGAGTTTATTAACCTGTTGGCGTTGTCTTATCTGCATTATCGCCCTTTTTATTGTTGTTTTTTTAATTACATTAACACATAACTTCATTAGGCAGGCTACCGCCTTTTACATCACGTCATTTAACAAACGACAAGTCGCACTTTCTTTTCCCTCTGTTTTGTGGTAATAAGAGAACACATGTTCTAATTTGGAAATAAATACACCCCAATTCTTTCAAACCCTTATAATGTTTCTCACTATAACATAGCCCATTAAAGCCTGGCGCAGACTATGCGACAACTGTAGCGACGAGTTTGCCGACAAATATCGCCGTAATTAAAATGGTGTGCGCACACTACACGACGACTTTGGCGATCCCGCTACATACCACAGTTCACGTGATCCGTCATGTGACAACTCAAAATGGCAGCATTTTCGTTGTCAGCACGTCGAATACTTCAATTAATGTTGATTTCGCACATGATGACGAGGCGCCGGCAGGGGCGGACTGGGGCCCCGAAAGGGGCCCTGTGCAGGGTAACTGAAGGGGCCCTTTAGAGTCAAATACGACGAACAACCGTGGAGGGCAAAGCCCGACGTCCCGAGCGCCGAAGGTGCGATTTTTTTAGGGGGGTCTCCCCGCACATTTTTTTGAAAGTCGCCAGCTGGAAACCCGTATTCCAAGCATCTGGGGATCTATTTTGGAAAAAATAAAACTCAATTTTGGCGAGGAATTTCTCTGGGATAGTATCGTTTTCCAAGCATCTGGGGATCAATTTTGGAAAAAGTAAATCTGCCGAACTTCAAAAACAAAAACATAAAAAATAAAATACTTAATAAATAAATAAAATTACTTAAAAGTTATACTGTCGGCTAGTGATAATAAACAAGACTTCGACATATATACATGTATCAACTTATGATGAATTATGGATAAAAGACTATTTATATTAAACTGGTAAATGTACAAATTACTAAATTAGTAGTTTAAACTTACAAGTATTACATGACATAGGACTGAATACTACTGCAACTAAATTCCATGTACCGAATACCGCCAGGTGCCAGAAGCGGGAAAAATGCTATTTCAGCTGAATGGTGCTGCCCCGAAAGTGCCCGAGAGCAAATATCACGAGGGCCCACCCACACTAAATATGTCATCAGTAACAGTATGATATGTATTTGTGAGCCGTTATAAAAACGCATTACGACTGTAACAGATCAAACTCACTGTATTACTAATTTGAGTTTTTAAGCTAAAATTGGGCCCCTCTTGAGGAAAATGGGGGCCCAATGGTCACCGAATAGAGGCCCACTTACCAATGGCAAGTGGGCCCCTAGTCTTGACTATGGGCCCCCACTTTTGACAGAAATAAATCACTATTTTTACTGAATTTTGAAGTATTTTTGAGTTTTTAAGCCAAAATTGGGCCCCTCTTGAGGAAAATGGGGCCCCCTGGCCACTTGTAGAGTACGTACATGTAGAGTGGGGCCCAGCTTACGTCAAATATGGGGCCCAAGTGGAGGGCAATATATAAGGGAAAAGCTAGCTGACATGGGGATGGGGGCCCCCAAGTTGGGGCAACTGGGGCCCCAAAACTTTGTCACAGAAATCATAGTGGGTGCACCCCCCCCCATTGACTATCTTTTAAACCCTTTATATGTTCACTTTTACATTAAAAAAAATGTTCATCTTGTTTTGGGTTTTTTGGAAGTGGGGGCCCGCCTGTGCTTGCGCCGGGGTAGTTGACATAGAACTGTGGCACGAACCATCTGGACACGTGATTTTATTTTGAGGAGGCGAGCCCAGAGCGTTTATTGTAATCTATCATCTGTCAGAACTGTCTCGTTAACGTTGTGCAAAGCCATATTTTGTGTTTATGTCACATGATACACATAGCCCCAAATGATTGGTTGATAGGTGATTTGGGTTCCTTGGCTGTCGTCAAACCCGTCGCCGAGGTGAGCACACTACACAATTGATCGCCGACGAAGCGACGACTTCGGCGATCATATCAAACTTGCGATCGAATGCGCACAGTAGGCGATTTTTTGATTTTTCATCGTCGGCGACCGAATTCGCCAATGTCGTCGCCTAGTGTGCGCTAGGCTTTAGCGGCACCTGGCTTTTTGATATATATACCCCTGATACTTATATAGGTAATTTTCCTTCAATATTCATAAATTCATATTTCATGTGGCATAAATAGCAGATCATGACTCCTACTATTATACAATGTTTTGGATATTATTATATTCCTCCTTGTTAGCTTTCTTCTCCTTTTTAATTGAAGTCTGTATCACTACAGGCCCGGGACTGTACATCGCAGTGGATGGCAACAGCTAGCCCCCGGATCCATTCACTTAATCTGATATATGCGTTTGTTTGTGATTTATTGTCCGTAAATTTGTTTTTGTAATTGTTTGTGTGTGGTGCGGTCCTGCTATACTTACTATAAGCTACAACCATAATTATATAACATATGTAAATTGAAAGACTGGCTACATTGAATAAACCAGCAACGTGTTTGCTTAATTTCAGTGGTGGTATTTCAAGTATGTATACAGAACAGGTATAAGCTCAATAAAAAATACAGAAAATGGCTGGCTCAAGCGTCTGGAGATAATAAAATAGAGGACAAGGGTCTACTTGCACAGGCTAAGGTAAGTTGCCAAAAATGTTTTCACTCTTTCAATTTATTATCTGCTATGTTGCCGCCTTGCCGTAACGTTTTTGTATTTAATAGAGTGACTTCATTTACTTTTAAACTAAAGTTTTTAAATAATAAGTTTAAACTCATGCAACCATCCAATGCATGTCCATGCAGTATAGGGATGTTTCTTTTGTGTTTATGTAGTTGGCTGCAGAAGCTGAGAATGCTGATAATAATGCTGAACAGAAACGTCAACTGGGAAAAAAAGTTCGATATGGAGAGATCGTACAGGTAACTTATAATTTTATACAAATTTATCTATTTTACAAATACAGTGTATAATTGTAGACATATAATCTTGGTCTATGTATATTATTTAATAAAGAAAACATTTTATTTTCAGTTGAAACATGTGTTTACCAACAAATATATACACATGTGTACGTCACAGACCAGCCAAAAGGATAAAAATAATATGATGGTAAGTAACTGTATTGTTTGTACCAACATATAAACGCTTGTTGTTTGTATCACACCAAGTCCGTCGCATCAAATCAACATTGAGGTCCCACTTGATAAATTTACATAATTGACAAAATCAAAAAGATTTTTTTGAAATTTGGTTAAATGAAAACTTCCGAAACATTCTAAACGTATAGTATGGATTGCTATAATATTGTTCGAGGCGCAAAAAATCTGTTTAAAACACACGTCTTAATTTCGTTTCGTTTCTTATACTTTTAACTGTCCTCTCTGTTTGTGCTGACCGCTCACCTGTGGCTTGTGGCTGTGGTTCCGCGCCCTGGTGTGAGCGTATGTGGCATGGAGATGGGGGCCTTCTCAACCTCGTGGATTTCCTACGTGCATTCCGGTTTCCTCCCACTGCTAAGGCCCCTACGCGCAAGCGAATTATTGATATAAGATTAAAACCATATGTTAGTCCCGAAATGACCGAGTTGTGTTGAGTGGACGTTAACCTCCCCCTCCCTCTCTCTCCCTCGCTCTCGCTCTCTCTCTCTGTTTGAATCTAACCAGATTGTGTGGTGACGCCACGGGTATATAAATGAAAACGATTTTGTTTTTCTGCCGCTTTATGTGTATCTCCCAAGATTCAAAACACAGCTCGAGTAAATAATGACAAAAGCGAATATTCCATTGGCTAATACCCCACACCAAACAGACCTCAGTTTATTTAACTCTTCCAGATTCCATTCCACCTTAGAGAAGACAAAATAAAAATGAAATCGAAACTATGAAATCGGAACAACATAAGATCTTTATTTTAGTCTTTTGGGGGTAATTTAAAATTGGCAATTCCATACTAGTCAAAGGTTTTTTTTACGTTCAACATGTAGACCATAATTATATAAAATTCCGCCTAATCGTCAAAATACACAAAATTAAGTCCTAAATTTATTCTTAGCACCAAACATATCCCATAATTCAGTGCGTGATACATTGTAGGCGTATAGTTTTTTTTCGCAAAATAGACCTATATCTCCAGGGTTATTCATCATCGACGTTAATCAATATTATTACTCAACTACTGGCAGAAAAAAATACACAGTAGGGAGGACACAAATTATATTTAGAAGAGAGTGCTACAACAAATGCAAAACAAATATATATATAATGAAATGATGGAAAAGTGGTCATTATCGATCCTATATTATGGGGTTGGTCATATGCTACTGCATTGCTTTAGGTGATTCAGTTTAAATGGAAAAATAAACAGACATTTCACTATACTAATTGTACATAGAGATGAACTGGAAGCCCTTAAAAAATAACACTTCCTTGGGATATGAATATGAATTTACAAAAAAAGAACACTTCATATTGTTATACATGTTAAAAAGAACGAATTTTTGTTTTATTTTACGCACGTAACACACCATTCAAAAATAACGATCGTGTCCATTTTCCAATTTTAAATGCATTATAGATTAGATTGCGCGTGTAGAAATTAATGATAATTATTTTAAAGAGCTTAATCGCTAATATTTGGGACAAATGGATTTTTTAAATGTAATATGAATGTATATAATTTCTAATCAGTCTCAATATGTCCATCTCTAGCGTCTTGCTATTTTAGTATACACTGATAGTATTTATTGCGCATTCTCTCCAGATAAGAATAGGACGTCACCGTTTGACATTACTTGTGGAATATGTATAGCCTCGTTCTTCGAGTCCCTTGTTACAAATGGTGTTGAAACGCATTATTGAATATCAGAAGCCCATCTTTTCCTGGTAAGATCACAACATCAATGTTGATTTAAATTGACAACTAATTCGTGTTTTTAATGTGGAAGACTTTGGGTGATATTGAGTTAGAGACTTAGGTACTTTAATATTAGTTCTTCAAAGGAATTAAATATTATACGATCTTTTCTACATTTGGTTTTTGTTAGGAATCGCAGTTTTAATGAATATCTAAAGTAATGATATGTGTTTTGTAGTTTGTGTTATTGAATCTGAAGAATTTTGCTGTCATATTATAGAGTCATTATTAGTATAATTCTTCCTGTATTATAATTTTATAGTGCATATCGCGTGCTCTAGAGGTAGTACACACAAGTGATAGCGTGCAGGGTTACATTTTGATAGACACAAAACACGCCTATCCCATTACTCTTTCCTGTAATGAAAGTCAGGCCATTTATTTAAAAAAACAGGACATGGTAGGTTAGGTTGCTAGAATCATCCAATTTATACACTGTACTGATATATTCAACGCAAGTTGTCATTCTTCTGTTCTATGGTTGTTTGGGTGTCAAAAGGATTTCATAGAAATGAATGCAAAATTAAATGTTAATATAAAAACTTTATACGGATAAATACTAATATAAAGGATAAACATCAGTAATTACTTGGATGCTGAAGCTAAGTTTAACTCCGTTAGTTAAAGACAGCGGGTTCCAAACATATCCGTGTACAAAATGTTACATTGCATAAATATGATTCTAAAAAGATATTTACTAAATTTAACATTACATTATATTATTCACGTGCTTTACTTATTGGAGCGTCACCCCTCTTTTATTAAAACCCAATGTTTCTGGTCCATTATGTATTAACACAGTCAATCAGTATTCTTATTCATCTTCTGGGAGTTTCCTCCTTGGTTCTTCTATATAATCAGTCACGAATTATTATTAGATTGTCATTTCGTTTCAATCGTTGTTTTGAAATAACAATCACGCATTGCTCATCCATGACTTTATTTAGTACCAGCACTCCATAACCGAACCTAAATCGTCGTGTAATCGTCATAGTACATGTAACCGTGGACAACAAAAAATATCCATCATCAATATTTGATTCGTTTGTCCCAGACTAGTCGATAACATAGTCTTCATAAAAATATTTACCTAACATTCAGAAAGGTAACGTATGAACTGAGGCAAACAAATGGTTCCTTTTTCTAGGTTAGAACGTGTAATACTGTAACATTTTAGAAACAAGGTAGAACTGACAGCATATTCTTAAATCCATTCTCGAAAGTATTAGTTTGCGTGTCAACTTTGGGTCTACAATTCAAACTATATCATTCAGATATACACTCTAAAATGTGTTAATTCTAATTTTATATTTCCCTTGATTTATATTACTGAACAAATCCGTTGTCTGAGCAACATTTTCGCTAGCAACACCCAATTACTTATAACACTCATATATCTATTAATTTGTTATTATCATAAGTTAGTTAGACCATGATACAGTTAGTTTGTCAATCAATGGAGAAGGTCTGCAACTATCCAATATTTAAAACAGATGTTATTTTTGATGAGCATTGATCGTGTAGCGTAGTAATAAGACGAAATTCTGCACATGGCTAATCTGCAGGGTTTTCGGGGATTGTTAGATGAATACGAAGAAATGAATTACAGCGGAATCATGTTTTCTTTGACTTTGAATCCATAACAAGCAGGATGGCTCCAAATGTCATTACAAACCCATTTATATTTCCACCAATTCCGTTCTTTATTTGCACTGTCTGACCCGTGTATGCGGTCCATATGCTTAAAGAGACGATTAAATTATACATGATTGTATACTGGGGTTATAATTTTATACGTTTTAAGATGTATTTACCCGAGGCTTTCGACATAAATGTACCTTTTATCAACCTTGTAGGCGGTACATACTTCTCGGTCATTTTGTAAATAGATAATCAATCTTCCTATTATTAAACTTTCGATTTGCAAGCTCTGGTTTGCAATGTTTAATATAGTCGAGTCGATTCTCTCGGATTTAAAAACAAAGTTAGCCACTCAATATTACCACCCAAATAACAGTCCTGAAATGTTTTACATGTGAAAATGATTAGACCAAAATAGATAATCACTTTCCCATGTCCCCGTTATCTTTAGAACTTCATAACACTTCCAAATCGAGAGGTAGCACTATTGCCAATTGGAGTTCTAATAAAATCGTATTATTTGCCGATTTTGTGCGATATATATTTCGTTTCAATTGAGTCACTTTATTTAATGTGGTAATATTTAGTGAAGACCATATTATGTTTCTAATTACATACTATTATTATCATCATATAAACCGGTAGAACATGATGTGAAAATTTGGTTCACTAGTTGACTGTAATGTGGAATGATGGAGGGAAGCTTGTCAATACTAATTGCTTTAGTATCAGGATTATAGAAAGTACAGAGATATCGAGTAGATCGGGCTTCTGTATACTCATCATATTGGCAACCATACACATCATCATCAACACATGGCCTCTTGTATTTTTCTTTATATTGTCTAAGGAATTAGAATTTTATTATATATGTCAGAAAATGAAAGTTATGTTGCATCTAACAAGATTGTTTAATTAATAGCGATCATTGGTAGTAGTATGGTAGTTACTGTTCTAAAACATTGAATGGCAAGGGAATGTTTGGGTTACTAACCAGCTAGAACATACTAAATATTCGACTAGGTAATATTGAATATCAGGGGAGGAATGTTTTCTTAATTAGGGAGTTTTATATTAACCTTATTACATCAAAAAGGCCAATACCATACATGGCGGACGTACGTTTACAAGAACCGATAAGAGCGTTGTTTTTGTAAAAACCAAAATACGAAAATCTTTCATTTTCGTATAAAGTATAACATCTTTCATTTACGTATAAAGTATAACATCTTTCATTTTCGTCTCCTTTTGGATATTATGTATTATATATAACATATCTTTCCTTGTCAATTTTTGCAATACTTAAGGCACAATTGAAGAAACAAAGCTCTTGTCGGTAATAAGTAGAACCGTTTATTTATATTTTTCTCTCAAAGATGCATACAAGACATAAATATGTTTACTTTTAACAGAACATACGATATCACTTCTTCTTTAGGCAGTTCACAAAGCTAACGGTTGTAGTACACGTTGAGGGCATGTTTACTCCCCTGCTGCAATACTTTGTTCTTTAATGCCTTATGATATACAGCGTGAACGTGCTGCAATGCAGTGCACACGATTTTATAAAGTATCTTTAAACTTTCAAGGGGTTGGGGGTGGATAGCTGAATGGTTAGCGTGCGCGTGCTGTATCATAAAGTCTGTCATTGAGTCAACTGGCGTAGTGTCGAATCCCCGGTTGTATGTGACAAGAAGTAGGGTCGCCTATCCACCCTCGTGGGTTTTCTCCGGGTTCTCCGGCTTTATCCCATTCGCGCAAGCGAATTATTGAAATAAAATTAAACCATATGCATATGTTAGTCCCGAAATAACCCAGTTTGTGTCGAGTGGACGTTAAACCCAATTTCTCTCTCTTTAAACTTTCAGGTTCTGTGTTACACAGATAAGGTGTAGAATTTCTTTAGTTATCGATACTAACATAGATTACCATATTTGGAGATATATGATAACTAACTAGAGTAATAATATTTAAATATTTATAGTGGATGATTTAATTGATTTCTGCCTATTTGAACAGTCAGTACACATTATTTACTTACTATTCTACCATAATACACCTTCTTATCCGCAATTACAATTTCATGTTACTTTCATCAATCAGTTTCATGCAATAAATTCATGAAAGACTTTTTCTGTGTGCCTAAATCGAATGAATTTTAAAAGGCGAGCGTGACGTCTATAATCTACAGTAATGGTTGTGTGGAAAAACTGTATGCAATCGTGGCCAAGTTGTTGTAAATAATGGTGTTTAACGTCCGCTTCCACCCGGCTGATATCGTAGACAATGTGATAAAGTTAAATACATTTTATGCTGTTCTTTTCGTAGCAACATTATGAAATTGTAATTTTTAAAGTCCAACATAAAATTGTAGACTAACAATGTTCCTCTTCAAAATCTCGGGGACAGCTTAACGAGCGCGGGGAGAACGTCCATGTTCACGCTTTTTAAAGCATACGCTGACGAATACCTCGCCACGCCCTCTCTGCGACGAATCAGATCGCGGTACACTTTCATCACGCTTCTAAGTTTTTCGTAAAGTCCCCTTCACACAGAACTATTGCACCTGTCAGACCAGGGTGGCGAAGGTCGCCAGCAAACGTAGACACAACGCGCGAAAATGTCCAAAAATATCACAAACTTGAAAAAAATCGCAGAACCTTGGCTTTTGTTTTGAACATGCTCTTAAACCCGTGATTTGCAGCGCGCCTTGATATAATTTAAAAAATGACATGAACATATAACACCTGTACTATATCACTTACATTGGTTACCTACTTTTTATCGCGCTGATTTTAAGATATTCGACTTATTACTGTTCACATGCCATCAAAGAACTCATCTCATTGCCGTCTTTTAGAACAAAAATCTGTTAACCACCCTTTTTTTCTAATTAAGTTCCAAACCTTTAAATAAACTCCGACTTGGTGTTAGAAGCAGTGTATGAAATTTAACTATCTTTATAGTTTTTGTTTGACCTATTTACGTCATTACAAATGTTTTAGAGCTTTGTGTTTGAAGTAACCCAAGTGACATACCAAATTTCAGCTTTATAAATTTACCTGTGTGATACACATTTTAATACTGCCATCTCATATCTATTGGAGAGATTTAAAGAATGATTTGGTTATCGTGTACTTTTATACGCCGATTGTCGGTTTGAACGAAACACTGTCATGTGTACAATGAGATCTGCGATATCTTAATATAGATTTCCTTTTAGTGATGTTTCCATCTTCATATTTTTGTTGTTCCCATTTCAGATAATGTTACAAGATTTCAATGCCAAAAATTCACAATTCCGTATCTTGCCACAATATAAAGTAAAATCTGAGGGAGAAGTTGTAAGTATAGTTAGTTGTTTGAAAAACTTGCCCAACGTCTGCAAATGGCCCGATCCGCGGAGGCTCAGTGAGTAAGGTACTGGCTCGCTAGCCTGGAGATCCAGTGTTCAAGCCCGGTGTCGACCGAGAAGTCCATATGTCACTGGTGCAGCACGGAGTACCTATAGTAAGGACAGTGTCTTGTCGTTCGGATGCTACGAAAAACTGAGGTGTCGTGTACACATTGGCGTACACATAAACTAACCCTTGGCAGTTGGAATTCAGTTGCTGCCCGGGCAAAAATCCAACAGAGCACATTGAGTATACCAGTTAAACGTTAAACCCCATTTTACAAGATCAAATTGTCTGCCATTTAGGCATATGTCGTAGTTTCGAGCTCACACTTCCAGCAAACCGTAGGAACCATTAAAACATCCTTGTGGTCTTTTAACCGGGTAAGAATTGCTCATTCCAAATTACATTAACATAATGAGTATTCAATAAATAGTCTACAGAATGAAACTTGAGTTAAGAACATAGGGCTTTATTGCCTTTAGGGTGTGTACTTACGATACGAGTGATGGTTTAGAATGTTAATTGTGTAATAAATCCATATCTGACTGATATATTGGTTAATATCATTATATCATATTATCTATTATCCTATGTCTGTCTACCAATTATTTATTTGTTTCTTTTTACATGAATCTGACTAGTCTTCTGTGTTTGATTAATTGTTTATCTAAACGAATATAACAAATTGAATTGCAATAATTGCATTATTACATCCTTTGTAGGTACAAATCTATGACCAGATCGTATTTGAAAGCATCAAGTCTCCTGGCCATTATTTTCATGGGAGTTCACCATATCATATTGACTTAAATACCTTTGGGTAAGTAAAATGTTTTGCATTTTATTTCGTATTCTTTTGTAATGTATGTCATGGGTATAATGGCGACTTTTTTTTATGCCAAACTTGTATAACGTAGCAAGTAATGACAATCTAAATTGCAATGTAATTACTTTACAGTACACGTCCATCATTCCGCTTACAAAAATGGTTTCTGGAAAAAAAATTATTCGTTAGTTGATTTAATGGTATTAGACATAAAATACTCACTAATAAACTCACCAATAAAATCATCTCAAAAATATTAAAAATTCTGGTGTTACAAAGGCGAAAAAAATCATATCTAGTTAAAAGAAAGGATGATCAAATAAATATTATATCTAGTTAAAGTCGCTGATCTTCATGTGTATTCTTCGGACGAGGATTAATTTATAACGGCGGAACCCAATTAGATTATATAATATTTAAATATCAAGTAAACAAAAGTAAAATATCCACGGTCGATAATCCTATTTGAAGAGGCCATTAAAACATTTTCCCTATCCATTATAGGTGGGACTGGCCTATTTGTGTCTTTTGCAGAGGAAAATTATAAATTCATCATATCTGCACGGAATTGAACCATTTTGGCTTGACCTTCCTTAAATTTTCTGGGCACTCAGCATTCCTCCAATGATGGTCAGCGACTGAAACGAAAGGTGTATGAACACATGTGTATCTCTCATGTTCCATTACAGCGTTTGGGCTCGGCTATCCATCGTCCTTCACCTACTAATCGACAGCTTTATATATATATTCAAATCTAAATTCGAATCTGCCGGTTATCCATTGGAACTTTTTATCTTGTAATAAACCAAACATATCGGGGTGGGGGAGTAAGGTTGAGCATTTGCACCACTTTGCCCCCTTCCTCCCAGATGCGGCACTGCTTGACAGGCGGAAGGCTATTGCATCAAGATCCAAGATTCCTCCGACCAAGGTGTATAACATTTTTGACACTATCAGTTTACCCGGTAGTATGAACGTACATTTCAAATCCTCACTTCCAGTAAATAATGGCTATCATTAAAATGGCACATTCGATTTGATTTGTGTTAGAAAAAAAATCGTCGATGTCATTTGCTTTTATATGTTCCTGGCATGACCGCCTATTTTAAGTCAAATTTAGAGTAATTTGACCAGTGTTAAATCCACTAATAAATTTTTCCCGAGAAGAGCGTGAGTATCAAGCATTCCGGTAATTCTATAATAGTATATCTAGGAATCTAATCATTCATAAGGCATACTTATCACGTCGGAATCGAGATTTAATGGCACCAGTATTTAGCATAAATATTTCCCAAACGATCTGTCTTCTTTTTCTACTAAGCTAACCGAATTTTGGTTTCATTATATGACGCCAGTTTGTCACAACCTGCTATTTACCATAAATGACCAAACTGTTTAAAGTTAATTAAATTATAAATATCTATAAGATGACAAAGACCTAACATGCAAGACTAGAAGTTAAGTACAGGGTCCTAAACTTTACAGACCAATTAGCGTTTATATCGATTTATATGTATTCCTTGTCTTTTACTAGACCGTGCCTAAATACATAATAAAACAGTTTATAAAATACCATTTGCTTTCTTAATTTAAAGATATATTATACCTTTGATAACTTGTCTTTTGATTCGTTATGAGTCTATAACCTGAAGGTTTATATCTGGCATGATAGCGAAACCGAAAGAAGGGCACATTGCAGATTCTGACTTATATAGACTCATAGCGGAGCAAAAAAGGCGAAATCTCGCTACGCTACCCCAAGCTTTTATTCGGACCGATTATTTCTTGTTTACTCGCCCTCGCGCTGTTATACCATAGCGAAACCAAGCCGCGACGGACCGAGATGACCATTTAATTAACGCGATTGCGAAAGTGTACTTGTCGACTTCCATCCGAGTTGAATATAAGCAATCAAAAAACCGAAACATTTTCTGAAGATATGTTGTAAGTCCATTCGAATCAAATGATATTTGACACATGGGGTAAGTCTGCAAACCGTAATTTTAAAACTCCATTTAGATGACATGTATACAATAATGATAATAACTTCCGGTTTGCGTTTCATGTTCCCACACATTTGGTGTGGCACACCTACATACCGTAATTGTCAAACAACTTGTATGAAATAATAAGATTACATTAATAATATCTTGGATCAAGTACTCGTGTCAGGTGGGATTGGGGCAACTAGTATAGACCCCAGTGAACTATACCTACCATTACATGTCTGAAATATAGCAACAGATGTGCGTGTGTGTCTGTGTGCATTATATTTTATCACCGTAACTAGACATGATTACCTTAGTGCGCCGATCTTTCAGACGTCATAATCAATGATAATGTATTGGAATTTTCATGTTTTCAAATGATGAATATTATGTCTTTAATTCTGATAGAAAATACACACAAAAATGTTGGGGTGTTTCCATAGTAACCAGACATCTTCATAATACATGTTGACTTAATTCTATCTGAATTTTGATGGATTATTTCCCATCGTATTTGATGTTTAGTTTATTAAAGTAGGTGTCATTTTGAATTTGATAGTTGTTATTTTTATGTTTAAGTCATATTTTGGAAATAATATATCTTAACACGTCATTGACAGACAAAACACTGTCTGTCAGCTGTTCAGTTTTAAAAAAGAACCTTAATTTTTATGAAGTAGACAACAATAAGGCATTTCACATTTAAAATAATGTTTTAATTTTCCAAGCGAAAGTCTGCGTCAATATCCACACCATCGTTAAAATGTCGGAGTATTTGATTAATTATTCAGATTGTTATTCTCAGTGGTCCTATATTCTATGTATTTGACAATCTACAATAGTATGTAATGTTGTTCTCTTAACTTGTACTTTCATTCCGCATTGCTTTAATTCATTATTGTATTTCACCACACCAATAAGACTTCTTTAACTTCTCCACATTATATTATTATTTATTACAAAACCTTTGTATAGCAGGGTCTTCACCAAAGTGTTTTTTTATGTTTAAGTCATATTTTGGAAATAATATATCTTAACACGTCATTGACAGACAAAACACTGTCTGTCAGCTGTTCAGTTTTAAAAAAGAACCTTAATTTTTATGAAGTAGACAACAATAAGGCATTTCACATTTAAAATAATGTTTTAATTTTCCAAGCGAAAGTCTGCGTCAATATCCACACCATCGTTAAAATGTCGGAGTATTTGATTAATTATTCAGATTGTTATTCTCAGTGGTCCTATATTCTATGTATTTGACAATCTACAATAGTATGTAATGTTGTTCTCTTAACTTGTACTTTCATTCCGCATTGCTTTAATTCATTATTGTATTTCACCACACCAATAAGACTTCTTTAACTTTTCCACATTATATTATTATTTATTACAAAACCTTTGTATAGCAGGGTCTTCACCAAAGTGTTTTTTTTAGCTTTGCATATACGTAAATGTAAGCAAAATATCTCAATTATAAAATGTTATTCTTTTATTTTAGTGCATACAATGACATTTAAGACATACGCATACAATATTTGATTTATATAGTAATTAATAGCACACATGTGTTAAAAAGTATAAGAGTGTATTTAAAGACATCATGATGAAAGAGTCGTTTTATATTGGGGTGTCCATTTTACGTGATGTGTGTAAAGCTATTCACCATTATTAGAATATAATATTATTATTAATATTCGTGCCTGAAATAAACGAAGTGCAATATGTGCAGGCTAATCCCAGTTTAAAGATGGGTCAGAGATTATAATAATATGTATGCTAAAGATCGTTGTTTAAAGAGACGTTAGCACTTTGGGGATTTTGGCCGGGTCGGAACAACATTAGTATTCTATTTGACATTAGTATCGGAAATAATCAGATTGTGTATAAAATATAACGTCGGTGGGAGTCAAAAGGTCGTATCTGGATTTTGCGAAATTGTCCAGGAGAGCCAAAAACACACACAGAGGTTAAAAATCAAAATATCTAATAAAATCGTCACGTCAAAATGTCGTATGTGAAATGTCGTATTTGTGAAGCTTTTCTCAAATATTTATTTACAAAATGTATGTGTAGCCAGTTAAACAGCGTGTAACGATCCGAACATGTCAAACTCAACATCTAGTGCAGAAATAAGGAGCAAAAGCTAGTTATTTGCAATTTTATACAGCAAAGACGTATCTCCGAAAAATATTCACCTTTACCTGCTTCAATTTCATAGATTTTACACAGTAGAGTCTAAACAATAATTTCAATAATAAGTATTCAACCATAAAACAATACTGGATATATTTCGTTTGATTGCAATGCTTTGATTGGACACAAAGTTGATTTTTGTCAAGAAAATACAACATTTTCACTATACGACTTTTTGAAACAGTATCTATAAAGAATATACAATCTCCTTTTATTGGCTGAGAAATACGACTACCAGATGAAAAGATGCGCATGGAAATTCTCATTCCGAAAAAACCCAAAAAGTGAATTTCGCAAAATATGCCAGATACGACCTTTTGACTCCCCACCGACGATAAGACGAATCGTCTCTACGGTATACATGTACACGTTTAACTTTCCAATTACGAGGTTTTCGAGGCGTTTAACCAACGGTCGTAACAAAACATTTCCAGATGAAGACTGGCAGGTTTCAGTTGTTTGAAAACGTATCACATATTTAGTTGCTCTGCCCTAATGTAGGGGTTTTAAGGGGTTTAAACTCAGAATTTAGCAGTTTTATTCACCAAAATATAATAGAGATTCGGCCTTTTTAAATATGTAGGTGAGTGTTAAGATGTTCGATAGTCTTATGAGTCTACATATATTTTCTTGCTGTGAGTCATAATGTTTCTCTAAGTTATTGTCACTTTTAAGATGATTTATCTTAAAATGTTCTGGTATTCAATGTCTTATTTCAGGTCTGAATTAAACTTGGGCGTAGAGAGGTCAGGGTTTACATTAGTCAGGTTTTGTAAAGAGAATCCAGAAATCGATCTTTTTGTTAAGGTAAACATATTTTAATTACTTTGTATTCAAATTTTGTTTTAAACAATTCCACACATTTTATTATATCTTATTATTAATTATTGCACTGGTTTAAACTATTTGGGGAGAATTTTCACACTTTAATTAAAGGTTCATGAACATATTTGATCGGTTTAAGATAAGCAGTGAAGTAAATGTGGTGACGTGGAGGGGTTTGAATGGCGATGGCGATGATGAGGGCCTAAACCCAGAAATGTGAGAAAAGAAGTCATTTTAAATATGTTGAAACATATGAAAAAAATAATCTACGTAATGCAGCTTGTTAATCAAAATTTAAAAAAAACTTAATTCAATTTTAATCATTGATTAGCCCCCCCCCTCCCCCTGAAATGGATGCTCGGGACCATTATCCCTGCTAGACGTCACGGAGTAAATTGTAGCAACTTACTTCATGATTCTTTTAAAATGTCGAGGATTCAACTTTTTTTTATCCAAACACAAACTGGTGACAAAACTACTTTATTATAATGCTGTGTTCGACTGTAAATACTTAGTACGTACATCACAAGGTAGAAATTGATTGTCAAAAAACTGAACACGGGAACCGGTGCATGCTTTCGTTAGCTATTAGTATTTATATAAGATGTTTCGTTTTTACGAATTTTATTTTGGTTTCAGCGAGGAATCACCCAGATTCCAAAATACATAAAGGTAGAGGTTTTAAATGATACCCTGACACCTATATGGTACTTCTTAAATGTCTGCCGCCCTTCCCAACCTGTTTTACTATTCTTCCCTTACACAAGAACGGTTGTTTCTTTCTGCCATCAACACCCTTTCTGCTGTATGATATTGAGTACTAAATACAGATTGCAATTTAACAATTCAAACACGGATGAACCAAAAAATATCAAATTTTAATTTACACCGCCCAAATATATCGATATAACGTACACGTATTTAAACAAAAGCTGCGTTCACACTTCATCGGCTTATTTGGATTAAATCGAGAATGAAAGCGCTACACCAAATGCGCAATGGATGTCATTCGTATCCAAGATGGATATGGATACACCAGACATTCGAACGACTCGACAGTTATTCTTGTCAGGCCCTCCGCCTTGCAACACTAACATGGGGAAACCACGTCGGTTATTAGTCATAGCACTAGATTCATAAATACACGATTTCCTGCGCAAAGTTATCGTTTCCGGTGAATCTTGACGGCGAATACCTCGATTCGGTTTGAATTCGGAAAAAATATACGGATTCGTTAATTCAGATTCGGTTCAGTTTTTCACGAATTGAGTGTGACACCAAAGTCCGGAATAAGGCCTTTTTTCTGAATTCAATTCAGATTAAACCCCTCGTGTGAACGCAACTCTAGATCCTTAAATTGATTCGAATTAAGGACAGAAAGGAATCCATAATGTATCTTAATATCTCACCCATCACAAACTACCCCCTGTCTTACTTTTCAAAAATTCTTCTTGGAATATATATCTGGATCAAATACTTTCACTTTCCAAATATACATACATCTTCACTAAGAATGGTTGTAAGTACACGCTATTCTTTTATCATCATAAACATTATCAGCAAGGTATACTGGAATCAAATCTTGAAAAAAAACCCTGATTGGTATGGCCTAATTAGGCGAAACCCCAGGAATCATTACATCTATTTCTTAAGTTCGTGGGTGTGGCACTTTTTTGAATCGCATAATAATACCATTTCTAAAAGGGGTCTTAATCTCAAGGTTTTTAGACCGTGTTTCAGTGAATAATATTGCCAATCATGTGATATGATATATTAGGAACAACGCACAAATAAAATAACAATACTCAATATTGGCCCTTGTAGGAATAAAAATCGCATAATAATACCATTTCTAAAAGGGGTCTTAATCTCAAGGTTTTTAGACCGTGTTTCAGTGAATAATATTGCCAATCATGTGATATGATATATTAGGAACAACGCACAAATAAAATAACAATACTCAATATTGGCCCTTGTAGGAATAAAAATAATGTAAATGTATCCAATATAAATTAAACGCCAATAAACTTGGGGGGGGGGGGCTAAGGTTCTGTATAATCAAACACTCGAGTTGATAATACTATTTAGAAAGGTCATAAGTTTAATTTTATCACGGGGTCTATTTTATTTAGCTGCACTTGAAAACTTTTTGAAAATGAATAATACAGTTTGTGTGCATACTTTTGCTCAAATTCCATCAAAATATTTCAAATGCATTCAGTTATTAAGTCATTGAGATAAATGTCTAATGAATGATTCATTAATTAAATAATCTCCTGTAATATCACACATAGCATGGTCAAGATTTATAAACAAATGCCTGCGCTACGAATACCGTATATAGAACCCTGTTTTACAGGATATGGGAGTTGGTGAAGCAAATTTGAACGAAGGTCTTGTTCATTGTTTTATGAAATATGTTGGAACTGCTTGTAGTTTTCTAGAATTATTTTGATATTCTTATAATAGACATTTTATTATTCTGAAAGACATTAAAATATCTTGCAGAATAATAAAATAATTCATATTATAACAGTTAAAAATGCTCAGTATTTTGTGCTCACGAACGTCGGAGATTCTTCTTGAATATTGGTTAAATGTTTCTGGTAAATGTTAAATTCAGACTGCTTACTAACAACTATTTAAAATATTAGAATTGTGGGAATGTTTTCTGACTTAACCCTTTAGGAACTTTGATCTTTTGCAGGGCGGTTGTGTTATACGCTTATTTCATAAAGAACTTGAAGCCTATCTTGTTGCTGAAGGGTTATTTGATGAAGACGTTACTGAAGATGGTCAGTATAGCATTTCCATATTTAACTGATCCAATACCATTTCTAAACTTAATCATGCTAAACTATTATAACTAGCTTTAGTCTATATTTGGGATGCTGTAGGTTAACAGAATACGGAATTATGGATCGTTTCCAAGTTTTGTAACTGAATCTTGTATCGCTTGTTTTTTCAGTACATTTTCGGATCCGTGTCATGGATCAACATAAACCACGGACATTATCACCTCCATCATCTGGTAATACATTTTGGCAGATTGAATGTGAAAACGGTATACTTAATGGTATGTAAGTTCATATTATACTACCCGGCGCCGCATAATATAGTTTTGATTTTGATTTTCATTTAATATACATTCCCGCGTACAAATTGGGTGATTTTATGATATATTTGGACTAAAGCATATTCAAATTAATTAATTTATCATAATTTGCTTCAAATCCTTTTCAAAACATTGTAATTGCCAAGAAATAGATCAAAAGAGGTCATGTTTGTGTCACGTGACTTACATCTCTTGGTACCTATATCAGCCCTTGCACACACAAGACGGCGTTGTCATGAATCGCTGACTATTTATTACAAATGTCGAATCCTAATAAAATTCTCGTATTATCCACCCACTGCCGCGTCTTTTACCTTGTTGTACGTCTAACTCTTCATAAAGTTTATCAACATGTACATCAAGCGCTCAATCTTCGCGAGGAACCTTCGACGTCACGCGTGCATATTTTCCTAACCGTCGGGCTGTCGATTAAGGTGATCCTTACATTTGTGTCCTGTATACGCTCCATGCGTGTTTTTCAGAGAATCCAGTATATTTCTAGTAAGATTGGATATTACCATCCGATAAATACTTTTCTGGGAAACTATCTTTAAGAAAATAAAGAGTTTTCAATTCATAAAAATATTATACATTCAATTATCTTATCCCACAGGTGATGTCATCCGATGGGAACAACAAGTTCGTCTACGTCACATGACTATACGGAAATATCTCCGAGTAGATGCTAATCGGGAAATAACTTTAACGGATGATAACGAAGATCCCCGGACAGTTTTCCGACTTCACTCCGTATTAAGTGTAAGTAAAAATACTTGTATTGTTTTACACTTTCACAAGCCTTTTAAAATATGATGAGAAAATTGAAATCATCTAATATTTGGTTGTATTGAGATTTGTAACTTTATCCTTATGTAACAAACAAATCCGATAAATGTACAGTTTAATTATAAACTATGGATTTATTTAAGGAAAGAGATGAGATCCATTTTGAAAGTTATGCCAGAATTGAACATGTTTTGACTGGATTTTGGCTGCATGCCTTAAAAGGTAGGAAATAAGTTTCTTGTGTGTTAAAATAACTTTCTATTCAAAATTTTTCTGCATGTAAAATTATATTGATAAACTGCTGTATTACATGAATATGACATTTAAATGAAATTGGGCTTAGCAGTGATGACTGAATTTATTGCAATAATTCGCTTGCGTGTAGGGGTCTTTAGCATTGGGAGGAAACCGGAGGACCCGGAGAAAACCCACGAGGAAAGATAGGCGACCCTACTCCTTATCACGTACAACCGGACATTCGAAATCACGCCAGTTGACTCAATGACAGACCGTATGATAGAGCACGCACGTGCTAACCATTCGCCTACCTAACCCCCCAACCTGTCAAATAACGTGAATCTTTGTTACAAGTCTTTTTGTCAACTGCTTCAGTTTTCTTTCAATCCGATTAAAACACAGAGCTATATTTCGTTTCGTTCTTTATACTTTTGATGGCCTACACTACATGAAATATGACAATTTATAGTGTCAGGGGTCAAACGCGCGGCCTTTGACCCTATGACGTCAGACATTGATTGATCAATCAGCGTTGACGTTTATATGGATTTACCCACATTTCCGCACAGAGAACCCGAAGAAGTCACCGTAACAGACCGTTTCATTGGCTAATTTCTCTCATCAATCAGAACGCTTATATAACAACTCTTCCAGGTCCTAGTGTAGTAAAGACAAGTAAAATGAAATTTGAACTATAAAAAACGAGTTTTTATCAGATTGCTTTCTTTTGGTCTTTCAATAAATTACATATATGTAAGACAAAAGTCAATTTTTTTGTTAGATGAGGACTACATTCGCAAACAGTTTCGCCATATTGATGACAGCACAGATCAGAGTATGCGTGGGTTACGGTGGGACACGGCGCAGGTTCGACAGGTTAGTAAGATGGATATTGGAAAAGTTGCATTATAAATGTAATACATTAGTTATGCTTGTGTGTTTAATATTTAGTTTTGAAATATATGTAGATAACCATTTTGTTTGACAATTTATTAAAAAAAAGGTATATTTATCAGTTATATGCTGCTTTGTTTCTCCAAGTAATAAATCAATCGTCCTATGTCAATATAAACCACTGAATAAACTGTCATGGAATTGTTACCAATAAATGATTTACTATGTTTACGGAGCTATATCAATTGAAAAACTGGATTATGTCATAGAGTAAAAACAATGTGGTCTAGAAATATTTAAAGATACATAGTAAAATTGAATGTATAATTAAACAAAATTAATAAATGGTCTAATTCTTTAATATCATTATTTTCTGAACATTCTTTGGGTCTAAACTTTTGGTTAAATTATCACTTTGATCAGAAGATAAGATTGAGGCATAATTTGCTCAGTAATTCTGAAAATGGCATTTCCCTCAATGTAGCATCATTTTGAAATTCTGTTTGTCATATTTTGTTAGGTGGCAGCTAGCGGTGAGAGTATGTATGATGATGCCTTTACGATACAGTTTGTAGAAAAACAGTTTGTTGATGATTTTAATTATGTCTCAGGAATGGTTCCCTGTCTCTTGTCTTTAATATATGACGTAAGTTTCATTTTATTTTCCATGTTTGATCTCCTCGTTAGCACATAAATGTTCACTTAGCGACATTTCAGGGGTATATAGAATTCCCTTCTTGATCATTTTTATATATAGACATAAAGTAAACATTTGAATCAAAATTTTCTTTAACGAACTATCAGTCTTAGTTCGTTAACAAAGTAAATGGTTACACTTTATATAGCTAATGACGATCAAACTTTAAGTAATTTGTGCAAACCTTTATTATGTATGTTTACTGGGCTTGGGTTATATTTCGTTAAATCTTAATGATCAACGAAATGATCAGAAAATTGGTCTTCACTGCTTGATAATGACCCCTAGAGAAATTTCATTATAAAGTATTGATGAAGTTCTAACGTTTAAAATCCTATCAAATTGTTAAATATATTGAATGAATATAATTTTTTTATAGCGTGCCGAAGGTCATATTTTAAATGCCAAGAAAACCCACCAAACTCTAACAGTAAGTGATATTGCATAATATCATGTGCAAATAGTCAAACAATGACAATTGTGTAGTTTTTAGCTGTATAGCCATTTTATTTCATTCACAATAAAACATGATCTAGGAAAAATGAAGTATAACATCATGCAATACCTCTAGAGTATTTAATGTATCGACAATAATCGATTCTATCATTATTAATGGCTTAATAATCTTATTTTATAAAATTGATCAATTTGAATTGCGTATTACAAAGGAAAATCATTGTGCTCAAAACATTAGAATAATTAAACATATAAATGTAATATTTGTTCAAGGGGGCCATATTATTTCCTATTATATAACGCTTTGTGTGGTTTTTGTCTCTTTTTATAGGCCATGGAGGAATTGCGGAAGTTTATGTATGTTGGTGGTTTAACCAGTAAAAATCGCCAAAAACTGATGAGAAATCTACGGGTTAGTAGTACAGCCAACCATTGCATGATACATAATACTCATAGTTATGCTTATTTACATATTTACTTGTTTACTACCGACTTCTTTTTGAAACATAAAACACAAACAAATCATTTATGAGTTATTTACTAATGCTTGCCGAAAAATCCATTACTTTCTGAGCACAGTTAAATACCAATTATTACTGACCTCAATCTTTAATTCTTCTGTCACCAATCCAGATATAAAATCCCATCTGTGTTTTCCATTACATCCTTCGTCTTTAAAAAAAATACAAACAAACCCTCTTTAAAATCAGTTCACTTCAGATATATCAGGACATTAATCTCTCAAAATAATGTTTCCCAAATCAAAACAGAGTTCAAAAGTTTGTCAGTTCTGTGGTATTACCATTATGTATAGACGTGTGTTTTATAATTTAATAATTTGAGCCTTCAGTCGATTCATCGTCTCAAAAAGAATTCCAATTCAAATATTATTAAATACACCACTCCTTTGATAACTATAATAAATTATGTCATTTATTTTTATGTGTATACAACGCCGGATTAACCATGGTGGGGGCCCTGGGGCCTGGAACATGTGGGGGCCCTGGGGCCTGGAACATGTGGGGGCCCCTGATCACCGACCGCGAGCGCCGAAGGCGCGAAGCCCCGCAAGGGAGGTGTGGGACAGGGCCGTATGCAGGATTGTAAAAGTGGGGGTGCAGCAGAGTGTTTGGGACGCCAATATAATGCCCGGTTACTGAGTGCGGAACGGTGCGTGTGTGAACTTGGGGGTGGGGGTTTGGAAGCCCCTCCCCCCTAAAATTTTGAAAATTAGACTGTCACAAACGCGTTTTCCACCTAAACTAGAACTAGTCCGAAACACCATAAAGCGATGTGGATAGGGCGACCAGAACGAAAATCTCTAATCATGTAATTTTGTGGCGGCGCCCCAAAAGACCAACAAGGTCCTGTCAAGTGAATAAGGGCGACCTAAACGAACGACCCAGAAAGAGGTGATAGGAAAGGCCCTTCGCCTATGGGGGCGGCACCCATGTCAGGGGTCCACCCTCAGAAAATTTTGAAAAATAACTAAGCAGGAAACACGTTTTTCTGCAATTGGGATGATATCTGAGTGTCAATTTCGGCAGCGCTTTTTCTCATTTTGATGTAAAGCACACCAAAATGAGAAACTCCTTATCCTCTTAACTAGATTTAGTCCGAAACATCATAATGTGACGTGGATAGGGCGACCAGAACCAAAATCTCTAACCATGTAATTTGGTGGCGGCGCCCCGAAAGACCAACAAGGTCCTGTCAAGTGAATAAGGGCGACCAAAACGAACGACCCAGAAAGAGGTGATATGAGAGGCCCTTCGCCTATGGGGGCGGCACCCTTGTCAGGGGTCCACCCTCAGAAATTTTTTAAAAATAACGATGCAGGAAAAACGTTTTTCTGCCATTGGGGTGATATCTGAGTGTCAGTTTCGGCAGCGCTTTTCTCATTTTGATGTTAAGCACACCAAAATGAGAAACTCCTTATCCTCTAAACTAGAACAAGTCCGAAACACCATAAGGCGACGTGGATAGGGCGACCAGAACGAAAATCTCTAACCATGTAATTTGGTGGCGGCGCCCCCAAAGACCAACAAGGTCCTGTCAAGTGAATAAGGGCGACCAAAACGAACCCTTTAATGTCATGTGGTGGGTCAGATGCCGACCAAGAGATATAAGAAAGTGTGGATTAGGTGTAGGCGCCATTAAAACCGACCGACTCATCAGTGCCTTAGGAGCATCACTATATGATCATAATCAAGTGTATTATTTTATTGAAGGTTGTCAATTTTTTTGGAGGGAGCGCCTTTTTTTCTGGAAATTTCCAGAAATTGGAGCCCGGAAACATGATTTCCTGGCATTTCAGGCACTTGTGTGGAGCCATTCAGAAGTACCTCCCCCAGAAAAAAAAAATCTGCCACAAAATTAGCGCATTCTGGCGTTATTCAGTGGACCTATCCATGCGAGTGCTATGAAATGATGGTATTTCTAGAGGAGGGGCTGGACGCAACTAATATTTTTTTTGTAGGGGGCCCCTAATGTGCGGGACCCGGGGCCTGTGCCCAATGGTTAATCCGGCCCTGGTGATAAATGCGAGTGCTAAGAAATGATAGCATTTCTAGAGGAGGTGGCTGGACGCAACTGAGTTTTTTGTGGGGGGTCCCCTAATGTGGAGGGCCCTGGGGCCTGTGCCCCATGGTGCCCCATGGTTAATCCGGCCCTGTGTGTATATGCAAATCAAAGAGGTCATTTGTATATAAAGTTGGTCTCCCGAATCTGGTTTACCCCTTGTATCTCTACAAGAAAGTTAAGGCGTTGAGTATGTTAATATAGCTGTTTTATATTGATAGGTTATAGATCTTTTGGTAAAGATATTACAATGTCATCTAGATGGTGTACCTGATGAAGCTAATCTAATACAAGTATTTAAAGAAGCTTATGATACCTTGTATACCTATATGATAGGTAAAAGTAGAAAGAACGCTCTTTATTTTGCCAAATACATTGACTTCTTCCAAACTCAGTTCACTCAAAAGGTAAGTAGTTGTGTATTATATTTAATAAACAAACATCTCCAAACAAAATACCAACTTAATTTTTTATGTGGACATTTTTCAAAATATTGTATATTGGTGTTGACATTTAATAGATAGTGCAGAACAAATTGCTAAAAAACCCCACAGAACTGCAATGAACAACAGATACAACCCAGATTGTCAAAATAAGTGGCACATACCTTTACAATGACATCAAAAGAATAACCGGCAAATGTTCTATAGTATTATTGCCTTTTTTGTAATAAAATGTTGATCAGGTACCTTTGTATGAAAAGTGTGCTTCAATGTAAGACCAACCAGAATTATTCTGCGTTCTTGTTTCAACAGGGTGGAATTGGTTTGAACGTGGCGCAGATGATAGTAGAATTAATACGAGACAAACGTAAGATTGTAGATCGTATAACCCATTCACAGATTGATGAATTCGTTTCACTACTACAAACATCTCAGGTGGGATTAATTAGTTTCAATCGGTAGTAATATTTGATAAACCCAATATAGGATATTTACTGTTTCGGTCGATCAAAGTCGATCAAACTCGTGCAGCGTCCATTCTGTATGAACAAGGCCCACCACTGCTGTTCGGATTTTCATTTTCTTTCATAAAACAATTATCTGTATTGCTACTTTGGTGTTATTTTGACAATTAAGAGCCAGACTAATTTTTCATTTCTGGATACATTGTATATAAAATGGTTTGTAAGCCTCTATATTAACAGACGTTGGCACAAGATGTCCGAGAAAATTAGGCATAATTGATACAATGATGTCCAAGGAAAACATATAACGATTAACGAATTCAGTTTGCCACCGGTTGGTGACATCCGGTCTAATGACCATCTCTTGTCCGACTTAATGATTTACTGTCTGTAAGACCTATCCTACGGCTAGACAATTTTGAGAAAAAATAGTTTTGTCTGGAGCTACGGTGAAATGCATAAATTTGCTCGATTAACTTTACATACACAAAAACTTATTTAAAGGATCTGAATTGCTAATCTTTGGAAACATAGAAATGGACACAAATGGGTCACAACACACGCAATAATGTAATCTAATCAATTATGTTCGGCGAAGTCCAGATTGAATGGCAGTCTTTGGCGTCGGGTTGTTCCAGTCTCCATCCCTAGGATTCTCCTACATGGGATATGTTTAGCCTCGGTTACAGAGTCGCTTCATACAAATGGCGGTCTAAAGCATTCTGGCACGCGATTGGCGTCCCAATATTAAAATTGTGTTGATTTAAATTGACCAATAAGTTGTGGATGCAATGTCAACGACTGGGTGATATTGACCTAAAGACTTGCCTCCTTTAAATATCATCCATAACCATAACATTTATCTACATATTTTCTCAACAGAATTACAGATTTCTTGATCTCCTTCATGTTTTGTGTGTTTGTGACGATGTTGCTATTCCGAACAACCAGTCATACATTGTTAAACGGTGGCTCCAGTGTGAAAAGGTTAGTTTATACAATAAACATTTTATTTGTGTTTTTAGATATGAAGACAGATTAAGAATAGCCAGTATTCCCAAGTGCTTATATTCTATTTTTTTTCGTTTAGAAAGGTGTCTATTTAACTGCTCGTGGACAGGATATAAACAGACAACCCAATATTCTCTATATATCAACAACTAATGGTAAAGACTGGATGGCTTTACACGAATTCGTCGACGTAAGTTTGATATAATTAACAATATTAATTATTATAGAGTGCTGTGTAGTAACAAAGCTATATTGTTTTAAAGATCCGGATATTGAGAATCCCCTGAACTCGGTTACTTCAAACATCCACTGTCAGATTGTGACTCTTTATTACATGTAGGTTTGGTCATCAATATTTGGGCGAAATTGACATGGTTTGATTACAGAATTTGAGACGTATACTCGCGGATAGGTTTGGGTGTCAATTAGTATGATGGGATTCAACTAAGTCAAAACTTTTGGGAGAATAAAAACTGCCCTTAGAGTCTAAAAACAATCCATACAAGATAGGTTTGCTATGAATTCCATTTAATTTCATTACCCAAAAACAATTTAAAATACACAAAGTCTTTTTATAAATTCACAAAAGTTAAGCCCTCAAGGTGGTATATTAGATTTAAAATTCTAAATTTGTTATTAATGTAATTTCTAAATTAAAACAATGTATAATCCAATTTCTTTATTTGTTCAGCGTAAATTTTAATTCTTTTTCATCTTATATCTATTATTAAGACGACAAATGTCTTCTTCATGGACGCTTGACATGGTTAGCATAAACATCGAACAAATTAGACCTTTGACACTTCTACTTAACAACGACTTCATAATGACGGTTGCTAGGTAGTAGTGAACAATTCCAAATTTGTTCGATGTTCATGCTTCAATGAAGAAGACATTTGTCGTCTCAATAAAAGAAATAAGATTTGATAGAATTAAAATTTGGCCTAAACAAAAAAAGAAATTGGACTATACATTGTCTTAATATAGAAATTACATGAATTGAAATTATAGCACGACATTAACAAAATTAGAATATTGAATCTACATAATATCCCGCCATAAGGCATGTGTCATTGAGCTTTTCTGTACCAGTATTAAGAGTTTAAGTATAGTTGACTTGAAACAACTTTGAAGGATATATTCTGTAAATAGTTTAGACAAGCCTAGAATTATTTTGATTGTAAATTATTGAAATAACTCACATAACTACATAATGACTGATATCTGACCCATCATTATATCACGTGGGCTAGATTTGGAACATTGACTGAAATAAAAAGGATATATTTTAATTCAACGGGACAAGCATTGGATAATAGTCTTTGCCCTTATCACGCACTCGTTAAATATGCGCTTAAGTAGAACAATAATGAGATTGGACTAGAAATTTGGGAGTAGTAGTTTGACAATTATCATCTTATTTGACTGGGTTGTAGTAGTATACTTTCATGTTATTAACAAACCGATTCAATTCAGTTGACAGCAAGTAGGTCAGTTTAAATATTACAAAAAAAACGAACACAAATGAGAAAAGTAGATTCTTGATTTAAAGAATAATATTACAATGTTAAAGTTCATACTATTCTGATACAATAACAAAAACTTCAAATGTAACAATTCACCACAAAATACATGTTGAGACTGTCTTAACGATATGAACAGATAATAATTATGAATTTAAGTTGCGTTTTCATTTTCGATTAGAGATTCAATGGTTTTTATTTTGGAAAGAACTAATCTTATAGATTACACTACTGTATATCTGTAACCGATCTCTAGTGTACTAAATATATTCTCGTCTTTCGTTTCTTTTATTTATTTCATTTTCTACGAAATCTTTCACGATATTTGCAGACACCTTCTACAAATAACAGACTTCTTGCGGTTTTCAGTGGATATTTTCATTTAATTATTCGCCCGCATTGAAATGAATGATCCGTCCGTCCTTCCGCTCGTTGTGCATAATTATCTGAAATGGTATCTTAATTAATAATTAGACATTAATTAAATTATCAAGACCATAATCAAACCCCAATGCCGTCGTTAGCCTGTGATACTAATATTTAACGGTTTGGAATACATTTTTTGAAAAATAATTAAACGTAAAAATGTTTAATGGAGACTTAGTTTTTTTATCGTACCGACTATAGTAATGATGATCGAGGCTAGCCTTGGAGTTCAAAAGCTAATAACTCGGTTCAGAGTGGAGCAATTTTGGGCATATTCTATTTACCTTAACTGCCAACTCTTTATCTAATCTCGCATAATTCCCCTTTAAGATTAACATCTAATTTCTATAGTTACTAATTGGACTACCCAAACTCTAAGCTGGTCAAATTTTGATTTTTCTGATTTTTGCGTCATGGGTTTTCCTTTTTGATCAGGGTTTCGTGTCTTGTACATAACTGCCCCCGCCCCGTGCCCCCACTACCCATGAATGAATATATTAGATATGTGTTAACATTTAAGGACTGTCAGACAACTTTTTCCCTTTATATGAAAATGGCATTAGGAATTGTTCAAACTGAAATCCAAGTTTTGTTTGTCGCGGAGTAACAGGTTTAGTGTGCAATAAGGGGTATGATTTTTTATGATTTTATATGTCATAATTATATTTGACGTTATGTACATGATTTACTTCTTCCATTTAAATTGACCCAATATCTGAAATACTACTTAAAGGAATGAGCACCCATACTTGTCTATTAAAGGAATTGAGAGATTGTTGTGATACGTGTTTTGGTTTTAAACACCTATTTAGCAATTGAGTTATTTTGCGATGAATGAGTTATGAATTGTACCAGAACGTCATTTTTCTGTTTCAGGAGGCCAATCCGTATTATAACAAAGACCAGCATGAATTTTTGATACACCAGTTGGATTTATATAAAGCTCTTAGTTATGTAAGTAAACATGCAAGCGACTCATTTAATTAAAGGATTACATAGAAACATTTCGTGGTATTTTATATAGGTTTTTTTTGTCATTGATTTTCCGTTTGCGATATCCTTATTCTACAGATTCTAAGCAAATCACGGACAAACAGGCTGTACCCAGAGCTTCCAGGCAAACATCATTAATTCCGGGGAGATGATTGTGAAGTGTTGCCTGGAAATTTTACGGGATCATAGACATAGAAGCAATGTATTGATTTACAGTGTTTCGCTGGATCTTTTCACACAACAGAGAGCTGTGACTAAAATTATAAGGAAAATACATGGTATAAATTGTCAGAATCTGCATTGATTCCTTGTAAAGTTTCTAACATGACCCAGTCAAATGGTCGACGATTTATTGAAAATTTATAGAAGTTTTAATAAAAGAACATTTCGACCATTTACCGATCAATATTTCTCTTGAACTAAAATACATTTATACTTGCAAATAGGGTTATAAACACTTTCCAATATATATTTGAAATACGCTTTTGCCAAACTTTTACATACCAATTTAGTCACACACAAATTCAAATGCGCCGTACTTCTCCTGTACCCCCAATCTACTGCTTGTAAAAATATCTTTACGGAAAGATTGTAGAACAAAGTCTATATCTTTCCTGGTTTGATTCATTTGGCATATATCTGTAACTGAAATCAGATTAATGTGAAAGAAGAGAACATTCACTAAAAGGGGTGGATGGGGATGAAATAATAAAATCACTAAACATAATGAGTAGGCTATTGTCTGACTTTATTAATATCACAGGGATGCAACGCGTCACTTCTAATGATCCGATGCATCACGTTTGGTGCCAGAGGTCCACCATCCCTAATATAGACGCTTTAACGACAAAAGTTTCTTACAAAATATCGACTACACCCTATAAGTACCGACAGTATTGTTATTTTGTCAACGTATTGCAAAAATTGACTGAGTTCATAACAAATTGATAAAATATCCTTTGTCTGCGCTATTGACAGACACCCCCACCACCACCACACTTTGCACGGCATTTACATGCACCTTTTAAATTATAGAACCGAAGGATATCAGTCAAATCTCAACAATATCTGCTAATTGGATATAGATAGAGTGATGGCCCTAGTTAATTTTAGTGAATTTTCTTATGCTGGCGGCTAAGCTATCATCCCAAATATGCATTCTTCAAATTATTGAAAAACAAAGCAGTCTGTCGAATTTCAACAATTAGGAGCACAAAGTTCATATTGATTTTATATCACCCGTTAACTTTAATATATAACCTTAATATTACTCTAGTTAGTGGTACACGGCAGCAGTTGTCGTCCGGTCGGCTTGAATTGTCGAATTTTTTTTCAAAAATGAAAAAGATTATCAGATAACAAAAAGTTTCGTTAATTAGTTCAAAGTTACTGTGCTTGTTCATGGTGAAGAATCGAGATAACCACAGATCAGTTTTTACAACAGATCATCACTATGTTCTAATAACGTTCTGTTTTAAATACGTACATGTATATAAAAAATATTGTAAAACTCTTTTTCAGGGAAGAAATGACTATGCATCAAATATAATCACTAAAGAATTACGTTATTTAACGTGGGAAGAAACATTTCTATCATTAAGGTCTGATATTTTACCTGATGCTATTAGAGCTAAATATTGTGATCTAACAACAAGTAAGTATATCATATGCTTGGTTATATGATTATCATCACTATAAGTTTTTACAATTAACTTATTATGTTTGATATAGCATCATGACTATCAGCTTTGTTTTCCAATACACCGAGGTTGGGTTTATCAGTACCGTCTTTTACCAATAACCTACGTTTAGTTATATTATGATATATCATGACTTTTACAGGTTATCACATCGCAAATAGACTACGCTCAGTTATAAATCACCACATCTATAATTTACATCACCATAAGTGTAGCTTATTACAAATAGCCTACGTTTAGTTATAGGATCGCGATAAGTGTAGTTTATTACAAAGAGCTTACGTTTAGTTATAATGGATGAAATGGGGTTTAACGTCCTACGCTTCTGCACTAACATCACGATACGTGTAGTTTATTACGAAAAGATTACTTTTAATTATAACATCGCAATTAGTATAGTTTATTACAAAAATATTATGTTTAAGTATAACACCGCGATAAGTGTAATTTATTACAAAATATTATGTTTAATTATAATATCTCCATATCTATAGACTATCACAATTAATTATCACCATGGCTATAGGGAATCGCATGTAGAGTACACTTAATTATATTATCAGCATTTCGCTTATTAAAAATAACGTACGTTTGGTTATAATATCACCATAAATATAGATTATTACAAATTGCTTATTTTTGGATAATTGAAAAGGGTTCATCCGTCCGCCTGTCTACCTTAATGATGGTGAATATGTACCGATTAGGATAGATAAAGATAAGCCCTTTGATTGGTCGGAAATTTAAAACACGATATCTGATTGAGTCAGAGTGGTGTATAGATTCATTACATCAATGCCTTGACGAACACCGTTTAGACCAGGCATAGATAAGTAATCTGATTTATCATCTAATAATACATTCTACAGTAGATATTGCTTGTAAGATAAATTTCATAATCTATTACGATATTTTATAGCTTTACATCAATTGGATTGGTCAGTTAAAAGGGAACTACTTTTGTTTTATTTTTTAGAAAAAAAAACAGTTTTGTTTTGCTTTTTTAAATAATAACTATTTTTATTTATTTGGCCTTGATGGAAACACTGGGTCAATATAAAGGACTTTGGAATTGTTGAATTGTTGTTAAAAATGATGTATCACTACGCCGTAATGTAAACAGGTGCAGTAAAAGTGAATTTATAGCAAAGAATTACATTTATTTATTTTTGCATGTAAGAGAGGATTGGGTGATAAAAAATGTTCCTACTCGTCTTTTTTTATATCAAATATGTGTCGCTTATTTTGGACACGGTAACTCTTTCTGATTGAGGAATGAACACGATAACCCTTTCAGATTGGGTGAAGGGGCTATGCAGGTTCCTTGTCTAAATTCGATAATGAGTGTTTTCTGTTAATGTTAAGCAGAGTAATAAGCAGTTTGATTGCAAGATTCTTTGTAAAGGGTAGATATGCAAGTAATTAAGGGATATACTCTTTCGTTTTGGTATTTAAGTGATGGAAATCCGCCTCATTTTTGGCCTCTTATTTTAATCATTTGGGATATTAGGAATGACTATCAAACTTTGCAAGTGTCCATTGTATAATGTCAATTAAAACTTGGGAAAATTACGCGGTTATTGATTGTTTAGGTACCATGTTTAATTTGTCGGTCAATATCTTGCGTAAAATTTCAAGTTCTTGTGTATGATAGTATTGATATGTGTAGTCGATGGACCTGGTATAGAATACTTTATATTTATTGTTGTATCTGTTTAGTGATTGTCCCTATGTTACACTTCACCAGTGTACTATCGCCCCATTTACCCAAATTATATTTTGTAATTTTCAATATCCTTTACACAACAATACGATTAAAGAGTAATCGTCCGACCGTTAGAAATCTACACGGTACATGACTCCATTAAGCAACAACTACACAAGAGAACCAATAATTTCATGAAATAAGCTTCATGTTGCTGTCATATTATAAAACACAACTGTGATAATGAAGTTGAGAGTAAATCTTCACACCAGTAGTCTTGTAAACGAGGTAATAGAATAGGACTCGTGCTATTTTCCACCATCGGTATAAATTAAGTGTAAAGTCTGGAGACTTATTGTAATCGATATTAATAATACCTGAAACAATATGTTATCTTCATTTACATCTAAACTTTGTGTAACCGAGTATGTAGCAGTTGTAATAAACGAACTTTTACTTTTCATGAAATAATATTTTGCATTAAAGGACAGTTGTGTGATATTTAATATAATGACGATGGTGCTTTCCACTGGCCGTTTTCATTGAGTAGATTCGCGACTAAAATCAACAGTTACTCTGTGAATTAAGAAAACGAATTAAATAAAAAAAAAAAATTGCATGTCGTGTTGTGCTTGATTGAATCATATTTAAAACTTAATAACACTCTCCTCTACACGGAACTTGGTGTCAAGAATAAGAATAAGCAAGCACATGAAATGGAAGTAATTTACTGTCAAAATAGATTAATACATTTTATAAGTTAAATTTCAGACAACTGAGGACGGCAGTCTTATAAAACTTTCAAATAACGGTCATTGCTGTCGGTAGAAATATTATGGTTAGTTACACACTGAAATACAATTAGTGATTGACGTCACACTGCATCATAATCATAACTGTACTGTAGTATTTAGGGATGACTGGTTATTTTTTTTAAATATTTATTGGCAATAAGGTTATAGTTATTTGATTAGGTTATTCAGGCGGCTAGCTTAATTTAATCTGGGTTTATATTCCTGCCACAGGGTATAATATGTAATTCAGCTCAAACTCATTACCAAATTATCATGGGGAAATGGTCAATTGAACTAATACTGACTGTCTGTTGTTCGTTATTGGGAACAGGCACATACGCAATGTCATAAAAAAGTCAAGTGCAGCAATCCAGAATAAAAAGTGCATTATATCGTAACGACCCATTTACGACTATATTTACCATGTGTATCCATTAACATAAATGAAAGAAGTGCAATGGGGTTTAACGTCCCACCCTTCTAACATACTGTCTCTGACCGGACGAACAATTTGCTTGAGGGAAATTTTACCCGGATATCAGTACTACGGCCTACTCTTCATATCGAATTCCAAGGGTCGAGGTATCTTTTACGCGCACGGCCATGTGCACACGGAACACCCATCCACACGACTATATGTTGTCCCTTGCCAGCCGCTCTGTCCTGCACCACTTTCTCGACTAAAGCAGGGAAAGAACAGGTGACCTCCGAGCTAGTGGGCAAACGTCCTATCCACTAAGCACCCGGCATCCACATCTAAATAGCACAATAATTTAAAACAATTAAACTTTGTTATAAATCAAACTGCACTGTTGGGACTTATATGACAAGTTAAGTATGCTATAGTGATGGAACAAAATCCACAGGAATAAAGGTCAGTTTCGAAGATTCGAATCATTGCGCGGTTCGGCCATTCAATGATTTAATTTAAAATAGGGAAGCGATGCCAAGCCTCGAATATACCAGCACCGTGGTAACGATAATACAAAATCAATGCACACATCTTGTCAATACTACAAACAGTGATAACTTGACTCAGAATAGATGGTATGAATAACATACATTCATAATTATTATGCATTATAGCTAGCTCTTTATCTTAATTTTACATAATGTATATTTAATTAATGTTTTATCTAAAAGATTCAAGTAACAATAGTCATAAATATCAATTAGATAATTTATGCAATTATACAAAAATGAAATCAAAAATATATAAATATAGGCCAAGAATATGAGAGAATTTTAATCAGTGTTTACTGTGTATAAAAAAGGAAAACACATTGTCTTTGATTTCCCATTTAATTGTTTTATACATTTGGGGCGATTCCTTTCTTTTGTTCTCTAGAAAGTAGGTCAGATAACCAATCAAATACCACATTTCCTGAAAGATACAGTAACGTGTGTTTTAATACCAATATAGTCAATGAGAAAATTAATTGTAAAACATATTCTTAGTTCTGTGATGGGTCATTGTAGTATGGGAATTGTCGTCACGCTATATAATATTAATCAATCTATTTAATTGGATGCTGACAAAATGAACAGAAATGGGGTTTAACTTCCAATTTGGGCGTTATCGAGTAAAGTCAATTAATTCACTATTGGGACCATACTTTTCGCAGTGTTCCGTTTGATTAGAGCTAATCAGGGATTTCTCGGGCCATTGCTTTAGGAATATGGGTTGGGACAAGCTAAACGCCTTAGTTTTAATCGTCTGTAGTTAATTTCGGGTCTTCAGATCTGTGTTGTCATTTGCTTAAAACACATTAACATAACACTGCTTTGCCACAGCTTAGATGTAATAATTAATATGCAAGTATAAACAATAAAAGCCCCGTGTTTATAGGTAATGCTTAATTTACACATATTATAATAAACAATTTATGTGTAATATTTTAGACTATTTGAGTCTACCATTACAGACGAGGGATTAAACTACTACAATGAGGGTAAGGTTATATACATCCGAACGTTGTGTATCAATGTGGGGCTACTAAAGTTAGTGTTAAAAAATATTCATAATAATGTACAATCAACGTCTTTCATTATAATTGGCTATATTAGGTATATTATTGAAAACCTGTCTGTGTACTATATGTCGTTAGGGTGTCATTATATTGAAAGTTCTTCTCAAGCTTATATTGGAAAACGAACTGAAAACTAGTGTGTTTAAAATCGTTTTTTGGGAATCTGAAACTTGAAAGCCGTGTTGCATGTAATTAAAATCAGTTGCTATATTTGTACTGTTGCAGAAATTCCGTATTTTTTCTTTGTCTAATGATACCGTGTACCGTTAATTGAGATTTATAGGAACAATATTTTCAACTTGCTGTCAATAAACCTTATATTTGTCATCGCGTTTTTCTCACGTGTTACGCTATCGAAGGGTGTAGCATTTCTAGTCATTTAACATCTTTTTTCCCAGGAGTTACACCTCTGGATGACCTGGCGCCTGGTACGTTCAGGCATTTCTATGCGCGAACTCTTAGTTCTCTTTTACTGGCACGCGCTCAGGTACTATTTCTTTTTCTTAAATAAGTCCCCAAATCTGGGATTTCGTGCGAAGGTAGTTCGGAGGTAACAGTCTGTGAAGTAGAACATTTTCCACCGTACCTGTGTATCGCTAATTATAAACCGAACGTGTGCAGACAGTTATACATATCACTAAAAAATTGTTCAGTACAAACTGAGTTGATTCACACTCGATTTGATACTAAACAAACCAATGGGTTTATTTTCTCGCGGATTTATTGACCTTCTATGAACTTATCCATACCTATATCCTTACACCGAGAGAAATTATAAGCCTCGGTGAAAAGAACCATGGTCATCTGGTAGAAAATTACTTTTGTATTTTTTGGAACGGAAAACAGTGTTTTTTGAAAGAAAACTAACCTGCCGCACATGAGGAAGTCATTATACTAATACTAATAGGCGAGACCTCTTTTTGCGGCGCAGGCTTATCACTGAGTAGTAAACCGTCAGTAAAGGCTTGTATAGATGACCCGGGGTCACGCAGACGGCAGAAATCTCGTCGGCTACTTATGGTGTTAAATCTTAACAGCTTGTAATATAAACTAAGGCTTATTTATTTATGACACAATATATCCACTAAGTAATATACATGATTTGAAACAGATGAAGTTACTAATACTTATAGAAATGACATTTAGTAATTAAACTGTAACACACTATGAACACTGTTTGTGGGTGATAGGTGCCGCTTAATTGACGTGCGGCGTTTTGAGGCATTGTATAAAGATGAATCTGTAGTTGTTATCCACAAATAGTGTTTAGTGTTCAAATAATTTTTGACTTTAAACTATGAATTATAGTTTTCGTAGTGACTGAGATTATCATTATATGTACATACTATGTACTTTTGTGTAATTATATCTTGATTAAAGTTTAAAGTGGAATGACACCTTATTTTAATACATATTTTAATTAACTAAGATAAGTCCAATCACAATATCATGCAGTAGGTGTATTAATGTGATTTTTAGGTTTAACCCCACAAACAATGCCAAAATAGTGTTTCCACTGCTTACAGAAAACTGAAATTTAAAAATTGTTTTTATGAGGGTGACCCTCCAACACTCTCCCTATCGAGGTGGCGCACGGTCTGTGCAGCCTCATGACTGGCACATACTGTCAACATTGTATATTTCTCCGTTTCCGCCCTTCCCCCCCCCCCCACACAATATATTTCACGGCTACGTTGCGACGGTACCAGCATACCCAGTTGTTGACACCCATTACATCACTCCTGTCTAACAAATCATAAAGCTGTGGTGTTGCGGTGGCGACATAGTATTTTACCGTAAAACCACAGCCACTCTAACCATTCATAATACATCTAACTATCTCTTTACAGCACTTCACTCCCTACACATTTCCCCTCGTCATACGTCAACAACACATCTCATACATCCAATTCGCTGATTAACCCTTGTACCACGTCTACTGGATGGAAGAAGTACGTGAACAGTACATTAAACATATTTGCACTGTATGATATTAATTTGATGTATTTTCTCTCAAACAACACTTTTCATTGAGTTTTGTTAATAATTTTCCTTTCACGTTTTGTATTTTGTGTGTGTACCTTGAGTACGAAATAAAGATATTATTATTATTATTATTATTATTATGGGGATGGAGGCCATGAATTTTCTTTCTCGACCCAGGTGAATTCACTTTATCACCTTCCCAATCCCACCCTTTGCAGGACTGGCCTCTTAATCGCACCTGTTTTTTTCTTATCTGGCAAGTTTCCTTACCATTTGTCTGTGATATTACCCCGACGGAAGCGGACTTCAATCCCTAAGAATGGCGACTGTGTGTGATTGTTTAATATAGTGTAAAATATCAAAAGGATCAGGCAAAAGTTTCGAATACTCCGAGTAGTTGTCCTCCATTTTTTCTTGGGAGCGAAAGATATATAAGGCGTATGATCATATAGGTATAAAAGAAAGGGGAAAGAAAATGAAAAATAGTACTTTGTAAGCAGTTACGTGTCGAAATTTCATTTAAACCTTTTTGACTGTTTTATATTATATTTGTGAGCTCGTACGAAAATATTTGTTTGCTTTAATAGTTCTGTGTTACCTCATGGTGAAATATCTATATGTTTATGATAGAGTAATCTAATAAGTTATATCTAGCATTTGCACGAGTGCCAGTACAGGAAATAATGTTGTGCATCCACCACAAAAACGTCTAGGAATGTTTGCCACAATAATATCAAATTAGAGATTTTCAGAGTTTTCAGACGTCTAAATGATAACAAAACTGCCAGCTGAGTAAACCGGTCACATTGACAACATAGCTGTCACACTGACAAGGATATCAGGTGTAAGCATGCCCTGCCACAAACCAGTCTGCGTTTATAAAAGCAAAAACGGTCGGACGAAATTTAAAAATGGTGATAATACCTAATGTGATAGACCTGGAAAAAGTAAATTCACAGAGATACAATACAGTGGAGATAACTAAAGACATTCCAGCTTAGCGTTTACTTTTCAGACACCAAATTTCATTTCGGGGAAGGTATTGAGTTTTCTGTCGTCAATGATCTGTCCTGACAACAAAAACATTTATTATAACTTATCTATTCTCTTAATGATTTTATTGATGGTTGAACGTGTTCAGCTGATGACCTATATTATTGACCATTGTCCGTCTATTAAACTGATCCCATTTGTATTGTTTTCTCAGGTTTATTTGTGGATGTTGGTAATAACTACTCGGTTCTAGATCACCCTAACATCTGCTTCGTTTACGATTATGTCGGTTCTAAAGATGAAGAAAAGAGCCAAGGGGACTTTGTAAGTTATTAAAGTACTATATTAACATTATAGAATACAGGAAGAGTAATCAGTGTTAATCGTCTGTAATAATATTTTAAATTAGATGAGTCTTGCTTATACAGACTATGACTGGTTGCTCTTGTTCTATTTTTATTTATTTATATTGTGTGTGTGTGTGGGGGGGGGGGATGCACTGTTTTTGATACTCAAAATTTTTTTGTTGCATTTTATATTACTCAATTTCTGTGAAAGCATCCTTAATTTGATTGTTGCATTATTCGTTAATGTAAGATAAATACTAGTATTTTTTATTCCCATACTTTAATTAAATTCGGATACGTTGTTTTTTAATACACATTGTAAGCTCCGCAGATTTTATTCAATTTTGACATTAAGTAAATTAGATTCAATGATCAAGTTAATAAATGGTTAGGGTATTACACAAATTTTACATCTACATATTCGTACGACCATTTGACTTTTAAATTAAGTGTTACGCTAGAGCATGTTAAAAGATGAATAATACCATATAAATAGCAGTTATATCATATGGGCGTTGGTTTCAATTAAAATAATACCCCACCCTTAAAGTTTTATTATTAGATCATATTATAACCTTGACACATGGTCGTTGTGTCGACATAACAGACATGTTTAATGTTCTAAAAAGATCTACTAATCGAAAATTCTTTAATTTCCCTTTGGAATTCAAACCATTCATCATGCACACTATTCCATATTGGAAAATTTGCAAATGTTGTTCCAGGGATAAGGCACGAGTGACTTCAAGAAACTAATATAATATCATGGTAGAATTTAAACAATCCATGATAATTTCAATAACTGATCTAAACACCAGGTCAAGTACCCGTCATTCTGTGTTTAATTATAGATCTATGGTTGTGTTAACATCTTCCCAAATGACCCCAAATCATTAAGTGTTCAAGCCAAGTTTTTAACTATAATGAACAACCCATTAGGTTTAATAATAAATGAATTGTTTTATCTATGAATTTTGAAAAGTCTCTTTGACATTTAAACACTGATACTGAGTGTGTTGGTATTTCCTCGGGACGAAATATGTAGGCTACAAATACATGTTGAAATAATTGGCATTTCGTTTAATGTCCACTTTTCGTTTTTGACGTCCACCAAACGTATACCCCGAATCTCGATTTTTCATCCCATCAGAATGTTAGGCATTTAGAGTTCGCGGAAGAAGCGTTAACGCGGCTGCCTGATTATTTTAGTTTCAAAATGACCCGAGTAAAGTGCCAAGGATAGATGTGAAATTTGTTCACCTTCGTGTCCATGCTTGCCGATTATAAAATTTACTCATAACTAAACTAAGACATTTAGTACTCCGAAAATTGAGCAAGATTATTGAAAATGGGAAAATACCATAAAGTGAAGTAATTCCTAATAATTTGAGACATATTGAACAAATAATTTTACGTGATCCTTATTGCAAATGTGAATTATTACTTTTAGGTTATTAAAGAATTGGTGGCCATCTTTCCAGTATTACGAGATTGGATTGCCGAGTTTTTACGAGATAATAGTTTCATGATAGCCTGTAATATTGGTCATAATATGTTGATAGAACAGGTAGGCTGTTAATTTACGAGATAATGTGATATTCCACAGAGGTTCAATTCTTATCCCAATAGTGTTTCTTCATTCTGTGATCGGGTTGTTTGATTTAACCGTATCTATTTACCCCGGTATCTATAATATACTATTCAAAAAAAGTAGGGGATATTTGATTTTGGGGGCATAATACTAATATATGCAAATGACTACGAAAAAAGTCACTATAGAACCTAACAGAAGAAACATTTACAGTTACATGTGACGCCCAAACGCACCAATAGCTACCGCATGGAATGCAGGTGATGCTTGGGGTCATCATGGGAGTCCAACCCAAGATTTGCACGACTCTGACTTTGAATGTTACAGTCATTGTGGCATTGAATTTCAGGGTGGAAACATCAGTTTAATTGCTTTAGTGACCAGAAAACAAATTTTGATATGCGTCGGCTTACCCAAAATGAAAGGTTACGTGCCCTTGGCATGCTACAGATCGGCACAACACAGGCGGTTGTGGAGCGGACGATGAATGTTTCTCAGTCTGTCATAAGCAGGCTATGATCCAGCAAATCAGATGAGCGCTCGTCTTCAAACAGACACTGGTGTGAGAGTGAGTGGCCAGACCATTCGGAATCGACTGCATAGGGGTCACCTTCGCGCCCGACGTCCTCGCGTGATCCCTTGTTTGAGAGATCATCACACACAGACAAGACGTCGTTGGTGTAGGGATCGTCAACACTGGGATAATCGACGATGGACCAATGTGATGTTTTCAGATGAGTCAAGGTTCACTGTTACTTTTTTGGACAGACGTAGGAGGATGTGGCGTCTTCGAAACGAGCGCTTCCAAGATGTTAACGTCATCAGACATGATCGATTTGGGGGTGGTTCTGTTCAGGTGTGGGGAGGCATCGCTGTTGCTGGAAGAACGGCTTTACATGTTGTTGCATGGCGTGTTACAGGCCAGTATTACCTGGACAACATCTTCGCAATCCATGTTGTGCCGTTCGCACGACGTCATGGCCACCGTTTCATCTTCCTGGATGACAACGCAAGATGTCACAGGGCCAGGATCGTTACAGGTTACCTCCAACAACAGAACATCAACACATTACCTTGGCCAGCACTGAGTCCCGACCTCTCCCCCATCGAGCATGTCTGGGACATGCTTGGACAGAGGTTACGTCAACGTCAACAACGTCCTGCCAATGTCCAAGAACTTGCTGCTGCGTTGCAACAGGAATGGGACAAAATCTGAACCAAAATGACCTTAGATGTCTCATTAGGAGTATGCCACGTCGGATCAATGCTTGTATGGCAAACACAGGAGGATTTACCCGTTACTGACTTTATTGTGATGCTGTGGTAACTTTGCTGTTTGACCCCGGGTATCATTTTACCCTTATAATGGTCAGTCTGTGCCTTACTTATTCTAACGATCATTTGGAATAAATCGGTGAATGTGAACTTCATTTCATTTTGTCATTTGTTTCTTCGTCAGTTTCATTAGGTGACTTTAATAACTCTTAAAAATCAAATATCCCCTACTTTTTTTACTAGTATATATATAATCCCAATTCACTGTAAGTAGTGGTCAGATATCATTAAAGAGTAGAACACCTAATACAATTTCTCATACAAAAATATACGACCCTATTTGGGCATATGGAAAGAATATTTAACTTTACGTTTCTAGACCTTTTAGTACCCCAACCACCCCAAATTTATCGTTATCTATTATTATTGGGGTACAAGGCGTGTTGATGTTTATATTTACTGGATGTTATTTTTGTTTGTCTTACTACAAAGGTTTTACGATTGTTGTATCATTTGGTGAAATTTGGATATTATCTTGATGCTGAAGATGTACGAAACCTATTGCCGCCTTTACTAAATCTTCTAGATGGTAGACACGATTATCCCTTTCCCCAAGATAAAGAAAAGGGTGAGTAGATAATATTAGAAGTGTAGAAATATTACAGGCGACAAGTTCGTATAGGCCTGTTTCAGTAAGTACGCTACGTGTGACGTCCTTAGTACAAAGCACGAAAATCAACGGCACACACACAGCACACAGTTATAAAATTACTGGACCCCTGCTTTGTGCTTTGATACAAGAATTTTATATCTGTTCAACCCCAGTTTATTGTTACAATAATATGATTATATACTAATACGAAGAAATAAGCGGACTGTAAATTTAATAAAACAAAAATCTGCCTCTAAAAGCTTTTAGTTATGGAGGTGGCCAGGTGCATCGAATCGTTACACCAACTTATATGTGTATTTACATGTACTCACAGTAAGCATCTTTAATAAAACATACGGTAAATATGACTTACTCAACCAACTGAATACGTTTTAAATTGAGTGTTCAATATAGTATTATCGTCGTATTGGTTGATATTAGTCGCATAATTAAATAGCAATTTACTTAATTGATACATAATGAAGAAAACCTTCCAACCCTACAAAGAACAATTATCATTAGTAGTGTTTTCTCTATCTGTTTCAATATATCATCATTAGTATCAACTTCTACCATCATTACTACGATCCTCGTTCAGTCAGCTCTGTACGAGTTCAAATCTAAATATCACGATTTTTGCAATTCCAGTGATATCGTCATTTAGTCACGAAATAAAGTTAGTATCCAAACAGAACGTATCTGAAATGCTAGTACCGATCACAATCGTCAATCGTTAAATTTCGCAGATCACAATTTTTGAAGGGTTAATTATTAGACTTTGTTCAAAATCAAAAAAAAAAAATCAAAAATATATATGTCGCCTAACTTAGTTAAGGAGTCGTTGCCAAAATCAATATTTAAAATCAGTATTGATTGCCAGCCCTAGCGACGACAATATACGTCCACATGCACATGAAAATGTGAAAATCCACAAATATTTACATCGTCAGCACAGACTAACAAAATATATTTATTAATTAAATAGAAGCAGTGCCAAAACTTTTTTACACGAGTTTCATAAATCTGTGTTGTGATTCGCCATGACCAGTTGACGACCTTTGAAATGGATGTAAACCTGTGTCTTAAATTGTTGGGAAGGAAACGGACGTTTCTCGTTCTCATAAGATTCAATAATGGCAAAAAGGACAATAAGCTCCCTCTAAATTTTGAAACCGAAAGTGTTTATTTGAAACTAATAAAAAATTATATGTTTATAACAGGTTATTCTAAAGATGCCATGAAGAGTGTTTTACAATATCAACAAGTAGATAGATACTTAATTAGTCCAGAAACATTGGCTATTGTCAATGCTAAATTCCAGTAAGTAATACCGCGTGGTTATTACTAGAAAAATAATATAGTTTGTTGCTAGATCCCATGAAACCGCGTCACATTTGTAAATGGATGATTATAAATGTTACAATATTGTTAATGTTGCAGTTCTGAATGTAACTACATCCGATCTATACTTTAGCAGAATGAACTACTTGTCAGACCAATTACGTTTGACTAATTCTGAATCAACTCCATTAGTGACTTTTGATTTTCCCACTTATGTTTACATGCTACTGTAAGGCCTCCTTCGTCACCCGTGGGTTTTGCGTGATTGCCATGTGTCGGTAATCGTCCAGCCTACAGCCATGCCAAAAACAAAACCATATTTCATTTGCATTATGTCTCTCTACCATTTTCAGTCAAATAAATGGCGCGCTTTTATTACGTCTTAGAATATTTTTTTTTAAAATGCCTTTATAAGATGAACTGTGTTTGTTTTTATATAAGGGCAGGGTCTGATTTAAACCTTGTATTATCTTATTCCAGGGCTTTGGAAGTATTAGATCTGTTATTAACATATCAAAGGAACTCCCGGCTGCAGGTAGTACATGTAGCAATATAATATAAATATTAAAATGATCTCTACGAGCGATGTAAATTGCATCAGTCTTCTGGGGAAGTGGAACCGAAATTAGCCTTGTTGAATTCCACAGATATGATGACATTTAGTCGTCATGTATCACAATTTAAATAAAACACATATCCCAATACTAATACTTGGGCCCCGATCCAAAAAATTAATGGCGTTGAAATGAAAGGGGGTTATACATCTTACTGTTCTCTTCCCTCCTGGGCTAATACGGGTAGTATACCAATGCAACATACTGTTTAGTCGAGCTTTACTTTAGATGTACATGGAAACCCGGAAGTCACTTATTCTTTTGCTGACTTATTGAAGGAGGGTGATGTTGGTGCGCTTTTTGGCATCCCCAACACATTACTATGGACAGCATTTTAAATATAATGTTATATGTTTTCAGAGTTTCGTGGGTAAATTTAAAATAGCGGAACAATCCTGTAATCAAAAGAGACAGAATGTACTGGCTCCTTTGTTATATGATACCTTTAACCCTCATCAACAAACAAAGTAAGTACAAAATTTACACTTTGGTCATTCATAATTTGTTTTCAAAGGCACATCTTGCCACTTTATTTATGATAATTGTATTGATGTTTTATTAAAAATATAATAACATGTATAAAGCAGACAATTCGAATACACAATAAACGTAGAATATTAGGCAGGCCTGTATGTTTGGGTATTTGCTGCATGGTGTGTTTCGAATATGCTTGATTAATGTTTCCCATGTCTTTGATTTGACAAATCTTCTGGAATCAGTAATGCATAATGGCAATCTGGTAATAATGTTGGTCTATGAAAATATGTGAACCCAAACTAATCTCTTTTACGGTGTTCTTTTTTTATGTTTTGTTAAATAGTTGTACCGTTTTTATTTAAAGGAAAGCCTTAAAGAAACAACGACAAGTTATAAAAGAGTTACGGGACATGTTCAATTCCTCCGCCATATTTGATGTTGAATTATTAACAAAGATATTAATGGTAAGGGGAAAGTTCATATATAAAACATCTTATTATAAAAATGACACCCGATTGTAGATCATTGCGGGGACAAAAAAATCACACTTATCTAATCATATTTTAATCCAATCAAAACAAGATCTATGACATATGACCCTCTGTATTAGCAAATGGTATTCTAGTCAAATCAAAACATTATCTATGACCTATTACCTTCTAGAAAGCTACTCGCATTTTAGTCAAATCAAAACCAGATCGATGACATGTAATCAGCCCCCCCCCCAATAATATGGCCGCAAGTACTCTTTTCTCCAGGTTATTTCGGCCCCTGGACCCTCGCCTATAAGGTCTTAGGATTATGTATGTATTCACGTTTTAGTCAAAATCAAGATGTTCTAGGATATTTTTAAATAAGGTACGATTGGAACAAAACAAAACCTATAAATATAATATAACAGATGTAGCCACATAATAGTCAAAACAAAACACCACGGATGTGGCTATAGACACAACATGGTACTGACTATAGGCATAACAGGGTACTGACTATAGACATAACAGTGTATTGACGAGAGCCATAACAGTATCTATACTGACTATAGACATAACATGGTGCTGCCTATATAGACATAACACTGTACTGACTATAACATAACATTGTACTGACTTTAGACATAACAGTGTACTGACTATATACATAACAGTGTACTGACTATAGACATAACAGTTTAAGGTCTTACTTAAACAAGATGGCGACTGGCGAAAGCTGTTCTAAAATATGCTCCAGATAAATATACCTAAACAGGTGTAAACATGTCAAGATTGAATGAAATTATATAAACAAGTGACTATGGATATCTGATTGGAACATAATTATAACTATGAATGATGTAATGACGCTTATATGGTAAATATTTAGATATTTTCTGTCTAACCTATTTCTCTATGATTAGACGGTTGTCTAAACAGTGAATACGAACTCACCCTGACAAAGCCAAGATACACTGTCCACACCTATTGAAAAGCTTGAAAATACTACAGTCGTCACATACAAATCGAAATGGATGTTGAAGATTCAGACAGTTTAATAACCTCTTTTATAGATGAAGACTCGCTAAATGAGATCGTAGAAAGAGCTGTTAAATCGGCTGTCAAAGATATGAAAGATGGACTTGTTAAATTGATCAGTGACCGTCTAAATTCTATCACCGATAGGGTAACTGAAGTTGAACTTACGCAAAATAATATCGGACACGATGTCGATAGTTTCCACGAGAGGTTTGAATTGATTGAAAAGTCACTAAAGCAAAAGAACGAAGAATTGTCGTCCCTGAGAAACAAGCTCAATAATCTCGAACAGTACACACGAAAGGCACATTTACGAGTTTTCGGGGTTAATGAAAACAATGGTGAAAATTGTATTGAACTTGTAAGGAAGATAATAAAAGAAAAACTTTGCATAGACAAGCAGTTGGAAATTGATGTAGCCCACAGAGTAGGAGCGGATCCGAACACAACTGATAAAACGAAAAAACACCCACGTGCAATTATTGTTCATTTTGTTAGGCGAGATGAGAGACATTTAGTGATTTCAAGCAGAAAGAAACTCAAGAATTCAGGCGTGTCTATTTCAGAAGACATGACGTTCGAAAATGTTCGACTTCTAGACAAAATTCAAAAACACCCATCCGTTAAAAGCGCATGGTTTTCAAACGGCAAAGTGAGGGCCGAGGGCCACACTGGCCACAAATGCAGAATCGAACTCTTTCCAGAACTTGACCTTCAGCTAGCTAAATTATAAAAACTCATCTTTATTGTATTTTAAAGGTGCGACTCTGTATTTAAATTGTCATGAAATTAAGAGTGTGATCGTCGCTTATTCAAACAATCCTACAGTAAAAGTAGCGGTATCAGTTTTCTTAGTTGATGTTTGTTCTAGAAGGACTTTAATGTTGTTACACTCGTCTTTACTTAAACACGAATCACCTCAACAGATTGGGGTTAACCAAGGTACATTTGGTGTAAACATATCTCACGTTATAAATGTCAAAATCAATCGCTGTTTACTCAAATATACATGTTTTGTAGTTAAACCATAATTTCGTGTATTATGAATCGTAATATCGGCTATTAGAAGTTCGCGTCGATCAAAGTATAGTTTATTACGGCTCTGTTACCGGAAATAAACACATCAACGACTTATTACTATTCTATTAATTTTATTTAATCACTGTCCTTTGTGTAAACTGAGGCCTATGCTGTTAATTTATTATGTCACAGAACATTCACTTGACTTCAAGTATATTCAAAAGAAGAATCTCTCGTAGACACTATCATAACTTTCGTTTTTTTTCGATAACTATGACATCTGAAAGTAAAAAAGATCTACTATATGATATTTTCTATGTTAGTGACTCCATATGAGGGAATTACTTCTTCTCAATTAATTACTTAAGTCACAATAGTCGTAATATTGTAAAATAAAACATTGTATCAAAAACATTAAAGGAGCTGTACCATATTTAACATGGTACCATTTGATACAAAACAAATGCCCGAATATAGAAAACAAATTATAAAAGTCAAATTCTTGTGGTTTTGAAATCGATTATCATATTTGGTTTTCTTCAACTTAAATCAATCTGGTATCACCCCCCCCCCCGCCTTAAATGTCACCAGTATTCATTCATGTATGCCTATTGCACACTATTTATTATCAAACGGAAAATGAATATTACAAATCTAGCTATCACTTAACAAATTACATAAAATGTAACGTCCTCTATTAAACTTATTAACCACAATCAACATTATCTTTCAAATATTACTGATAAATAGAAATCCGTAGTCATAATATCCTTACACAGTTTACACGTGTTATTTTCCCTTCTTTTTGTTGTTTATTAATTGTGTACTTACTTGTATTTTTTTTTTCTTTTTTCCCTTTTAATTTATTTTATTATTTTCATGTTTGCCTGTATACGTCGACATGGCCCAAAGCACTGACTTTTTTGTACATATTTATTGTTTCATATTTACGTTACTTTCCCTTGTCCCCATTTTGATATCCATTACAAGCTATCAATATCATGCCGCACCAAACACATTACAAGACCACCTTCGCCATACTTCTCTACTACAAATTTTAACCACTTTTCATAGTGCAGTCACATAAATATGTTGTACAAAAATATGGTGTAGGTGGTCTAAGTTTTATTATAAGTTTTGTCTACCTTCATTTACTTGAAAACCGCATCCAGCTTCATATAATTATCTCTCTTCAGCATTTACTACTCCTATGTGGAGATATTCATTCAAATCCAGGACCAAGAAAAAATCTGTCCTTAGTTCATTTAAATACCAGAAGTCTTAAACACAAGTTAGATCAAGTATCCTGTGAACTGAACGGTCATGATATTCTAACTTTCTCAGAAACATGGTTCGACACTACAACCTCCCCTTCGGATGTTAGTATAAGTGGTTATCACCCCCCTTTGTTGGTGAATAGGGAAGGCTGTAGAGGGGGAGGTGTGGCAGTATATGTTAAAGAAAATCTGTTCTTTAAAGCACGCCAAGACCTCAAAATAGATAAACTTGGAGCTGTATGGATCGAACTCATACTTAACAGTAATAAGTTTCTTGTGGGCACATTCTATCGCCCTCCTGCAGCAAACACAGAGTATTGGAATCTAATTGAAGAGAGTTTTATCTCTGTGTCTGATCTTACAGATTATAACATCATAATATTGGGTGATTTTAATCAAGATTTCCTTCCATCATCAAAGATAAGTAAGTTACACAGAATAATAAATAGTTTAAACTTAGTTCAGTTAGTCAAGGATCCCACTCGCATTCAGCCAAATTCTTCATCATTAATTGACCTGGCTATTGTTAGTTGCCCTAATGACATAAAAGAAGTTCAAGTTTTGGAATCTGGTATCAGCGACCATTGTCCTGTAGTTCTCCAGCTACATTCTAGTAAATCAAATTCAAACTGTTTTCTTAGAAAGGTTTGGAGATATGAAGAAATAAATATTGTGGACTTCAACAATTTCATTGTTTCATACGACTGGAATTCTTTATTCGAGAGTGAACCATGTCTCCACAAGCTCACTGAAAAGATAACTGAAGTTATCTCCTCGGGAATTCATCAATTTGTGCCAAGTAAAGTCGTAACCGTGAGACAAAGCGATCCCAAATGGATGAATGGAAGTATTCGTAGACTTATTCGTTACCGTAACAGGGCCCATAAAAAAGCTAAAAGATCAAATATTCCATACGATTGGCTTGAATTCAGACAAAAACGAAACCTCGTGACTAGTGAGATACGAAAATCTAAAAGTCAGTATTACTCAAAGCTTGATAATAAGATAAACGAAAATAAATTCGGTGATTCAAATTGGTGGTCATTGCTAAAACATATTTCTTTTAAGAAAGGTAACTCATCATTGGAAATTCCTCCATTACATTCGAATAATACCATACATTTTGAAAATGCAGAGAAAGCGAACGCTCTAAATGATTATTTCATCTCGCTGTGTACTGACACGTCTATTCCACACTCCTTGCCAAATTTATCTCGAAGGAAATCAGAAATTTCCAACTTGGTGATCTCGCTACTTGATGTCGAAGATACGCTTCTTTCAGTTAAAAGTAAAAAATCTAGTGGGCCGGACAACATTAACAATTTTATTCTGAAATGTATAGCGCCTTCTTTGAAATATCCTCTTCATCGACTGTTTCAATCACTGTTTGATGCATCTTTATATCCGGATTGCTGGAAAAAGGCCAATATTGTCCCTATTTACAAAAAAGGTGATATTCACGACTGTTCCAACTATAGACCAATTTCATTACTAAGCTCTCTGGGCAAAGTCTTTGAAACACTTCTACGGAAACATATCCACAACTTCATTTTAAAAGAAAGAATTATTACCCCCTTTCAACCTCAAAATTCATCAGTATATCAATTGATTGAGATGTACGACTACATATGTAAGTCTCTTGATAAAGGGCTAGAAGTGAAAGCAATCTTTTTCGACATAAGTAAAGCCTTCGACAGAGTCTGGCACCAAGGCCTACTACATAAAATCTCATCAATAGGTATTAGAGGGAAAACTTACAAACTTATTGTTAGTTACTTACAAAATCGCTCTCAGAAAGTCGTCTTGGGAAATAAATTTTCATTATCAAAAGCTGTTACCTCTGGAGTTCCCCAAGGCTCTATTTTAGGCCCCCTCCTTTTCCTTGTTTACATTAACGATATTGTGGATGATATCAGATCCAACATAAGCATCTTTGCTGATGATACCTCTCTTTTCCTCGTAATCGATAATCCTCTTCTTACTCAGCAAACTCTCAATGATGATATAAAACGAATCAGTAATTGGTCAATCAAATGGAAAGTAGATTTCAATCCTTCAAAAACTAAAAGCCTGACGTTTTCAAGGAAGCTGTCCGCATCAACATTCACTCTTTCATATAACAACTATGATATTACAGACGATTCTAGTCACAAACATCTGGGCGTTTTCTTTAATAATCGAGCTACTTGGGATACACATATCGACCATTGAACTAGCAAAATAAGTACCATGGTAAACTGTCTCCGGTCTCTCAAATACAGATTACAACGTAAAACTCTCGAGATACTATATAAATCCTATATTCTTCCAATATTTGACTATGCGGATGTCGTCTGGAACAATTGTACAAATGAAAAGTTTGAACAACTAGAAAAACTCCATCTAGATGCAATTCGAACAATCACTGGATTACCAAGGGGCACTTCTCACCAGGTACTACTTAAAGAATCTGGATTCACCTCTCTTTCCTCCAGGCGTCTTCAACACAAATTAGTAATTTTCTATAAGATAATAAAATAAATACGTTCCGAATTCCCTCTCAAATCTTGTACCACCTCAAATTTCATCACATCAATCATATCAACTGAGAAACTCTGACAATATTAAACAAATAAATTGCAGAACCTCACACTATCAAAACTCCTTTTTTCCGTCAGTAATCAAAGATTGGAATAATCTTGCTAGCGACATACGAAACTCACGAACGCTATCACAATTTAAATAAAAGCTTAGGCAAAACAATTATGTACAGCTAGCACCCGAACTCTGTTGTATAGGCAATAGACAAAATCAAATTATTCACTGTAAATTAAGAAATCTAAAAATTAATCTAAAATTTCACAAAATGCTAATGCATAATTATAACAGATGACCCTCTTTGCCACTGTGGAAATGCTATAGAGGATTGTGAACACTTTTTCTTTCATTGCCCTAGATTTCTAAAAGCTAGAAAAGAAACAATTGATAAACTTCTGATGAAATACAAAAACAGCCAATCCTCACTTTTCGGGCAAAAAAGTAATACATATGATGAAAACGCTAAAATATTTAAAACTGTTCATAAATACTTGGATATTACAAAACGTTTTTCTTTGTAATCATTCAAAATTTTACATTTAAATGACGTCAGTGGGGCGAAAGTAACTTTATTATATGAAAGTATCCTTCTTTTATCTGTATTAAATGAAGTTTAAAATGTCACAATTACTGAATGGTAACTTTACTTTCCCAACCGACATCAGCCTACTAACGATTTAAAGGATATGCGGTCCAGTTAAATTAAATTGTATATGATTAAGATGACAAACAAATAAAAATAAAAATTTAAAAAACGTTTGTCGGTATGGTTTTGATAGCAGCACCCCCCCCCCCCAATTCATATTCTTTTTTTTCTTATTGTGTGTGACCTTAAAGGGACATTCGTACGTATTTGATCTAAAAAATAATTTTACTGAACGAAAGCAGAACAGAACACCAAAAAAGAGAAGAAAATAAAAAAAATAAAAAAAGGATAATATAATATGAAAATAAAACAATTCGACGTTAGCAAATAATCAATGATGTAGTCGTTAAACAAAAAAAAAAACAAAAAAAAAACAAAAAAAATTAATTTTAGTGTTCCTCCAGTGGGAATGTCCCTTTAAGAAATCCCAGATTATCATCTAAATTGTACATAATATGTTTTATATAATTACTACTTATGTTAATATTATGACAGCCAGTTGCAAATCTGTTAATGATCCATTTTAAGGAAGCGATTTTATATAAGCTGATAAAGCTTGTTATCGTATCCTATATCTATTATAAAATTTTTGTATATTTAAATGAATAAAATATTGTTTAAATAAAAACATAACAGGGTACGGTAAGGCCTATGACATCTGTGATCTTATTGTGAACAGAATAAACCTCATAAGATAATCCATGTATCAATTACGAGTTAGTAATGTAGAATGGCTCTGTAGTTATTAAAATGTTCTTTGTAGTTATATTTGGCAACTAACTGTGACATTATCTTAAGGATCAATTTTAAATGTACACAAACATATGCCAATATATCTATCCAAACATATTGGCACAACAGTAAAAGCTACACTACTTTGTTTCATGGTAAACGATGGAAAGGTATGCCAACACAAACTGATTACAACACTGGTTTTATACCATTTTAAAGTACTTTTCGTCCGTCTTGGGACAATTCATAAATGATTATGATATCATTGCATAGAGACACACCATACTATAATTTATACATTTAGTTACTATTGTCTGTGGTTACATAGTACATGTATATAGGTAACTTACAGAAAATATGTATACACGTTTGTATGGGTACAATTTAATAACAATGAGTGCAAAACAATCTCGGAATAGATTAAGAAAATTTATTAACTAAAAGTAAGGACAATATTGTTGTCAGCCATTATCATAATATGTGATAGAACTTGTTAAACATGTTCCAAATATTATTTTATCACAGACATCATTGATACGATAGATGTTTCAACAATCGGAAGTGGCGAACGCAAAAGGGAAAAACGAGTTTTCCCTCTATATAACTGACTGGAGTGACAGGTGGTAACAGATACACGAGTGAATTTCTCCTCACTTATAATTCCATCGAAGACAAAAGGTTACAAACTTACAATCCCGTCGGTGGTTGCGTACTATGTCCCGTAGATGTGTACCTGTCTCACTGATCGACCATTACAAGACAAGACATATTATGAGGTATTTTTTGTCACAAAATTATGTGGCGTGAAGTTATGTTATTTGGCATTATAATATATGGTCGCAACATTTACATCGAAGATCCGAGAATTTAGATACATAAAAACCGGTCCTTGTGTTAGAAATTAAGTTTGCTTTGGTTAGGAGGCGTTTCAGATTAGGTGGCTGTCTTTGTGGTTGTTGTTGTTCTGCTCTTGTGCAGGGTTTCAAAGTTGAGTATCAATTGCCAAAGCCTTATTTATTCCAACTTCTATTACCTCGAGGGTGTAATGCTTTTTCAATAAATAATGATAGGTAAATAATGGCACGAGATACTGGGTTTACAGTGGGTTATTAATGCTGCCCAGCAACTAAACCTAATGAATAAATGAGTCTATTTGCGTTAATGACTTCAAGTCCTTGACCAAATTACACTTAAATAGTTTACTTTTGTCGATCTATAAAGATGGTTTAAAACACGTCCGTGAAATAACTAAGTGAAATCGTACGGCTTAGTGAAATTGATTAAATGGGAAGCATCCAAGCGACTGGGACTTTTGTAATAGAGCTGCCACATTTAGTTGAAATGCCGATGCCAATGAATTGCACAATTGTGTTTGGTTCTTGGGTAGGCCCTATGTTTTTGTCACTTGCGTTGTTAGTAATTCGAGTTATGTTTTGTAGTCATTAAGAACACCAATATTCATCAATTGATAACTATAAACCTCTCGCAACTTTATATTTAATACGATGCATACCGATGGGCTAACCCCAAGGCATAAATTGGTTCTAATTTAAATTTTATTATTAACCTGTTCCTCGCATTATATTTACTTTGCTGTCATGGTTACAATAATATGGATGTTTTCCGTTTATGGCCCCATACGCTTAGGACGGAATCGTAAAATAAAATGGCCGGAACGATGGAAGCCATTAATTCATTAATTGTACAACAACTTATCAAATAGAAAACATTGTCAAATCACCTCACGTTATACAAATCTCGCGAGGGTTCTTGTTAATATACGAGATAGGCTGAAGTATTCCGGGGTGTATTGATAGAATGTAACATACGCTACTAATCGACGAGATTCTTTAACATGAACTAGATTACAAATTGTAAAAATTCCCACATCCAAGATTAAATGATAGATTCTTCCATTTTAACGAGTAGCTTTGTAATCCCACTTTCTACTCTCTACTAGACTGTAATATAGATTGTATGTGTCAAGGGGTTTATAAACACAAATCTATCTGCAACGAAATCTATTATATTTTGACTTTTGTAAGGCTATAAATAAGAACCTTTGATCTTTGCCCGAACCACTCTCGACGTAATATATCCGGGTTAGCGAAGTTAGATCTAAACACATATTAAGTACAATGAGTAAGGAATTGATTTGTAATATGGGTTGCCAGTCAACCACTCCATTATATTATTATTCATCATGCAATATTAGAATTTTATAACATGGTGCCACTGAATCACAACTCAGTCATCATCAATCATGTGAATTAAAAGCTATTTTTTTTTTAATAACTTAATTGGCTAATTGATTTATTTAATGAACACGCGTGGTTGAACGTTTCATCTACGTATAATTACCAGACTTCATACCCCGTGAGAAGTATATGCGTGTGTTAACATTAATTATTCTGTTCACTTTACGATCATGAAATGTTATTACAAGATCATTGATAAATTTTTGCAGTTTATTGGATATTGGTTAGAAATAATCAACTAATGGGGGCCATCATTTTCCCACCATGCAGTTTAGAAACCTTAATATTTTATTACTTGTGTAGGCCTAGCGCAAGGTTGTATTGTGCACTTTAGTTCAGTCAACTAATGTAAATATTTTGATAAATGTTTACTTCCGAGATGAAATGTCAATGAGATAGAACTCTACTAAATGAAAATAACCCTGTTGGCAAATGGGGATTCTAGAACATTGGTTAAATATATGCAATAATTTGATTAGTAAAAAAGTTCTAGAAAATAAAATGTGAATGGACAGTAATAGTTGTACGTGGGTGGATAACATCAGCTAATGATTAAATATTACTAACGCTGACAATCAATGTTATTTTACTTAAATCACTCTGGTTTCACTTTAATTTCTAATGAATTAATTCACACAGATTAGAAACTTATTAGATTTACATTTTCATTTGTGCGTGAAACTAATAAGAGGACCCTTATCGAAATGAAGTGTTGTACACAGTGCCGGACTGGGCCCACTTGCCCACTTGCCAATGGCAAGTGGGCCTAAGCCGAAAAAAAAATATGGGCCTAAGCCTCAAAGAAAAAAAGAAAACAGTAAAAAAAGAAAAAGAAAAGGTAGTAAAAGAGGGGATGAGAGGAAACAGGGAAAGGGAAGGAAAGAAAAGCAGAAAGATAGATTTCGTTGGAAGAAACAAATTCTACCACCTGGTGAAATTATGCATAAATTCATGAGTTTAACCTCAAGATGGTGACAGCATTATAAACCGACAATCTTTCTTCAGTCACTCCCAGCACTTGATAAGTCATTAAAACCTGATAAATGGCCAAAAACTGGAATATTTTGTGAAAAAATAAAAAAAACTTCCGGGTTTCGATTTCACTTTCGATTTTGATGACTGGAGACCAGGCAAATTGAATGAAAATTCAACTTTTTTGGTAAGAAATCCAGATTTATTTGGTCTGAGCTAATCAGGAATGCGCCAAGATAATGATAACGAAATAAGGATTCTCTGAACGTTATTTTTCAGTCAGTGAGCAGGGCAAAGTTAAACGTAGGTGGTTGAAGCCAAGATGTCAGGCTTAAAAAAATGTTATAGGGTCAAGGTCGTAAGTCAAGGTCAAATGTCCCAAAATTGACTTTGAAAAGTTTGAGCTCAGTTTTCAGTAACATGACCTTGACCTTGACCTACGACCTTGACCCATATTATACCTTTTCTGAAGGACGTCGTCTCTGCTTTCACGTCGAACCTTAACTTTGATAATACGACAAGAAATAAGGCCCACCAGTCCGGCACTGGTTGTACATTTTATACACCAGTAGTCATATTCCATATAAACAATAATTGTTGCATCATCCCCTTGCTTTGATCCTCTGTGATTGTTACGATGTGTAATAATATCAATCGTTATAATAATATATGTATTCATATTTGCCGCGTTGTTAATGCGCATGCTTGATTTAGTAATAAAAAGTTAGTTACATGGCCGCCATTGTTTTAGTCATACCACGACATGGTGTCAGAAGAAAAGTCAGAATAGTCAGAGCATTAGATTGCTGAACAAATAATATGGCCAAATTTAATCCACCAGAAGCATTCAGGTTTGATCGCCCGTCAGAATGGCTGGAGTGGAGGGAGCGATTTTCTCGATATCGCCTTGCAAACAAACTTCACGACGAAGATGGAAATGTGCAGGTTAGCGCAATGATTTATGCTATGGGCCCCGAGGCGGAGCACGTGGTAAAAAGTTTTACGTTTAGAAACGACGATGAAAAGAAAGATTATGACGTTGTTCTACAGAAATTTAATGATCATTTTATTCCAAAAAGAAATATTATTTTTGAAAGGTCAAGATTCCACCAATGTGTTCAAAATTCGGAAGAATCGGTTGAAGCGTTTGCTCGTAAACTTTATGATTTGGCTGAACATTGTGATTTTGGTGCCGGAAAAGACGAGTGCATACGTGACAGAATTGTAATAGGCGTATTAGATAAGACTGTTTCACAAAAATTACAAATGACCCACAATTTAACGTTTGAATCAGCTATTAGTTTAGCGAGGCACAGTGAACTAATTAAAAGCCAAAATAATTCTAAAATTGAAGAGAGTACCGGTAGTGGCGGTATGAATAACTTTGGTAGCATGAAACGAGAAATAGATGCAATAGCACGAAGATTCGAGACTCAGGGAGCATATCATCGACGATCAAATGACAATTTTAGAGGTAGAGGAAGATTCAGAGGGGGTCATAATTATCAAAGTAACACTAATTCAAGGGAGTTTCAGAATCCAAGACAGAGATATTATTATCATAATTATAACCCAAGATTTACTAGGGAATACAGTGAAAACAGAAGAAATTGTACACGCTGTAGCCGTAAACACCGGCTTGATGAACATTGCCCAGCTAGTTATTTTAAGTGCAGGAAATGTCACCAAGTAGGACATTTTGCAGTGTGTTGTAAGACAAAATCTTTAAGGGAGATAACTCGGACAGTAAAAGACGAACAAAACTGTAGTACCCTCCCTTTAATCAGTAATATTGAATATTCTCATCCCGATGAAGCAACCCGCAGTTGTTCCCCTTTAGTGATTCCTGATGAAAATCAAACCGACTTTTTTCTTGGTTCATTGACATCCACAGATTGTTTACAAGATACAGAACCTGCGTGGAATATTTCATTGAGAGTTGAAGATACCTTACTTCAGTTTAAAATTGATTCTGGAGCTGATGCGACTGTAATAACCGAATTAACATTTAATAAGTTGCGTTCGCGTCCTATTTTATACAAGTCTGATGTTAATTTTGAAAGTCCAGGCGGAAGATTAGATTGCCTAGGATATTTCGTAACAAACATTGTTCACAACCACAAAACTGTTAATATTATGATTTACGTTGTTAGAGGTAATTTTGTTCATAATTTGCTTAGCCGTACAGCAGCAGTTTGGATGGGACTTATAAGTAGAAACGATAGCTGTCGTGTTGACAGTGTTGAAATTGATAGTGAACTTTTTGCAGATATAGGTCTCTTAAAAGGTGATCCAGTAAAAATATTACTAAAAGATGATGTTATTCCATATTCTGTCCATGCAGCTAGACGAATACCAATTCCGTTATTACCTAAAGTTGAAATAGAATTAAAAAGAATGATTGATCAAGAGGTCATCGAAAAGGTCACAGAGCCTTCCGACTGGTGTGCCCCAGTGGTTCCGGTATTAAAACCAAATGGTCGTGTTCGATTATGTGTCGATTTACGTCAACTGAATAAAGGTGTAAAACGAGAAAGATATGTTTTACCCGCATTAGAAGATATTTTACATAAGATGTCAGGAAGTCAATACTTTTCACGTCTAGATGCATCCAGTGGATTTTATCAAATACCACTTGATACAGAGAGCTCTAAATTAACCACATTTATTACACCTAATGGACGATACAGATATAAACGGTTACCATTTGGAATTACCAGTGCACCAGAAATATTTATGAGAAAAATGTCTGAATTGCTAACAGGCTTGGAGGGAGTAGCGGTGTACATGGACGATATATTTATATTCGGAGTAACGCTTGAAGAACATGATAGTCACCTTTCAGCAGTCATAGAACGTATAAGAGAGTCAGGTCTTAAACTCAACAAAAATAAATGTACCCTACGTCAAACTTCAATTGATTTGTTAGGTCATGTTGTAAGCTCAGGTGGTATTAGCCCACATCCAAATAAAGTACAAGCTATCCAGGAATTACGGATACCTACAACGGTTACAGAATTGAAACGTGTCTTGGGTATGGTTAATTATTTAGGCCGATATTTGCCGAACTTGTCTCAGGTATTACAACCTCTTAACAAACTTTTAAAGAAAGATATTGTTTGGACTTGGGGTTCACCTCAAGAAAACTCTTTTAAAACAGTGAAAGAACTGATTAGTAGCGCTCCTGTATTGTCATTATATGATGTTAGTAAACCTACAATGATTAGTGCAGATGCTAGTCAATATGGGATTGGAGGTGTCTTAATGCAACAACATAATTCTGATTGGAAGCCAGTTGCCTACTGTTCTCGTACTTTAACAGATGCCGAAAAACGATACGCCCAAATTGAGAAGGAGTGCCTAGCTTCGGTATGGTCGAGTGAGAAATTTTCTAGATATATTTGCGGACTTGATTCGTATAAATTATTAACTGATCATAAGCCGTTGGTGCCCCTTATTAACCGTAAAGACATTGATCAGGTTCCTATTAGATGTCAACGTTTATTGATGAGATTAATGCGTTTTAATCCAACAGCTGAATTCGCTCCAGGGAAAACATTGTTGGTGGCGGATACTTTAAGTCGTAGTCCCTTAAATGATGCAGAAGGCCGCAGTACGGAACAAGAAATTCACATGTTTGTTGATTTGATAACTTCTTCGTTGCCGACATCAGATAAATTCCTTACTAATATTCGCAGAATTACCGAAGATGACCCTACGTTAAAAACTGTTCTTTATTACGTTCAACAGGGATGGCCCGAATACAGTAGAGACATTCCAGAAAACGTTAAACCATATTTCGCTGTTCGAGAACGTCTGAGCAGTGTTAATCGTGTACTTACTTATGGTAATAGGATTGTTATTCCGTCATACCTAAGAGATGATATCTTAAACCGCATCCATGAAGGACATTTAGGTGTCACAAAATGCAGAGAACGCGCACGTTTGTCCGTGTGGTGGCCGAAGATTTCGACAGAAATCAGTAATAAAGTGTCTTCATGTTTATATTGTTTGAAACAACGACCTACACAAAACAAAGAACCTTTGATTCCTAGCACGTTACCTGATAGACCTTGGCAAAGAATAGCTTCAGATCTTTGTACATTTAAGAATAAACAATATTTAATAATAATTGATTATTTTTCGCGATACCTTGAGATCATCTATATGCCGACAACTACGAGTCGTTGCTTAATATCCAAGTTTCAAGACGTGATCGCTAGATTTGGTATCCCAAGGCAGTTAATTTCGGACAATGGTCCGCAATATGTGTCGCATGAGTTCAACAGCTTTTGTAATCGTTATGGTATAGAACATATTACTACCAGTCCACACTATCCACAGGCAAATGGGGAAGCCGAGAGAGCTGTCCAAACAGCTAAGACCATTCTTAACCAGCCCGATCCACACATCGCTCTCCTGAATTATCGAGCAACCCCGCTAGAAGCTACTAAATGCAGTCCAGCTCAACTACTAATGGGACGTCAATTACGTACAATGTTACCTACGTTACCGAAAAACTTACAACCTCAGTAGCCTGATTTAGAAAGGGTGAGAGGGAAAGATGAATTATATAAAAACAATTCAGAATCTAACTTTAATCGGTCCCATGGAGTTAAAGAGTTGTCAGAATTAAAACCAGGTGATAAAGTCTTTATTAAACTTGACAATGATAAAAAATGGCTAAATCCAGGAATAATCGTAGATAAAGCTACAGAACCCAGATCATACATTGTAAAAACAAAGCGTGGAGTTTATCGTCGTAATAGGCGTCACCTTCGTCTTATTGGAGATCATCACGTTGACTTTAATATACCCATGGATGATGACGACGATGATTATCTAGATATGGATATGCCAGTCGAGAACATAATGCGTCCAAATCTGCCAGCTGATAACAACCATATACCTGAACTACTACAACCACTTAGAACTCGATATGGTCGTATTATACGGAAACTGTTCAGATACAGATAAACTGTACACTTATTAAAAAAGTTAAATTATGCTTAAAAGTATTGAGCTGTATTTTCATTTTATTAAGAAACATACTATGACAGTATGCAGTGACTTACTTTTATTTAAAAAGAGGGAGATGTTACGATGTGTAATAATATCAATCGTCATAATAATATATGTATTCATATTTGCCGCGTTGTTAATGCGCATGCTTGATTTAGTAATAAAAAGTTAGTTACATGGCCGCCATTGTTTTAGTCATACCACGACAGTGATCTTTTCGAATTCATTTTTGTGAGATTTCTATACTTCCGTGGCCATATTTTGGCCCGTACTTGGCCATATTTAATTTGTTTGACTAATGTATATGCATTTAACTTAACTGGTTTTAATTTGATAAAATCGAGAAATAATACGGTACTTATCATCAAAGTAAACTAATTAGGAAGGACCATAAAGGTTTGCTTTTGAATTATGGAGAACATCGAAGCTCATATCTCACATTAACATTCTCCCACTGTTGCTGTGAATATATTACTTGCGAGTAGTAATCGAGTTACTACCAATACAATGCTCGGAATCGTAATACTCGTGCAACATGTCTCTTTCTCAGAATTACGATGCACAGATTAACAAATTACGAGGATGTTAAAAGCTGAGTGACTTACTAACCCTCGAAGGATAATAACACAAAATAGGTGCCTAAATTATGTCAGAGTTAAGCAGTGAAACAGAACGCGCCAGGTGGCATAAGTTATAAGATTAATTTTGGGCACCCTTGTAATAAAATGCACTTTTCACGATAGCTGCGAATTTGAATTCATTTGCGATTGAAAATGATTTTAAAATAAAGTGATTTAAAAAAAAAAACACCTCCCAGGTGACGAAAGGATCGTGGCCTATAGGAGATCCGAGAAGAATACAGATGTCCGAGAAAGTGGTTATCTATTTTTCATACCGGCTAGCCACTTGTTTTTGGTGTTTTCAGTCACTCACAGTATTGTCAACGGGAGGCTTTTAGTAGGTCCAGACGACCCGGCGGCAATTGATTTATTGATTAGCGAGAGAATTATCGAAGTGTCCACTGCGCTATAGGCTACAGTTCCAAGAATGTTGTAAGTTCTTATCGACTGTGTGCTTACAATAAACTGCATTGTCAGCACACTAATGAAAACGGTTTGTAGCTATTCATTTTATGCGGGCGTCACATTGTCCCGAAATTGACACTAGATAGAATTATTAATTTACACGGGAAGATGGCCCGAACTTGGTCAACAGCCCACAGAAGGTCACACGTGTGGCATCCGAACGACACACGAAGACAATACGAAGATGTGAATTTTCTATAGCAGTGTATACCCGCGGAACACACGAAGGCCATACAATAGCTCTGCAGTTTCTCAGAACTGACCAAGGAAGATGCATTTGCGGGCGTCACAATGTCCCGAATTTGACACCAGATGGTCACACGATAAAGCTAACGTTGTAATTCGGCTCGTAAACTCATCGGGCCATTAATGAGGGGGGGGGGGGGTAAGCTATCGTATGATCGCCTGTGCAGATTCTCAGGCTCCGGCAACAACTTAGGGAGCTCTGGCAAAGTCTTGCCCTAAAATTGCCGAAAAACCTTACGATGATTTATTTTTGTGCTGAATTCGTGTGCCCCCCCCCCAGGGCCATCGTGGGAGCTTTTTGTCAAATCGTGCCATTTTCGTTTTTCCCAACGAAGACAATTGTTTACTTAGTGTTATCTTCGCGGGGAGAAAAAAGCCCATAAGAATAACATTACGGCAAACATTATTTCTAGAGAAAAAACCCAACAGCAAATAGAAAATCACGGACTGAAGACAACAAATGAACGTCGTACGGTTCGACTCCTCCCTACTGGCTAATGAAGACGGGGATACGCTATACAGTACATGTATATGCTATGAACAAAATTTGTATGTGTTTGTCGAGTGGCGCCAGAAACGTTAAGAAACGTTGAAAGCATTTCCGAATAATGAACCATTTAGGAATAGAATTGAAAAGGTTTAAAGCATTGCACTAGTCAACTATATCATTGCACGAGATATCAGTTTTTGTCTCTTCTTTGGGACATCTGTAGACTGTTGCTGATGTGACAATTTTCTAAATGAAAATCTGGTGTCTTCTAGAGTACATTAACGGTCCCCGCTGGTGTTCCACAGGGCTCCGTTCTCGACCCATTGCTTTTAATTATATACCTCTGGTAAGCTGATACCGCTGACTTATGAACCTGCGCCCTTTAGTAATAACAATTGTTGTCAATAATGATATAAGTGATCATTAATCTAAACTGTATGTATAGAAATTATATTGTCATTAATTAGCAGGTGTGTGACTAGCTGTAAAATATGTCACACTGGTGTAAAATCGCGATTATTTAAACACGTATTTGAAACACTTACCTTGACAATAGTGTTGTAAATCATTCGATAGTCATGGTTTTAACAGCACCTTAGAGAAAAAACACCTACTTAATGACTTCTGTGTTGTATAAATTCATTTATAAACGTTATTTGTTGCTTTGTCAACGAAATAAACTCTACAGTGTACATTAATGGCATCTAGGACAATTGCCAGTCATTTTATTTGGTTTTTAGTATAGTTTATAATGACGAATAAGCTGTAGCGTGTATTTATACATCTAATTATTATCATAACATAGCTGTTGTTTGTTTTATTACAAACAGAAATAACTACGATTGCAAGTTTACCTAAATAATTATCTTCCAATAGAGTATGTCAGTTGCACACAGATATAAACAGAAATAAATAAATACCCCCCCCCCCCTTCAGCCCCAGTGAGACTGGTGTATCTGCTCTTTAATTGATGATATAAACCTGATTTTCGCATTGTCTCCACCCAAGCAATGCGACAAGGACTCTGGGGACTACACCAAACCATTAATGCAGGCGGCAATCTAATCATTACCCTTTGCCCCAAAGTATGTAAAAACAAAATACCCTCGACAAAATCGTGGATCCGGGCCTGAGCGTGTACTAAACATTTGCGATGTGCTGAACTATTATAATGTAGGATTGCTCATAATATTTACCTTTGTCAGTGCTTAATAGATAAGGTGCGAATTGAAATGGATCTAAATATATCTTATGTATATCAACGATAATAATATTTCAGTATTAATTGGTTATTTTTAATTTATAATAGTAAAAAAGGAACATAACCAATATAGAAACTAAAATATGACCAGCAATTGCCCTCCTCCTACATTAACGATATAGTAATATATAAATTCAAACATTGTAATTTGTAAATGATCATAGCTAGTAATTTGTATTCGCACAGTAAAATGCCAAACGTGTAAGGCGTTGATATCTCTAACCGTATCGGAAATGAAGAGCTTACCAAATTCCAAAGATTTTATTCTTCCGTCCATAACTAGATTTTAATGAATTTTTATAGAATGAAAAAGGCAATTGTGAATTGTGGCATGCATTATATCTTATACACAGTGCATAACCATCTAGTAATCTGACTATATGCATATATTATATTTTTACAAAATTATATATTTCTGTTTACATGTATATCTTTATAGAGAGAGGATCTATAGCCACCTGCTTAATCTCCAGTCCCGTTTTTATAAATATATATTGTTTTAAAAGGAGGGTCATAGTATCTTGTCATCATTGTTGTCTGTCCAAATAATTATTACAGTAAAATATTATTAACAATTGCTCTCGTTGTCTACTTTTTACCAGACACAGAAGTTAAATAGTGATGAGTGTTGTGTTGTATCATACCTGTCTTGCACTATCTTCGTTTAAAACGACGGTGTTTTATCTTTAAACTTACTTCAATATAAGCCTCTGCTGGATGGCATATTATCCACAAGTACTAAAAGTTTTACGGAATAATTTAGAACTTAAATACACGACAAGAAGAGGCTTATTATTTATTATGATATGCCCGGGACTGCTTCTTTAGAATGCGATAATCTTTTTCCCGATTTCATTTATGAATAATATACACATTTTTGGCATGGTCATTGTACAAAAATAGATGAATAAAAACACTTCCAGGTAAAATATTCACCACTTTACTTTATCCTGACATACATTAAAGCATATAAGCTAGCTGTCTTTCCTCAATGGACGTCTTCAGATATCAATTTTAAATTTAACCAGAAATATGTGCTTTCCATAGCAATGGATTATAGATAATGAACAACAGTTTATAAAGTATATAATACATAATATGAAATTATTTTACAAAGTCTTCCTAGTACAATAGTACAATACAGGAATAATGTGATGAAATAAATGTTCATATACCTTATTTATGTTTGTTGTGTTTTACAGGATTTAAACCAGTATAAATATAACAAAGTTATCACCAAGTCACTCAATATATTAAATAAAGTTTATTCATCTAAGACGAACATGTTTAAATTATCTATTAAAGCTGTGGTAAGTTTGTTTAACCTATGTGCTTGATGTGTATAAAATTCTAAAAACATTTCTTGGAACATTTTTTAAATTTTTTTTTAACTGATTACGTTTATGTCAGGATTGCTACTTCAAAGGTACATCTGTACAATTAAAGATATCATTTTATTCAAAGAAAATATTTAGAGTTTGGAATTATTATCTTCGCCCTGTACTAAAACCAATGTGATTAAGTTATGTTTTTGATCGTATATATTATTACACTTTTAATATTATTTATTTTACCGAGTTTACAAATACACTGCATTGTCTAGAGATTGCTTTATTTTACAGGTTTTACTTACTCAAGATTCGGCACGAGTTCATAGAGAGGTACTAAAAAATATGCCTCTATTGAGGAGGTTAGCTAGAGCTAAATTAGATGATCAACAAGTAAAACTGATGGGAGGAATACTTGATGATTTGGCTGAGTAAGTATTTACATATATGGGATTCACGACATAAATATACAATACAGTGGACATCTGATGTCTGATCACTCCGGATTTCTGTGACATCCGACATGATTTTCATGTCCCGATTTATTTCCCTATTACTTCAGCCAAAAAAAGATCTGATAAGTCAGGATTCTGTCAGTTCCGGATTTCGACAACAATCAGCCGTCCCGTCACTATAATTTCCATTGAATCGACAACGCATAATCCGTCCTTCAAGCGGTGGGTGTGAAGCACCCAATTATCGGTGAGATTAAAATTCAATGGGTGTTAATCCACAAAAGATTAACAAGTAAACAAGCAACCACCAATCAATTATCTATGAGATTAAAATACGATCAAAAACATAACGTAATCACATTGGTTTTAGTACAGGGCGAAGACAATATTTCCAAAATTAATGGCTTAAAGCATATTAACTGATTCTATTCATCATATTTTATTGTGAAACTTAAACGAATGAAATTTCGCTTCTTCAATTTGAATTGTTACAAGAATATTTTTGACTATCCCTCATTTTATCGTTAATCTGATTTGTCAAAATTAAATGATTGTTCTTTTGTCTGTATGGAAATTAGTTTCTTTAAAAGACCCCTACAATAATCAGACAGGACAAGAGGATCCCATGAGATGAGATGAGATAAGAGATGGGGTTAAGAAATTTATTAACTCGTTCATATAACAAGTATATAACATATTTCTAACTGTATAAATATAAATCAATATTGAAACTGATATCGAATTGGACAATTAATGCACAGTGTCCACCTTCACTAGAATACTGTTCGTCAGTAATGAGCTACATCCACCCACACTTATAGCTCGTCCCCCTGTATCACCTGGGTGCGTATTCCAACGAAGATTAGCCACGAACACGTTGGTGATAAATAATTATTTAGTCTATCTTGTTTAACAATAAATCTTTATTCTTCCCTTATCAGGTTCTGCCATTTACCTATGACGCCAGATGAACCTCATCCAATGAATCAAAATATTTTAATAAGTAACGGTAAGAAAATGTTTTATACATGGTATTTATGTGATTTGGTGTGGGGCTCCGGTTTTCAAAACTTCAGTAAAAGCATGGGCAAAACTTTTAATATCCGTTCTCATAATTATATTATCAAAATTTGAAAATAACTTCAATCAGTAATTTGGTTAACTAAACATTGATTATCTGTTACGTCTTTCCTTTCAGGAATCTTGCATATACTTTTTGATATACTTGTGCAAGACATCGATATCAAATTATTTGTAAGTATGTATTTACATTGTAATGCAGCTGGTCGTAATTTAATGTAATGTTAAATAATTCCGATTGAGATTACCTACCATTGATAATTTTTTTCTCTTAAAGAACAACAATAGGTAGGTAATCTCGATCACATTACAAATAAATATTATAGATGGTTCTGGCTTGTTATGTCAGAGGACACTGAATATTGACATTTTTAAATTCTTAATGGAATTCAACCATTTATATATGGACTGAAATTCAACTTTGTTGTCTGTACTTAACAGTCTATAATAAAATGACGATCATTGGCTGTAATTAAAGTCTTAAATTAATTTAAATATATATATAAAATAACTTTAAAGTATTAAATGTTAAACTGCATTTCTTTTGATTCTATGCATATACTGGCATATACTGGCATGCACCCTGACTGATTTCCTGAATAATAGTATACCCTAATAGTCCAGTGGCTGAAAGTTGTCTTGTCTATTTCAAATACATGCCAACAATACTAAAGGCAGTCGATAATTGAAGGACTTGTATTGGAGATTATTGGTAAAATTATCGCTGTTTAGAATCAAAGTTTAAACACGAAAGACAACTCCAGTTAATCTGTGTCTCATAAATTTTCCAATCGGGTGGTGATAACCCAACCCCTCCTTTCAGCCATTAGACTCCACGAAAACTTCTCTTTTAGATCTACCCTTATGATCCTATACCTTCTATTCTCTTCTGGAATGGTCTTAATTAACTATATAACATATCCTATATTCACGGGTCACCTTTCTCCAGTTTTTTTCTCTATTATGCATGTATATTAAAGACACAGTATCGGTAGAAACGTTTCAGCTAATTATACCATCAATAAAGCAGTAACCTAGTCGACATTTGCTAGATTGCTGCAAGTTGAAAACAACATAGCAAATATTCTAGCTAGTAGATAGTGACGACCTGGCTCTTCTTGGAAAACTCAAATATATGTTCTGATCTAACATAATGCCCCGGCGATAATCATTTAAACAACAGTCTGTTGATTTTCATCTCGAGATAATATACCTGTGACTTTAATATAGTTGTAGTTATCACTGTCTCTCACCTTTTGCATGCCTTTAATGTCAGGATATTTTTTCATCCAAGTCTCGTCCACAGGAACAATATGCTGGCATGAACGCTGTCTTTAAGAAAACGCTCTACCTTCTAAAGTTACTGGCAAGAGAAAACGACAAGGTTCAACACCATATATTTGAGAGACTGGATGTTTTACTTGAAGTTCGTGTTGTTGAGTCGGATCTTGCTATAGCCTTAAGGGAGGTGAGTAATAATATGCTGTTTTAAATGCCTACAATGAATACTGGTTTAGCTCAGTTTCAGAACAGTGTTCACATGGTTATTTTAGTGTAGGCTACCACTTACAGGTATATCAATGGGTAGCAGCAGTTGTTCAAGGTATACTAAATATTATAAACGTCCCATTTAGTTGTGAATTATGATTGTATTCAATAATAATTATCCAAAATGGCCATACTTCAGGTGTTTTCTGGGAACCAGAATACCTGTCTCAAGATCAATCCACGACAGATTCAGAAAGTTGTGAATCGAGCAGCAGAGTTACAGGAACGCGGTCCAGAGTTTCTGGATCTTCTAGGAATGATTGTTAAAGTGACAGGAACTGGTCTAACATTAAAGAGAAATCAAGCATACGTGATGAAATACATCATGCAGAATTATAAAAAGGTTGCATTTGTGCTGGACACAAATCGTGAGGACAGGTTGGTATATCTCTATTCTACTTTCTCATCATTTCCTGTACAAAGGTAGCTATTGTATGTGCTTTTAGTCTGTTGTACAGTGTTTTTGGAGCTTTGGGTCTGCTAGAACTATTTTTTCTAAATACATCTTTTTAAATCAGGCATAATGCAATTAGATGATTGTAAATCTCATTTTAGAGTCTTTTAATTCTGAATGTGAGAAGAACATTCAGACCACGCTGGGAGACTGGTGTGTTCACGATAGTGTAAACCCATCACTGATCAATTCTCTCAAACATCAGATAATTCATAAGAGCATGAGTACCATCTAGAATCACTGGAAGCAGCATTTCAACAAGACCTATCTCCTCCATGCGGGGACGTTACATGCCTTCTTTAGTTGCTAGAGGCAGATACTTAGTTTCACTGTAAAATAAGTTGTTAATGCATCCATAGGCTGATTGCCTCCTGTCATTAAAATAACCAGGCTATTGTAATGCTAAAAATCATATTTCCGCTGTACCATGTGCTCTTGAAGGGTCGTCTTGACATGTGAATTTTTCCGTCTTGACGTGTGAATTTTTTTAGTTTTAACATGTGATTTGTTTTGTCTGAACATGTGTATTTTTTGTGAAAAATAATTTTGTTGAATTATTATAATAAAACGAATATAGTGATAAAATATTTCTGTGAACAGTATAATTGACTTGACTATAATTAAATACAAGAGCAGCAGTGGAAAAAATAATCTTTATTGATATACGTCGTTGTGTACAGAAAAAAATGCTTAGAAGGTGATGAAAAAATTGTAATATATTCGATACAGGAAAAATGGTCTTGCATTTGATTCCACTTTTGCTTGCCATACCAAAGGGACATTTGGCAACGAAACCTCTCTACATCATATATATTTCATTAATCAGTTACTATCCTTCTCAATTGTATTTTTTTAGAGAGATAATATTAACTAACCCTGATCGGGTATCAACATTAAGATATCTTCTCAGTTTATTAGATCTGTTGGCAGCATGTGCTGAGGTAAGTCATATTATGTTTTAAATGACAGTAGAAAGGGTAGGTACAAGTAGAGCCGCATGGTTTTGTTGATCCGTGGTCAAAGGATGGAAAATACAATATTCTAATTATGATCTCAGTTTACAAAGAATTTCAATACACAAAAGAATACCCGGTAGGTTGTTATTAATTGCCAGCTATATTCGAATGCAGTCTAATGAAAGACACATTCAAGTTGTGTGTACAAACTATGTAGAGGAGAATAAATATTACACACTTGGACTTCGAAAGAATGATATGTTATAAATATTTTCCTCCGTACAGGACAACTTATAAATTGGCTTACTTCCAGACCTTATAGTGCAACTCTAGATTGCATGCTTCGAAGAATCTCAGCTTGATATATTTTTATGTTCAAATATTTGAACACTAAAGCCCAGCTTATGTCGTCCTGTGACGCGATAAAAATGTCGGCAACTAGCGGCAACTGACAGCTTATATCCACGACTGGACGCAACCACTAGAAACCAGTTGGTCCGAGTCGTAAGAGCGCTTATGTCGCCTGCGACTAGGGACAACTAGTTGTCTCCAGTTGAAGGAGTATAACATGTGCGACTCTGAGAAACTGGAGACAACACGAGGGCGACTGGTTTGCGTCTGACTCACACCAGTCTTAAGAGCGCTTAGTAGAACGGGAGCCCAGGGGGTTAACCCAGCTGAAAAGTGTACCAAATAATGCCGGGTTTCTGGTGGTATTCCACACTCAAAATGCCATGCCCCCCAACTAGCCTAGATTACTCCATAAGTGTACCAAGTGAAATTTGCACAGCAGTGTACAATACATCTTCAGATATCACAAAAACACTCTGACAGACATTTCCAGTGGTGGGTTACACCTGACAGAGCTATGTAATTACCAGAAATTTGTACTTGTTGAGTATCTCTGACAAGAGTTACCTAATTTCCAGATAACAGCTAGGCTAGATTAGTTGAAATCTGTGCCACCTAAAACATCTTTTGAGTTGTTCAGTATCACCACTGGAATCAGGAATGACCACTGCCAGACAGTATGTGAGGTGGGTTACCCCTAACAGACACGCCCAAAATGCCGCAGACCCCAACTATTACCGTGTTCTAACAAATTAAATTTTAATCCAGGATGCATAGAATACTAATACCTAGCATGCATGGAAGAGGGGGGTAAACTGCGGTTACAAGAAAGAAATCGATTTTTTGAGCAAAAAACGTTTTATGGGGCTAAAAATGCGTTTTAGAACAAAAAAATTGTTTCTGCAACCGCACTTTATCGCCTCTTCCATACGTGCTAGGTATTAGTATTCTACGCATGCTGGCACAATTGTTAATTGTTTGGAACATGGGAACAGTTCTGGCTAATCTATTCTAGTTGGGGTCTGTGGCATTTTGGGCGTGTGTGTTAGAACGTGTCTGTTAGGGGTAACCCACTGCACCAACTGTCTGGCAGTGGTCATTCCTGATTCCCGTAGTGGTACTAAACAACTGAAAAAAGCTGTTTTAGGTGGTACATATTTCAGCTAATCTAGCTAATGACTTGAAATTAGGTAACTCTTGTCAGAGATACTCAACCACTACAAATGTCTGGTAATTACATAGCTCTGTCATGGGTACCCCACCACTAGAAATGTCTGTCAGGGTGTTTTTCTGATACCTGAAGATGTACGGTACACTGCTGTGCGAAATTTCACGTGGTACACTTTTGAGCTAATCTAGACTAGTTAGGGGGCATGGCATTTTGGGCGTGGAATACCACACCTACCACCAGAAACTGGGCAGACTTACATTTTGATGATACTAAATATACATGCTTTGATGCTATAAATAAGAAAGTTGGTACACTTTTCAGCTATGTTAACCCCCTGGGCTCCCGCTCTAATAGGTCGCCCAAGTAGTCACGACTGATTAGTTCCACTTGATCGCAGACCAGTCGCCGATAGTTTTATTGCGTCAAAGGGCGACACAAGCTGCGCTTTGGAGATACATATAGTTTATTATCTACGTAAATCATTACAGGGAGAAAATATGTTTATCGAGTCCCTGTGTCAAACGATTTTACCCATGGAAGATTTGTTATGGGTTCTTAACAATCCTGTGGTTGATAATCATCTAAAGAAGCCCTTTCTTCGTTGTTTACATCATGTATATATGAAAAGTAATGGGGCGACTGTGGATGTTAGTACCAGTGAAATACCTCATGATAGGTAAGTTTTTAAAACTAATGTAACTGATCAGCTTAATAATACATGCTAAATGTGATGCCATATATACTGAGAACTAAGAATGCTGTTATCTGTAAATTACAACAATAGTACATCTTTTTCAAATTTGTAAACAAAATTCATAAATTACTTTGTATTAGTCACTGAAACATTTATGAACACTGATGGATTTTATTTATTTATTTTTATATTTTATGTTTTTAATTGTTTATTGTGCAGTTATGATTAGAATTGAATAATTAGAATATTTCTCGTTAAAGTTGCTTTAGTGTCTGTGTTTGTTCATGTTTGTTTATGTTTGTTTATGTCCTCTAGTTTATTGTTTGTATTGTTTGTATTGTTTGTGTGTATGACCAAATATCTGTCATTTACTAATTATCCTCGATATGTCTTGGTCCGATTGTTTCGTCCACGTTATTTGTTTCTCTCACAGTTTGACCAGATTTCTGTATTCGTAACATTGCTCGAGTATTTTTTTTTATTTCAATTATCTAATTTACAACTCTTTCGACCATTTCGTTTAACTCTGGCCATTTTGTTTGGTTATTAATCTGATCTGTTTGTTCTATTCTCCATCTTGTTCACTCACGATCTGGTCAGATTGTTTCTTCTCAATATTTGTTTTAACAATTTTAAATTTATTGAGTTTTATGTTTGTCTGTTTCACTGTTTGACTGAAGACCTATAGCTTGTATGATATTTCACTGCAATTAATAAATAGGGTGCTTCTTTCGTGTACATTTCGTGGTTCAAAATATGATTACACAATCTGATTTGATTGTTTGCTTTGTCAAACTGGTATGTTTATGTTCATGCTTTGTTTAGTTGTATATTATTTGTTTGTTTATATTGTGATTGTTTTGTTCAATAATTAGTGCTGCATCTTTGTGTGTAACATGTAAGCCATAGTATTGTATTTTAGTTATTAAAAAGGTACTAATGGTAATCAGTTTTTGGCTTAACGCGTTTAAGGAATATTTGATATTTTAGTTATTTAATAATCAAATCACTTTCTTATTAAAATTTGAATTTATTATTTCAAGATGGCTGCTAACCCATGTGCATATGGGAAAGGGTCAATCAAATGCGGTCATTGATAATCTTGGGTAATTGGTTTTTTATTTGAAATCTACTTTTTTTTAAAAAGATAATTTGTATTTCTGTGATCTGGTTCATCTATGTATTTTAACTTATACTGCTTGGGCCTCATTCAATAAACTTAAATAATGCAAATTCTTTTCTTTCCTATATGTATGGAATTTGTTTCATCAATTGTAAACATGCTTCAAATATTTGAGAATATATTAAATGGTGGAAAGCCTTTTTTTTTAAAGCCTACATTGAAATTTGAACTTATATTGTTACATCCCATGTTTGCCCATATGTCCGTCACCCACAATTGGTAGTTGACGCTTTTGGGTTTTTGTCCTTAATGAGAAAATCCTGTGGACCCTAACAAAAGTTATCATCTAATTATTTAAAATTTATACATAATATTATACATTAATTTCAACATCACTTGGTAACATTTTTGGATTATCTAGCAATCGTTTAATTGCCCCAAAATGTATGTTCATGAGATCAAATGACGTGTGTAGGCCTATTATCAACGATTTCGAAGTTATTGCCCACGATATCTTTGAAAATCTTTGTGGACACGTATTATGGTTAATTTGAAATTTATACTTAGTGTATATATAATAAATATTCCATTGAATAATAATAATAATAATAATAATGCGTTTTTGTATAGCGCAGCTTATCCATAAAAAATGCCCAAGGCGCTAAGAGATGGTATGAAGCATATCAATGTTACAATGTTCAATTATAGTATGAGTTGAAAAGAAATGTTTTCAGTTTTGACTTAAAAGTTCCGAGATTATCACATCGTCTTAAATCGATATCAATTGCGTTCCACAGTAATGGTGCAGCATGAGAAAATGACCTGTACCCAAAGGTCTTCATATTGTAGCCAGGATTGTAAAGTTTCAGTTGGTTTCTGGATCTGAGTTCGCGTGTAGGAGTGTAACTGTGTATCAGTTCTTGAAGGTACGAGGGGGATGAATCATTGACACATTTAAACACAGTACATAGTAGTTTATATTCGATGCGCAACTTGACAGGGAGCCAGTGCAGTCCTTTAAGAATAGGTGTGATATGGTTGAATTTTGGAGACAATGATATAATTCTGGCCGCTGTGTTTTGGACACATTGTAGCTTGTTTAATAGATTTTGTGGAATACCCCACAGCAAACCATTGCAATAATCCAATCTGGAAAGGACCAAGGCACGAACTAACGTATGGGCAGCTTCATGACTCATTAGGTGTCTAACTTGACGTATAGCACGAAGGTGAAAATAGCAAATTTTGCATAAATGATGAACTTGTGTTCCCATCGACAGATCACTATCCAGGAATACTCCAAGATTTTTGGCTGAACTGGAGAAAGCTATATCCGAGTCTCCGATTGTTATAGATCGTTCATGTATGTTTGACCGCTGATGTTTAGTGCCTATTAAAACCGCCTCAGTTTGTCGTCATTAAGTTTCAACATATTAGTGGTCATCCATGACTTTATCGATTTGGTACATACAGTTATTTTTTCGAATTTCTGCAAAAATGCTGCTGGCCGGAAACTTCCAATTATCTGAGTGTCGTCTGCTTATGCATGATGATCCAGATAATGGCGGTCAATGATATTAGATACGGATGCAGTATAGAGCACAAACAACACTGGGCCCAAAACAGAGCCTTGTGGCACACCATGTTTTAGCAATACTGGTGGTGATACTGTTTTGCCTATTAATACTTTCTGCGATCGATTTTGTAAATATGATTTTAGCCAACCCAGTGCAGCGTCTGTGATTCCAAACTGACTAGAGAGGCGGTCCACCAAAATATCGTGATTTATAGTATCAAACGCTGCTGATAGGTCGAGCAAAACCAAGGCCGCACATTTTCCATTATCTACTGCTACCCGAAGATCATTTGCTACCCTTATTAAGGCGGTCTCTGTAGAATGATTTTGCCTATAGGCTGACTGAAATTTATCTAATAGTCCACTTGTGGTTAAGTGGTTAATAAGTCGCTTATTTACGGCTTTCTCAATTATTTTGGAGATAAAAGGAAGGTTCGAGACTGGTCGATAGTTCTTCAAAGTGTTAGGATCGAGATTATCTTTCTTCAACAAGGGTTGTACTACAGCTATTTTGTAAGTGTCAGGAAATGTAGAGGACTCGAGGCTAAGGTTGACTATTGAGGTGATAACAGGCAGTAGTGTATCAATATGTTGAATAACAATACTCGTTGGTACAGGGTCGAGGACACACGTCGTAGGTTTGGATGATAAAACTATTTTCCTGATTTCATCATTCGTGAGAGGTTCAAGTCGGAAAAGTGGTTGCCCATCGAAGTACGGTTGATTATGAGACTCGCAGTCTTCATTATTATAACCTGACGGTGTTGCTAGCAAGCCAGAATGTATTTTTTGTATCTTCTCATTGAAGAAGGTATTGAAGGAGGACGCTAAGCAATCGTCATCTTGTCCTTTTGGTACAATGGGAACTTTTGTTTTACCAATAAGTGAGTTAATGAATGAATACGTCTTTCGTGAATCATCCTTTAAAAGCTCAAGTTGTTCCAAACAATATGCGCGTTTAGCATCAGCTATGGCATTGACTGTTTCGGTGCGTTTTTCGCGATACATCTGCTTATGAATCTCGAGCCCTGATTTCCGCCATTTTCGCTCAGCTTTACGACGACTGGTTTTTATCAAATGAATGTCTTCATTATATCATGCAGTTTTGGGCCTAACAGTGACAATTTTCGTGGTAGATGGCGCATGCTTGTCTAGTAGACCAGTTAGTGTATCATGGTATAATTTGGCAAGGTCATTCACAGAAGATTTTGCGGTGTTTAGAATAAGATCAGAATTTCGTAAATCGTTTCTGAAATCACTAATGTTGATGGACTTGATATTTCTGCGAGTTAATTCCTGTTTCAAAGGTTTGGGTCTGGACAGTGCACACTTCACCAACAACAGATAGTGGTCAGAGATCTGGTGGTCTTCAACTTTCACCCTACGAACGACATTAGAGTCATCTAATGATAGTACGAGATCGAGCGTGTTGCCCGATTTATGCGTTGGGGTATTTACATGAACCTGTAACGAGTGCTCATCAAGCAGTGAAGCAAATAAGCGAGCTTCATGTGACTCAGGTTTGTTCACATGGATGTTAAAATCCCCTAGGAATATAGCTTTGTTATTTGAATTATCAGCATGAACATTTGTTATTTCGCCTAAGAAATCATTAATTGAGAGTTTGTTTTTCTTTGACGGTGGTGGACGATATATACAAACAAGAGTACATGTCTGACCATCAAATTTCAGTTGAACACTCAAATCTTCGAACGATCTGAAACACTGATCTTTTACATTAGCAGAGGTGATTTCAATTGTATTCTTATGCAGGATTGCTATTCCCCCTCCTCTTGACCTTACTCGTGCTTTGTGTAGCAAAGAGTAGTTGGGCGGGGTCAGCTGTGCAATAACAGATTCGTCGCCTGCTGTTTTGAGCCAGGATTCGGTCAGGACCAGAACATCGAAATCATTTTCGATAAGCAAGTCATAAATTTCATTTGATTTATTGCGAGCCGATTGGCAGTTTAGTAAACCAACGTTCAGAAAAGAATTGAGTTTTAAATTCTGCTTTTTTCTACCGGCGGTACACCCCCTTCGAGTTTTCTTGCACTTCGTAATGTGATTAGTTGAACATTTCAGTGAATTAACCGAGTCATCAGAGAGAATATTACTATGTTGTTTCAAGATTAGCTGTTCTCTTGAGAATCTAATTACTGAGTTGTATTTAGGTCGACCTTGGCTGACCATGTCAAAATAGATTGAAAATATGGAAAGTTTTAACTGTGTCCATTGGTTTCACGCTTCATTGGTCACTATTTAAGTCATTAGAAGTAGTTGTATGATTTTATATCGCAAATTAAACAAAAAGTTATCAAATATTCTACCACAATAAATGAGTCACAGTTTCCTTATCATGTAAGGAAGATGTTCATCATACTAAAATGATAATCAATTTCATATTATACCCAAAAAATAGCTATAGTTATCATCTGATTGCCACTAGAATGAATTATCTACTTTTACTTTAGTGGTTTAATAATAATAGGCCTAATCTCGTCATTTTACAAGGGTAGCAAAATAAGCCTGAGACCTATTTTCAATTTGGCCCTTGGCACAGATCGTGCGAATGATTTCGATCATTACTGCAGGGGGAAACCTGCCTGATCGGACGGAAGACCCAATATCCCTCTCACTTACAACGATAAAGTTCTTGCCCTGACTTTAAGCTGGGATTGAACCCTCGACACTACATCATTGCATTGGTGAGAAGTAGCCTCTCTATCGCCACGGCTATCCGACCAGCTGTTAAATGCTTCAATTAGCCAACCTACAACTGAATGCAAATACAGCAACCTTTACAGATTCTGGAGATGACTTGGCTTTAGTGGGCGTCTGTTTCATTGCTTAGCAACCTATCTTTCGTTAGGTTAGACATACTTAATAGATTGTTTCACGGTTCTATGTTCTCTTTCAATAAATGGAATTATAAACGACATCAAATTTCTCTCATAAATATTATTAATCTATTTATATTCCCAATTTTAATGACTCATTGCTCTCCAGTTCTGTATAAGTCGTTTTTTGAAATATTGACAATAACGTTGCGAAACAAAGTCCGCATTGTGACATGAAAACAAGTAGTTGTAAATCTACATGTTGATTCAAAGTAGAATAATTACAATGCCGGTATAATGGTAGAAATTATGTAGTACTGATAAAAATCAATTCATGTATGGAACAAAAATTTATAAAATATGAGTTAGCCACCCTCTGTTTGGATTCTATAGTTAGAATTCTGTGCAAATGGTTTATGTATTCTATGTTCTATATGTTTTTTATTATGTTAAATTTGATATTTGAATTAAATGTTTGTATATCTTGTTGTGTATTGTGCATTTTAATTAGAATATATTCTCTGGGTTGTCTGTATTGATAAACACTATAACTTATGTATCCAGCAATCTGATTAAAATACAGATTGACTTATCCAGCTGTCGTAATAAAATTGTGTGGGTAGCAATAACTGTAATATATATTATGTGTATATTTTTCTTTACCTATTTTTACTTTGATTTATCCTCACCTCACGTTTTTCTACCCTTCTTCCCTCAGTCTAGCTGCGGATATGCCATTACATGACCTCTATCGACGGTAAACATGTATATTGTATCTATATGTATTATTTGTTTTTAGTTCGCTTTGCATGAAGAACATGTGAAGCTTTACTGTGATAATACCTATTAGTAAAAAAGTTATAACAGTTAAATTGCTAGACACAGATAAGAGATTAATTTGCAATATATAGACTTATTGAATTAGTAAAAATAGAAAAAGAAAACTGAAAGTATAATTTCCAGTTGTATTTTCAAAGTGATCGGCTTTATTAGGAATCGTGAATTCGTGTAGAACACTTGGTAGTTTTAGATCTAGAAAATATCATGGCTATTCAACTTCACATCTGCATATTAGCTTTGATCCTAATCTAGAAGCCTAGCCTATTTAAATAGGATCATTCTTTCTCAAGTCCACAGAATACTAGTTATTACCAAAATAAAAACCATAGTAAAATTAAGTTCTAGATTCATCAAAGATTAAACTATACATTTCGTATAAGACAATGTTCTATTGGCAATATGTTAATAGTGATGATAATGTTCCCTTCTAAAAATGCATTCTGAGATTATCTTATTTATAACAGTGAATTATGGGATTACCTGGCTTCTCTAGTAACAGAGATAAATAAGGTTACAGATACAGCTAAAGAAGATCCAGAAAAATTGGCTGCTAATCTGAAATCACCACCAGAAAAGGGCGGACAGTAAGTACCAAGGATTTACCATTTTTTATTTATTTTATTTTTCTCAAAGTAAATAAAAAAGAGATTGTAAGACCTGTCCCCTGCAGTCATATTAATTTGAATTAAGTCAGTTAATCGATATATTGCAAAATTGTGGATCAAATTACGAACAGCGTCTTGGTCATTTTGTCTGTTGTAAAACTGATTGTGAAGTCTCTCTTAAAAATCTGGTTTGATTTTATAAAAGACATAAAAAGAAACAGACTGTATGGAAACAATTCTTTCACCTCAGTAATTCTTTATATTTGATACCAGGAAGGTAAAGGCGCGTGATTGATTTTATTTCTGTGTGTACAGATGTAAATGGTGTCATAGGTGAGGATTTCTCTGGACAGCATAACAGCATGGCACCCGATCTTGTTAAAACTAATTTGCCGCCTAACATCATGTCCAAAAACCTGCCAGTTGCAAACTGAATTTTTAGCAACCAGAGCGGTTGATTGACTTATAGGAAGAGAACACATGTTTATACGCTGGAAAGTAAACATCGGGTAGGGTATATAATATGTGCACACTTCACCAGAGAAACAGTGCTGTGGAAAAGTTGCTCATCGAGTAACCTATTTTTCCCACTTACATATGGCTAGATCTATGACTATTTGTTAAGGCCAGCTTGATTTTTGTCACGGTCGCTGAGATGTAAATGAAGGTTAAGGCACATGATTGTTAGCGAGATTGTAGGTTAGGGTTAGGTTTAAGCGTTAAGGTTAGGTCCAGGGTTAGGGTTGGGATTAGCATTAGCCCTGTTTACATCTCGTGACCTTTGACCAAACTTAAAGTTGGTCTTATCACATATATCTAACCATTAGATTTGCATAAAATGTACTTTCTTTTCAACGGAAATGCGTACATGGAGGCGGTCCTAAGGCTTCATGATCATGTTTTAAGAGACATTATAGTCAAGACCGTGCTCGCAGTTTGTGGTGTGTTGGAATTTGACCAAAATAGGGGCTGTAACATGATATCCCCCCCCCTCCCTCGTATAAAAATTCAAAACTATTATGAAGAATGAACAAATTGCTGCCATAACTAGCCTGACATAACTAGCCTGACATAAACAACAAATATAAAAAAACATGTTTTGGGGATGTAATGTAATCATAGTAGTGATCAACACTTGCTCATATTAATATGTAAATATCTAATTTTCAGTAATTTCCTTCATGCTGAAGATGTTGACACATCTATTTATGGAACCGTCTTATATATATTGGAGGGATCGTTTCCTTTTCTGGAGACTTTTTTCCGAGAGTTTTATTTCCCAGATAACACTGCTAATAGTAATGAGTTAGAAATAACAGACCAACTTGCTAAAGCTGTTCTTGTAAGTATTTCAGACACTTCATAAACTATTGATAGTCATTGTAATGACTCTTAGAAAGCCAGTCATTAATGGTTCAAGTCTATTGATCTATTTAAGGTGCTTTGTGAAGTAATTTGAGAAAATTTTGGATTATAAAGTTCTGACGCTTAAATCTTTCAGATGTTTAGTGAAATTGTTGGACCATTATTATATAAACCTATTCATATGAAGAACATGGTGAATTGCCTTACTATTATTGTTCCTGCTTCAAATTTACCAAATTCTGTAAGTTATGTTCTCAGTGTGATATTCACATCTCGTTTTCCAATAATTATTTAAAAAACTACATGACTATCAAGTATCTCCTCAAATATAGTTTGAGATTCATTATAATTATGAAATTCATCTGTCATATCGCTATGTTTGTTTGCCTATAGACAAATGGTTGTGGCAAACATTGTAACAAATTTGATGACAACCTTTAATTACAGTCTAAATTCAAAAAACAAAACAAATTTAGTCAGTCTAATAAACCTTGATAGTAGGTAATGTTAGGTTTAAGAAGATGACTTATCTGTGTGAATTTTATTGAAATTGAACATTTTATAACAGATATATGTAATTTGAATAAAACCTATTTTTGTTGTAGAGTCTCGAGAATGTTTTAGAGAGATTTGGATCTGGTATAACTGTTGAGGACACATCAAGTGCCATACGAAGAGTAAGTAATGAGGAAGTTTAATTTGAAAAACTTATTACATACAAATTGACTTATATAAGCCTGTGTTTGGTAACATTGGATTTTATTTCTTTTAACAGGGAAATATAGAATATTATGCAGACGAAGTTGAACTCAACGCCAAATTCCGGATGTATGCAAAAAGTTCAGCTGTAGTGTTTGCAGGACATAACAGTGTTAATGCGCAACTTAGAATCAAATCTAAAAGGGGTTAGTATGTTTTTTATCAAATCAGTTTTGTATGGTTTATTTAATATACTAAGCGAGAACAAAGTTGGTAATAATATAAAAGGTCATTTGTAATTTAAGAAGCTATGGAGTAAGGTTTTAATTGGCTTAAATCTTCACAAACTCATCATTTTTGCTTTTACCGTTTTGTGTTTTATATATTTGTAAAAGTATTTCTTTTAGAATATACTATTATTGCTGGTGATGAGGAATTGCCTCTTGGAGATGAATTTCAAAGTTTGGTGAAATGCTTTGTTCATTCAAATGAAAAGAAACCTATTAAAAAAGTAGAAACGGCCGCTAAACTCATAGAGCAACTCGAGTAAGTAAATTTCAGAGAGTATATCGAATAAGTAAACATTCTATAGAACTACTAGATGATGTAATGTTTAAAGAATAAATATATGATGTAAAGTTTATAGAATTACTAGATGATGTAAAGCTTATAGATTACTCATATGTATAGCTTATTGAATAACTAGCTAGTAGATGGTGTAAAGCTTATAGAATTACTAGATGATGTAAAGCTTATAGAATTACTATATTATGTAAAGCTGTTATGTAAAGCTTATTGAATAACTAGCTAGTAGATCGTGTAAAGCTTATAGAATTACTAGATGATGTAAAGCTTATAGAATTACTAGATGATGTAAAGCTCATATCGTCGCTGCGCTTCCAAAATCTCATATCTCGAATTTTCCTACTTGTCAGGAGACACAAAAAACTTTACAGACCTAATAATAACTGGCGTATTGAATTGTTCCTTCGATATATACATGCTAAATAAGACTACCTTTAAGGGTGTATGAGTGTGTAGCATGTACCTATAACACCAAATTAAAAAACCGAGATACGATATTTTAAAGAATTTTTTTTCTCCAAAAAAATGAGATACAAGTTTCTGACAGTTGTTTGTAAATATTAAATTACGTCAAAATATCGTATCTCGTAAAATATTTTTTCCAAATGTTTTATTCCAAAATGTTGTATCTCAAATTAAACAATGCAGTCTTGAGATACAAGGTTTTGACCAACATATTTTTGTCCATCGAAATACAATTAGTCACAAGGTTAAAATAAGCATTTCTAATTGGTTTAGAGGTACGAGGTTTTGTAAGGACGTGTATCAATGAAATGTAAATGTAATAAGCCTCAAAAAAGTTTTCGGCTAAATCTGAGATACGAAGTTTTGGAAGCGCAGCGACGATATGTAAAGCTTATTGAATAACTATCTAGTAGATGGTGTGAAGCATATAGAATTACTAGATATGGTAAAGCTTATTGAATTACTAGATGATGTAATTTATGCTCATATAATTACTAGTAGATGGTGTAAAGCTTATAGAATTCCTAGAGTACATTATAGGGAATGCACATTTTATAGCATTTCTAGAGAAAGTAAAGCTTATTGGACATGATATAACTATATATACCTGAGTAAGTAGTAAGTAAACCTTATCGACTACTAGATTAAGTAAGCATTGTATAAGTACTAGTAGAGAGTGTAAACCATACATGGCTACTACAACAAGTAAGCCCTATTGAGTGAGTAAACCTTAAATATAGAACAACTTGCATTGGTAAACCTTTTAAAACTATTTGACTGTTTAAATATTATAAAACTAATTGAATGAGTAAATCTTATAAAACTACTAGAGTGAGTAAATCTTATAGAACTACTAGAGAGTATGTAAACCTTATAGAACTAGCAGAGTAAGTAAATCATAAATGCCACTAGAATTAATAAGCTATAAAGAACTATTAGAGTGAGTAAACCTTAAATGACTACTAGAGTGAGTAAGCCGTATAGACTACTAGAATAAGTAAGCTATATAGAAGAATAGGATTGAACGTAACAAAACAATTTGAGTAGCCTATCAGCAAAGCCTAATAAATAATATACAATAGTGAACTTTATAAAACAACTGCATTAAATAATTTGGGTCAGTAAACCCTAAAAAAAACATTTTGAGTAATTAAACCCTATAAAACATCACAATTAAATTAACTTAAATTATAGAACATCTTGTAGATATTAAACTCTATATGCCAATTAGACAGATAGAAGAAATAAATAAGGTAAGCTGTATAGCAAATGAAAATTAACACTACATAAATATGTGGAGACTCCTGTGACTTGCATAACACATGTTTTGGAAAACCATAGTAAAACTATTAGAATATATATGATCTAGAATATTTTGTCTGTTCCAGTATAAGTCAGGAATGCAAGAGATTATCCGAAACAGCAAGACAAGAAATGGATGAATTAAATATAAAATGTTTACAAGTTTTACGAGCTATAATTCACAATGAAGAAAGGAAATTACCAGAAGATTGGGAAACAAGAACATCTGAAATAAAAATACTACAGTAAGTTTTAACTTTACTACGGATACTTGCTGTATTTATAATTTATATAATTTAGAAATTGTATTTCAGCTGCTAAACAAAAATATTGGTTAAAAACGTATCTGTTCACTGGCATCAAACATTCTGCAGGTATTTGCTGTTGTGGAAAAGAATGAATAGCATTTTATGTTGGTGGTCTGAGTTTCAAATACAAATCCACACATTGTTTAAACTTTGATGTCTTAAATATTATTGCCAGTGGATATGTCACTTTTTCATGAAGCCCCATATATTGACAGCATTTCAATATTGTTGCCTTAAAATTTTAATATTGTATTGTCAGTGTCACATATGATACTATACTTTTATAACAATTTTACTTAATTTTAGATGGCTTTTAACATGATCTCAATTTTTTATTGTAACGTTTTCAGACAACTCAAAATGATATCCACCATACAGAATTTCTACGATGCCAGGGGTTCTATGAATAAAACTCTACCTCACTTAGCTTCAAGAAACGATGAAATAGCTAAAGAAGTTTTAGCTTTCTTGTGTATAATGTTATTTAATGCGAATGCTGTGGTCCAGTCGTCTATGTTAAAATATTTTCTATCAACACGAGAAGAAGTGTTCTTCATGGCAGTTAGAGACAGGATGGCATTATCAACAAATTCTATAAAAGAAAAGTAAGTAGAAATCACAGTCTGGTGTTTTTACTTTCTGGCTGCATGGGTCAGAAGTTCAATATTGGACTGGTGGAAGGGGGGTGCTAACAGTCTGCAAAATGGGTGGCGCAATAATTTCCTTGCTACAGTCACTGACAACCCACCCTCATATAGATCACTATTTCCACCAGTTGTTTGCTAAAAAGTCATTCACGAATAAATATCGCAAAAACGACTGTGTTACATTTGAGTTCGCAACATATGAGATGCATACATCGCTCATTGTTGTGGGCGTGGCCAGGATGCTTTATTTTCTTTACAATGAAAGAAAAACTATTTAGAGTTTGATGTGTTAAAATATGATGCATCCATATTTTTTATTATTTACAGCAGTAGGACGTTAAATCCCATTTCATTCATTCATTAATTATTATTTACAGACGCTCGTTACAAGCGCAACAAGATGCTAAACTGAAAGACTCACCAGAAGGTAAAAAAGCAGTCAGTACTACATTTGCTGTGAGTTTGGCAGCTTTAAAGGTAGGTATGGTTTCTTAAAATTGTTAAATCATTAATATAACCCCCAATTTCCAATTACTGAATTTTAGTCGGAGTTACGTTTCTACAGTGATTTTCTAGTCGTTTAGAAACATAATATTGAAAGATTGAATTGTTAACATAGGCACAACTATAACTAGGGTGGTTTGCCAGGTTGTAAAGTGGCTAGCTGTTTGGGGGTAGGCCATGGGACACATATGATATGACATCTACATTTTAATTTGTTTTTAAAATAAAAACACAGGGTGGGGGTGGGGGGTCCAATAGGGTAAAGTTATGCCAATGTCCTGTGATAAAAAAAAAAAGAGAATGAGAGCGCCATTTTTGAAAAATATACTCTGGGAGATTGCTACTATGACCTTCACAATTACTGAAACAACTTTTAAGTTGTTTCAGTAATTGTGAAGGTCAGTAGCAATCAAAATAGTCAGGATAGTCAAACAAATTTATTTCAACAAATTTTTAATTTTTATTCGAAATTTTGTTTTAAAATCTTATGACATAGAAGATAATTTTTGGATATTTACAATAGATTATGTGTTGTTTTACAGCAAATCCAAGCCTATGAAGATGCCTTACGTCAACAAAGGATTGGAGGCTGGGTAAGTATTTTCTATATTACCATATTACCTATAGTCCATGTAATATCATCATTTATTTAAGTTTTAATAACATGACCTGGGTTTGGGAATGGATATTGTAGAGGTTTGTAATGGACAACATTTAGCTTAGAATACCACAGGATACAAGCTCGACCATTTCTGTTACATCAATTTGTCTATGTTCAATGTCAATGAAAATATTTAGTTTAGCTAAAACTGAACACAATATATATGGCAGAGAACTGATGGATTAGTGGGAAGTTGAATCATGTGTTGTTATTCCTTATTAGCGAGTAACAGAATAATTTAATTTGAATTAAGAAATGAGTTCTCTCTCGTTATTCAAAATTTTGATCCAGGTTTTGTTCTTCACCAATAACTAACAACGAAACACCATTTAACTTCACACTACCAACTGATAGTCGCATAGTTTGAAGTGTTTTAGGCAAAAATACAAAAGATTTGCATAGAATGTTATATTGGGATGAATTACATTTTCCAGTCCAAGAGAAAAGGTTCAGAGACCGGGAAATCAAAGAAGAAAATAAAGAAACCAAAAGAACCTAAAAAGAAAAAAGAGCCGAAGAAAGGAAAGAAAGAAACACAAGCTAATGGTTTGAAGAAAGAAGTGAATTTCTCTAATCCACTGGTTATAAAAGAAGATCAAGCACTAATAGAACCACCACCTGATCACGAGCTGGAAATAGCTGTTCAGATAGAAGTAAGTTGTAATTCTAATAGTTACGACAAGCTATTTAAATAGATCCAAGTTATAGAGACATTATTTAAATAGAGATCTGTATACTAAAATAAGTTAAATAAAAAACAGTTCAAATAGATGCAAGTTATATTATTCGATAAGAGATCAGTCATACAGACTAAAATAAGTTAAATAAAATAGTTCAAAAAGAAATAAGGTAAAATAGAAACCACACAATTAGGAGTAATTATAATTATCTTAAATCTTGTGGCAGTCAATTCTTTTTCATGAATAGTATGTTTGGAATTGGAACTTACAAGAAATACAATCACATGTAACAAAATTTCATCTTTACGAAAGTATCAGTGAGTTGCAAATCGTCTGTGTGCCTGCTACTGCTACTGCTCTCTACATCGTCCGTTACTAACAATAACTGTTTTTCATCTGAATTTTTCAAATCTTTGATATTACGTTATAACAGTAGCAGAGATTAGCATGTTAAAATCATATCTGTAATATGTTTAATCAGTTCTATCACATAATAATATGTAAAATTGGTGGACACCAACATTGACGTCAGTTTTAATTAAAAGTTAATTTGATGAGTGTAAGAATACACTCTGGTTTATTTTCTACTAATTTGTTGACTGTTTTTATTGTAGGTTGAACCTGAACAAGAGCCACAGCCTGTAGAAGAGAGTAATAATGCACTAGAATATAGAAATGATGGTTATATAGAACTAGTACTTAAAGTCATGGCTAGGATGTGCGATGGCCAGAATAAACAACTACAGGTATATATATGTCAAACAACTTATATAACATTATGTAACTGGGTCTAATACAATCAAAGACTAGGCAGTTTAAATCTTTATTAAAAACCCTGTAAAAATATACATACATAGAATTCATATTAAAGAAATGTAATTTTTAATACATATATACTATTCAAAAAAAGTAGGGGATATTTGATTTTAGGGGAATAATACTAAATATGCAAATGACTACGAAAAAAGTCACTATAGAACCTAACAGAAGAAACATTTCTAGTTACATGTGACGCCCAAATGCACCAATTGTTACCGCATGGAATGCAGTAGATGCTTGGGATCATCATGGGGGTCCAACCCAAGATTTGCACGACTCTGACTTTGAATGTTACAGTCATTGTGGCATTGAATTCCAGGGTGGAAACATCAGTTTAATTGTTTTAGTGACCAGAAAACAAATTTTGATATGCGTCGGTTTACCCAAAATGAAAGGTTTATGTGCCCTTTGCATGCTACAGATTGGCACAATACAGGCGGTTGTGGCGCGGACGATGAATGTTTCTCAGTCTGTCATAAGCAGGCTATGGTCCAGATACCGTGATACACAATCTGTACAGGACAGACATGCTCAGGTCGAGCAAGGGCGACAACTCAAGCCCAGGATCGATTTATGCGTACCTTGGCCTTGAGAAATCGTGTCATCACAGCAAATCAGATCAGCGCTCGTCTTCAAACAGACACTGGTGTGAGAGTGAGTGGCCAGACCATTCGGAATCGACTGCATAAGGGTCACCTTCGCGCCCGACGTCCTTGCGTGATCCCTTGTTTGAGAGATCATCACATTCAGGCAAGACGTAATTGGTGTAGGGATCGTCAACACTGGGATAATCGACACTGGAGCAATGTGATGTTTTCAGATGAGTCAAGGTTCACTGTTGAGTTTTTGGACAGACGTAAGAGGGTGTGGCGTCGTTGAAACGAGAGCTTCCAAGACGTTAACGTCATCCGACATGATCGATTTGGGGGTGGTTCTGTTATGGTGTGGGGAGACATCACTGTTGCTGGAAGAAGGGCTTCACATGTTGTTGCAGGGCGTGTTACAGGCCAGTACTACCGGGACAACATCTTGGCAGTCCATGTTGTGCCGTTCGCCTGACGCCATGGCTGCCGTTTCATCTTCCAGGATGACAACGCAAGATGTCACAGGGCCAAGGCCAAGATCGTTACAGGTTACCTCCAACAACAGAACATCACCACATTACCTTGGCCAGCACTGAGTCCCGACCTCTCCCCCATCGAGCATGTCTGGGTTATGCTTGGACAGAGGATACGTCAACGTCAACAACGTCCTGCCAATATCCTAGAACTTGCTGCTGCGTTGCAACAGGAATTGGACAATCTGGACCAAAATGACCTTAGACGTCTCATTAGGAGTATGCCAGGTCGGATCAATCCAATTTTCTTCCGGGGATTATTATTTAATCTCAAGTTGTGTCCATGTTATTGTACAGACAACCCTGTGAGGACGCAGGTTCTCTCTTGTTGATGTCATTTTACTTTCGTTGGTTTGTTTACAAACTGACTTCTGTGCGTAGACCTCGCGACCTGTGACGATTAGATAACGTCATGTGGATATCCAGGTTTATCTTGTAGATTTTTTGTTTTGCGTGTAGTGCAGTCTTCCTGCATTTACTATTAGAGTCACTTCTCTGCATGTAGGGTGAGTCTGTCGTTTAGATTGGATGTTGTTACAGAAACCTGTCCAGAAGCTAAACATCAAGTGATTATGAATACAAGGGTTCAAATATCAGACGAAAGTGAAAGTTTGTTATTGTTTATTAAGCTGCTATCAGTAAAGTGCAGTGTAGACTAAAACCTATTACATAATTAAAACACCAAAATTCCACACTATCACATTAATTAGCTGATGTGTGCCATTGTTGTTGTAATTGTGTGTTTTTATGAAAAATTGTTATCTTTCATAAACATCTGTATTCCAATTTTATAATTTTTATTGCTCTGGTTGCACATAATATTTACATTGGGTTTGTTGACAACATTGTGTTAATTTGTATTTCCAGGATTACTTACGAGAACAGCCAGATAATGTTAAGTCATTTGATATTATCGCAGAGGTTACTCGTTTCCTGAATGTAGTTTACTCCAACATTACTGGCAAAAACATCGATTTAGTTATACAGTTGTTTGAGACGATGAACGAATTCACAGCGGTAAGTTATTTATTAAAATTTAAAGCGAGAACCATCCAACTAAACTATATTTGGAATCATCTACCTGAAATGTTTTCGTAATATTAATGATCTGTAATTGATATTTTTAAAATTACTGTTTAAAATATTTTTTTAAACAGTAATTTTAAATGAGGTTACCACATGTAAAACCCCATCCACATTATTGTCATTATATCTTGTTCGGCATCTCTACTAACTTTCATCTGATCACTTTATATGTCGAGGCCCACAATCCCTCATTGCGGAATAGATGTGATAAACTGACCCTGCATTATGCTACAAAAATTGCATCACTTTCAAATTATCGTTCATTTAACACCAAATTTTGACCCCATCATGTATAGTTGTATGCGCTACGAGCACGATTTGTGGATTTGGCGCTATGTAAATGGACATATTATTATTATTATTAATACCTGGCCAAAACTAATGTTATTCAATCATTCGGTATTTGCATACAATCCCTATTGTCTGAGGCTGGTATCAGCTTTGACAGTATTGCGAATACCCCTTTCTTTATAACTCTACCATGGGCTATATCTTCACCAGAGATTGATTTCAATCTTATTCAACATAAAAAGAGAGATTCTAGCTCGACGGTGTACCAGTCTCTATTTCAATCATCGTAACGGGTCAAAACATTTCCGTTGCCCTTCTTTAAATCAATTGTTTTCCCAACCAGGGCTATATTGTATAATCCTAGCCTTTCTATAGAGGCAAATTTTTATAGGCAATTTTAATTGTTAATATATCATCTTGTTTTTCATTTTAAATATTTATGTACATGAAGTTGTGATTTTTATTTTTAATAAAGGGCCTACTGTGACATTTGTTTTTATTTTGTGTACATGAGTACTTTATGTGATATCCTATAGTTTGTCTCATACTTTTCACCATATATGTGCCGCAATATAGCCCTGTTGGAGCTGAACTGCCATAAAACTATATTTCATTTATTCATTCATTTATTCATTCATTCATTCATTTGTCATTTGTTGGCATCTGATATTCATAATCAGAACCAGGTAACTAAGCTGTCCTCTCTACATCTAAGTCATCCCAGCAAATCATGTTTGTAATCAGAATCCAGGGAACTAAGTTCTCATCAGGATCTATTAACTCAACCATAATCGACATCTGAACCAGCTACTAAACCAGGTTTTTCATTGCAGTTGTCAGAGTGTTCTTTTAAGAACCACCAAGGGATTTCTTTATGTCCTGCATTGTTCTGTTTGAATGTGGTTAAATTTAATTATTTTCCTCTTTATAGGGTAATCAAGAAAACCGCATTGTGATCTATGATAATAAAATCATAGATTATATTAACTTTATCATGCGTGCAGCTGACTTTGCTAACTGTACAACTGATAAGGTTTGTATTTTTCATATCTTAGCAATATAACCCATTTAAAACAAATATTTTACAGCGTGTTACTTGCTTACCAATAGAATGTATGTAGATTCTACCTTCAACAGAGAGAAATAGGGTCGACAAAAACTAGGTCATCTCGGGACTTACATATGGTTCAATAAAATTTCAATAATTTGCTTCCGCATACAGGATCTTTAGTAGTGGTAGGAAACTGGAGGACCAGGGGCGGTATTTATAAAAATTCTATGAGTTGGAACCAACTCTTAACTGTCAAAAATTACTCTTAACTTTGTAGATTTTCCTAAGACCTATTTATAAAACATTTTACTTTAAGAATTACTCCTAACTATGACACATATTTAGGAGTCCTCCTGTATCACTCCTAACTTGTTAAAAGTACTCTTATCTTGGTTTACATGGCCGTCCGTGTATGCCGCCTAACAGAGTTTAAAACAAGTAAAGATTTTATAGTGGAGTACAACAATGACAAGTTGATAAGGAGATATCGAATGAACACGGGTGGGATTCTTTTTGTGAAAGATTTAGTTTGGTTAGTACCCAAGTCTTACATTTAGTTAAGAGTAACTCTAAGACCCTTTATAAATATTTCTAAAGAGTAACTTTTAACTAAATGTTGTTTTAGGAAGTCATAGAGTAAAAGTTATGAAAACTCTAACAATTTTTATGAATACGGCCCCAGGGGAAAACCCACAAGGTTTAAAGGGCATCCCTAGTCCTTGTCACATACGATCGATCGGGTAATCGAAACCACGCCACCCCACGCTAACCATTTGGCCATCCATCTGGAATGGAGTAATTGCTCTGTTAACATACATAACTAATAAATGTTACTCTTAACCCCACCCCACCCTGCACTTTTGTTGTTGTTTATATTACTATATCTTTTATTTGGATTTTAGATTCTATCGCTTAGACAGAGTATAGCCAACTTAATCATGTCTTTAATAGAAGAAAATGGCGAAGGACCTTCACAAGTAGCAATAGTAAGTAATAGAATGTTGATTATCTTTGTAGTGAAGTATATAATATTGTTTTAGAAATAGATAATAAATATAGTACCCATCATACTTTGTTTATTTTTTTTAGGAAGTAAAAGATACATTAGATAAGAAAGCAGTGGTTGCACTATTGACTGAATGTTATGAAATGCATCAACCAGATAAAAACAGAAAAGAAGATATGAAACTTGCTATGATGTCAGCAGGAGGGGGTTCGTCCAGTTACTTAGCAACAGCAAAATCGTTCGCTCTTGCTGGAGGGAGTTTTCTACACGGTGTCGTGGTAAGTAATTATCAACAATATCGTAATCAAATCTATCACACAGGTGTAAATCATTTTCTTTTTTCTGGTGCACATTATATAATTATGTAATATTGTAATATAACGGTCAATTTTAATGGATTTTGATAATTTGATATAAAACTCCTAAATTAAATGTGGCGTGGGGGGGGGGGAGGTCAAATGGTTTAACCCTTTTGTGTTAGAACATAAGGTCTGTCATTGAATCAACTTGTGTGGTTTCATACATACATCTTTCAAACAATCCACTCATCCTTTTGCTTAAAGGGGGGGGGGGAGGTATGGCAGGCCCTATAAACTACTCTATGAAGTTATAAATGTTTATTTTATAGAAGAAACAAAGAGAAGAGTTCTCGGATGAGTATATGGATGTTGGATTTAGTTTATATTTATTACTCAACAGAATGCTAGATATAGATGTTAAACTTTTAGAAATATGTAAGTATAGAGGGCGTCCATTAAACCCACAGGGGAGGTGATCCATCTAACATCAGATAAAATGGTGACAGTTACTTGAATCAAGCACTATCATTAATAAATGGATGTGTTTGTGATGGAATTGTTGGAAGCAGAACTAGTAATTATTAACTTTCAGTGGTGATGAACTTGCATTCATTGAATTATGTAGTCCCGAAATGACCTAGTTGTGTTGAGTGGACGTTAAACCCCATTTCTCTCTCTCTCTTATTGAATTATGGTAAAATTTATGAAAGGGTATCGCTGCCAATACTAAATGCTTTGCTAAAATGTCAAAATACCTCTCAGACAAGAGTTAAATGTAAAATGGCCAATGTCACGTGTCAAATAACAAATGTTTTATTGGAAAATGCTGTTTTTTGACGTGTCTATATTTTACATTTCTATCATTACATTTTACAATTAGTGATTGTGTGTGTGTGGTTGTAGGTGGTGGGGGATATTTTATGTTCTAATAAGGACTTTAATACCACATTCTAGATATCATGTTATGTGTTTTAATATGAAATTCAAGATATAATGTTACATATCAATGAAAAACACATCATTGCTCTTTTTAAATATGCAAATAATTTTCTGGCACATTAATATTGAAATAAAGATTTAAGTTAAAGTGAAGGAATGGGGTGGGGCAGATGTTTAAAAGGGGTTTTATATGCCTATATGCCCATGAAGATTAACAAGAGTAAAATCAGTAAACAATATTTAAATAGAAACCTACACAATAGATGCAAATCTGAAATAACTCATTGAATTGTCGTGGAGATTTGGACATGGTTAGACTAGGAAAAGAAGGGACCTTTTTGATATGGCAGATATTGTACATGTATGCCGTTAAGCAACTATATTATTATTGAGCTTGGATTAAATGAAGCAACGATCCCCACATGCTTTGCAACTATATTATTATTGAGCTTGGATTAAATGAAGCAACGATCCCCACATGCTTTCTAGACAACAATCAAACCACCCTCCCTCACCTTTTCTACCATATTTTATTTTACATGCTCATTAAGTGGTTGTTTTGGTCAATACATCCAATTTCCACGGTAATCAATGTTCAATACATCCCAACATGCTAAGGATGGATAACTCTGTTTTCAAAATCCCCAACGGTGATCTTCTTGCTCTGCTGTGATAGATTTCAGTTCACATTTCGCAGAAAAAAAGGTAGCACTGCATTCAATCAAGCTGTCACATTTCCACGAGAAATTACATATAAATTGCTATCTCCAAGCACTAATACTCTAAAAACATGACCATTTAGTAGCTCGGAGAATCGATATTGAACGATCTGGCATTGATCATCATTATTTTTAAGATAATTACTAGAACCACTGAAGCATATGTTTATTCTACCCGGTATTTATTTACAGTAAAACTAACTCCGTTACAGCAGAAAGCTTTTAATTTTTATAAGAAGAATTCTATGTCTATAGAGATAGTAAAAGAAGATGTTCTACAGAAGATAAATTTCAGAGTGAAGAATAAGGTTTGTATGAATCGTAATGTTTACCTAAACTAAATGCTAAGTTGATAACATTTTTAGGAACTGGGTAATGTTTTGTTTTATCTTTATAATTGTCTATTAGACTAGTACCACACCTACCTAACATGTAATAGAACCAGTTTTTGTATTTAATTTAGAACAATGATATCAAATAGTTCATCTCGGTACTTACCTTGTATTTATTTATCACTATGAACACCACTAATTGGCAGTTAAACAGATTAATCTGATTAATCAATATTTTTTATGAGAAATCAAGATGCTGGCAAGAAATGTATGATAAGCATCCACAATTTGTTTGTAGACACTCTACAGGTCACAATTTTTATCCGCTTTTGACGAAACTTGAAGTATAGGTCTATCTCTCAAAGAACTTGGTTAGTTTTGATATTGGCATGTATCGGACCATAACTTCATGGATTATGGACCCCGATTGTACGGAAAAATCATGTTTTCAGCTTGTGGACACATTAGAGATTACAATTTTCATCTTATTTTGATGAAACTTGTAATGCATGTTTATAACCATTCGAATATAGAACTGTTACACCTTATGTTGGTTGAGTTTGAATTTGGTGAAAATCTGCCCAAAATTGCCGGACTAAATAGTGTAAACATATGGTATATCAAGGTTGGACTCTCTAGAGGTCACAATTTTGATCTGATTTTGATGAAACTTAAATACAAATGACCGCTCCTTGTATGCAAATAGTGTAAAAGTTTGGTAGGCTATATCAAGGTTGTGGGTGGACCCTCTAGAGGCCACAAATTTTATAGGATTTCGATGAAACTTTAAATTTATGTTTATGGATTCTCTAGAGGTCACAATTTTTTTTCCGATTTTATAAAACGTTTAAATATATCCCTATTTCTCAATAATGAAGGGGAAAATCGAAACGAACTACCTGACAATATGGCAAGTCATTGTACACAATATGTGTAAAGTGTATGTAATACAAATGTGGACCTGTGGGCCTTCCGATTTTGATGAAACTTAAAATATATCTTTGTATCTTTGTATATCTTTGGTTTTTAGTTTGTTCTCTATGCATCTCTTGCAAAACGTTGGCATACCTAGCTTGTCTGGCAACCGCTGCTCGTCTCTAATGTTAAACATATTATATTTTTTCAGCGTGTGTTAAGAGAAGAGGTGAAAGAAAAATTAAAATGGAGTGTTGATAGATCATCACCTAGCAACAAAATACGGGACCTTATGGCATGGACTAAAGATATCATGAAAGATATTGCTTATCAACAACGAATTTTGAGTAATTTTATCGCAATATGTCTGACAAAAGGATGGTAAGACATTTTAGGGGACAAAAGATCGTAATTGCCTTGAATTGTCAAAATGATTTCACATCTTTTTCTTCTTCCGAACCCACTTAGGCTTTGTCTGTCCCTCTGTCTCAATTTTGTTTCTGGAGCAAATAAATCTTTGTACACACATCTACCTATTATAGTAGTTGTGCCGTTTGCTAATAAGCAATTTCTAGGATTTGATAACACAAATTTGGCTTTGTTTTTGACGTGCAGGATATATATTCAGGGGCATACCTCATAAACTATTCAAAATGTCTTCATGAAACTTTCTACTCCACAACCAATTATCGTTGTTGTATGTTTTGTTGATTTGAAATTTTAGTGTTTTAATAATTTTTGTGTGTTCATATTGTAATTCCAAAGCACATCTAAAAATAAACATTCAAGACGTCTTTATAAATTATGTTTTCATTCATACATCTAGAACATGGTCACATGGGGTGTATAGTACACTTAGTTTTAAAATATTTATATAGGTTACCCTGTCTTCAATTAGCCCAGGTTAGGTGCATAATAGTAGGACGTTAAACCCCATTTCATTTATATAGGTTACAAATGCTGTTTTTTTTCAGGTTGTTATGGAACCATGCAGTAACTATATTAAGTTTTGCTATCAATACCTTAATGCTGGTTACCTGGAAGGCTAAGGCGTCATTGGAGACGCCGGGTATAATGGATAATGCGACAGGTATACCACCATCAATATTGGAGTAAGTACCAAATTCGTCACATTCATTTATTTTATGGATATGATTACTAGTAATTTACTGCATACTTTCTTATTGATTATTGATGAATTTCACATGGTTGACATTATGCATAGGTAATGCAGATCATTGTCAATCATGTCAATTAAAATAGTCACTCTCTTGGAATAAAGCTACTTAATAATAATAATAATAATTTATTTCTTATATAGCGCATTACACAGAAGTTTCAACGCGATTTACATATAAACACATGCTACATTAAAACTGATATACATGTAATAACAATACTGTGTAGAAGTATTTATACCCCCTCCTCCCGGTATGTAATACGTTGGAGGCAGTGGGTGGGGGTGATGCGACTACCTTTAATTTATACACCAAGATACCTAATAGAATGAAATATCTCTGATTGCAATAGAATAATATTGAGTTCTTTATAATTTCAGTCCAGTACCATCTATTATCAACTTGGGTCATACTAATTATGAGATAGCGCTAAAGACAATGGGAGGTACACATAATATTCTGGCGTTATTGGTACTCATCAGTTATTTTGTATGTAATCACCCTAGACTTCCTGATTTTAAGAGTATAATCACATCATGCAGGTAGGAATTGTTTAAAGCCGAATCAAACTATCTTGTATACTAGTTGATTTTGGCCTACTCAAGGCACTATTCAAATGTAACTAAAATGTATTGTTTAGAATGTTTAAATTTACAAAATTAACCAGATTTGAAAATTAACCGCTGATATTTACATATTTTTCCAACAATTTCATGTGGACGTATAGCCGTCACCCCTGACGACCATCCAGAATTTGTATGTGGACATTCTACAGGTCACAATTTATATCCGATTTTGACGAAACTTGAAATAAAAGTTTATCTCTTTCGATTTTGGCATATATCGGATAGAAATTTCATTGATTATGGCCCCTGATTGTATGAACATTTTTTATCGGATCTAAAAAAACTTTTGAATATATCAATGTTAAGTTTGAATTTCGTGAAAATCAGCCAAAAACTGCCGTACAAAATGGCTGCAGCGTTGTACGCAAATAGTGTAAAAGTATGGTATTTCAAGCTTGTGAACCCTCTAGAGGCTACAATATTGATCCGATTTTGATGAAACTTGAAATACATGTTTATAACCAACAAATCATGGTTCCTTTCAATCTATGCGAATATCGAATCATCAATTCCTGAATTATGGCCTTTGATTGTACGGAAAATCATGTTTTTAGCTTGTCACAATTTTTATCTGAGTTAAAAATCACACATTACAAAACATAATTCCTTGTATGAAAATCATTTTTTTTATACGCCCACATTTTCATGTGGACAGATTATATTGTCACCCGTGTCTGTCCTGACATCTGTCCCTCCACAATTGTTTGTGGACTCTCTACAGGTCACAGTTCTTGTCGATATTGGCATGTATCGGATTGAAACTTCATGGATTATGGACCCTTGTTGTATGAAAAATCAGGTTTTTAACTTGTGGACCCTATAGAGGTCACAATTTTGAACCGATTTTGATGAAACTTGAATTGCATGTTTATAACCTAAAGATCTTAATTCTTTTGATATTTGCACACATCAGAATGTAAGTTCTTAATGAATTATGGCCTTTGATTCTAGGAAAAATCACTTTCGGTATTGCTTGTTCTCTATCCATCTCTCGAAAATGTGGGTGTATCCTGCCTGGCAGTGCCAGCTTACTATCTTTTCCATACACACCTTCACGGTGTTTTGTCTTTGATGTTCTATAAACGATAATAGGGATATCGTACCGAGGATTGGGTGATTAGAGGGTGATATGTGATATCATCCCTGGGACGATATCACATATCACCCTCTGATGACGTCATATTAAGCAAACACAGTAAAGATACATTTTATTTAGTTATAAAGTTAATAGTACAGTTAGTAGCATAAATTATAGGATTGGAATCATTTTCTGACGATGTTTGTAGACGAAGCCGTTTTGCTAAGTTTTCGGTCTCGTGATTCTTTCTGGTCTCTTCCTCGTCTTTTACACTTTTTGCCCTCATCACTCTTACTGACATCATTCTTACCATTTAATATTTCACTTATTTCATGTTTCATAGCACTTGAAGTTCTTTTATATGTTCTCACTCCTGAAAGTAAAACACGGACAGGTTAACATTTCAACTATTATGTATGTATATCATATTTTGGGATATTCAATGACTTTTTGTAAGGTATTGATTTTAATGAAAAATTTACATTTTTCAAACACAGAAGCCGTTATGTTCAATATCACTTAGTAATACCAACCTTCTACGCTACGATGACCTGTGCGTTCCATAAAAAGTTGCTCTGAAATACCATGGTTGAAGAGTTTAGTTGCTGTGGTGACCCGAAGGGAATGGTTAGTTTTGAGTCCAGTGATTCCTGCTTGTTTGCAGACTTCTGGCACGACTTTCTGTATGGTGTTATGGCCCATGGTTTTGTTTGCTGTACCATTTATCTTCACTGGTTTTTTTTAAAGGTGTCAGGTAGAAGGCATCGTCCCGCCCGTCCGTTGGGCATAATCTCATGTACTTTTTATAAATTTCCACATGGCAGCTTTCTTTGTTCTCACTAGCATGATGCTCAACTACTTTGGGTTTTATCTTCCTGTGAAGTAGTCCACCTTGAACAGTTTTTGATATATCCTCTTTATAGCACAGGAAAGGGGTGCCGTCTGAAGATTTACTTAGTGAAATCTGGCTATTTTTGTACCTCAGATTTCGATGCTCCTTTCCACTGCGCAGTGAAAAATGCAACCCGTTTAAATAAACCATTGTCTTTATTAAAACGTGAGGGTTGTATGTCCCTAAAACGCCCTTTGACCACAAGGATTCAGTGTCAGTATCTGTCAGCGGTTCAGCCTGCTTCTTCCTCTGAGCTAAGCCTTCGTTTGTAAGTTGTTTCATTTGGCCATCTAATACCTGGCGAAATTCTTCAAATTCGCTGTTTTTCAAAATATCAACGTTTTTCTTACATTTAAGACGTAAATATGACATCAATCCCATTACCAAACTGATTATAGAATTCGGTGGGTATTTCTCGCCGTCCTTTTTTCTCACTTCAACCACGAGGTGTTTTAACCAGAAGTTTAAGTCAGTAGTGTCCATATGTTCAAGATCTTTAGTTATTTTTCTTTCTTCGTCATTATGTTGATTGTTCCGCCATATCGACCATGCTTGAAATGTATTAAACGCCCACTTATTACGCCTTAAAGTATTTTTGGGTACAGCGTTATTAGCAACGTTTAAAATCGTTTCCTCGTTGGCAATATGAAAACGTTTGTCCTTTCTTTCTTCGTCATTATGTTGATTGTTCCGCCATATCGACCATGCTTGAAATGTATTAAACGCCCACTTATTACGCCTTAAAGTATTTTTGGGTACAGCGTTATTAGCAACGTTTAAAATCGTTTCCTCGTTGGCAATATGAAAACGTTTGTCCTTTTCCGATCTATTATCCTCTACATCTGAAATATCGGAATACAGCGCTGGATTTCCAACATCCATGTCGAAAATATACTGTAATTGTTCTACACGTTGACTTGCTGCAATTAATTCCTCGTCTGAATTTTCATATAAATTCAAATTGCTTTCAGCAATTTGGCTAGCAACAAGGAGTTCTTCGTCTGAATCAGTCATTGACAGCATTTTACTCGGAACTGATCGATGTATGACTAAAATAACGCAGGTGTAATGACAGTGGTGGACAACAGTTCACTATTAGTATACTCATTCCAGCAATGCCGAAGCCCTGTCCTACATCATGCTAAAACAACATGGGACGATATGGATGTGTTTATGTTGTTATATGTGGGTATGCTGACCACTCTGTCATTGAAGTGATGTCAATGTGTATGTCAAATAATACCCCACTAACCCTCGGTTCGATATTAGAAATATCCCTCGACCTTCGGTCTCGGGATATTTCTAATATCAACCTCGTAGTAGGGTATTATTTACTACTTATCTGGCAACCGCTGGTTTTTATTATAAACAATATGATAAGGTTTCATAGATGTTCAATTTTTATTCTTTTGTAAAATGATAGTATCTTTTTTACCAGTTTTTCTTCATATCCATTTCAAGACCTATTGCTGTGTTATTTTGTAGAAATCGTTTAAGGAAGAAATCAGATGATGATGATCTAGACGACAGAAAGAAAGTTCATCAGTCAAAATTAGATGCCCAGTTTTTTAGTTTTACAACATTTTATTATGTGGTATGTTGACCAGAAATAGTAATATATTATTGACCGATTCATGTTCCCCAGATAAATGTCTCTGTGTCACGGTAGTAGAAATGTTAAATTATTGGAAGAATTGTTCACTATATTGTTCCATAAACTGACCAATAATTTAGGTCATATAGAAACATGACATAGTAGTATACAAAATTACTAGAACCAGAACAAATACTTGAAACAAAATGAAGATATCTATTATATTTATGTAATTTGTCTTTGGTGGAAATCTGATTCATAAGTCATATTAACGTCTCACGATAGTTTTTGTTATTTTTAATTTTCTATATTATCGTAACGTTGCCATACATGATTTTTGTCTTTAGATGTTTCTTGGTCTATCAGTCGGAGGAACATTTACCAGTGGTTATTTTTTCGCCTTCCATCTGTTAAATATTGTTAATAATAATCAGTTATTGAGTGGAGTTATAAAGGCTGTAACTCAAAACGGTAAGTATGCAAATTTAGTATATTAGTTGATATCTCTCATCATCCATAACCTGGCGTTACTACCTTCATTTAATATGATAAAGGATAGTATAAACAATGGTGATACCAGGGATACAAAAAAAGAGGAAATGAAATGAATTTGGGTCTCACGTCCTACTGTTCTACTTCGACTGGTAGTTACGGATCATAAAACAATTGTCTTGATCCAGTAACCAGTAGTATACCCAGCTAGTGAAAGTTCTGCAGGGAGAATTATAGTAACTGGATAGGGAAATACATTATAACTGATACTTATAGAAGAACTATTACTAATTTATTTGAAAGTACATAGTAGAGTATGCTCTCAGCATTTTCAGGAAAGAGGTAAATTAATTTATTGTTCTTCTTTGTTATAAAGTATAGAGTTTGTTAAGACATTAGCTTCAACAATCAGGAAAGGGCTGCGATGACATAATCATGAGAGTTTTTTTGTGTTTTTTAACAAGACTCACTGTATTGATTATTATCCACAGGTAAATCATTGTTATGGGTAGCAGTGTTAGGTCTGGTAGTATTCTATCTATATGGTATAATAGGATTTGCATTGATGAGAAGTATGTTTGATCCTGCAGACTATCTATACTGTAATACATTATGGCAATGCACAATAACTGTTATAAGATATGGTCTTATTGGTGATCTTTTCGAGGTAAGTAAAACAATGAATCCTAAAGCTGAAGCATATCCCATATCTTGACATATTATTTTTGGGTACTTCTTCCACTAGTGCTAGAAACAATGGAGCCATATTCAAATCAACCAAATTAGTAATATCTGCACAATATATAAAAGATTAGACAATCTGTATCTGTTGATGTCGTGAAATCTATAATTAATCATCTTGTGACTAGTAGGTTGAATAATTTTAACTCTCTGTTTTCGTGTACCCTTAAAATTTCTGAATAAGCTACATATATACTTAAATTTTCTGCTACAAGACTTATTCTCGAATTATCATATCATTATTGGTTACCAATTATTTTCGGACCGATTTTACTATTAACTTTTACATGTTTGAACAATGTTGTCCCTCCTTCTCTAATCTATCAGTGTGACTTAATGTATAATATACCTTCTCATCATTTACGATCCTACAGTGATAATCTACTGCCAGTCGAGCGAAGGTCTTGGTTTAACTAATATGGGGAACGTGCTTTTGCTGTACAAGTACTGCAGGTCTGGAACAAACCCCCTCTTGATATCAAACAAATCACACCATTTTCTGTTTTAAGCAATATGTATATTCTTTCAGGTAATGAATCCACATGACAATGAGAAAACATTTGAGAAGTTTGGCTTTGTTGTTATATATCACGTGTCGTTCTTTATATTCATTACAACCATTGGTCTAAACATCATATTTGGTATCATTGTTGATACTTTCTCAGAACTCAGAGATTTAAAGGTAAGTAACTTCTTTTAATTATGTACCGTCAATCAGGATCGTAGATTCAGAACTAGAATATCAATAGTCCCATCTGAACGTGGTCCCAGAAGAACACCTGAGGCATTCTCCTTGTCGAAGGTAACACATATAGTGTTGTAAAGCAGAGCAAGTAATAACGTAAGAAAAGAAAATAGTGTAATTAAGCAGACAAGTTCTTGTCAGGCACCTTAGCCGAGTATTTTATAATAAAACAAATTCATGCGACATGATACTAATTTCAGTTGTTGAAACATAGGAAATAAATAAGAGAAACACTTTCATTTAAGTCACACCCAATAGAGACTGAATCATAGTGTGGCAGGGCCAGCTTACTATCTTTTTATACGCCCACATTTTCATGTGGACGTATTATGTCGTCGCCCCTGTCCGTCCGTCCGTCCATCCGTCCGTCTGTCCGTCCACGATTGTTTGTGGACTCTCTACAGGTCACAATTCTTGTCCGATTTTGAAGAAACTTGAAATATAGGTTTATCCCCAAAAGATCTCGGCTGCTTTCGATATTGGCATGTATCGGATCAAAACTTCATGGATTATGGCCCCTGATTGTACGAAAAATCACGTTTTTAGCTTGTGGACCCTATAGAGGTCACAATTTTGAACCGATTTTGATGAAACTTTACATGCATGTTTATAACCCAAAGATCTTGGTTCCTTTCAATATTTGCACCTATCGGAACGTAATTTCCTGAATTATGGCCCCTGATTGTCCAAAAAATCACCTAATTTAGATCGTGGTACCTCTGGAGGTCACAATTATTATCCGATTTGAAAAACCGTTCGATTATATCACCGTTACATCCTAAGGAAGGTTGAGTTCAAATTTCGGAAAAATCGAACAAAAATTACCATACAAAATGGCTGCCGTTCGTACGCGAATACTGTTAAAAAATGGTATATCAAGGTTGTGGACCCTGTAGAGATCACAATTTTAATTCGATTTTTATGAAACTTAAAATGCATGGTTTTAACTCAAAGATCTTGGTTCTTTCCGATATTTGCGCATATCGGATCATAACTTCCTGAATTATGGCCCCTGATTATACGCAAAATCGTCTTAGTTTAGCTTGTGGTCCCTCTGGAGGTTACAATAATTATACGATTTAAAAAATCGTTTAATTATATCACCTTTTCACCCTAAGGAAGGTTGAGTTCGAATTTCGGAATAATTGGACCAAAATTGCCATACAAAATGGCCGCCAATTGTACGCAAATACTGTTAAAAAATGGTATATCAAGGTTGTGGACCCTGTAGAGGTCACAATTTTAATTTGATTTTGATGAAACTTGAAATGCATGGTTATAATCCAAAGATCTTGGTTCCTTTCGATATTTGCGCATATCGGTTCGTAACTTTCTGAATTATGGCCCCTGATTATACGCAAAATCGCCTTCGTTTAGCTTGTGGTCCCTCTGGAGGTCACAATTATTATCTGATTTAAAAAATCGTTTCATTATATCATCGTTACGCCCTAAGGAAGGTTGAGTTCGAATTTCGGAAAAATTGGACCAAAATTGCCATACAAAATGGCCGCCATTCGTACGCGAATACTGTTAAAAAATGGTTTATCAAAGTTGTGGACCCTGTAGAGGTCACAATTTTAATTAGATTTTGATGAAACTTGAAATGCATGGTTATAACCCAAAGATCTTGGTTCCTTTCGATATTTGCGCATATCAGATCGTAACTTCCTGAATTATGGCCCCTGATTATACGCAAAATCGTCTTTGTTTAGCTTGTGGTCCCTCTGGAGGTCACAATTATTATCCGATTTAAAAAATCGTTTGATTATATCACCGTTACACCCTAAGGAAGGTTGTGTTAGAATTTCAGAAATATTCGGAACAAAATTGCCATACAAAATGGCCGCCGCGTGTACGCGAATACTGTTATGAATTGGTATATCAAGGTTGTGGACCCAGTATAGGTCACAAATTTGATTCAATTTTGATGAAACTTGAAATGCATGGTTATAACCCAAAGATCTTGGTTCCTTTCGTTATTTGCACATATCAGATCATAACTTCCTGAATTATGGCCCCTGATTGTCCGAAAAATCGCCTATGGTACCTCTGGAGGTTAAGATTATTATCCGATTTAAAAAAATGATTGACTATCACCGTTACACCATACAAAAGGTTGAGTTTGAATTTCAGGGAAATTGGACCATAATTGCCAGACAAAATGGCCGCCGTTTGTACGCTTATAGTGTTAAAATATGGTATATCAAGGTGGTGGACCCAGTATAGGTCACAATTTTAATTCGATTTTGATGAAACTTGAAATGCATGTTTATAACCTTAAGATCTGGACTCTTTTCGATATTTGCGCATATCAAATTGTAATTTAATGAATTATAGCCTTTGATTGTAGGAAAAAATCACTTTCGGTTTTGCTTGTTCTCTAACCATCTCTCGAAAATGTGGGCGTATCCTGCCTGGCAGTGCCAGCTTACTATCTTTATATTTTGTAGTGGACAGCTGAATCAGATATGAGAGATACATGTTTTATTTGTAGCAGAAACAGTTATGATTTCGAACATCATGGAAAGGTAAAGATTTTTAACACACTTTCAATTAGAAGCATTAATTACACACAGTCTTATATAATGCCAAATCTATCTTCATATTTAACTTTTTTTAGGGTTTTGATCATCACGTACGCCATGAACATAATATGTGGGCATATATATTTTGCTTTATTCACCTGAATGGTACAAAAGTCAATGATTATACAGCTTTAGAAATGTATGTTTATAAACTGGTAAGTTGGCCAATATTATAAAGTTATTAGCACCCATCTTTGATGTACCCCTTACCAGCACCATTCACCATTTTATTACACCACTTGGTAATGAAAAGATTATGCTGAAGGATGAGTCATTTTAATGGTTTCACTGTCTTCCCCAGTAAGAACGGTGTCACTCACTCTGAAATGTTCTAACTGGGGAAGTCCACATACCAAATGCTTTCACCATTGATAATTACACTGATGTGAAGTATGTTGTCAATAAATATTTATAACTATTTACAGCTTAAAAAAGAAAATTTTGACTTCTTTCCACTGGACAGAGCTTTATCTCTGTCAGCAATGGGTAAAGATTCAACCGAGTCTAAACTAGATGATCTCTTATATCAAGTTACAACAATAGTAGAAAAACAGAGAATAGAGGTATAGATATGCATTAATAATAATACACCATTTTTATACGTCTACATTGACAGTTTACTTTCTGCAAATATCGTCCTGGGTAATTAACATCCATGTTTCGGTCTGGATAAGATGCAGTTGAGACAAAGCTATGTGGTTATCATTAAAAAAAGTAACAAAATTGACAATTCTGATGTACAGGTGATAATGTGCAGTTAGTACATTAAAACTAAGGACGTGTTGGTTAAATTACTGTTAAAAATGTGGCAGAAAAGGGAAGACATCTAGAAATAGATGATTGCCAAAATACTATTAAAGGTATGGTCTTATCTATAGATCTATCTTGGTTATCATAGGATTTTATTCATCATTTTTATGAATTGCATGAGAAATGTGAAAAAAAATATATTTTGAATTTATTAGTTTTGACACATTCTTGTGTAATTTGTTTTTCTAGGAGCTAGAGAAGAAACGGCGCGAAGAACGTATGCGTCAAAAGATATGGGAACAGAAACATCGTTTAGGATCATTCAGGCGTCGTGCACGTCTGCCTGGTCCAACTGAACCAGATCCTTTGATGCAGCTTCAGGGAGCATCGGGTCAATTAGATGACACTAACCGATTATTACAGCTCAGTCCCTTGGCCCAACTAGCTCAGCTTGGGCAACAAGTGGCTCGCCGTGCTAGCCAATCAGCAGAACATAGAGACATTGGTTCCACATTGAGACAACACAGTATCTCATCTCAACATGGAAGACATCCACGAGGTGGTGGTGGTGGTGGTGGGAGTCCACTTCGACATGATTCCATTGATCAAAGATATTTCCGTGGTGCAAGTCCATCGCGTTATGATGAAGAACCTTACCCTCGTAATCTAAGTCCAGTTCGTTTTGAAGATAGAACACGAAGTCCATCGAGATCTCGACATGGAAGTGAACCCGACTTAATGGGGCTTAGTCCTGTACATACACGACGTGAACCATCTAGAGATTATGGAATGTTGAGTCCTAAATGGGTTGAAAGTCGAGCAGCTAGCCCCCGGGGAGCTTCGATTTTCTTCCCGGATTCTGACTCTTTGTCCGTTCATAGTTTAAGAGATGGTCAGCCTATGGGTCAATTGCCTCTTCCTGACCCATTTTTGGACTCACTGGATACAACATCTTTTATTTTGGATCAGGAAGCACAGCGTCGAGAACGAGATAGGGATACAGATGGCGACAGTGGTAATAGTGGCGAATTCACACGTCTTGAAACCAGACTTTAATATGTACTATGTATATATGCTGTAAATTATTGCTGATGCTTTTTAACTGCTGTTGTTTTATTAATGTTGACTAAAAAAAAAACACTCTATGTAAAAATAATGTGTTTAATATATAGTGTCTAGTCCTGAATAGCATTAAATATTTAAAATAGTAGTTGTCAACAGATTAGAAGTAACATATTTGTATAGTTGTCCTCAGTGATATAGTTGTCTCAAGATTCAATACTTCGAAAAGATTCCCAATTTAGATTTACTTACGGGTAAGCAAGCGTTTAAATAAGATGTTTGTAAGTGGTATGTGATAAGCCTAGTGGGCTTTGCGTCATTATACCTTTCAGTATGTATTTTGTTAAATCAATATAATTAAAACAAAATAAAATAATATTATAGACGTTTCTTAATTTTAGGGTGGTACCCTCACTAGCTAAATCTCTATAATTAAATATGGGTTTGTTGGTATCGTTGCAGTGATCTTTTTGCGGATTGTATAATGAAATGAAATGAAATCGGGTTTAACATCCTACTGCTCCGACTGGGATTGCAGATTTTGAATATAAATATTTGAAAGTTAGGTTATCAAAAGTCATAGCAGAATAAATAGACATTCCACCTTATTAAGTAGTACTTGTTTTATTATTATAAACTGAACAATGTAATTGTATATATTTGTAAATGTAGGAATTATTTGTATATGGTTGTGAATTTGTAGACTATATATACATGCCACTAAAAGAAATATAGAATTTAATGTGTATTTTATAGAATACCTTGTTGGGGCCAGAAATCATATCAGAATTTATACTAGCTACCCCCTTTTAAGCTGAATTTCTCTGTATCCATTCCTGTTTTGCTGTTAAATGGAATCAGCTAGTAAAATGAAAGAAATGATTCTTGTATCTTTTCTCTTCTATTTTACTGTCAACTAGAACATTCCTTTTATACGTTTTAAAATATAAATTCCCAACATTTGAAAGTGGCAGCTTATAAAAGTGGTTTGAAGTCTTAATGTATTTTGGTATTACTCTAATCAGTGCGGGATAGACCTTGTGGGGGCCCAGGACATACAACTGTGTGGGGCCCCATTGTTGTTTGTTCAAATTGGGTCACACAAAACATTAAACTCTGATCAGCAATGAATGTCAGTAAAGAGTTTTAGAAGGAAACTTCTAACAAGAACAGTTAACACACCAGAGTACAAGGCTTCCTAAATTTGCAAGGGAAGCATCTGTGAACATTATTTACAAAGACTTCCTTCGTGACTTGAGGAGAGCGAAGGTGGAGATGATGATGTCAATATCGAGATCCCTTACCACATCATACTCGATCGACAATCCTCGCCCCCTCACCCCAGGTACTGGTTGGCCCCATCCGGGATAAAATATTAGTATGACCCAGAATTGTGTGGGTCCCTAAATGTGGAGGGCCTGGGACATTTGTCCCGCTTTGCCCCCCCCCCCCCCATATGGTACTGACTGTAATATTCTAACAATACTTATACCATGACAATTTATTTTCCTTATGTGACATATGTGAACATTTTAAAATTATGTTGATTTGTAAACCAGAATAGTTCTAGGCCATAATAATTGCTTATTTCTTGAATAATTATAATTTCCATGTTCCCTTATATGTCGCCCCTGTCCATCTGTCCCCAATTATTTGTGAGCACTCTGCAGGTCACAATTTTTATCCGACTTCAATGAAACTTGAAATGTAGGTTTATCTATTACCATAAGATCTCGATTCCTTTCAAGATTGGCATATATCAGACTGTAACTTCATGGATTATGGCCCATGATTGTACAAAAAATCTTGTTTTTAGCTTGTGTACACTGTAGAGATCACAATTTTTATCTTATTTAGTTCCTTTCAATTTTCGTACATATCAGACCATAACTTCCTGAATTATGGCCATTGATAGTATGGAAAGCCACGTTTTTAGCTTGTGGACCCTATAGAGGTCACAATTTTTATCCGATTTAAAAAAATGCACGAATATATCACCATCACATATGTTAATTAAAGATGGTTAAGTTTGAAAATTGGACCGAAACTGCTGGACAAAATGGCTGCTGCTTGTTTGCAAATAGGGTCAAAATATTGTGTATCAATGGTTGTGGACCCTCTAGAGATCACAATTTTGATCCAATTTTGATGGAACTTGAAATACAGGTTTATAACCAAAACATCTTGGTTCCTTTCGATATTGCTTGTTGTTCCTCTAGACACAATTTTTATCTGATTTAAAAAAACAATTGCATATATCACTTTTACACCCTACTGATGGTTGACTTTAAATTTGGTGAAAATCAGACCGAATCTGCCGTACAAAATGGATGCCGCTCATTCGCAGATAGTAAAAAAAAAATGGTATATCAAGATTATGTGGGCTCTTGAAACATATCTTGATATCCACAAGATTTGGGTTTCTTTCGCTATTTGCGCATATCAGATCGTAACTACCAGGATTTCCCCCCTTATTGTACAAAACATCACGTTTTTAGCCATTGGACCCTATAGAGGTCATATTTTTGATCTGGTTTTAAAAACCGTTTCAATATATCACTGTTGGTGGAGTTCGAATTTCGTAAAAATCAGATTGAAACTGCACAACAAAATGGCCGCTCCTTGTACGCAAATTGTGTAAAAGCATGTAATATAAAGGTTGGGGACCCTCTAGAGGTCACATTTAATTTTTATCCGATTTAGATAAATCTTAAAACATATTTTTATATCCCAAAGATCTCAGTCACTTTTGATATTTGCATATTTCAGACCATAACTTTCTGGATTATTGCCCCAGATTGGACAACCAATCATGTTTGGTTTTAGCATGTTCTCTATCCATCTTGCAAAATGTGTGTGTATCCTCCCTGGCAGGCGCTGGTTTTTATCTGCCTGTGAGACAAACAAATGTATCTGCTTTGTAATGGAACCAGTATTGCCATATTTATTAAAGGTAAAAATCTCCAAAATAATGGTATGTCTGACTCCCAGCATTGCAAAATTTACCATTTTATATCACTATGCTTCAGTGAAAAACAACATTAATAGAGGGGAGTGTGTAGTGACATTGATGCTGTCTTGCTTTATATTTATTATCAAGTCTCTGTTATATTATTTACCATTGCCAAAAGACATTATTGGCCTCCTCCCCTTTGTGGCAGCATGTACATTGGTTAAATTTTATATCATTTTCACACATCAATTATTATCATTTTAAGTCTCTATTTTTATTTAACAGTTTTAAAACCTTGAATCATAGCCCATTCACAATCTTGGTGATTTTCGTATATTTCTATGAATTAGGCCAAAATTTGTGATGCATAATCATATTGTATTATTTATTTTAGATTAGTTATTGTTAATTATAGTGTTTATTGTAGTGTTTATTATAGTGTTTGTTAGTTATCATTGTAGTGTTATATTTATTATGGTTGTTATTTATATTATTTATATGAATGTGTGTATGGTTGTTGTTTGTTTTTATTATTATGTTAAATATCACTGTATATACACCATTTATGAGAAGGTATACTAGAACAAATTTTATTAATATAATAATATCTAATTATTATTAAAATGTTATTGTTATTATTTTGTCTCTGATACTATTATAAAATATGTTGAGATCATTATTTAGATCATGCATACCAAGTGGTGATATCTTTAATCCATTCACATGATACTCTAGATCATATCTTTCACAAAATAAAGCATTTTCACCTATCAAGATGCTCTTAATTGGGAGACTAGATCTTCTTAGACATGAAATGAGGTTATAACTTCCTACTTTTCTGCCCTACAAGGGCTAATGAAAACAGACCATGCTGTGGGCTATGATGGAAATTTTGCCCAGACATTGGAGTTTCCATTTACTCCTCCAGGGGTCTTTTACGTGCACATGAAAGGGATCTCAATTTTTAGCCCCATCCTTGTTAGTTGGCCAGCGCCTTACTCACTTAGTCACTGTGTCTGTAGACATAAGACGAAAGAACGATATTTTGGTTTCTGCTCAGAAAAAGATAGAATAACACAAATTGGCAATTCATAATGAATTAAGTTTTGACCAATGATCCACATAAATAAATATTGAAAAATTAAGAATGTTGTGGTTAAATTCATTCATTAAATATTAAAGTATATTACTATAAATATGTGCACTCATATCAATGTACATGTATACTGACACTTTTATATTGAATAAAATCTTACATTATGCACAAACAATATTCGCTTTTCATAATTTTGTGTGGGTAAATGCATAATAATTGATTCAGGGTGGGGGTTTTCTTCATGTTTTTTTGTATTTTTTTTTGTATTTGTTTACTCTTCAAGTAGGCCTAAAGGTTACAAAATGACAACAAACAATATAGATATGTTTATGAAATAAGAGAACTACATTGTATGATTTAGAAAGTGACATGAGATGAGAATAGAATGAATGAAATTGGGTTTAACATCCTATGCTTCTGCACCTAACCTGGGCTAATTCAAGATGGGCATACGCCATACAGTGTGCTATAAGGGATTTATGCCCGAGCAGCAACTGAATTCCAACTGCCAAGGGATCTTTTATGTGCATGCCAATGTGTACATGGGACCTCGGTTTTCCATCCCCTCCGAACGACTAGGCAGCTATCCTTGTCAGACTCTCAGTCTGCATCACTGACAAGGGGAATACACAGCGGAAAATCGAGATGAACTTTCTCAGCCAATGCAGGGATGGAACACCCAGTCTCCAGGCTAGCGAGCCAGCCCCTTACCCACATGATCCCTGTGATGAGAATAGAGAAGTATGTTAGGTAAAGGTGTCCTGAGAAGACCTTTACATAGGATGGCCTATAACATCCATTAATGATTTCCAATAGGGTCCAAAGTTGCCAAGGTCGTGTCAGGTCATTAGGAGCCACAGAAATGGGGCATTTCAGGACTAACATATGGTTTAATTTTATTTAAATAATTTGCTTGCGTATAAGGGGTCTTTAGCAGTGGGAGAAAATCGGAGGACCGGTAGAAATTGGATGAAGTTGAAGAGAGCGAAATTGGGTTTAACCTCCACTCGACACAAACTAGGTCTTTTCAGGACTACTAGGGTTTTAATTTTATTTTGATAATTCGCTTGTGCGTAGGGGTCTTTATCAGTAAGAGGACCCAGCCCACGAGGTTGGACAGGCAACCCTACTCCTTGACAAGTACAACCGAGGACTCAAATCTGGATTTAGCTGTTTAAGTTATCAAAATTCATTGAAACTCAATATACTTGTTCGTCTCATGACCTTCAACACTGTGTATAAATTTAAATCAATCCAATATTATCTTTAGCCTCTAGAGAGACCACAAGATTTTTTAACGTGATAAAGGGCCTTAACTCTGACATTAGTTATCGGAAATCGCTAAAAAATCAATAGTCTTCTTCGTCTCATGACCTTAAACACTGTGGATAAATTTAAAGTCCATCGGATATTAACTTTGGCCTATAGAGCATTCACAAGATTTTTTGAAGTGATCAAGGGCCATAACTTTGACAGTAATTCTCGGAAATCGCTATAAATCAATAGGTTTCTTGGACTCCTGACCTTAAACAATTGACCTTAAACACTGTGTATTAGTCTAAAGTCAATCAGATACCAAGAGCGTTCACATAATTTTTTGACATCAAGGGACATAACTCTGACATTAATTATCGGAAATTGCTGAAAATCAATAGGCTTCTCATCTTATGACCTTAAACACTGTGTATAATTTTAAAGTCAATCGGATAATTACTTTAGCCTCCGGGGGGCGAGGATAATATTCGACCACATTTCAATGTGGGCGTATAAAAGTGATGTTCGGTGTGGTGAATTTTGACAGCTCAAAAACGAAGTGTTTTTTTATCACCATTTTTCACTTGAGTGTCTGGAATGCCGGCTTCGCTTTACCACACTAAACAACTGTGATTTCAAATATAAATATATGATGGTTAATTACCGATCAGATCAAATTCAATTCAGTCGGTGAATTACTAGCATTAACTAATGGTATAGATGTGTTATAACCCTTGTCTTGAATTGACTCTTTTCAAGTTCTTTACAATATACAACTTGTTCTTGTTCTGAACACAATGTGTTGTAGATATGATTGGGAATGATTAAGCTAAAGTTGATATGCATAAAGGTATGTGGAATGGAAAATCTGACTGATACTTGATGGAAAAGACAAGACTGTCAAACAATGGCAGGGTGAATATATACTATTGAGTTACAATGGTTTATTTGGAGCATAATAATATATGAATGGGAATGTGAGTGTTTGTATGTGTGTCTGGGGAGGGGGGGCACTTGTTCACACCCTCTTGTGTAGTTGCCAGTGAATAATTAATATCTCAAAAGGTAGTAAAATACCCAATAAAGTTCAAAATTGCAAACTTAAGCTACATAAACACGGGATGCTCTAGATTTTTCAAGCAGCCTATATTTATTGGATTAGATTAAAATTCAAAGATTTCAAAAAGAAGGAAGTTTTTGTATATTTTATTATACAGTTGAATAATATACAAGAGATAAATACAGTATATTTTGTAATATATATAAGCTTACTATTTTACAAACTTAGATCATGCCAGACTTCATAGACCTCTCTTAAAAAACAAACTGTTAACTTAAAGCAGTCATAATATAAAATATACAAAAGATAAATTAAGACAGCCGACATAATCCATAGCTTAACACAACAGATGACAAATATTATTATCAGTTCCTTTTCCCCTATTAGTGTGCAATTTCCTTATTTCAGAAATAAACTTCATTCTTTAATCAGTTTGGTTGGAACCACCCAGACAAATATTTCACCTAAATGGACATTTGAAATGGCCCAGAATATTTTTGTGCAAAATAGTATAAAATTGCATTTTGAATCCTTTAAGCCAAGACATTGGTGATACCTATAGGTAATACATACAGTTACAATTATCAATCATTTAGCCATGCTTTGGGTATATTTTTAAAACTTAGTCCACCAACAATTTGTACAGTTGCTGATTTGAAGCACACCAAGGATTGGGCCCCTGTAAAATAATCAATTCAATATATAGAAGACAACATAGGGTTCTGAAAATGGGTATACTTCAAAACAATGCGTCACCTTAAATCAATGAAACATTATGTTTATTTATTCCTTAATTTTTTTCTTTCTTTCTCCAAATTTCATTTTCATAGTTTATTTTGAAATATTAATTATCTATCAAATAAAGAAATTTAATTCTTTTAAAAATAGGCCCTAATGCAAAAAATTATACACACTTCCAAGTAGTCCAAATCAAAATCAATGTTGATATTAATGTGGATTTAAATTATACACACTTCCAAGTAGTCCAAATCAAAATCAATGTTGATATAAATGTGAATTTAAAGTGTAAACAAAATGATCTAAATTGTCAATTCTGCGTTAATCATACATGTACGTCTATGTAAGTTATAACATTGTGAAAGTATATATATATATCAACTATTTACATTCAATTGTCTGGACAGATGACAAGATTATTGTGAGTATTAATAAATTTAGTTGACTAAACCGTAATAAACCATCAGTTGAGATCCTATTTATCAAACAATATCCTACAAATAAATACCTCTTCATCAACTGCAAAATGTATTCTAACAGTCAGGCAATATATTTCTTATCTAAAACTTGTTATTTATCCAGTCATTTTTATAATTTAAATTTTAATCCATGATGTATTATACATGAATGGATGAGCCTTAGCTTCACTTTGCAACCTATAGTTTTTTTTTTTAGAAATATACTATTTATGTCAGAAGGAACATATCTATGCTTAAACTTTCTATTAGATAAAATAAGTTCAGATGACTTAAATCTTGACAGAAAAATCTTAAAAATATAGGTGACTACCCAATCAAAAAATGTTCGCATGTCATTATTGAAGATTCTATTTCACACTTTCATAAAAATGGAAGGCATGGCAATGATACATATTTGCAACTAAATTTTCTGGGCTGTCCACAATGGTGTCACATTATCAATCTTAAGGTGAATAAACATAGGTTGCCAGGCAACGAAACATACGCCCACAGCAGCTAAATCGTCCGGGCAGTCAACAAGAGTTGTCGCATATTTTACTTTTTTCGGTACTGAAGCATTTATAATACACTAAAATCTGATTAAAAGTAACTACTCATTATGTAATTATCAGAAAATCATTGGAATTTGTTTGGCTTTGATAAAGTTCTCCTCCATGCTGTTCAAGTTATCTAAATTCATTGAAACTCAATATACTTGTTCGTCTCATGACCTTCAACAATTCATATAAATTTAAAGTCAATCGGCTATTAACTTTAGCCTCTAGAGCGTCCACAAAATTTTGAAAGTGATCAAGGGCCATAACTCAGTCAGTAATTATCTGAAATTGCTGAAAATCAATAGGCTTCTTCGTCTCATGACCTTAAACACTGTGTATAAATTTAAAGTCAATCGGTTATTAACTTTAGCCTCTAGAGCGTCCACAAGATTTTTATAAGCGATAAAGGGCCATAACTCTGACAGTAATTATCAGAAATTGCTGAAAATCAATAGGCTTCTTCATTTAATGACCTTAAACACTGTGTATGAATTTAAAGTCAATCGGTTATTAACTTTAGCCTCTGGAGCGTCAACAAGATTTTTTAAAGAGATCAAGGGCCATAACTCTGATTGTAATTATCAGAAATAGCTGAAAATCAATAGGCTTTTTCGTCTCATGACCTTAAACACTGTGTATAAATTTAAAGTCAATCGGTTATTAACTTTGGCCTCTAGAGCGTCCACAAAATTTTGAAAGTGATCAAGGGCCATAACTCAGTCAGTAATTATCTGAAATTGCTGAAAATCAATAGGCTTCTTCATCTCATGACCTTAAACACTGTGTATAAATTTAAAGTCAATCGGTTATTAACTTTAGCCTCTAGAGCGTCCACAAGATTTTTATAAGCGATAAAGGGCCATAACTCTGACAGTAATTATCAGAAATTGCTGAAAATCAATAGGCTTCTTTATTTAATGACCTTAAACACTATGTATAAATCTAAAGTCAATCGGATATTAACTTTGGCCTCTAGAGCGTCCACAAGATTTTTTAAAGTGATCAAGGGCCATAACTCTGACAGTTATTATCGGAAATCGCTGAAAATCAATAGGCTTCTTCGTCTCATGACCTTTAACACTGTGTATAAATTTAAAGTCAATTGAATATTAACTTTGGCCTCTAGAGCGTCCACAAGATTATTTTAAGTGATCAAGGGCCATAACTCTGACAGTTATTATCGGAAATCGCTGAAAATCAATAGGCTTCTTCGTCTCATGACCTTTAACACTGTGTATAAATTTAAAATCAATCGAATATTAACTTTGGCCTCTAGAGCGTCCACAAGCAATTGTGGACGCCGGACCGACGGACGGACCGACGGCAATATACGACCACATTTCAATGTGGGCGTATAAAAAGTAGAATCGATAGTCTAGAGTACTCTAGAGTGTTCATCAGATTTAACAAAATGAAGAAGAGGGAAATGTCTAGAAATGTTTAATGGAAATTGTTGAACCAACAGACTCTTTTGTTTCACTAATTTTAATAATGCATTTCACTTTCAAACCGATCAGATGATAACTTTGTTTTCAGACAATTCCTAACATTCTATAAAGTGAACAAGGGTAGTAACTCGTAACTCTGAAGTAATCGTCTATCTTCAGTTATTTGAATAATACAATAATGAATATCAATTTCAACATGTAAAGATGTATTCTAAGATTCTACAAGTGATCAAGGACAATAACTTTTAAAGTTAATACTAGAACTAGAGTTGCTGAAAGGCTTCATACCACTCATGCAAATAGCATGTATAGAATTATATTTTGTAGAGTTTTTACAAATGGGAAAACAGAACGACAGGCATGGGCAACATTAACCACATTTTAATATGACTGTTTAAAAGTTAAATTATAAAAGTTTAGACTTACATAGTTAAAATTAAGTAAACACAAAAGTTGTTGATAATCCTAAGACCAATGATTTAAGCATTGACTTGTACATTCATTCAAGTTAGAGCATAGATCTATTCTCACCAATATCAAACATCAGTTCTAATTTTCAAACAATTGTAATGTTGTAAAGGTCAACATCTTGATAATAACAAATTTCTGACAGTATTTATATTTCAATTAATGTTGTGTTCAACCTACGATTGTATTGCTTGATAACAAAAATGGCTAACACTGTTAGATAAAACAAATATCACTGTTATAAGCTTCCAAGGTTTATTTATAATTAATATTAGAGAAAAATAAATTACAAAATTCAACAACAAATGACAAGCATTTATACAAAAATGGCTATGATGTAATGGCGCAGCAAAGTTCTGTAGCAAAAAAATAAATCTCCCTCTTTCTTGAATAACATCCCACAATAGCACTTTGTAAACTGAACATCCTTAAAACCACTTGGATAGTTGATAATTAACTGTATTATGTTCATTAGTATACAATTTGACTAGCTTTCTTCTCTTAATGGCAGTTCATCCGTGGACTTGAGCTCATACCAGGTTTCTGTATTGGATTGTACAAACAATGTAATACCAGTTTCATATACAGCTGGTATAGAAATATGTGATGTTAATTGTGTTCTGTAACCAGGATTATTGGCCAGACCTGCTTCTCGCAATACATTCACTACTTGACCTACAATACACAAATACATCAGATAAGAGAGATATACAATTATTACTAAAAGTTGACAACCATATGAACCCGTGCCATCAGGACAATTACCACCCATACAACTACTCATCTACCACAGAAAACATTGACTATGAAACAACAATAAGATATATAATAACTGCCAGGACATATAAATAATGTCCTGAAAAGTGCTGCTATGCTATAGCACCGAAACCATGTCTATTAAGAGAACATCTGTTCAGACAATAATTTAAAAAAAAAGTCTGTTAAACAGTCAAACAATGTATTCTCTTGCTTTGATGTTCATACATATACATGTAGGCCCCATAAAGAATCAGTCAAGATGTCCACCTAATGAACATCTACACCAAGTTTTAACATTAGCCCTTACCTAGATACCTCAACTAGAAACTGGCTTATTGTATTGTGTTTCAAAATGTCTGACAAACTGGTTACGATTTGAATCATCTCCTACTTTCTTCAAAGGTCAGGGCACAATTACTGAGTGTGACTAGATTAATCCATGATTTAAACATATTAGTTTGCATTCTCAAACTTATATTCTATACAAACTACATGAGTATTGATAACAATACAAACTACTTCTTACAACATTACAATATTCTCAATTATCAAACCTCAACCAAAATAAAATCGTAAGAGAGAACAAATACCACTATAGCTCATCTATCATGTAGTTGTGCTGCTTTAGCAGGAGTTTCTTCAAACAACTTTTGCCAAATTGTTGGGTTCCTAATGTCGCACAGTGTAAATTTGTCAAAACAAGGCTTTGTGTAGTTCGGACATGCCCATGTGGATCCCCCAAAAATGTTGAGTTCTCCATAAAAACAAACCTACTAAAACATTCTTTTAATTTTTACTTCTGCACAATAAATCATAATTTCGGACATTATTATCTGAACTTTATTTTTATATAAATTTTAAAATCCTTTATACATACACGGATTTGGATTACTAAGCAAAACCAAATTTCTTACAAAAACTAAGAAAATATTGAAATCTATCTTCTCACAAATTTTCAACTGTTGCAATTGGAAATTTCAAAGTTCTAAACAGGAGAAATTCGACTTTCCAGGTAGAAACACTTTTCAGGCTGAAAAATTACAAATTGTGGATGGACGGACAGGGCCGACGGCATAATATGTCCACATCAAAATGTGGGAGTATAAATAGCCAAACTGGAAAACCATACACTGTACGAGATACTTGAATATTTACCTAAAACATTCATTGTACACCATCTTTCATCTGACTGGGTAAGTAACTGTCGTAAATCTATATCTGAATCTTCATGAAATCGTTGTACAATATCTTGTCTATTGATTAATAGAACAGAATCACTGGTTAACTGTTCCATAATGATCTCCTCTCTTACTTTCTCTTGTGGATTAGTTAAATATATGTCTATAATAAAACATCAAAAACTAGGTCATTTTGGGGACTAACATATTGTCATTGTACGATTGCATTTTATGTCAATAATTTGATTGCACATAGGGGTTTTATCAGTGGGTGGAAACTGCAGAAAACCCACAAGCCACTTTACACACTGACAGAACTTTTGAACTGAAGCACAAGAATTGATTTTCAGTGTGAACACTGGTTACGTCCTTGTTGATAACAGACCCAAATTTTCAATATTTTGCATCGAATACGATGCCGAGTGGTAATCAGTGCGCCATTGGGGCATTGTCTAGATATTTTGGGTCAAATGAGTTCATTTCATTTGCACCGAAAGTGAATGCACTGCCATTCTTGTATCATGAAAACATGTTGAAAATGATCGAAAGTAATCACTATTTCAATAAAAATTTAACCTTGCTAAATTCATTTTTGTTCTTTGTGACCCCAGAGGTCAAAAGGTAAAATTGTCAGTTTTTGCACTAGGAAGATATAAGGCAATAAAATGTCAGTGTAAAATATAAAAACTTAAGCAAAACCGGTTCTAATTAATTCTAGAACATTCAATCTAGTATCCACATAATTAAAATATACCTTTAGAACTAACACCATAAACCATTTGATGATGCCAAGCATCTGGTATAGGCTGATTGTTACCAACACCTCTCTGTAGATTTAAAGTTGCTAATGGTACTGCTCCTGTAAAAGTTGAACAAAATCAAAATAAATAAAACAAGCCAACAGTGAGAGCGATGTACTCCATCTAGATCCAAAAAATGAATAGATGACACATATTAATTTATCGCACATTTATCAAGCCATCAAACTGATTATCAACTATACACTAAGTTTCATTACTCTCTATTAGATACAATCAAAGTTATCTTGTCCTAAATTATCAACCAATGAAATTTCTTAGCTCTGCTTAGCTTTAGCACAAAATGGCAATCATTGAACTCGGTCAAGACCTTCAACTAATGAAAATCTACATCAATTTAAAGCAAAGTTATTATGTTCCAAAGAAGTGACCAGGCAAATTGCTTACCGCTCCTAAGCCTAAGCAGATAGTTCACATCATCGAACTTAGTCAAGGTAATAATATAATGAAACTATAATCAGAGCTTCATCAAGGCATTGACCTAATAAATACCTACACCAAGTTTAAACATTCTAGCTCAATTAGACAGTGAGTTATTTGGGACAATAACTAACATGTAAAATATTGTCATATAGTAATGTCACCTTTCATTGTAAGAGTTCTCTCCCCTTTGTACTTTACTAGAGTACCACAAGAGTTATCTCCCATTATGTAGAATCTTTAGTATGTGTAGAATGTAGAGAGGTGGAATAAAAGATGGCCTATCTAACATGTGGTTTTTGAGTGAATATATTTAATCCATGCCATCCATGGTAAACCAGAGAACTAACCCCCACAGAGCATGGTGGAGATGCTAAAGCAATGATCCATCCACAATGTTAGCTGTTATTTGATGAAAATATGGAGAATTTACCTAAAATAGATCCACAGTGGTGAAAAAAAATGAGTGAAATTTTTTCTTAAATATTTAGTGAGTCAGTGACTAATTTTCTTAGAAGAAATTAAATTTGATATCATTTTGCCTAAATGATAGTGGCTTTTAAAGGGACAATAACACTCTTGCTGGCTTGACAGGTCCAGAAAAATAAATTAGCCTTATTCTAGCTACTAATATATGTTTAAGTGTCTTACCTGTTGTGTAAATTATCCATTACAACCTATCTTACCTGTCCAGAGGGTTCGAAAATATGTTTAAATCCAAGTTGCATTTGAAAGGGCTTACGTAAGGCTTTTTAAACCATGTTACGGCATGTAGTTGATTTTTTCTAATTTTTATAATTAGGTGGGTTAGGATGAAATTTGTATCATTTATTAATTGTAGTATTGTAAAATAGTACAAATTGTTGACCAGAATAAAGATTGGGACAAATTATTTAGTTCCAACAAGAGTGTTATTGGGGCTTTAATAGACTCAAGGCTTAAATTTGAAACTGAAGTGAAAGGCCTTAAGCTAGTTAGCAGTTTTGTTCCTGATTTTGAGTGATAGTTGATGGTGTTCCAGAGTTCCAGTCCACTTCAATAAATTTTTACAATTTAGTTTACCACATGAACAAGTGTTCCAGTAAGTCAGTGATTTTTCTACTGTTCCAGTAATCCAGTTTTTCTGCAGTGATGGAGGTTTGGTATTTATTAGTAATTTGAGACTTTGTCAAGAAATCATGACATGTGGCCATGTGCTTTTTTTTTCAAATGTAACCGCTCTGAAACTTTTTTATTATTGAGCCAAGAACCCAAAAGCCAAACATTTTGATGACAATTTACAGCCAACAGAGTAGCCTGATGTGATAGCTGCATTGTAGGCCCAGAACTAACATTTTTTTGTGCTTTTGTCTTGTTGAAGTCCAGTGGTGTTGACAGGCCTACTGTACTGTGTGTGTATTATTGACTGATAGTGATGATCAGCATTTGAGACCGAACTATAAATTAGGCCTAGCCTATTATTAGACTGAAATAATTTTTTTATTGATAATTAAAACAGTGTTTTCATTTTTATATTGAACTTAACTTAATAATTGTGAATTTACTATTTTGAAATTCCTTTGAACGTGTGTGTATGGGAAATTTTGTTAATGTTATATTCAAATATTGTGTTCTCATATTTATTTAGGCTTATATAATATGTTTTTCAACTGCAAGGTAGTAAATTTAATATTTTCATTATTACTTAACTATTCCTTCATTTTGCATAATGTTTCATAATTGATATAATTTAGCATTTTCAATGTGTGATTGCCTAGAATTTTTCATACAAAATTTAATTTAAGGACATAAGGTCATAAATTTGTTCATGTTATTCATCACACATGGTTTGTTTTCCTATAACGTTAATAGGCCTTCTTTTTTACCTTTTTCTATCTGGTTCTAATTTTACAATTATGGCTACATTTAATTCATCAGATAGATTCGAGGGCACAACTCTTTCCAGAGATAAAGCCTCTGCCCATTTTCTGTCATTTATTGATCACTTAGAGGCCAATAATTTCAATACAGAACCAACGAGTGTGCAAGAAATGACACAATTATTAGTACGATTCAAACAAACTCTTAAATGATCAGCTCGACTTTGGATCGAAGGAAGAGTTTTTCGTAATTTAGAGGATCTAAAGTCTACTTATATAAATAGATTTTCTGAAACCAAAAATTCATTCTCATTACACCAAGCTTATCAAAATTTCACTTATGATATGCACATTTCTGCTCAAGAAAACCTAGAAAACTTGCAAAAATTATCCAATCATTTGGGATTCAGAGATCAGCAAATTAGACATAAGTATATTTCTATATTGCCAGAACAATGTCGTCAAGCCGTGGTGATGTCTTTAAATGACAATGTTCCGATTGATCGAATACCGCAAAAGGTTCAATGTTTTTTCGAAGTTTCAAAACCGAAAGAGGTAACTTTTTCGCATTCTGAAGTAGACTTACTTCATAATGAATTGCAATCTTTGGAGATTAATAATTCCGCAATCATGCCCAAATCACGTTACAAGTCGCCTAATAGACCACATAGAGATTTTCGTTCAAATAGTGTTGATACTCGTGATACATGTAGGCCTAAACGTCGTGATCCGAGTCCGGATACATTGTACCAATTATAGCCAAACTCGCGATACATATAGGCCTAAACGTCGTGATCCGAGCCCAGAAAATAATTATCGCCAAACTCGCGGTTCTTTTGATCACCGTTCTTCACGGAATTATTATAGAAAAAGTGATGATTCTTTTGATCACCGTCGTTCACCGAATTATCGAAAATGTGATGATTCATTCAATAGCCATTCTTCACATTATTACAGAAGAAGATTATTCTGTGATTTTTGCCTTAAACCAAATCACACCTGGTGCAACTGTTTTCAACGTGAACGTGAATTGTCATGCAGACGTAATACTACTAGACAACCTAACAGGTCTGACAATTCTGGTCAGAATTTTTGAATAAGGGAACTTGTGATTCTGCTCCTCGTGAGTTCCCTGAAACTAATTCAAAACCAGTTGTTATTAAGTTGGATAAACGCAACTATTGTAAAGGCAGTTTTCAGGATAGAAAACCTGCATTAATTCTTATTGATAGTGGTGCATCTAGATCACTTATTTCATCGTCAGTTATTCATTCTTCGCCTTATCTTAATAATTTGCCTGTAAATAAAATAAGTTAAACAAGGCCCTAAAGTTTCGTATGGGTAATGGAAATTATTTAGTTTGTTCATATTTTATTCGTTTTGAGATTAGTATTCAAGGTTATATTTTGGAAGTTGAAGCATACGTTGCCAAAGACTTAGTTGGAATTGACATTATTTTAGGTCAAGAAACGTTATCATCTTTAGATGGTAATCTCAGTTTTCGTGACAATATCTTCCAGTGTAAATCAAGAAAAATTTGTTTTTCTACTTGTCACAGTATTCATATAAAGCCTAATCATAGTCGTTTCGTTACTGTGTATGGTAAAGTTCCAGCAGTATTTAAGAATAGAGAAGTGTTACTTTATTGTAACAAAACCATTTCGGATGCCTGCCCTTCAAGGCTGTAATACCTATTAGTAACACAAGTGATAAAACTTTGCATATTAATGCATCAACGCCTATTTCTTTTATGTCATTGGATGACATTTTTGTTTGTGAAAATCCAGATTTATCTCGTCATGAGCAGTCCAAGAATATTTCAAAAGAAGCAGTTCGAGATATTTTCAAGGAGAACATTGATTTGTCTTCAAGTATTCTAACTAATAATGCCAAAGATGGATTTTATGAACTTTTATGTGAGTATAAAAGTGCTTTCAGTTTACATGGAGAAATTGGTCATTGTCCGAATATGTCAGTTGACATTGAAGTTTCAAATGAAGACCCATTCTACATAAGACCCTATCCAACTACTGAAGCTGAGAAGCATGTCATTGACACAGAGTTAAATAAATTGGTTAAACTTGGCATATTGGCTGTAGGACACCAATCCTACACTTCGCCAGTTCTTGTAATTCCAAAGAAAGGCACGAATGAAAAGAGAGTTGTTGTAGATTTTCGATACCTTAATTCAAGGATTAATCGATTAAATCATCCATTTCCTCTACTTTCTGATACTTTAAAACGTATTGGTAATTCTAAACCCAAGGTTCTCAGTTGCATTGATTTAAAATCTGCATTTTTTACTTTACCTTTGTCTCCCAAATCTCAGAAGTATACAGGTATATCGTCATACTATGGTGGAAAACATTATTATTTCAAAAGTCTAAGTCAAGGTCTTAGTGTTTCACCTGCTGTTTTCCAATCTAAGATCGACGAAGTCTTATCCGAAGTTAAAGATAGTTATCATTACTGTATTGCCCATCACGATGACATCATTGTCTTTAGTAAAGATCAGAATTCTCATAAACAACACTTAGCCCAAGTATTTCAAGCCTTAATAAATAATGGTCTAAAAAAATATCGCCAAAGAAATGTTCTTTCTTTCGTAGTAATGTTGTTTACATGGGGCATCAAATAACAATTTGCAAAAACGGATTAGCAACAATTCAGCCATTATCTGATAGATGTCATGCTATTCAGAATTTAGCTCGCCCAAAATCAACTAAGGATGTTCGTAAATTCATTGGTGCTGTGAATTATGTATCTAATTTTCTCCCTAAACTTCAGCTTGTATTACAACCATTGCATAAGATATCAAATAAAAGAGTAAGTTTCATTGGACAGATGAACACGAATCTACATTTCACGAAGTAAAGAAACTTCTTACTCAACCACCCGTTCTATACATGCCATCTGGTGATGGTAGATTCACATTATACAGTGATACATCAAGAACAGCAACCGGTTCATATTTAACTCAAGTGATTAATGGTCAAGAAAGGTTATTAGGTTATTATTCTAAGCGGCTTCCTAAGGCTTGCGAAAGATATAGTGTAACAGAGTTAGAATTATTTGGATTATTAATCAACATAACTAATTTTCAGTATCTACTGAAAGGTGTTGAATTCGATGCATATGTCGACCATTCTGCAATAGTCCAGTTATTCCAGTCTAAACGTGAACCATGTACTAACCGCTTAAAGAAGCTATTGGTTAAATTATCTCATTATGCATTAAAAATAGGATATAAAAAAGGTACCGAATTAGTCTTAGCCGATTTTCTTTCTCGAAGTCCTTTAGAGGACGATTCCGAAATAGATATCGTTGTCCCGACTGCATTTTCTACTGAGGAAATTAATCCTGTAAGTGAGCGACCTATTACAAGACAATGGGCTAAACAACAGAAAATTCAAGTTCCTGATGTACATCCAGTTATAAAGCCCACTATTTCTTCATCGTCTACCGCTCATGTTCCTCATATAACTAACGATAGTAACAACATTCCAGTTAGCATGCCTAGTTCTCAGACAACGCATGTCCAAAATTCTAATAATTCTGAACCTAGACTAGTTGATAAACCTCTAGTATCTGAAGATATTGAGGAAATCGAAATTCCTATTGAATTGTGTATTCCTCCACGACCTGTTATTCATAACTGCGAGAATATTATTCAGAAGAATTTTCCAAAACAACAAGATTTGAACAAACTTTATTAAACGGAAAATCATCAGAGATTACAATCTATCAATAGACGCAAATAAATTACGGATTGAACAAGAAACCTCCCCACATTTTAAGCCAATTTATGATTATTTATGTCATGATATTTTGCCAGCCAATAAGAAGTCAGCAAAGACAATTCAATTAAAATCTGAAGAATATCTTTTATGCGATTCAATTTTATTCAGGCTTATCATACATAAAGATGAAACATTCACTTTACAATTAGCCATTCCCGAATCAATGTGTCATAGCCTTATCAATATCTACCACGACAGTCAACTTTCAAATCATCAAGGTATTGTTCGAACATATCTAACCATGAGAAAATTTCCTAATATGTTTAACACCATTTCTTCCTATATCAAATCATGTTTCAAATGTCAGCAGTTTAAAGGAAAAACTGACAAAGTTCGCATAACATTACAGAACTTTTGACAGATTAAGTCTTGATTTCAAGAGTATGCCATCTTCGTCAACCGGATTTAAAAATCTAATGGTTGTTTGCGATGAAATAACAAGATTCGTGGACTGTTTTCCTTTAAAATCTTTAGATGCTGAAACTATATGTGAAGCAATAATACAGAAGATAGTTTGTACTTTTGGTCCACCTTCTGTTCTTATCACAGATTGTGCTGCATCATTAACTGGTAAACTTGTTAGTGTACTTTGTCAAGCTCTAGATATCGATCAGAAACTTATCAGTGTGGAAAATCATGGAAGTTTACTTGTTGAAAGACATATCCAGTCTATTTCTAATTTTCTCAAGTACAATTTAAATCAGTTTGGTACAGATTGGGTATGATATGTTTCAACATGCTGCTACGCATACAATTCATTTGTTTCTCCACAACTTGGAAACTATTCACCATACGAGTTAGTTTTTGGTAAAGAACCAAAGAATCTAACTTCCCTAAATTGGTCATTTACCGGAATATGTAAATCTTATGATGAGTATATGTCACACCTTAAATCTAAATTTGATGCTATTTCATCGACAATTCTTAATCTACAGAAGAGACAACAAGAAAGTCAAAATATGAGTTTTGCTCATAGTCTAAGCAAAAATCCAATTTATAGTCTTGGACAATTGGTTTTTGTTTTTAAGCTGTCGTCTTCAGCATTGACTGCTAATTCACGGAAGATAAAAGCAGATTGGTGTGGTCCTCTAGTTGTTCATCAAATATTAGATAGGACACATTACATTCTGTCTACCCTTGAAGGAAAGGTATTACAAGAGGTCTATTCTATAAACATTCTGTCTACCCTTGAAGGAAAGGTATTACAAGAGGTCTATTCTATAAACAGACTCAAACCTTGTTTTGTACGATCTCATGAACCTAATAAACAAATAACTCACATTGATGCATTAAGAAAGAGTTTAGGTAAATCAAATAATGAAAATGCTCATATTGTTAATTGCGACAATTTTGTAAAATGTACGGATGAAGTAGGTAATGTTTTGTCTACATTCGATGATAGCAATGTTGTATGTAATAGATTTACTACGCCTGTAGATATAGCTCAATGTAAAGTTAATATTATTGAGAATAGAAACATTGCATCCTTAAATAAGTTAAATTTAGGACAAATAGAGCAACAGTTCCATCAAATAGTTGATCTTACTAATGAAGATTATATGGAAATAAAGAAAGCTCGATTTAAATTTGGTTCCTTAGAACTATTAGAAGAGATTCCATGTCAAAAGAATAAGGAATTTACTTGGATTAAAGTTGATAATTATCCTTATTTGTATCCAGTTGTTGAAAACTTACATTGTGATCCAACATTCCATATTACTGGTAGTATACGAAAATACAATAAATATTATTGTTAAAGCAAGTTTTTCATAAACCTAGTGTTTTGATGTTATGATTTAATAAATCAACAATCGTTTTTATAGGTAAACCTTATTAATGCCATATCATCTTCCTATTGATAAACTCATTGAAGTTGTATTCAAATCGGTATTAATCACGTATTTGATGTTAGGAAATGTATGTACTTGCATATAATTTGTGATATTAAGCATTTAGGTTGGAGCAATACTTGTAGAATCAATTGGTAATTAAACATCTTATGAGAATTTCATACTTGCAATCTATATTGTTATTGTGGAAAAGTTTTAGCTGTAGCTGTATATATGTTTTTGAAGAATGTTACTAATTATTTCTATATCAGACTAAATTTTTAAGTTTGATATGTTAATTACTATTTCATTGATTGCGTGTGTTTGATTGTTTGTTTCTGTGAGTGATTCACAAGAAATTTTATTTCTGTTTGTTCTTATTATGATAATGTAAACTCTAATTTATCAAAGGGAGTTCACATCTTTCAAGAGAGGGGGATGTCATATAGTAATGTCACCTTTCATTGTAAGAGTTCTCTCCCCTTTGTACTTTACTAGAGTACCACAAGAGTTATCTCCCATTATGTAGAATCTTTAGTATGTGTAGAATGTAGAGAGGTGGAATAAAAGATGGCCTATCTAACATGTGGTTTTTGAGTGAATATATTTAATCCATGCCATCCATGGTAAACCAGAGAACTAACCCCCACAGAGCAATATTGACTTTAGAAACATATGATGTCATGGTTATAACACTTTAAATTAATGGCTTCATTAGAATCAAGATATCTTTTTTTCTAATAGAAGAGTATTAATATTAGTCTTTAGACATGAGAGTGGTGAGGAGTGAAATTGGCTGAAAATTTTTGACTGGTCAGAAACCATCAATGCAGCAAGAATTTTTCCGACAAAAGTCATAATGAGCTTAGAGTAGAATACCGAAGGGTGTTCGATTGTGAAAGCTATTTGCTCCAGTAATGTCCGTTTTCATTAGTTTACGTATGGCGATAACTTTTGTTTGAATAATTTTTATGTGGCCTTTTTATTGGTTTATAGTTGAATTTATAAAAATTGCTTTATAGACCGGAGGCTCAGTGCGGGAGGGTGTCCACCAAATGGGCACAAAACCCGACCCAACTTTTCTAGAGTAAAATTTTGGGTAGAATACGATGCCGAGTGGGCGTTTTCGAGATATTCAGGGTCAAAATAGGTCATTTGCACTGAAAGTGAATGCGCAACCATTCTTATATCATGAAAATATGCTAAAAAAAATGATCGAAAGTTATCACTCTTCCAAAAAAAAGTCAACGTGCTAAATTCACCTTTAGTCTTTGTGACGCCGGGTGTCAAAGGTGAAATTTGCTGATTAATCACTAGGAAGATTTAAAGTAATAAAAAGTCAGCGTACAATTTAAAAACTATAACGAAACCTGTTCTAGTTAATAGTAGGAACATTTAAAACTTTATGTGGACTTAGCACCGTACATTTACTTTGGAACGTCGAAAAGGATCTTACATAACAGAACCAACAGATTTTGAAACCTGTTTCAAAAATACTTAAAAACTGTCAAACCAAAATCTCCCCAATTAAATATAATAATGATCGTTATATATAATAAATAATTGAATAGTTTCATGGTTAGGCTCCAGTCTGAAGGCCCCATGGATTTCCAGGTATCCCAATCTGAGAAAACAGACGTTAATCACTGACTGAAAAACACGTACATGTATCTGACCACGAGATTAAATGTTTGCAAATTTTTTTTGAGTTTTCATGAATTTTTCCGGAATATAGACGGATGCATTGTACATAATAGCTCACGGTATATAAACGTCTTATTGGTAAATGTTACTGGGGAAATGTTTGACTACCTTTGTGACGCGGCCTGCAGGCTGGAATCCAACTATGAAACTATTCCATATTTTTTTTCGACAACTGGTATCATTATGCATAGCATTATGCAAGATCTTTTTCGATATTCCAAAGTAAAAGTTATGTGCTAAGACCAGCTAAAGATACATTTTAAATGTCCCTATTATTAATAAGATCAGGTTTCGCTTTAAGTTTTTATATTTTATGCTGACATTTCATTGCTTTAAATCTTCCAAGGGCAAAATCAGAACATTTCACCTTTTGACCTCTGGCGTCAATAAGTCTAAAGGTGAATTTAGCAAGTTTACATTTTTATTGAAAGAGTGTTAACTTTCGATCATTTTCAGCATATATTCATGATACAAGAATGGTTGCGCATTAACTTTCAGTGCAAATGACCTCATTTGACCTATGACCCCGAATATCTCGAAAACACCCCAACGGCGGACTGATTGCCACACGGCATCGTATTCTACGCAGAATTTTACTCTCGAAAAGTTGGGTCTGGTTTTGTGCCCATTTAGTGGACCCCCCCACTGAGCCTCCAGACTATTAGGTCGATTGGAGGAAATCAGCCAATTGGCTGAAAACTCACATGTCTGAGTATTATAGTTTTTAAGTGATGGAAGTTATCATCTTCGAAAATTAGAATTCAGAAGAAGTTTTTTCTATTAACTTTACCTTTTTTCATCCAATGACCTAACCATTTTACTAGATGTACATCTCTTGCAGGCCAGAATTTAAAAAATCTGCCTCTAAGTTTGCCTCTAGTTAATGTTTCTACACCTTGTAACAGATCATTAGCTTCAGTTCCTGAAAATATAAATCAACAACTTGCTCAACATACACATTCTGCTGTCCAGTTCTCGAGTGCAAAGAACATATTTAGTCAGATAGGTGCATTTTTTTTAAAACAATATTTTATTCAGGTTGTCTGAATGGGATTGGGGCAACCTGAATAAAATATTATTTAAAAAAAAAAATTGCACCTATCTGACTAATTGTGCAATTGAAACATTGAAACCAGTACTGTACAGTAACAGGCACAACTGTTATTCATGTCGAAAAGGTCAATCGAGTTTTCAGTTGTGATCTAAATGTGTTTGTAAATTTGGATTTTTAAAAAAAGACTTGGTAGACTTAATTGTCTAACAAATGAGACTTAGTGAGTATGTAGGGTGGTGGATTTTATCCAATCTATTCTTGGCAATGTGTTTCCTAATATCTACTGACAGAGCATGGGTGTCAGATGAGTTAATAAACCCAGAGGTTGATCATCTTTCTTACGAATATGAACGTAATAGACATTAATTAAGATTTTTCTAGACGCCTGTGGTTGTAATGGAATTTTACATTTGTTAGGTAAATCAAGGTCCCAGAATATTGTTTTGCCGATCAGAGCTTTTACAAATTATATCATTCTTGCAGACCTGTTTTTCACAAAACCAGCGGCTGCCAGGGAGGATACGCCCACATTTTGCAGAAGATGGTTAGAGAACAAGCTAAAACAAACACGATTTTTTGTACAATCAGGGGTAATAATCCAGAAAGTTATGACCTGAAATGTGCAAATATCAAAAGAGACTGATCTTTGGGATATATATGTTTTAAGTTTTATCAAAATTGGATAAAAAGTGTGACCCTTTAGACTACAGGGTCCATAATCTTTGTATTACACACTTCTACACAATTTGTGTAGAAAGAGCGGCCATGTAAGCTTACTCACCTGCTACAGCTCTAGAGAATAAATAAAGTGGTATTGGTGCATCTTCCATTCTTAACTTAGCTCTAATAACACGACTTACTTCTTCCTTATCAATATTCATATCTAAGGCTTTCTGTAAAATACATTATTTTAGATGATTTAGTTAGTATGATGCCATAACTACACAGAATAATATGTTCTACAGGTAAATAAGACGAAACTGTTAAAACATACAATCTTTGGATATCACCAAAACTTTGTATTATATTTCCTACTGTGACTACCGTTTATTGTCTGGTGAGTTCATCAAAACTATGTTAAAGGGTAATGAATTCCATAGATTTGGTACAGTGTGTGAGAAGAATCTATGACCAAATGTCTGAAGCCTGTAGTTGGGTACCACCTGACGTAGCTCATGTTGGAACCGAAGATTTCTTTTGGAACACCTCTCTGGCATTTGTAGGCCATGCACAGAAGTTTGAATTTAATTCTGCTTGCCACTGGAAGCAAATGTAAATCCTTTAGCAGTGGTGTGATGTGGCAATTTCTACTATATTGCAGTTTTATGTCAAATCTGGGGCCCTGTTTCTTGTAATCTTAACTAAAGATAAATCCAGATTTTAGTTGATTGTTCAAATTTGATAATTAAAATCAATTAATCTTATCCAATCAAATTAGTAAAGTTTGGATTTCATATTAGCAAAAATTTTGTGAAACAGGCCCCTGAGCTGTAAGCATGTAGGCCAATAAATATATCATGATGGGCCTCCATTAATGAGTTTGTGTAAGTAAAAGCTTATGTAAGATCGAGCTAAACAATTAATTAGCAACCTCAAAAATTGGTGAGCAGTTTTTCGGTTTCAACATAAAACATTTAAATAAAAAAATATTACTTTAATTCATAACAGATGATTAGATTTTATTCTTAGATTTATAAAGTATTGAGAAAGCTTTCTTATCTTCAAAATGTGGATAAATCTTCATATCAATATCCAAAATGCAAATCAAAAACGTTAAGATTTTAATTTTCGATTAGCAAGGACAAAATATGTATCGCAATTTGCGCTGTTATACTGGTTGTCGGCAGCCCTGGTGTACATATTAAACCACCTTCAATGTGGGCATATAAAAAATGAATAAATATCTTACAAGAACATTGATAACGGCAGTTGGTCCACAAGCTGATAAACCTATCTGTTTCACTTGTTGGATATAAGCTTCATATTCACTCCAAATCATAACCTTCTCTACATGACCTCTACTACTAGTACTACCACTACTTGTCTTTCTTTCTCTCTGGCGACTTAATGGTGGCTGAATCTGATCAAAAAATCATGTACATTATAGAACTTATGGAGAAAAAAAAAAATGAATTTTTTAAATTTTACAAATATAGTAACTACATGGACAGAAGTAAGGGTTGAAATTTTAATAATTTGCTTGAGAAATCTGGGATAAATGGATAACATCTGACAACCTTCATTGTACATGTACCCGGTACTTTTTGTATTATAAGGTTGAATTGTGGCAACTCCCACACCAACCCTTCCCATTATAACAGACCAATTGGTTTGAAAGCTAAGGCTTGTATCCTTCTTATACTTATAGTTAAAGAGCACATAAGATCACCAGATGAAATTTTCTGTACTTACAGCCAGTGGTCACTATATATACACTTTACGGCAAGCTCCCACCAATCGGATAAATATTATTCGGCATACATGTACTACCATTTTAGTATCAGATACCCGAAAACACTTTTAAATTTTTTAATTACAGCCGAATCGGGACTACACATACAAATACACTGTTAAAGTCTTATCACTATCCATTATACACACCACCACTTGACTCGTGTGAATTTACCATTCAATTAACATTCTTTCTGAGCACCTAATCCTCAACTGATTATACATGTAATAATCTACTTGTAGGCTATACTTCAAATAGTAAATGCAGGAGGACTGCACTACACGCAAAACAAACCAAAAAAAAAATCTACAAGATAAACCTGCGGACAATAGAGAAACTCTGTGTTACTTGTACACAGTGACAAGAGATCTCGTTCAATCTTGCGGGAGTCTACGATACCGTACTGTTAATATTTACATAAACATCGCTGACATCTGGTTTTAAGTTATGGATAGATATCTTGGAGTTAACCAGTTAGAAATTTGTATAGAGCTTTTGTGCCTGAATCTGGGCCTGATATTGTCAGTGACAGGTTCCTCATTCCCAGGCTTGATTCTAAATATTCATTTGGTCACTGTGACATCACTCGCATATGATTGGATAAAGAGTGTTTTCGATAACTGGCAAAGTCGTTTTTACAGGAAGTCTATATAAGCGACTTTGAGTGAAGATTGCGGATTCACAGTACTTTTAATCAGATTTGTGTGAACTTGCCGTAAAGTGTGTATACTAACTACTGGTTACACGTACAGAAACTTTAATCTGGTGACCTCATGTGCTCTTTAAATTTATCAAAATGTACAGTTTTCTTTCTGATTTAAAATTTTATAACAAACATTATTGGTTATGTTTCGTAGTCAATTAATGAGGTGACCTGAAATGGCTACTTACTGGCTTTGGTTCTGAATCTATGTTTTTTTTATATTTTTCTGTAAAACCTCCACTTGCTCCCATTTTACTGTTATCTTCACTCTGTTCACCACATGTTCCTTCATTTATATCTTCATAAATAGGTTCTGATACACCACATCTACAAAATATTCATTGTTATTTCATTCTGTAATATATCTATCATGTAACTGTAAAATCTCTGTGATACAGACTAGAAATATTAATCAAATTAAATGTACATGCAGTCTCTATCTGAGGTAATTTGTGACATGTCTCTGATTGCTCCCGATACACACTTTATTTGACAAATAATAAGCATTATCATTCTCTTTACAGATCAGTGCAACTAAAATTAGAAAATACAATTGAAAGTGACTACTGACTGGACAATTATGAAATAATTGTGACATCCTTTCCAATCGAAAGTGAATGGAAAAAAAATGTTTAAAAATGCCTATATTCTTAGCTTTTACTATATTTTGAATGGGGGTCAAGCAAAAATTAAAAATCAAAGTTAAAGACTTGAAAAACTTTAGCTAATGAAATTTCAGATAATGACTGTGTTGATCAGTGCTAAATGTATTTAGCAGATATCTCTCAACAGAGAACAGAGCAATGTTTCGGACATAAAAAATTCTGGATGTCAAATTTATTACCTTAGTCATGTAAGCACGCATACTTGTACATGTGATGCATAGTATCATAGTTTTAACTTTTGCAGAATCAGAATCAAGTACATGTATTTTCTTATAATTATATCCCGCAAAATATAGAAAGATGCCACATGTATCAACACAACACATAGAATTCATTTTTTACTTACTCAGATGTAACAGGCATGTGTTCACAGTTAGAAGCTAATGATACATGAGGTGACTGTTGTGTACAGGAAGACATGTCCGCACTTTCAATAGACAAATGTGGTAAGTTAGGTTCTTTATCACAAGACAATATATTACAATTACTAGGTGTCTGACTGCAACACGATTGTCGACTCGATAAAATTGGAAATTTATTAAATATTTTCTGTTTCTTATTACTTTCGTCATTTTGTAAGTTTGAGTTTTCACTACCACTATTTATAACAATATTTGCATTTGACTGGGCTGTACAAGAACTATTTACAACAGGGCAACGACACCCCGGATGCATGAGGGAATTAGACACCTTCTCACAGAAAAACGCTCCACCGCTGGCATTCATACCATGATCGTCTATTTGCTCATCAAAACATGTACTTCGCGAATGTCCTACAGCATCTCTTGGATGATTTGATGAAGCCATGAATTGTTCTGAAGACAAAAATTCATCATAGCGTAGAACACAAGGTTCAAATAAACCTTCATCCACATTGTCATCATTTTCACTTTCACTGCTGTTATCAGAATCATCATGGCCTATTAAATGTAATTTATCTGAGGGGTATAGACTTCCATCTTTATTTGTGTCAAAGTTACTTCCCCTGTTTGGAACTAAACAATTTTCCTTTGCATCAAATGGTGGTGAGCAGCCACCTCGTGTGTTAATAAAACTATATGATGGACCATTACAAGATAAATCATTTCTCGGATCAGGCGCGATATTATCAAATGTATCTTGCGTTATTTCATCATCACTTCCAGACAAAGATTCTGATGAATTAGGTCCGCTAGCTTTAGAAGGAAGATCAGTGTCTATAAAATCACCATTATCTTCTGTGTTTGAATCTTGTATCACATGGTCATCACATCGGACAGTTCTATAACAGTGCACACTTACTGATTGAGCTGCTGCTCCAATTCCATCATTGTTATGCTGAACAAATTGATTAGAGAAAGAATTATGTCTTAGACTATTCAACTGTGGATGAGAAATATTTGATGTTGATTTGCAACTATCAACTGATAAATAGGGAAATAATAAATCTGGGGACTCAAGTTCATCAAAATTATGATCATCTTCAATCTCTAAATTATCTACCTCGTACATCTCCTCATATTCTAGATGCTGTAAACGATCAAAATCACAAACTGCTCCTTCATCTATCATTTCAGACAATCCACCTTCAGAAACATCATGCGAAATCCTACCGTTTGTTAATTGCTCCACGTTCTCTTCTACTTCTAGAACTTCGTGAACATTAACATGCTCCGATTCAAAAAAACAATTCCTCTCTGACCCATTGTCAGCTTCCTGGCTGGTTTGCATATTAGGATTTATAAAACCACCGATACCACCCCCATTAACATCATTCCACCCTGGGCTTTTGTCTTTGAGGCCATACACAGAACACATCCCATCTTCATCATTTAAATTAGTATTATATGGGTGGCTACAAAAAATATCACAGCAAGCTGAATTATGTTTTTTATACTTTTTACTTGATTTAGGAACTGAATCGCAGGAGCCATTTACAATACATGGTTTGTCTTTATGCCTATCTCCTGAATATTGTTTCTTTAATTTTCGTAAAATGGGACATTTAGGAATAGCACCAGAACTTGTTTCTCCATGATTATGCTGTAATAAGCAGACGCCATTCTGATTTGGATTAAAATGAATCTCTTTATCGTCTTCATCTAGTGACAGTTGACGAAAACCATTCTCTACGTCATCTGTCGCTAACTCTGTGAGACCATTGACGTGATCTATTTCATCTGAATTACCATTTTGTACCACAGCATCTGAATTACCATTTTGTACCACAGCAACTTTTTGGGTTATCACATTGTTGTGTAGATCATCTGCTGACTTCTTTGGATTTGGCTGTTTATTTGCCATCTTCCTAAAATATATTTCAAAACATTAATCAATTCAAAAGCACACAAAAGTGTATATTATTAATATGGTACTTTGTTTGGTTTATTTCATGGTTTCATTTTTAAATTTTATACTTTTTTGTTGTACCTTTTGACAGATAAGAAAGAACTTAATGTTGTTGGCTCATGTTGTATTACCTAAAGCAAACATCTGTTGCTACACAAGTGTTACAAAAGAAAATTATCTCATTTTGAGACTCGATCATAAGAAAAGATTATTCTGAACATTTTTGAGATATAACTTCAACACCGTTAGCATGCAAAAATTAAAAGGCATAGAAATTCTAATTATTGCCTAGTATAAACAGTGCAGTGAAATGTCTAGCCTTCTTCTTCGAGTTCGTTGTTACAAATTGTGTTGAGCGCATTATGATACACGATTCCTGTATGGTACCAATGGTAAAATGTTTATTTTGTCTTAAATATTGGATATGAGAAGCCCAATGAATGAAATGGGGTTTAATGTCCTACGCTTCTGCGCCTAACCTGGGCTAATTGATGATGGGCATACGCCATACAGTGTGCTATGAGGGGGGTAATAAGACCCAAGTTTTTCTAGACCAGTTTTTTGTTTAAATTCCGAATCTGGTGGTGATCAGCCGTTTAAGGTGGCGTTTTCGACAAATAGGGGGTCAAATGTCTGCAATATTAGGTGTGTGTAGGGGGTGGAATAGGGAGCTGTCATTATGTTGAAATAATATATTGAACATTTCTAGGATTGCCCATCTATAAGTGATTATGATGCCCCTGGACAACTGTTTTGATCTGTGGGGAGTGGGACATTGTAGCGCATGTGTAGATGTGTTTGTGTGTGGAGTGGGGGTAGCAGGTGTGCATGTGTGGAAGGGGGGGGGGGGCGTATAAAGGCGGGAAATGAGTTCACATTGATTTAAACATTACTCTTTAATTCAATGTGAACTCATTTCCTGCCTTTTTACGCCCCTACCCAACTCCACACATGCATACCTGCTACCCCTACCCCACAAATCAAACAGTTGTCCCAGGGCATCATAAACAGTTATTTAGAGATGGCGGCCCTAAAAGATATTTAGGTTTTATTAAAGTTACATTATTCAAGATATAGCTAAAGAACTAGCCATTGTTGTTATAATACTAATAGTTCGAAAGTAGATGATGTAAAATGAATAATTTGAAAATTTCATTCAAATTACTCTATTGCAAGCGAAAATATTAGCCTTTGAAGGTTTGATATACAGACGTGTGCAATAGAGAGAGAAATGGGGTTTAACGTCCACTCAACACAACTAGGTCATTTCGGTACTAACATTGTTTTTTTTTTAAATTTTATTTCAATAATCCGCTTGTGCGTAGGGGTCTTTAGCGGTGGGAGGAAACCGGAGTGCCCGGAGGAAACCCACGAGGTTGAGAAGGCGCCCCTATCTCCATGCCACATACGCTCACACCAGGGCTTGAAACCACAGCCGCAAGCCAGAGATGGACGGCCAGCTTGAGGTCGAAGTGCAGCACTCTAGACCACTAGGCCATGCCAACCCCCTGACGTGTGCAATAACTTCAACCACGGTCCTGGTTGATCAAGGCTAAGTCGCGGCCCGTCTGGGTTCTGCCATATAGATTAAATCAAATCATCACTGAACCATTTTAATTTGTTTAATATCAGAAAAATCTGATGCCATCTAGAGTTGATTAGGGCTGGATCAGTTAATTAATGTCTAATTAAAACTTTAAAAAACATTTCAGGCCCAAAGAAAGACCTGCAATAGGAAGGTTTAGCTCTTGAATAATGTAACGTTGATATATAAATCAAAACAGTTGTCCAGGAGCATCATAAACACTAATTCCTAGAAATGATTAATATAGAGCGAAGCTCTAAAGCATGGCGTAAAGCACGGTGCTTGAGCAAAGCTCTTTTCCCGTAACACAGGAGCGTAAATGAAAATGTCACCCACAGACTGTTGATTAAATAAAATTTCAGACTGGAACCGGATACACTGGGCAAAACTGCCAATGTGCATGCCAACTTACCAAATCTCGCTGGCGAGATTACGCGTCTCTTAGAACTATTTCTATGCGCGTTCAATAAATGACGTCAAAGAAATTAATTCTCACACTTTTTTGCGCTTTTATAAAACAAAATTGTTTTATTTTTGTCACCAGCTTCGCTCTACCCTGGCAATGCCTGTTACATATTATATTATGTCAACATAATGACACCTCCCCACCCCCCTATTGTAGACATTTGACCCCCTCTATCTCGAAAACGTCTCCTCAAACGCCTGGTCACCACGGCCAGATTTGGAATCTACACAAAAAACTGGTCTAGAAAACCTTGGTCTCATAAATTCACAGCTCGGGTGGCGATCACCCCACTGGACTAGATCTACTACTACTAGCATTAATAATTTGCCTTCTATTTCTAAACATAACATTTTTGTTACATTTGTCCATTTGATTTTTGATCCTCCTCTAGGCTAGATTATAGTTACTAGTACTTTTGTACCGTTTTCAAACGTTTTTCTTATTAAAAAATTGTATTATATAATAAAGTGACTAATATTGAAGAGGAAATTATAAGTGATATCTAGAAAATAATTATTGCGACTTGTTTATTATTTTTTTTATATAAGCACAATCATATTCCATAATCACAATTTTCACATTCACAAGACAGAAAAAAAACAAGAAAATAGAATGAGGTGTGATCTGTTCAAAAATAACTAAAACCATAAATTACATATAATTTAGACATCGCTCTAACCATAACCGCTTGACTGGCAAAGAATTACGTTTGAAATCGTACATTTAGAAGAAACATCTAAATCGTTTTGCTTTTTCTTCGTTTAAGAATCCTCCATCTTTGATTGATATCCCAGGATTCATGCTATAGCTGCAGGTTTAGCCCTGGAAATAAATTGAAACGAAATTATATTTTAACCATATTCATTTCTACGTCTAGACTATTTTCCGAATTCGATTATATTTTAACTCTAATATTAAATTATTTTGACCGGGTAATAAAGTATGTATCAGACTTTTCTTTTCATTATGAATTTATTGAAGAACTGTTTTTTTCTGAACATTTTACCGGTCACATAAATTTTATCCTCCGGTCATTCAACCAATGAAAAGATTTGCATTGCTGAATATTAGAAGTAAATAGACTAAAATATGGCGAGAGGTTGGACTAAATGGTAAAATAATTTTTTACGGATTTCAGATCGTACATAACATACTTTTCCAGTATATCTTTATCTAGATGTTCTGTGATATTTAATTTATGGGACAGTAGACAAGATTTAATTATTACTGACACACAGTTACCATCATATAGATAGTCGAGTCAAGTGTACTCTACTCTATAGTCTATCTAACTAACAACATGAAATTAGATTAGATAGTTTACTTATGATGATCACTTCTATTATAAATGGAAAAATAGTCATTCTAAAAGCCCCGATTTTACCGTCTACTCGACACAAATTAGGTCATTTCTGGACTAAAGTATGGTTCAATTTTATTTCAAATATTAGGAAGTGGAAGGATTCAAGGAAACCATTTGATGGAATCAATAAGAGAAAACCCACGAGGTTGGACAGACGCATCTCTACTGTCTCTAGTTATAGGGCTAATAGTATGATCTACTCCTTGTCAGTATAACACTATCAGTGGAGTTGACTCAAGTCAATGACAAACCTTTTGATACAGTGTGCACATTCTAACCATCCGACCGGTCAACCCCCCACCGAGAAACTAGCCACAGACTGTATATAGGCAAAGAGAGGGTCAATTCCTTGTGGGGGAGTATTTTTGTTTGACCAATCCAATTTTCTAAAATATCCTAATCTCACAAAACCAGTGGTACCATGCCCTGAAAATTCTTAGCAATTCTGGTAGTATGAAAATTGCTAACCTAAAAATATTGTTTATTTAGTGTAAGATTGTTCAAATTTTATTTTCAGACCCAATCAAGTTATACAAAATGGTTACATGAATATTGATGTCTATGATGAAAAGAAAAGTGTCATATCTTTCAATCTATGTAACATTTTTATATGATGTCATAGATTGAATAATTTCCTAAAAATGAAAAAGAAAATCTACACCGATGTACTGTTAAGATTTAACATTATTAGTTAGTTTTTTATATTTATAGCAACGTTAAAATGACACGGTGTCTGAATGTGTTCAATAAACACTTTCTTTTGCTGCTAGCACTAGTTTTCAATCTTATGTTTACATCATGTGTAGATATACGTCCGCCAATCAACTGTAACTCATCATCACCATTGCATCGTGTTGATGTAGATTTCACCACATCTCGCATAAATAATGGTTTGTATAATGATTATTTTAAGTGAACTTATTGAATATTTTATCATATGAATGAGTTTTACATGTATTTGCTAACTTTGAAATGGGTTTAATAGTACATACTCATCCCTTCTACATATGGTATGCAAATGTATAATTGTACTGTACTTGCTGTTTGCAGCACACAATCATACATCAGCATTACTAGAAGTCACAGTATGTTATAGACCACATTAAAGCCCCAATAACACTCTTGTTGTAACTGAATAATATGTCCCAATCTTTATTCTGGTCAACAATTTGTACTATTTTACAATATTCCAATAAATAAATGATACAAATTTCATCTTAACACAGCTTATTTTAAAAATTGAAAAATTTTAACTACGTGCCGTTACATGGTTTGAAAACACTTACGTAAGCACTTTCAAATGCAACCTGGATTTAAACATATTTTCGAACCCTCTGGACAAGTAAGATAGGTTGTAATGGATAATTTACACAACAGGTGGGACACTTAAACATCTAGTAGTTAGAATAAGGCTAATTTATTTTTTCGGAACCTGTCAAGCCAGCAAGAGTGTTATTGTCCCTTTAAAGCTGAACTCCGGTTACAAAAATACCGAAAAAAGTTAACACCCCCAAGACGCCATACTTGTTGCTAACTTGTGAAACAAAGATGGTGGATATGGAGGCTTATGACCTGGAGAGGTTAGCTGATCTCACTTCGAGTTCGTTTCTAGTCAGTCAGGTGTAGTTATCAGGCTTTATTCTTATACACGCTTCACTGATTGCTCTATTTTCCCCCCAACAGTGAGTGACTCACTGACATTATACCAAATTATTGAAGATTGCAAAATGTCTGATAAGGTAAGCCTGTAAATAATTATATGAACTGTGTCTATACTGCAATATTATAGCCGCCTAAGCTTTACTCTAAAACAAAAGATGCAAAAGATGACTTACTTCAACCTGGAATTTTCAACAAAAACAAATCACCTATTGTCTTCTTCATATTATCATGGACCTTATAATATATAAGGTCCATATTATTATTTCCACGTCTTCTTGTGAATATCTTACACCTATATGTAAATCACAAAATATGTTATCGCACTATAATGTCCAGTGTAATTATAACTAATATTATGCAATAAACAGATAGTTTAGATTTTCACATGTCATCAGGTTAGATTGTATTTTGCTCACGAAAAAGATCAAGGCCAAGGGACATAACTACATTTTTGGGGCGGCAAACAAAACTATAGTGACATGTGAAAATCTAATCTAAACTATCTGGGTAAGTCATACTTTGTATCTTTTGTTTTAGAGTAAAGCTTAGGCGGCTATAATATTGCAGTAGACACAGTTTATATAATTATTTACAGGCTTACCTTATCAGACATTTTGCAATCTTCAATAATTCGGTATACTGTCAGTGAGTCACTCACTGTTGGAGGGAAAATAGAGCAATCAGTGAAGCGTGTATAAGAATAAAGTCTGATGTCTACACCTGACTGACTAGAAATGAACTGGAAGTGAGATCAGTTAACCTCTCCATGTCATAAGCCTCCATATCCACCATCTTTGTTTCAAAAGTTTGCAACAAGTATGGCGGCTTGGGGGCGTTAACTTTTTTATTATTTAAATATTTCGTTATTTTTGTAACCGGAGTTCAGCTTTAAGAAAAAGGGAACTTTATCTATAAGCTTATCTACGGTACTTGACTGATGCAAATTAGCATAGGTTTGGGCACTAATCAATAAAACCTGTTTCCTGTGAAAACAAAGAAAAATTCATCAGTACATGTATATTACTTTTCTAATACCAAATTTTACGCTGATTCTAAAAATCTTGGTTGCAGGTTATTGGTGTGGTTCTGGGCATTTATATATGCCAAATGTTTCATATTATATGTGTATTATTATTTTTTGCTTAGAATCATTGTCAAAAATACCAGTAAATAACCCCTAGTAACAAATTTGACAAGACTGTGTGAATATAAGCAGGATTTATCCAGGGCCCGTTTCGGGTGTTCGCCCTTTATCAAAAGGTTACAAAAATAAGCCTGGTATAGACAATAGAATTATTGTGCATGCGCATGACATTGAGGATTATTAATCCCTATAAAAATGATAATGATTTCAATAAAGACAAATTTAAGATCACTATTGTACATAGAAAAATGATAAATATGAATAAAATGGATGTACAAACAACATTTAATTTATTAAAAAACAAAACAAAAAATATATTTAACGCCAACTATCTTCAAGTCACTGTTGTCATACTAGAAGTTATTGGTTATGGAAGGGTATCGCTGCCAATATTAAATGCTGTGCTTAAATGTCTTTTCCATTGATTACGTGTGAAAAGTACAATGTACAAAGTCCTAATACTGTTAATGATAAAGTCAAAATACCTCTAAGGTGAAAGTTAAATGTAAAACAGCATATGTAATGTGTCAAATGACAAATGTTTTATTGCAAAATGCTGTGTTTTTTTTAGATTTCTACATATTAACATTTCTCTCATTACTCTTTACATTTGCGCTCTGCCACATCTCATTTGTCCTTTACGCTTTCAACATATCATCTTGCGAAGAGCACTTTATCAATATGCAAATGTTGGATACCACGTGACTTATTAATATACGGAAACGACCGATCTTTCTACCGAACACAATTTGGCGACCTATTAGGCTAGCGAGCTATTCGACCAATCCAGCTGACAACCTATTCGTTGGTAACCTTTTCCGAATGAATTCAAAGGACGCCCAAACTTCGGGTCATTGTACAAAATTCTTAGCATCCAGCTATATATATTCTGAAAGGTAATTAAATATGCTTTCCAAAAAGTTTTAGTAAAAGTTAGCACAATTATATTAAAGGGGTGCGCTTTGTCCTAAACATTGCCAATTTTTCAATATTCTAAATGTAAAAATAAACCTGTACTTTTTTCAAAGTCCAAATTTAATATGATTGTGCCAACTTTTACTAATACTTTTTGGAAAGTTTATAGCTGGATGCTCAGAATTTTTTTTTACGATGAACCGAATTTTGACTCGGAATATTACCGTTCTTTCACTTTAAAATAACAATATATTCTACTTTCGTTTGATAGACGTTACAATGGATTTTATTAATTGATAAATAGATGAGTTTGGGCGACCTTTGAATTTATTCTGAATAGGTTGCCAACGAATAAGTTGCCAGCTGGATTGGTCGAATAGCTCGCTAGCCGAATATGTCGCCAAATTGAGTTCGGTAGAAAGATCGGTCGTTTCCGTATGTTAATAAGTCACGTGGTATCCAACATTTGCATATTGATAATGTGCTCTGCGCAAGATGATATGTTGAAAGCGTAAAGGACAAATGAGATGTGGCAGAGCGCAAATGTAAAGAGTAATGAGAGAAATGTTAATATGTAGAAATCTAAAAAAACACAGCATTTTGCAATAAAACATTTGTCATTTGACACATTACATTTGCTGTTTTACATTTAACTTTGGCCTTATAGGTATTTTGACTTTATCATTAATGGTATAAGGTCTTTGTACATTGTACTTTTCACACATAATCAATGGAAAAGACATTTATGCACAGCATTTAATATTGGCAGCGATACCCTTCCATAATTGGTGGTGTCCTACAAAATTTAATTTGGTTGAGACTAGAATTGATTAAATTCTCAGTTCTAATGACTGAGAGAGTGAGCTAAGGAGCACAATGTGCCACCAGTTGGCCTGGTAAAGAATAAATTATATGTTTCTAAATTGAATATAGTGAGAATATAAATTGTGTACATGTGTATATAATATACCAAGTAACTGTAATCACTATATATTATTTCAGAATATATTGTTACATTTAATGGTTACTTTAAATCTCAAGCTAGAAAAAGATTTATAACAGCTGCTCTACATGAAACCGGCAGCACATCTTGGAGTATTGTACCCAGAAATAATCCAGCCAAAGAATTTCCTAGCGATTTTGATGTTGTCAAGGTAAACAAACAAAAATGTTGACACTGTCTTTTGCCAGAAATAAAGTCTGGTAAGGACTCTCAACTGATATATGGAAAAAAACATGTAACATGTCTTCAGAAGCATAAAATAAAATTGTATTTTCATATAGTTACATCCTACATGTACCTTTTATGTGTATTATAAATTGGCATCATCTATGTCTACAGCCTGTATTTTACATCGGATCTTTTTGAAATTCATGTATGTTCTTTATGTTAGACAATAGCCATCATCTGCTTGTAAAAGTTAGTGAATACTTGAGCGACAAAATTATATGCATCGTTATTAAAACTAGTGCAACAAAAAATATTATAACAAGTAATATTGTCCCCTTCCCTTAGCTAAGCAGACATAAACAACTTAATTGGTCAATGTTTTGATTCTGATTGAGTGAGAGCAATGAAACTTGATAAATAGTGCCTTTTCATCAATACCTTAACTAAGTTTGATAATGAGCATGTTCTGCTCCAGTTAAGCAGAGATAAGCAATTTGAATGGTTGAGACTTAGGAACAGAAAACTTTGATCCTGATTGAGTGTGAGTGATGAAACTAGCTGCATAGTTTCATTACATCAATACTGGCAATGTTATATGTCTAAGATCCATGATGAACATTTTCTGCTTAGGTTAAAAACTAAACAGATTTGAGCAAACATATATTGGAACACAATAACTCTGATTCTAATTGAGTGAGAGTGATGAAACTTGGAGTTTAGTTTAAATACATCAATACATGTTCATTGTTCCATGACTAAGTTTAATATAATGAGTATGATCCATGTTCAATTTGAAAAATTCTTGTGAATGCTCAGGCAGAAACAGTCATCAAATCTGATTGAAATTTATGTGCACTTTTCTGATTAGAGATACACAGAATCTTAAGTTCAACAATGTCCATAACATATTTCTAGAATTATGAACCTTGCTCACTTTTTACCTGGAAACAATTTCAGATAATAACTTACAGAATTACAGTATATTGCCCTTGCCCTACATTTAAAGGATTAGAATATTTATTTACTTAATGTAAAGATTCAAAATGCGACAAAATTTATGGACTGCTCAGATGCTCAGATGTTTTGTTGCCTAGCAACCTCTCTTGTAAAGAATTCTTTTTTTTTAAAAATCAGTTCAAGGGTAACACAGATACAGGGTTGGATGCGTTGAAAGATCATCCACTTGTGAAAGGAGTGACCTCTCATAAAAAAGTCACCAGAACCTTAAAGTATACCAAAGGTAGGTTATTACATTTATCTGAGTAATCTGTGTATGATATTCATGTTAGATATCACTACATCTTGGGTATCATGTAGTTGTGCTGTTTTAGAATAAGTTTCTGTATTTAATGTTTACATGTAGTGCAAACCATTGTAGGCAAATTGTTTAAATTCAGAAATGAAATATTGTTTAATGGCACGTCAGCTCCAACCGGGCAATATTGCGCCAAAAAAATTCTTTGAGAATCATTGAAAAGCATTGGTTCCTACTACACTGTTGCATAGTTTAAAATGATCTACATTAGATAATGAGTGTTTGGTTTAGAACTGTTTAATAATTTTTTGATTACAGGTAACCAGGTTACAGCTTGTTTAACCGAATAAGGTTTTTGCTGATAATTGGAAAATTGATGAAATAACTTCCTTAATAGTTCTGACTTATCATTTACTTGTTTATTAAGAATACATTGTACATTTATTACATCAAGCCATGATTAAACTGGAATAAATCAACTTTGTGCTAAAAAATTGATTCTACCATCTGTATATTTATATGTTATTTTTAGTGAATGAAGGAGAAGATGATGATGATGATGATAATGATGAACCTGTATTATCTACTCCATGTAATAAAACAGATAAAGATTGGGATCAAACGTTTCACTCATCTAGACCAATTAATAGAAAAAGTCTTTCTTTGGTAAGTATTATAATGACTTGTAAGTTCCTCTCCATACTTCCTAACATCTCCCCACCTGCACTCTCCTGTCTTCCCTCTGTTTCCTCTCTGTTTCACTTTACTGTTCCGATTGTTCACAGTCATCGATTGGTCATTCCATATACAGACTGTAAAACCTCACTTAGATTGGTTAAGAAGATTAGAAATTTAAGTGGCTGAATCAAAAAAAAAAGTACTCTTTCAGTGGGCTGCTCCTGTGGTCAACATGGATTTGTTCTCAGATTTTGAGTGTTGAACCCATTCAATTTATATTATTGATATACACAATTAGTGTCAAGTCCACAGTATGATATAGTATAGAGCAAATGACCTTGTTTGGCGGCATTCCCAAGTTACACCATACATGTCCTTGATAAGGTGTAACTAGCATAGTGTCCGCATTTTTAAATGAAAAGTCAAATGCATGAAATATATAAATTGAGGTATAATTTATATCTTTCATAATGGTTTGATTTGATGTAATAGAGTTTAAAAATAACGGTGCTTTTAAGCTACATGATGTACATGCAATATTTATCAAGATCCAGTCAAAGACCCCGATTTACACCATATGTACATGTATGTGTATCTATGTGCGTGTCGATGTGCCGGCTAAAGGTCACAATTCTTTATGGATTGTCTTGAATAAGGCTGATCCATATATTTTTTAGTGCATTCGTTACCCCCAAGGGCAGAGCCATGCCCATTTTTTGTATTTGATTGTTTGTCACCTACAGACCACAATTCTTAATAGATCATCTTGAAACTTTGCATAGTTATGCCTTATACCCTAAGAATCATCTCTATTGTTTGTGGTGCATGCCTAACCCCAATGGCAAAGCCATGCCCATTTTTATACGCCCACATTGAAATGTGGTCGTATATTGCCGTCGCCCCCGTCCGTCCGTCGGTCCGTCCGTCGGTCCGTCCGTCCGTCCGTCCGTCGGTCCGGCGTCCACAATTGTTTGTGGACGCTCTAGAGGCCAAAGTTAATATTCGATTGACTTTAAATTTATACACAGTGTTTAAGGTCATGAGACGAAGAATCCTATTGATTTTCAGGGATTTCCGACAATAACTATTAGAGTTATGGCCCTTGATCACTTAAAAAAATCTTGTGGACGCTCTAGAGGCCAAAGTTAATAATCGATTGACTTTAAATTTATACACAGTGTTTAAGGTCATGAGACGAAGAAGCCTATTGATTTTCAGCGATTTCCGATAATAACTGTCAGAGTTATGGCCCTTGATCACTTAAAAAAATCTTGTGGAGGCTCTAGAGGCTAAAGTTAATAACCGATTGACTTTAAATTTATACACAGTGTTTTAGGTTATAAAATGAAGAAGCCTATTGATTTTCAGCAATTTCTGATAATTACTGTCAGAGTTATGGCCCCTTATCACTTAAAAAAATCTTGTGGACGCTCCAGAGGCTAAAGTTAATAACCGATTGACTTAAGATTTATACACAGTGTTTAAGGTCATTAAACGAAGAAGCTTATTGATTTTCAGCAATTTCCAATATTTACTGTCAGAGTTATGGCCCTTGATCACTTCAAAAAATCTTGTGGATGCTCTAGAGGCCAAAGTTAATATCCGATTGATTTAAAATTTATACACAGTGTTTAAGGTCATGAGACGAAGAGGCCTATTGATTTTCAGCATTTCCGATAATTACTGAGTTATGGCCCTTGATCACTTTCAAAAAATCTTGTTGACGCTCTAGAGGCTAAAGTTAATAACCGATTGACTTTAAATTTATACACAGTGTTTAAGGTCATGAGACGAACAAGTATATTGAGTTTTAATGAATTTAGATAACTTGAACAGCATGGAGGAGAACTTTATCATAGCCAAACAAATTCCCTTGATTTTCTGATAATTACATAATGAGATAAGTTGTTACTTTTAATCAGATTTTAGTGTATTATAAATGTTTCATTACCAAAAAAAGTAAAATATGCGACAACTCTTGTTGACTGCCCGGACGATTTAGCTGCTGTGGGCGTATGTTTCGTTGCCTGGCAACCTATGTTCTATTTGTGTTTCACCTACAGGCTGCAATTCTTAATGGACATCTTGAAAACTTTTGTTACTTATTCCTTATACAGCCTTGATCATCATTATTTAAGTCCGTCCAATAAAAATATTAGTCTTGATTATCCATTTTTTGATTTAATTGGCAGCAGCAGACCATGTTCTAATCCAGTAAATATCACAGGCTAGTGATGGCCTAATTTTTGTGTGTCTAGTGTTTCGCCTACAAGCCATTTCTTCTTTGTGTGTCTGTGTACTGCCTATAGGCCACAATTCTGAACGGATAATCTAGGAACTTGACCTATGTATTCCTTATAGCCTAAGGACAGTAACTATTGATTTTGTTGCATGTCCTGACCCCCACGGGTAGGGCCACGCCCAATTTTGTGTTTATCTTATGCAGGCAGCAATTCGGTATGGATCAGCTGAGAACTTGGCATATGTATTCCTTATAGCCTAAGGGTGGTGACTATTCATTTTGGTGCACATATCATAAATAAGGAATTAGGTTTCATTTGATAAATTATACATTTTGTATTAAAATACATACATGAAAATGTTATTATTTTTTCTAGGGAACAGCTTATTGGCATTCTCCAAATCGTCATAGGTCTAGACAGTTGAAGAGAGCTGTTCCTAAACAGGTGAGTATACTATACTGATAAAATTATTCTAACACAAGTTAGATGGTTCATACTCAACTGTTAGAAATATCATGTGCTAATTACGAGGTTGTTAATGTTAATATTATGTAATGTTAATGTTAAAACACATAAACCTTTATGGAAAATGACTCAGTCTTTTCAATAAGAATAACTGAATTATTAAATGGATTTGTTTGTCTGGGTAATGTCTGTTTCCATCACGTGTAGATGTTCATTAGGTGAATGTCTTGACTGAGGTTGATTATCAGCATTTTGTATTTATTCTACTTTCATCTATTTTTTTCGCTTTATATCGATGTTGTATGTTTTAACTTTAAGACATTTTATTGAAATTTGGTGCACTGCTGTAAAAGACCAATTTTACATTTCTTGAAGATCTGTTTTCTGAAATTCTGTTTTCTAGAATTTTGTTTAGGCCAAACTTTATGATAATTGATCAAGGGTAATAAAATCAAATTTGCCACTCACAGGAATCTGTTCATTTTGTTACTGAAGGATTGACATGTTTTGAATTAAAATTAATAAGACCTTCGTTTAGGTTAAACATTGAGATATTGGATGGAAATTTGTTACATCGTTTTAGATAGTTGAGTTACTAGAGACCAATTGAGAGAAGATTCAGTTTTGAATAATTTTGATTATGTATTCACAGAAATTTATTCGCTATACCAGCCTGTTACAATTTACATGCTCATTATTTCTTTTATTTATCTGAACCTCCTAAAGATGGCCGTGTGAAATCAAACTTAGCTGAAGTTTAGAATTAATGAATTTGAATTATTTTTCGACCAAAATGCTTTTTGAATAAAATTACCCATGAATGTTCATGGTCTTAAATTCTTTATTTATTAACCTTCATTCTGGCATGTTGGGAGCTTTAAATAATTAAAAGTTCATAATTATTATTTTTAAGTTTAAAGTGAGGTGAGGGAGCAAGGGAACAACTGATTATGTCTTACTTAAACTGAATTCCTAGAGCCACTTGCTTTCATCCCTACAATGCCACATGTATAAATTGAATGCTGTTTAAGAACATGATTGCAATACTATATGTATCATGTTTGTTGTAGACAAACATTTATTAGTAAGAAATGATTTACATCTAAACAACATCTGAAAGGTATATCTCAAGAAATCACCATGGACAACATCCTACTCCGCACTACACATTGATGGGAGGATGACATATAGTATGAGTCATCATTCTGGAATGTACTATTATTAAATGATACATGATATAATTCTAGATTGACATCTATTTTACTTTCCCTATTTACGTGAATGTGACATTACAATAAGTAATATATCTTTCAGATTGTGTCGGCTCTACAAGCAGAAATATTATGGAGTATGGGATATACAGGTATGTGTAGTGTATTCACAAAATTTGTAAAAAAAACCATATTGTTATTCATACCAATGTCTTCAGTAATGAACCAAATTATTGATTTTAGACAATGGCCCTGCTTGATTTGTCCACAGTTCAGCAGTTTCACTGGCGATGCTACTTGATTTAACCGGAAGTCGACAAAATTTCACCTGCCGCGTACACCGAATGTACACGTTATTTAGGAAGATTAAAGCGTTAAAATTAAACCAAGTGCTTTGAAGTTGAATTGAAGCTTCAAAAAACCAAATGATCATATTATGTAATTTATTTTTTTGGTAATATTACTAATAATAATTTCCTGCTTATTTTGCGGTCACTTACTTATACCATAGTCATACCTTGTTGAATACTGTGCGTATTAAAACATGTCATGTAACCAATTTAATATTATAATATTATCTGAAGCCAAATTTTTTATCAGCCAGCCAGATTATGTATGGTAAATTGATTATGACATCAAATGATTTTGTTGTTATGCCAGCAGTTGCTATAAACACATTATCTGATTAAACTTATTCGAGGTATTGTCCTTTTAGTATCAGAGAACCAAAAACTTTTTATATTAAGTGAATGTCTTGACTAACAAAAGAATAAAAATGTGATAGCTTTATATAAATTTAAATTATATCATTGTATGAGAATAAGCAACATAACTTACATAAATTTTCTTTGTTTAGGTACTGGTGTAAAAGTTGCTATATTTGATACTGGACTAGCATCAGATCATCCTCACTTTAAAAAGGGTAGAATAAAAGATAGGACAAACTGGACCAATGAAAAAACTTTGGATGATGGTAAATATTAATTTGTATTGTCTCCACAGCAGACTTTTAAAACAGGTCTGTCTGTCGCGGTTCGACTATTTGGAACACAGTAACTGAGTTGTTTTCATGGAACTTGGTGTATAATTACATTACATGCTTTGACAAGTTTAGATGAGCATTTTTTTTTCGGGTTAAGTAGAGTAATGAGCAATTTGATTGATCCCAAGTTGAATATTAAAGTTTGAAAAATATTACGTACTGTAGACAAAATCTCCAAATGACTAGACAATTGTGTTGATGATTCACCCCCCCCCCCACAAAGTTTGCATTTAATGTGTAATATAGCTATTTATCTGTTTATCTATCTGTATATATTTACAGGTCTTGGACATGGTACGTTTGTTACTGGTGTTATATCTAGTTCTAATGAATGTCTTGGATTTGCACCAGATGCTGATATTTACGTGTTTCGTGTCTTCACCAATAATCAGGTAATATCCTGTTTCTTATATTATTAGTACAACAACTTTTGTACGGTTTTCTCTTTACTTTTGTTTAATAAGTAATATATTTCAAATAATACAGTGAACATCTAATGGATATCCAATAGTCATAGCCAGCTAAATGATTCTTGTTACGGTTGTATTATATTTCTTTCATTAAAGAATATCTAATTTATCTTTATTATTAATGTAATTTTTTTATTAAAGGTATCCTATACATCTTGGTTTTTGGATGCGTTTAACTATGCAATATTGAAGAAGATAAATATATTAAACTTAAGTATTGGTGGACCAGATTTTATGGATCATCCTTTTGTTGATAAGGTATATTTATGTAGAGGTTTATTAACTGATGTCTGAGTGATCGAGCTTATGAGAATAAATTCAGTTTAAGATAAAACAATAAGATGCTATTATTACTAAGCTAATGAATTTCTTGATAAAAATTTAATAAGTTAATGTAGAATTTTGATAATCTACACTTGTGGGGCATTTATATACTAAAGTATAACAAAACTTGTTAGCTGCTATGTTAATAACTTGTACTGTGGTTGTTGTTGACATTGATTTTAGATATCTTTGTTGCTTGTGCCCAGTCTCTTTTTATGATTTGATTATTTCAGGTTTGGGAACTTACAGCTAATAATGTGATAATGGTTTCAGCTATAGGAAATGATGGACCTCTCTATGGGTAAGAATTCTGACCTTTTCATGGTCAATGACATCAAGCAAATAAAATTATGACAAAAACAATGATCACAAACTTTGATATATTATTTAGCTATATTAATATTGTCCCCAGCCTTTCGAAGATAGCAGGGGACCATTATAATTTTGGTGACACAATAACTCTCTTTCTAATTGAGCTAGAATGTTCAAACTTAGTGTAGGTGCTTATTAGGTCAATACCTTGATGGAGCTTGAAGATGAACATTTTCTGCTTACAGTAAGCAGAGCTAAGCAATTTGATTGGTTGATGGTTGAGACACGATAACTTTAGTTCTAATTAAGTGAGAGTGATGAAACTTGTTGTATATTTTTTATTACATCAATACCTTGACTAAGTTCGATAATGAGCATAACCTGCTCAGGGAAGCAGAGCGATAAGCAATTTGATTGGTCGGGAATTTGAAACACAATAACTCTCCTAACTGAGTTAAAATGTTCAAACTTGGTGTAGGTGTCTATCATGTGAATGCCTTGATGGAGTTTGAAGGTTAGAATTTTCTGCTTAGGGTAAGCAGAGATAAGCAAAGTGATTAATTGATTTTGTGGGTCACAATAATTATAGTTCTAATTAAAGCCCCAATAACACTCTTGTTGTAACTGAATAATATGTTCCAATCTTTATTCTGGTCAACAATTTGTACTATTTTACAATATTTCAATTTAAAATTGATACAAATTTCATCTTAACACACCTAATTTTAAAATTTGGGAAAATTCAACTACATGCCGTAACATGGTTTGAAAAGCCTTACGTAAGCACTTTCAAATGCAACTTGGATTTAAACATATTTTCGAACCCTCTGGACAAGTAAGATAGGTTGTAATGGATAATTTACACAATAGGTAGGACACTAAAACATCTTGTAGTTAGAATAAGGCTAATTTTTTTTTCTGGACCTGTCAAGCCAGCAAGAGTGTTATTGTCCCTTTAATTAAGCGAGAGTGAGAACACTTGGTGTATAGCTTTATGACATCAATACCTTGACTAAGTTCAATAATGAACTTTTTTCTGCTGAGGGTAAGCAGAGCGATAAGCAGAATGATAAGCAGTTTGATTCTATCTGATAGAGAGTGATGAAACTTGGTGTATAGTTTGAAATCTTGCTCGATGCTTTTGAAAAAAGAAAATGTGTTATCTATATATTTTGGAATTCGACATTGGGCATCAGCCTCACTGTTGGCTTGTGTTTATATTTAAGGACATTAAATAACCCAGCTGATCAGATGGATGTTATAGGGGTTGGTGGTATTAACTTTGAGAATCAAATAGCACGATTCTCTTCTAGAGGAATGACAACATGGGTAAGATGTTTTATTATTAATATCCAGTTATTGGACAATAACCACACAATTATGAGACATGACTATTTCAGTGTAAACATGATAGATAATTCAATCAATGTATTATGTTTGAATATAGAATCGCAATTACTCTGAAACGCTTCTTTACATTACTCTGAATCGCTTCTTTACATTACTCTGAATCGCTTCTTTACAATACTCTGAATCACTTCTTTACAATACTCTGAATCGCTTCTTTAAAATACTCTGAATCATTTCTTTACAATACACTGACTGAATCATTTCTTTACAATACTCTCAATCTTTTCTTTACCATACACTCAATCTTTTCTTTACAATACACTCAATCTTTTCTTTACAATACACTCAGTCTTTTCTTTGCAATACACAGGTTCAGTTTTTACAATACATTTTTGCTTAGAGTGCCTTTAATATAATTCTAGCTAGCCATGAAACCAATTTTACACATACAGATTAACAAATTGAGATATAAGTTTCCTAGAGTAACGTTAATTATGTTTTGTTGTGAATTTCAAAGTTTTATTGACACCAAATATATCAATAATTCAGTAATCCTGCTCTTTTCGTTTTCAATAATTACTTTGTTATACAAATCAATACAATAGAAATCATATTATTGTATGATAATCTGTGTACATATTGGGAATACTGTTGCTATACCCAGATCTACATAATATTCAGTTTTATAATTAATTGAATATAGTACATTGGAATCAAATTACAATCATGAAATGACCTTGATTGGTTGGCAAATCTCTCTCTCTCTTGTTAATCCTAATTGTCTATTTGTATAGTTTGTGATATCGATAATGATACGACATTGATCTGAATTATCCATTCAGTCATTTTTTATACGTCCATAATTTTTTAGGTCATGAGACGAAGAATACTAATGATTTTCAAAGATTTCTAATGATTACTGCCAAAGTTTTGCCCTTGATCACTTTAAAAATTCTTGTGAACCTCTAGAGGCTAAAGTTATCATCTGATTGATACACAGAGTTCTAGACGAACAACTATATTGATTTTCAAAGACTTTTGATAACTTGAACAGCTAAATGATATTAAATGTTTCGTATGATAAATGTAAACATGGGGCAGAACTTTATGAAAACCAAACAAATTCTAATGATTTTCTGTGAATTACTTAATAAGTTGTTACTCTTAATCAGATTTTTGTGTATTATAAATGTTTCATTACCGAAAAAAGGAAAAATATGCGACAACTGTTGTTTACTTCCCGAAGGATTTAGCTGCCTGGCAACCTATCTTTTTAATAATGTCCTCATTTTTATTGTTGGTTATATAATATAATGTAGATTTATTATTTTTTATTACAGGAATTACCAGCTGGTTATGGACGCGTTAAACCTGATATTGTGACTTATGGTTCCTCTGTTAGAGGTTCAGCTTTAAAGTAAGATTTAGACTATACATTAGAAATCTTTCTTATTATTTTCCTTTTTATACGCCCACATTGAAATGTGAATCCAAACAAATACAAAGAGAGAGGAATCCAAAACCATATCATAAAACAAATTGCTTGTGGACATTATAGTAACTAAAGTTAATATTTGATTTAGGCCATGAGATGAAGAAGTCTATTGATTTTTAACGATTTCCGATAACTGCTGGAGTTATTGCCTTGACTTAAGATTTATGCACAGTGTTAAAGGTCATGACTTAAGATTTATGCACACTGCTTAATGTCATGAGACAAAGAAGCCTTGTGATTTCAACAAATTAACTGCCTTTGACCTCTCTGAAAAATATTGTGAATGCTCTCAAGACCAAAATTATTATCTGATTTTCAGCAAGATTTCATAACTTGAACAGCTCAATCCATTATATTAAATGTTGTGTATACTAAACGTCAGCATGTAGAAGAACTAGAAGCCAAACAAAATTCTAATGATTTCTGAAAATTGCTATATTTTTATTATTATAGAGGTGGTTGTAGAACATTGTCAGGAACAAGTGTTGCATCACCTGTTGTAGCTGGTGCTGTTACATTGTTAGCAAGGTTTGTTTATTCTTAATTATCAATAAAATATAGAACTCATAATAAACAATAAGGTCAACATATTTATACACCCAAATTGAAATATGGTTGTATATTGTAGTCACCCTCACCCGTGCTTTTGTATGCTTTAGAGGCTTAGGTTTCCCCTGATTGACTGGACATTGATATTCAGTGTTTATGTTTGTAGATGAAGAAGCCTGTTAACTTTCAACAATACCCAAAAATTACTGCTAGATACTTTGAAAAATCTTATACACACTGAAGATGTTTTTGCCTGATTCCCAGTCAAATTTGTACTATTTACATAATGTGTTGTTAATCTTAAAATACTTGCATTACCTACAAATGAATACATATATCACAACCCTTGTGGACTGCTTGAAATCGGGTAACTTAGCTGCATGTTGTGTTTCATGGCCTTACAACCTACATAAACAATATCTTTTTGTCTAGGACAAAATAGGTTTTTCATTGAATTAATAGTCAGATTTTACTAACAAATTAAGACGATCGATAATTAATTATTAATATGTTGATCCTAAAATTTATATTTACAAACAATAAAAATACAGTAAAACTGAGAAATTGAAAATCTGTAAATTAAAATTTCTGTTATCTAAATTCATACAATTTTCAGTGCTGTACTTGATCGTAAAGATATATTAAATCCAGCCAGCATGAAACAGGCTTTAATGGCGTCTGCTAGAAGATTACCAGATGTGAATATGTTTGAACAGGGTTTTGGTAAACTTGATTTATTGAGAGCTTACCAGACCTTAAGAACTTACAAACCACAAGCAAGGTGAGTACATTGATTAATAGCTAAACAACCAACTTAGTATTACACGTCACTCACAACTCAACTATATTTTTAAAAAATGAAATTTGTTATATTATACTCTGTTTAAATCATCCTCTGTAATACAAGCTGTTATGAATTTCTTACTAGCAGTAACAACTATGGTTCCATATTACGTCCGTGATCCAAGTGGTAGCGGTTCGCAGAAGTTACAACCATTTTACAAACTACTAATCACCAGTTCAATCCAACTTTGTTGAAGTCACAATTTTTATCCGATGTTTATGAAACTTAAAATATGTCTTTATATCCTAAATATCTCAGTCCATTTCTATATTTGTGCATTTTCAGACCACGTGTAACCAGATTTAGGAATTTAATTTAAGTCCTGCTATGTCCTTCTGGATACAAGGAATGTTACTTCCATTTGATCCACATAAACAAACTGCACCAGTAATCCATGATGTTTTTTAGAGATAAAAACAAGTTATGCGGCCAGTTATCGATGCAACAGGATCTGAAAACTATATTTAGCAGTGTCTTATAAATTATTTTTTTCTTTTCAGTTTAAGTCCAAGTTATATAGATCTAACAGAATGTCCATACATGTGGCCATATTGTACACAACCTATATACTATGGTGGTATGCCTGTTATCGTCAATGTAAGTTTTACTTATTGATGACTTAACTAAGAGATAATCTATCAATTACATGTCTTTGTTTCTAGCTTCAAATGTTTTATAAGCTATCAATAATTAACTATCTAGGCCATCAGATGACTAAGTTATTCAGTGGATTTAATAGTGTATTGTGAGTAATATAGTTTATTTTGGACTTTTGTATCCAAAGGCAATTATTCTTTGTTGAAAATGTTCAGTCTTGTTGGTGCCAAGACAAGTTTGCAACAAGACAATGGGTCTTTATCTTGCCCTTCAATACTTCGTCTTCATTTAATAGTTGTGTAAGACTAATGGGTTGACTGTTTGATTAAACTGACTGAGCTCTACCTGTTCTATAAATTGTGCACACTTGACAATTCCTATACACGACAAAATGTTTTTACATTTCTGTTAACTATATTAAATGTGTTTGTAAATGAATTGTGTTACATTACAGGTAACTATATTAAATGTGTTTGTAAATGAATTGTGTTATATTACAGGTAACTATATTAAATGGAATGGGTGTATCAGGTGTTATAGTAGATAAAGTGAGTAATGATCAATATTTAATGACTATAGGAAATTTCTTTCTTTCTTGAGACAACGTGTACAATGTATTATTATATAGTAGCTGTGTTTGATTTGCATTTTATCAGAAAATATCAAATTCCTACTCAGACTGATTATTTATTCTTTAATTAAAGGTGCATTATGTAATTTTCCAAAATAGATCAATCAAAATTAATATATTTACAATTTAATCTGAACAATGTTAACACTGTTTAAAGTTTTGAAAGATTGTTTATTTTCTTAGTCAGGTTACTTGTATTTCGACTCAGTCTCGCTACTCCATTTTAAAATTAAATCCTTAAATGGCGACCATATAATCTAGGCTTGTGAATAAATGTCAAAATATTGTATCATAACTTCCTGAATTATGGCCCTTGATTATATAAAAAATCGCATTTTTAGATTGTGGTTCACCTAGAGGTCACAATTTGTATCAGAATGAAAAAAACTTTTGAATATATAACAGGTACACCCTAATAACGGCTAAGTTTGAATAACGTAAAAATGGGACCCAAACTGCCGGACAATTGGCCGTACCTTGTGCGCAAATAGTGTAAATATATGGTGTATCAAGGTTGTGGACCCTCTAGAAGTCACAATTTTGATCCGATTTTGATGAAACTTGAAAAATATCTTGATAACCCAAAGATTTTGGCTCGTGTCAATATTCGCGCAAATCAGATCATAACTTCCAGAATTATGGCCCTTGATCTCTATCCATCTCTTGCAAAATGTGGGCGGATCCTGTCTGGCAGCCACTGTCAACTGATATTTCTATTCAAGATTCAATGTTTACATTATTATAGTTTGAAAGGGATTTCTTTATTGCTCAAATCACGCACTCCTATAGTTCCACCATGATTTGCTCTGTTCTTCTACACCTCACAAATCCTGTATATGTTTACATTAATACATATTATTATTTTTCTGATAAAGATTTACATAGACTGGTGGCCAGTCTTCTCCACACACCAAAAATTGGCCAGTCCTCTCCAAAAAAAACCCCGAAAAAAACCCCTGTAATCTCTAGAGATTGGGCAAATAGAGCTTTAATCTAGGTCAATCTGCATTATGTAGGTTGTGTGACATCGTGCACGTGATCACGACATATCTAACAACAACGTGACATCAACCCTCAGACAGTCTCAGCATGACTGCTTTGCACTCCAGTCGAGACGCATGTTTCATGTCACGTGACTCGGGGCGTGCTTGATAACTGTCAATCATTCCAAATAAGGTAGGACTAAAAACATGGCAAAAACGCCTTTTTTATTGTGAAGTTCGCAAATTGTCCAGTCTCTGGTGCTGGTTACATGTTTACTCAAATTTTTTTTTTATACAAATGGAAACGAAAGTGTTGGTTTACTAAAAATTAATACTTTTATATAAATCGAAATGTAAAATAAATAGAAGAGACTGGGCCAGTCTAAGATTTACATAATTTTGTTATTTCACGTATTTTTGAATTTGTTCACTGACAATGCTCTCACCAGCCTCCTTTTTTTAAAAACAAACTCTATACACAGACCTTGATATTTATATGTAAGTGTGACTAAATAAACAATGTCTTTAATTCATTTCAGCCTAAATGGGAACCTTATTCTCCACATTTTGGAAGTAATATCGAGGTGTCTTTTTCCTATTCTCAAACATTGTGGCCATGGTCAGGATATCTTGCTGTTTCCATTTCTGTTGCTAAATCAGCTGCATCCTGGGAAGGAATAGCACAAGGGCAAGTTACTCTTACGGTAGAGACGGCTTCAGAGGTAATAATTGAAAAAAAAAAAATTTAAAATTTGATATTTTTGTTATTATTCCAAGACCAAGATATAAAAGATATTAATGATGCTATAGTGCTTGTATTTGTCTGTCACAATAAAAGTGATTTTTAAAAAATAGTATCTCTCAAATATTTTTTAGGAAGAAGATGTTGACTCAAAGAAATCCACAATAAAACTACCCATTAGAGTAAAAATTATATCTACTCCACCTAAAAGGTAGAAATTACATGTATAGCTTATTAGTTTATTTATTTGTTTCTGAACATACTTCTTCATATTGTCCAGCATTTTTCTCAACCACTGTTCACAAATCTTGATCAAATTTGGTTGTATATATACATATATATAGGATCTATACATTTTGGTTGCCATCCATAATTGTCTTTACAGTTTTTGATCTTAAAAATGCTTTGAATTAAAGTAATTGAAAAATTGAAAAGTGTTTTCTGGCATGACTGATACAGTAATATGTCAAATAATTTGAATCAGATTAGTGTGAGCTTGCAGTAAAGTACTTATAGTACAGAAAATTTCATTTCGTAAGGTCACCTTAATTATGTACTGTTTGAGTAAACACTTTATTTTATATAGTCCATGGAGTGGTAGCTTTTAGTTTCTATTTTCTAAACATATATCCATAGTAAGTTTTATCGAATTCTTTCAGTAAACGAATATTATGGGATCAATATCATAATTTACGCTATCCTGCTGGATATTTTCCTCGAGATAATTTACGTATGAAAAACGACCCCTTAGATTGGTAAGTTCAACTGGTATATATAATATTAGATATTTTATTGACTTAAACAATGTTTCCCTATATTCATTATATCTCTGATAATTTGGTCAATATGTTAAATTGTATCTATTTCTTTTTAGTCAATATATTAAATTGTATCTATTCTAAGTCGCTACATTAAATTGTATCTATTCTAAGTCCCTAAATTAAATTGTATCAATTTTTAAGTCTGTTTATTAAATTGTATCTATATCGAAGTCTGTATATTAAATTGTATCTATTTCGAAGTCTGTTTATATTTCTAAGTTGTAAAATAAATTGTATCTATGTTTTTAAGGAATGGAGACCACATTCATACTAATTTTAAAGATATGTACCAACATCTTAGAAATAATGGTTACTTTGTTGAAGTTCTTGGTAGGTCTATGTTATTTTTTATGATCTGTGCATACCGTTTATTATGTTATATTTTGAACTTAAAATTTTCTGTGTATATTATGTCTAGGATGATGTTAATATTAATGAATGTTTGTTATTTGCTGTATACTCTCTTGCCATTTTATTTTTGTCCTTTTTCTAAGCTCACACTTTGCCATACCACCTTAAGGACTATTTCTTTTGTGCAGTTGTGGGATTTTCAATTTCTTATAAAAATTATAATCATATCAGTATGACTGGTTTTTTTCAGGTTCTCCTTTCACTTGTTTTGATGCTAGTCAATATGGTAGGTAAAACAGATTATTTGAATTACGTAAATATTTAAATGATGAACATATCAATCAAAAAAATTTGATGTATCAAAAAAATTGTTAAAATAGGTTGCCAGATTGTAATCTTGTGGCTTATTTTCTATCTAGTATCTGTGGCTTCTGAAATCTACATCTAGATTGTGCCTTTAGTCAGTTTGTTAGAGTTGGTATATAGGACAGTCTATTTCTAACTCCTTGTCGGACACCCCATCCACTTTTACAAGTTCACTTAACTAAAACATATAATGTGGACTGTTTCTAGGTACATTATTATTAGTTGATGCTGAAGAAGAGTATTTTCCCGAAGAAGTTACTAAGTTAAAGAGAGATATAGATAATGGTTTATCCCTTATTGTATTTGGTGACTGGTATAATGTCTCTGTCATGAAAAAAGTTAAATTTTATGATGAAAATACGAGGTAAGAAATAGTTAAATTGTATAAGATACATTTGAAATTTCAAAGATGAGATGCTTCGTGTGTTTGTTTGCCTTCAAAGAAACTAATGGCAAATGTAAATTTGCTTCTGTCACACTGCACATAAAACCATAAAAAAAAAATAAAACAAACCATGTTAACTGAAATATTATGTTTATGCAACACCATTTCCAATTCATTTCAATTAAACTTAAAAAGATTTTGGTTATGGGGTCTAACAAAGCACACTGTAAATCATAAAGCCTGCTATCTATACAAGTAATTGGGTTTGATTCCAGGCGGGGATTTGGGATGGCCTAGTGGTTCAGAGTGCGGCGCTTCGACCTCTAGCTGGCTGGTCACCTCTGGCTTGCGGCTGTGGTTTTGAGCCCTAGTGTGAGCATATGTGACGTGGACATAGGGGGGCCTTCTCAACCTTATGGGTTTCACCCGGGCACTCTGGTTTCCTCCCACTGCTAAAGACCCCTACGCGCAAACGAATTATTGAAATAAAAATTGAAAATCATATGTTAGTCCCAAAATGACCTAGTTTGTGTCGAGTGGACATTATACCCTATTTCTCTCTTGATCCCAGGCTTGTATGTGACAAGGTGAATGAAGACCAAACTTGAAATGCCCCTGAATTATTGAAATAGATCTCTGGTATGTAATGCCAATGTAAAAACCTTGATGATCTTGAGTGGATGGTAAGCCCTATTTCTCTCTCTCTCTGGTTTTAGTTGATAAATGTAAGTTTTGATTGTTATTTTAGACAATGGTGGATGCCTGATACAGGAGGTGCTAATATTCCAGCTATTAACGATCTATTATCACCACTTGGTATGGCTTTCAGGTAATTATTCTGCTGGACTGTTTTTAAATATCTATGAACTTTATAATATTTGGTGGGTTAACCCATTTGTTTATGGTCTTTATGGTCACCATGGTGGCCCTGCCTACTAAATCAATTTCTGCTATTATTATTCAAAATATTAAATTTTATCCAGTATTTTGGCCGATTTCTGTTGTAGCTGTTCTAATAATAAAATTATATCCTGTACCAAAAGTTTAAATTCTTTGTGAAGACTCAGTGTACACGCGTTTCTGTGATCATATATTGTTGTGAATGTAATAAAGAGACTATAATTTCTGGCTGATTTTTAGACGCCAACATTTGAGTTTTGGCATATTATGCTATTGCATCTGTCCATCAGCTATTGGCTTGTTGACAGGCTACAGGCTACATTTTTTTCACCATTCTGTGACCTCCCATTCCAGAGTTAACCCCCCCTTTTTTAAAAGCCTTGTGAGTGCTGGAGGGCCTACAGTTTTTAACATTTTATTTAAAAAATTGCCATATTAGATTTGTACTAATCATCTTTCTATATATTATAGTGATCAAGTTTTAGAAGGTGATTTTAGTATGGGAGATCATGATAGTAAGTACTACTATTATACACTATATATATTTTAATGGTATTCTACACAAGTCTCAGATTGTATTTACTCAATCTCCCGAAGAATAATTATTGAGTAATTCAGACAATATTTGGTTACAAAACATGCACAAGCTTGATAAGAAAGGTAATCAGCACATTTGAAATATTCTGGATTTACAATTAATTGAGCTTCCTATCCATATCAGTAATGAATATGACTGCACTCACTGCAGTGAAGTAAAATATTTATTTTTATTTACAGTGTATTATGCATCAGGGACTAGTATAGCCAGATTTCCTGATACTGGTATCCTAGTTACACATACTCTAAAAAATCAAGGTAACACTGCATCTTATATTTAATAAACCTATTGTTCACATTGATTTATCAGACCATCCTATTTCATCAGTTCTTGTAGTTTGTTGTCTGTGATGTAACATATTATATTTTACTGATACTGATTGTCATTTGGGTAGGAATTTAGAACCAATTTTGAATGCAGTTAATATAACAGTTCTCCAAGCCAATATAAACTTAGTTGCTGTCCTGGCAAAAATCTTAGAACAATGACATTGTATTGTATCATAGAAAATAAATTAACTTGTTGCTGAGACTTATAGAACCTTTTGAACCCTCAAACTATGAAAATTATAATCTGATCTGTATGGAATTTTCGTGTAAATGCTCCCAATTACCTACAATAGTAAAAATATGTAATATCCTTGGACAACCGCTGGGACAATGTAGCTGGTGTGGGTGTATGTTCTGTTGCCTGGCAACCTATGTTTATTAAGGTGTATTGTTTGTTTCAGGATATGAAGTGTTAAAAGCTGAGACTCAAATGGCTGAGAACGTACCTATATTAGGTTTATATCAAACACATAGTAAATTGACTGGCGGTAGAGTAGTATTATATGGTGATTCAAACTGTTTAGATACTAGCCATCTACAAAAAGGTACAAATCTCTCCTTAATTTATTACATTTACTTTGTTGAAATTCTTTCAATATATATCTACATGTGAATATTATATTGTTTTGTGTTTCAGATTGTTTCTGGTTATTAAGTGCTCTATTAGAATATACAGCATATGATAACTTGCCTTCAATGTTTACTTCATTAGATAAAATACGTCTTCCATCACCTGCTGAATTACCTGATAGAATGGAAGGTAGGCGCCTAGACAGATTGTCTTTTATTTAATTGAGGATGTCGGTATGACTTTCATATTGAGATGGCACACTGCAATCCAGTCAAATTATTTTTTGGAAAGGTGTAAGATGCAGAATATTAAAAAGTTTACAAAGTGTTGACTTCTATCAACTATTACTATGGTGTTTGCAGTGGTCGTTTGATGTTAACAATTACTGCATATTAGTAAATTAAACATTTGAATTTATAAGTAACATATAATGTGAAGAAAGACAATTGGAAGAATTTTTAACAATTAAAACTTGTATGTTTTACAGGCAATCATCTTCATCGTTATTCTAAAGTTATAGAAGGTAACCTTGGAACCCCAATATCCCGACCTTTACCTCCTTGTCCTAGTTTAATATGGGCACCACCACATCCTATAAATAAATCAGCACCAACGTAAGTTTCTATTAACCTATTTTATGTTTCTAGTTCAGTTATACATAGATCCTTTACCTTTTGTTGAGAAATTGTGTAGTTGATTGAACATGGTTGTAGCTTGTGCATAAACAAAGCGGAGACTCCTCTTTAGTTGGATCTAAATGAGAGAAGGGGGACATGTTCCACACATTGAAATTCCCTTTCACATCTAAACTAAATATAAATACACATACTCACAAAAAAAGATAATTGTTCATTTTTTTCTTTCAGGAATTTGTACCAGCCACAGAAATTGATGTCTGTAGGAATTGAAGCACCATTACCAATGATGAAAAAGGAACGAGATGAATTGATTGATATTAAACCTGGTGTATTACCAGAACAACCTTTAAATGGACCTATTGTCTTACAGGAGTCATCTAATGTTTATCCTGTTTTAGCTTTTATAGGCACAGGACTTGTAGTCTTATTTCTACTCAACCAGTACTATCAGAGTCGTTCACGACCTAAACGAAAACGCACAAAGCCTCGCTCTCGAAAATTTCAGCAGTTGATTTATGGTGCCAAACTTCCTGGCGTTTGAATAATCTGTGATATGTGAATTTATTTATGGAACCCATTGCTGTGTTCAAAATATATTGAAGTATGAACTCCAAAATGATGATAAGCTACTATCCTAGTTTAATAGTCCCGTGCATGTTTGTTTATAGAAATCAAGTCCACTGATGGAAGATAACACAAGAGAATTTATTGTTAAAACTACCATGCAATAATAATGTATAATATAATTTAAATATTATGGCCACAATTATAGTGTTAATCCGGAAGGCTCTATATAGATAGCAGGGTAAAATTCAGTGTATTAATTCATTATTGTTGATGGAGTAAAATTAATGGAATCATATGGAGTGTATCGTTAAAAGCTAATTGTTGTGTATACATGCGTATAGCCCAAAAATACACAAGAACAAAAAAACTGTGTAATTGCAATAAAAGGGTAGTGTGCCAGTGATTATACTGGTACATCTGTTAAATGTAAGATTTAGATAAACAGCAGTCCATTCTTGCTATAATAATTCATAAATAGAAAATGCAAATTGAATATATTGAAAAGTTCATTCAAATTACTTTATTCAGTGCAAAATTATTATTGTTTGAAGTTTTGAAAAGGTATGGCATAGAGTATTATTTTTATTATAACAATGGAACTTGTTGTTCAAGGCTTAACCTCTCTTTGCAATTTTGTACACCCACATTTGTACACCAACGATTTAGCTGCTGTGGGCGCTGGTTTCATTGCCTGGCAACCTTTCTTGTAAATAGTCATTAATCCTTTTGTACATTTTACATTTGACCTTTTTACATCAATAGAGATGACTGATTCACAAATGGAGCCGAATTTACAATATAATTCTCTCTACCTCGTAATGCATGTTTTAATATGCTTACTTAAAGTAAGTTACTTCAATGCACGTAACTTCTTCCATAGCAGACTGGCTTTTTGAACATGTAAAAATGCAAATTTATATGAGGTACATGTACTTCTGAATGTTGCAAGCACTATAGTACTTGTAGGAATTTATTACTAGGGAAGAATAGGTAAGAAATTAGTAATACATGCTTTGAAGAAAGTCTATTAGCATTCACATTTAGGTTAACAGTTAGAATCATGTTATCAATTCTGCTCAATATACTCAGTCACTTAAGTTTTCATTTCTTGTTTTTACATAAATATTAGTTCATTTTTACCACCAACTACTCATATGAGATCTCTTTTTTATTGTTGTGAATCATGTGACCATAAACATACAACTGTAATCTATATCATTAAAACCAAAGTGTCTGTGTATGTATGTATGTGTGTATGTTTGCCCATCATGTTTTGTCACATACCCCACGTATGTGGTATCAAATTAACCAACATGACCCTGTGAATGGATTAGATCATTATTTATGAAGGTCAAGAACATTTCTTAGTTTTACGGTTAATGGGAGGTAACTCTGTTTATTATACTAATTAAGTTTAATAATAGTAAGAGATGATACAAGCTAGCGTGCAAGGAACAAGATGAAGAGTAAGCAGATCTTGCAGGAGATCGCTGGTACATACATGAATTATTGTGTATTAATTTTGGTAATTTTTTATTATAAAAAACGGCAAGCCAATGAGTCTATGCAAGCCAGAATAATTGTTCACCTTTAATCAACTTTTAGTCATACTAATATGCATATTCATTTCGAAATTGTAATACTAAGAGGTACTCTGGTACTTTCAGTATTTTTAAATAATGCCCATTGTTAATCTCCCTATAATGTCACTTATTGTTAACAAATGTTATTTTAGTAGTCAATATAATTTAATAATTAAGAGTTTTGAAATATATTTGAGAAATATGAAGGGTTTAAGATACAATAAATTTTTAGATGACCATCATAAATACAGTATGTTTTAACTCCATGCAGAGAGTGGACGTTGTTGGTTTTTATAAATTTATAACAATATTGCTACTTCAAAAGCAGTGTACAATACATGTATGTCCAAGTAGTTCTTATATTAATATGATTGCAATCATAAAATGAATCATTTTCTGATGATAACTGATAAATGAAGGAAATTTTAAGTTTTAAGCTGAATGATGAGATGTGTGTGATATGAATTTGGAGATAGAGAGATGGAGTTTAACCTCCACTGACACAAACTAGGTCATTTTGGGGCTAACATATGGTTCAATTATATTGCAATAATTTGCTTGCATGTAGGGTCTTTAGCAGAGGGAGGAAACCAGAGGACTTGAAAAAAAAACATGAGGTTGGACAGGAGACTCTACTCCTTGTCACATACAACTGGGAAATCTAACCATGTCAGTTGACTCAATAACAGACCCTATGATGCTGTGCGCGCACGCTAACTATTCAGCAACCAAAACACCCACCCACCCCTTCGATATGATTTGATATTAGAAAATCATTATTAATTTAATTTTTAGTGCATTTTGTTATTCATTTGATAGTACTTGTATATTGTATTTCACATTTTTTATATGTGGAAACTACCACAAATTTTAAATCAAATAAACTTTTATTTGTAATCCTAAAATGATATAATACATGTTTTTAAAACAAACATAGATAAAATTTTAGAAGATGGATTAGTTTCTGATGAATAAAAAATGGAATTTTAATCTCACAGCCTGTATCAGTAATTGATCAAGCAGCTACACAGATCTATTGGCTTCTCCAGTCTCTGCTACTACTCTAAACTTTTCTAGAAAAATACTGGATTCCTTGAAAAACACCCATGGAGCAAGCACAGGACACCAATGACGATTAAAGACTAACTTTCTCGAGTAACATCAAATCATCCAGTTTGTATTCTTAAAGGTATCTTTTAAAGATCTTTATTTTGATCTAGCTGCCTTCATGTAGTACTGGTACACTTTCAAAACAAATTGACGAGTGCTGGCTTTAATTTATTTATATAATTTATTGTGGGCTTATTAGACAATTTGATTTTTCGTGGGGTAATTACAAATACCATACATTCATATAACAAATTTGAGATGAGACATTGGTTAGAGGAGTACCTGTAATGTCGGGCATTGTATTTACCATGTTCATTACATTGAGTCAAATTTATCTCATTATATATTCATGTAAATAAATGCACAACTTAATCAGGCCTTTCAATATCTTCATAAAGTAAAATATAACTGAACTATAAGTTTGTATTTGTAAGTTGTAGTTCATTTTAATAAGATGATAAGTGCTTATTTTATTGTTGATATAGATCAAAAGTTATTTATTCAATGTACTTATATATAAAAATGTATTCTGAGTTTGTAGGTATTTTGTACATATGTTTCAGATAGATATTTTAATTTGATTGGAGCAAATGTATGTTATTTTGGAAAAATAAAGAATGAATTTTAAAGTATTCTTTTGAGTCGATGCAATTTAGAAATGTCTGGTGAACACATTTTATTAAACCCAATTTAAGCAGTAATGCATTGGATCTTACTTGCAATTCAATTCTAAGCGGAAGACAGACAAAACGTAGACCATAATTTAACTTATAAAAATGCTAGTCTTGTTTCGTTGATCTGCACATACGGTTTGCTAAATAATAGTTTGAATACTTGAGATATTCAAAAGTTGTGTTGTAGGCAATTTTTTCATGGTTTCGGAAATCCATGATCAAATATTGCCTGGAGCAAGAGATTTTGATTACTCCAGGAAATGGAATGCTTGAAAATGTTGGATTATCCAATGACATAATTCAAGAAGCCTATTGAAATTCAGAATTTTTCAAGTGCAAATTCTTTTGGTTTAGTTTTTCATATTCCCAGATTTAAATGTGGTCTTATATTGGTGTAACCTACGTCCATATTCATTGCTTATCTAACAGTAAGAATTAGGTTGATTTACCTTGCTTTCAGACAGCTATTTATTTTTTACAAATTTCAAAAAGTTATTGTCCTTGTTCAATATGAAAAATGCATTGGACACCTAGACTTATGGCTCAGTAAGTATGGTGCTGACTCACCAACTAGAAGCCCCTGATGATGGCTAAGATAGATCCTTGAAATTTTCCAGCCTGCTTTCCCCTTGTTAGTGGTGCAAAATGGAGGGCCTGGTAAAGAAAAGTTTCTAGACATCCAGATTGTTCAGCATTAGGAACATGTCAAAGATTCCCTAAAGGAAACAGTTGGAAACAGAAATAAAAGTAGAGCTGTGAGGAGGGCCAACATCTGCATTATAGCACACAATACTGCACCCCCCATTTCCTCATGACATTAGTCCAAAGATAGGTTTCCAGGCAACAAAACAGACACCCACAGCAGCTAAGTCGTCCAGGCAGTCAACAAGTGTTGTCACATATTTTTTCTTTGTCAGTAATGAGAACATTTACAACAAATGAAAAGCTGATTACAAGTAATAACCCATGAAGTAATTATCAGAAAACATTACAATTTGATTTGATTGTTTGTCTCATGACCATAAATAATTTATATCAACTTTAACCTCTAGGGACACAACTCTGCCAGTAGGCTTATACCTAACTATCAGAAATCGCTGAAAATCAATAGGCTTCTTCGTCTTATTACCATAAACACTGTGTAAGCTTATAGTCTCTGGAGTGTCCACAAGATTTTTTAAAGTGATTAAGGGCCATAACTCTTGCAGTAATTATTGGAAATCATTGACAATGAATAGGATTCTTGTCTCATGACCTTAAACATTGTGTATAAATTTAAGTCAATCAGTTACTAACTTTAGCCTCTAGAACGTCCACAACCAATTGTGGACAGCCGGACGGCTGGTGGGAAGAACAAGGGCAATGACAATATATAACAACGTTTCAATGAAGGCGTATAAAAGTAATCTATGGTGGCTGGTAGGTATCATGTTGTGGTGTCGCCCTTCATAAAGCGACAACCCGACATGACGATATTTTTAACCTGACGCTACGACTTTTTCACCCAAAACCACAACATTAAAAAATGTCGTAATGTTGCATAAAAATGTCATAGTGTCAGGTTAAAATGTTGTGATGTTGGGTTGTTTTCAATCTTCCTCTCAATACTGTGATTATATACAATGATCCTGATGTAGGCCAAGAAACTTCCCCTGAATTTTGCATTATGGTTTCTTTCTGAAGGGTCTGACAAAGCAGTGTCTAGTTGTGTAGATGGGACAAATAACAAGCTCCTGTGTACACATTGGTGTGCACATAAAAGACTCCTTATGAAGGGCGACACCACATGATACCAATCAGCCAGACAGCTACCATAGTAATCCCCTTCTATTTCATTAAATAATATTAAATGAGACAGGTGCACTATAAATATGGGTATAAATAAATACCAGTAGGACCTACCAAAGGTTTTAGAAGATATCGATCAATTGAAATAACTGTCAAAGGTGGTGTCCGTGTGGATGTGTTACATTGGGTACGTTATGTCATTGTCAGGGTAGCTACGTTATGTCATTGTCAGGGTGGGTGTGTTATGTCCTTGTCGAGGTGTGTGCGTCATTACATTTCATTGTTAAGGTGGGTGCGTTATGTCAGGGTCACATTTCATTGCCAGTGTGGGAGTATTACATTTCATTGCTATTTTGTTGGGAGAGATTGTTTATATCGTACACCATCCAGCAAGAAATTTAACTACATAACCCTTAAAAGATGTTGAATAACATTATTAATATTTATAAAGAATTTAATACAATAAATAAATGTACAATGTGGAATGTAGTCTTTCTTTTAGAAAAAATCAAAGTAGGCTATTGGGCGGAACATTTGAAACAAAATGATGTATGTGGACGGTTCATTCAGCATGCAATGGAACTGTAAAATTGAAACATCAGATCAAATTCATTTCACCACGATCACAAGGCATTTCACTGTATGATGTTATTGTTAAGCCAGTACTTAGATCCACTGTCTTTCCCTCTTTTGCGGCTCTATAATCTAAAAACATATCTTTAAATGCAACAAAGTCACTAAAAGTCAGTAAAATTTCAAATATTTCACCATCTAAATCAGACTTCCTTTCCATTATTTGCTTAGTAAATTCTAACATTGAAAAATCTGGAACCCTCATACTTAATTCCTCTTCAAGACATTTTTCTAACACGTTGACATATTCTCTATGGATGTCGGTGTAGATGAACTTATTCTCTTCTGTTTCTTCAAATTCTTTATAAAACCTTTCCAAGAAACTGTTCTGTAGCGTCTGGAATTTGTCCTCCATTATTATGTCTTCAATATATCCAATAATCATGTCGAACTGTGTATCAACAACATTGGAATTTGAGCTTTCTGTAAACAGTTCTTCTTCATCTTCGCCTAAAGACAGGCAATGAAAATCTCCAGGAGAGTTTGACATCATCATGTCACCATTACCTTCATTAGCATCGTTGTATTTTGAGGCCATATCAGCTCATTTGAGTTAGCAGACTTGGCCGAAGGAGGTGAAAATGTTTAAATGAATGCAAAACAACAAAATGGCCCTTACAATTCGATGCTAAAGTTTCAACTGATCACTATTCTATTAGTTGTATTCAGGTGCAATGGGAATCACGGTAAACGATAAAGAGTACTGAGCAAGACCGTTGTTGAGCGAGGCCACATGTCAGTCAATTTGATTGACAGTTCCATATACGGCCTTGACATTATGTTTTGTTGTAGTTAAAACGAGAGTTTGGATCTTCCTGCACCCGTTTCTTATGTGTTTTTTTTTATATAAATTTTCTCAATTAATTTCCATACTTGAATTTTAATATAAATTATGAATTTCCATACTTGAATGTTAATATAAATTATGAATTTCCATACTTGAATGTTAATATAAATTAGGAATATTATCTTATATCTAGTAGGCAAATCATCGCCCTATGTCACAAAGATTCTGAACAGGCTCGCTGTGTATAGTAGTTGCAAAAACAGGGCCGGCGGAAGCAATTCTTGATTGCGGGGGCTCCCATCCTAGTTCCAGGGATGAAGGCAGGATTTGCTGAAGTTGTAAAAAAAACTTTGGCGAGCGTAGCGAGCCAAAAAAAAACTTTGGGAGGGGGGCGTGGTCTTTTATGAAAATTCAACCCTTATTCAATTATTGGTGTATTTCCAGAGCATTTGCTGTCTTTTATTTGCATCAGTGCAAATCAATTTCCATTTATATTATATTCAAATTTTTATAGGCCTTTTCTTAAAATGGTGTTTGTAGTATTTTATATTAATTTATTATTACGGTGGAATGAGAATCAGGTCAGACAGAAGTTGAGAAAGAATAAGAAACATTGACATTGTGGATAGGCTAGGATTTAATACAGATTCGGTAGAATTAACCGTAGAATGCGTACATTAAAAATTGATCGTACAACCGAACGTTCGACACCATTTACGACATCAAAACCTTTAACATTGAAGTGTCGTAAATTGGTCTGTGACCGTGAAATGAATAGACCTGCACAACTTCTAAATTTAAATAAACATAATACCAATACTTCTAAATTTAAACTAATTTGGAAAGATAGGGTATACTACGGCACACAAAAATAAATAATGCCGTGTCAGACATGGTTTGCGTGGGCTTATAGTTACCATGGCTTTGCCGGGGGTGGTAAATTTCGAGTGTGGAGTCTGAGTACAGAGTGAGAGAAGGACGAAGTCGAGGGGGTTTAAATACGACTGGGCGGCTTTCTTCGATTTTTTTCTTTTTGATGGGCGGCAAAAACAGTGCCGCTCGGCGTGGCTACATCCCTGTAAGTCCCTATAGGCGAAGATCCAGGGGACGCATTAGCCTGAAGAAAAGAGTACTTGCGGCCAAATTATTGGGGGGGCTAAAGCCCCCCCTAGCCCCCCTACTCCGCCGGGCCTGAAAAATGAGATGTTGGATCTTCCACGCCACAAAAATCGCATTGGGGTTAATTTTTCAAAATTTCCAGGGTTCCGCAGTCAGTATTAAGGAGCGGCTCCGACATGGGACCGTCCCGGCCCAAATCCGCCCCTGTAGTGACGGCTAACTTGATCTCGTGGCCGCTTCAACATTGATAAATAAAGTCTCTCTCTCTCTCCCTCCCCCTCTCTCTCCCTCTCTCTCTCGCTCTCTCTCTCTCTCCAGAATGCGCTATGTTTGTGTGGCAGAATTTTCTTTCTGGGGGAGGTACTTCTAAATGGCTCCACACAAGTAATCCGGTGCTGGGTTGATTGAATGGTCCAGATCGCTCGGTCTTTGATTCAAATGGCGTGGTTTAGGCCTACACCCAATCCTCCGGTTTCCCCCAACTGCTACAGACTCTTACAGGTAAATGATTTATTAAAATAATTACGTGCCATGTTAGTCTCGAAAAAGGTTGTGTAAAGCGGACGCTTATTACCCCCCCCCCCCTCTCTATTTCTCTCTCTCTCCATTTCATTGCATTTCATTTGTCTTTAATTCAGCCAGTGAAGGCTACCAAACTTAATTTTAATTTTAAAGAGTATATATTATGCATTCCGCCGAAAATATAATAAATACATTTCAAGAAAGGATTAACTTTACTTTTAAGTATAGATATACAGAATTTTGAATTTAGCCTCGCATTTTTATTTCAAATACCCCCCGCCCCCTTCACTTTTCAAGGCAAGTAAATATAAATGTGCCAGAAAATTATTTATATATTTGAAGAAAAAACAACAACAGTGAACGTGCTCTTCAGTGATATGTAACATGATATCTGGAATTTCGTATGAAGACCCGTATTTTGCTTTGAATAACCCTACTCCCCCCCCCCCCTCATTAATTCGCTTGCGCGTCGAGGTGTTAGCAGTGGAGAGGGGGGGTGAGGACCCGAATAAAACCAACGAGGCTGGACAGGCGATCCTACTCCTTGTCACGTACAACTGGGGACTCGAAACCACGCCAGCTGACTCAATGACAGGCTTTATGATACCGCGCGCACGGGCTTTACCATTCTCCCCCCCCCCCCTGAAATGGAATGGGGTTTAACGTCATACTGTTCTGCTGGTAAACTTGGCTAATGAAGACTGACATACGCCATACAGTGTCAGTGTGCTATGAGGGAAATTTTGACCGGGCAGCTGCGCTACGGCCTAGGCCTACTCTTATATCGAGTTCCAACTGCCAGGGGATTTTTTACATGCACGCCAATGTGTACACGGGACCCCGAATTAGAGAGAGTGATGAGGGTGGGGCGAGTATTTAATGGCAAAATACGTTATTTTGTCATACATCACCGGAAAGGAGGTTTCTATGGCTCTTTAAATATACTTGTAATTTTCGGGCACATTCATGATTACAAACTTTAGAAGAGATAAAAGCATTTTTATTTTGAGCAAAGAAATGGGTTACTAAAATAGACTACTTTCCATTCATTTTATTTATCGACGGCTCGGAATAGCCCACACCGAGCACATGATTTTACTCAAGTTTGGTCAACCAGCGAATTTGGCAGTGTTGGCCAGTTTGATTCGCAGTTAGTGAAGGGTAGGCATAGAGTTATATAGTGTCTATATATAACTCTATGAGGGTAGGTAGAGATATTGAGGGCTAACTTGATTTCTTGGCCGCTTCAACATTGATAAATAAAGTCGACAACGCGACACCACGACACCGCGACACCACGACACCACGACACCACGACACCGCGACACCACGACACCACGACATTTTAACCCGACACTACGACATTTTTACGCGACACCACGACATTTTTAATGTCGCGGTGTCGGGTGAAAATGTCGTAGTGTCGGGTTAAAAATGTCGTGGTGTCGCGGTGTCGTGGTGTCGCGTTAAAATGTCGTGGTGTGGTGGTGTCGGGTTGTCGGGTTGTCGCGTTATGAAGGGCGACACCACGACATCACGACATGATACCAATCAGCCACCATACTGTACTCATGATAGAGTATAGCTACTTATTTTATACGCCGAGTACACAGTAGAGCAGGTCAGGGAGAGTACATTTTGTTGCTATTGAATTTTCGTACCGTTATTACCTCCCGTGGTCGTAGAGACTTGAAATTTCCAGGAAGTGTTAAGAGCAACTATTGATGATCACACACTAGGACCACGGAAACCACTAGGTGTACGTAAGTGTAGTAGCACTTGGGATATCTTTTATTACTAACAATAAATACTCCTTTCTATACTCAACCTTCAAATAAAATGGGAGGGACTTAAACAAGAAAGAGGCGGGGTTTACATCTGCTCCGCACAGCATAATCTAGAAAATCGGTCTCGCCTAGCACCCTCTAGCGCTTACCGGGAATCACTTGCTGAAGCCTTTATTATCCAGTCCGCAATATAATCAACTATATTATTTATTCGTGACGACGAAGTCTATCATGTAATGTGAAAATCGGTAGGTGTTAGATATCATAAAGCCGGGGCTATTTTGATATCTTCTATTGAGCGAGTATAATTTAAGCCCCGCCCTTTTGTTGTTTAGGCCCTTCCCACTTTGGAGATTATAAGGGGCCGTTTATTGTTACGCCTAATGATGAACATGAAACTTATTCTCCCTGAAGTTAAGAAAACAGTATCGTTGGATCTTTGTCTGAGGCAGGACAATTTCCAATACCCCCTATTATGTCTACAGAAGTATTTCAATCCGATGAAAATTTTATTTAGTTTGTTGAGAATTTTGAAGTTAATTCCACAACACGTTTTGCCGTGTCATAAAACAGAAACCTTCAGCGACTCAATATGTGCCCCAATTTTTCCAGCTCGTATGCCTATGTCAGGTTACATAATTAATTGTTAATCTGTATTTATTGCCTTGGAAAGTTTTAGAAATTTTATGATTAGCTTTAAACATGTATGAAATTTTATGATTAGAATAGTTATTTTAGAAACAGGTGTTTACATAAAATTGTTTTATCTGTATTTATCTGTATTTTAGATATATATTTGTTCTCCGCCTTCCGAAAAAAAACCCAAGGGACTATTAAAATGGATTCGTCTCTCTGTCTGTCTGTCTGTCTGTCCGTCACACTTTTTGGGACACCGTAACTCTCTTTCTAATTAAAATAGAATGTCCAAACTTTGTGTAGGTGTTTATTAGGTCAAAACCTTGATGGAGTGAGAAGATGAGCATTTTCCTCTTAGGGTAAGCAGAGATAAGCAATTTGATTGGTTGATACTTTGGGACACGTTGACTTTAGTTCTAATTTAAGTGAGAGTGATGAAACTTGGTTTATAGTTTCATTACATCAATACCCTGACTAAGTTCGATAATTAGCATTCTGCTCAGGGTAAGCAGAGCAAAAAGCAATTTGATTGGCCGAGACTTTGGAACACAATAACTCTTCTTCTAATTGAGGTAGAATGGTCAAACTTCGATCGTGTAGGCGTTTATTAATATAGGTGAATCGGGCGATAAGCAATTTGATTGGCCGAAACATTGGAGCACAATAACTCTCCTTCATATATTGAGCTATGATGTCCAAACTTGGTGAAGATGTTTATTAGGTCAATACCTTGGTGGATTCGAAGATGAGCATTTGCTTCTTAGGGTACTAGTAAGCAGAGATAAGCAATTTGATTGGTTGGTACTTTGGAACACGATAACTTTAGTTATAATAAGGCGAGAGTGATAAAACTTGGTGTATGGTTTCATTACATCGATATCTTGACTAAGTTCGATAATGAGCATTTTCTGCTCAGGGAAAGCAGAGCAAAAAGCAATTTGATTGGGTGAGATTTTCGAACACAATAACACTTTTTCTAATTAAGGTAGAATGTTCAAACTTCGTGTAGGCGTTTATTAGGAAAATGTCTTGATGAAGTTTGATGATGAACATTGTCTGCTTGCGGTAAGCAGAGATAAGCAATCTGATTAATTGATGCGTTGGGGCATGATAAGCAATTTGATTGGTCAAGACTTTGGAACATAACAACTTGATGTAGATGTACATTAGGTGAATGTCTTGACTGAGTAACATTTCGAGCTAAAGCTAAGCAGAGCTAAGCAATGTCTTTGGTCGATGCTTTGGGACAAGACAATCTTGACTATCTGATAGAGAGTGATGAAACTTAGTGTTTCGTTTGATTGCTCGATAAATGTGCGATTAATAAATATGTGTCATCTATTTATTTTTTGATTTCGGCGGGGGACATCGGCTTCACTGTTTCTTGTTGTATTCATTGCCTTATATAATAATATAGTATTTTAGATGAACATCTGTATTTATTGCCTTATAGTATTTTAATGTTTTAACCTGTATCTCAAAGGCCTTTGTTGGCCAGAAATCATATATATGATGTTGTATAAAACGTGTAAATATTCTACTGATTTGTGACACTTTAATAAAATAATAATTATATATATCTTCATCCTCTTTATCATCATCATCATCTAATTGGATGAAGAAAGAAGTACAAATCGTTGAAGACGCAAAAAAGGATATCTAGTACCAACACAGTTGCACTTAATTATCGTGTCCCAAAACATCGACCAATAAAATTTCTTATCTCTGCCTAGCTTTAGCGCAAAATGTTAATCATCGAACACAGTCAAGATATGCATTCACCATTTGAACATCTACAAGAAGTTAATAACTTTCTACCTCAATTAAATGAGGGTTTTGTCTAAGGCGGCTTATAGCGATGGCGCCAGCCTCCGACCCGAAAATAATGGAAAATGTTTAAAAATAAAACGTAAAAAAGCGCCAATTCCGGGGAGGAAACATAATATGACCCCCCCCCCCTATAACAGGGTCCCCAAGACAGAAAATGGCCCTTTGGGATTCAGTGCATGGGCTTCTGTGTCCAGTGCTAAGGTACGTGAGTCATGGGCTCCTGTGTCCAGTGCTAGGGTACTTGAGTCATGGGCCAGGTCAATTATATTCGACAAATGGCGATGAGCCACGGTGTCTAGGCGAGAAATGCACTGGCCAATCTCGTTCCCTGAGTCAGCCTCTGGGGCCAAAGACCGCCCATTATCTTCAAATTTTTTACAGGTAAGCCCCGCCCATTCTGACCTCTGATTTGGGGTCTTTTTCTCGAAAACAAGATGTCGGATCGTCGTTTTGTTTGTTGTGAAATGATTCTTGAGTCAAAGTCAACTCACTTACATAACAAAAGTGGATCCTAAATGTAAAAATTAAGTTTTCGTTAAGATCTATTTTTCTACGCGTGTGTATTTTTTTAAGTGATTCGGTCATCCAGACACTTAAAATAAATACATTCGTGTGATTCGTCCTTCCGGGAAAATGGCTACCCAGTATCACCAGAGAAATTTCTTTCTCCAAAATTTTTGGTAGTGTATAATCCGAAGATCGAAGATCGCAGACCTGTATAATCCGAAGATCGCAGACCTCAACTATAATCCGCAGACCCCCTATACTATATTCCGCAGACCCCAACTATAATCCGCAGACCCCCTATACTATATTCCGCAGACCCCAACTATAATCCGCAGACCCCCTATACTATATTCCGCAGACCCAACTATATTCCGCAGACCCCTTATACTATATTCCGCAGACCCCAACTATAATCCGCAGACCCCCTATACTATATTCCGCAGACCCCAACTATAATCCACAGACCCCCTATACTATATTCCGCAGACCCCAACTATAATCCGCAGACCCCCTATACTATATTCCGCAGACCCCAACTATAATCCGCAGACCCCAACTATAATCCGCAGACCCCCTATACTATATTCCGCAGACCCCAACTATAATCCGCAGACCCCCTATACTATATTCCGCAGACCCCAACTATAATCCGCAGACCCCCTATACTATATTCCGCAGACCCCAACTATAATCCGCAGACCCCCTATACTATATTCCGCAGACCCCAACTATAATCCGCAGACCCCCTATACTATATTCCGCAGACCCAACTATAATCCGCAGACCCCCTATACTATATTCCGCAGACCCCCTTTAAAGCTTCAATACAATGTTGCAAGGTCACAGTAATTTGACTTTATGTCCAAAGCTTTGTTGGATTCCTTCAAACATCAGGTAGTGTATAATCCGAAGATCGAAGATCGCAGACCTGATGTTTGAAGGAATCAATTATTTTTACAACAACAACGTTCTCGTCATGCGATGCTTTAAACACTGTGCCAAAGGCACCACTCCCAATTTCTTCTAAATTTGAAATGTCTTTCCATTTAAAATTTGAAAATTTACTAAGATTCTTATCCTCCTTTACAGAAATTCGGGCAGGTATTCTAAACATAAGAAGAAATATTGTAAACCCTCTCTCAAGAGAATCAAATTTACAACTGAAGAATATATCATTTAATTTATGTAATACATGGACAGAGTGTGTGAAAGAGGCTAATATTCTATATAGCCCAGTAAATAAGGGCAATATATGAACCATCTGATGAAATTTTCGTTATAGTAATGCCGAGTCAGTCCTTTGAAGTCAAAGATCAATCGAATTCAAAGCTTTGGACATAAAGTCAAATTACTGTGACCTTGCAACATTGTATTAGGAATTCTGAAAGTGTGAAAAATTAAAAAAATTAAAGCTTTAAAGGGGGTCTGCGGAATATAGTATAGGGGGTCTGCGGATTATAGTTGGGGTCTGCGGAATATAGTATAGGGGGTCTGCGGATTATAGTTGGGGTCTGCGGAATATAGTATAGGGGGTCTGCGGATTATAGTTGGGGTCTGCGGAATATAGTATAGGGGGTCTGCGGATTATAGTTGAGGTCTGCGATCTTCGGATTATACAGGTCTGCGATCTTCGATCTTCGGATTATACACTACCAAAATTGTTCTGGTTCGAGATTGTGCACTGGCCTCATGACAGGAGGTCCCGAGGTGGATCCCGGTGTTGGCAGGGAAAGTTCGACGGGATTTTCCAGCGTGGCTTTGCCGTGACGTCTAGTTGTTCGGTTGGGATGCCCGTGTACAATTCCTGTACATGTTGGATTCGGAAGAGTAGACGAAACGCCCCTATGGCTCGATGACTGTTAGATGGGCAGAACCCGAAATACCCGAAAACATTTCGGGTTTACAGACAGCGGCGCCGGTCTTCCTTAACAGGCGAAGTAGCGGAGTTTTTGAAAATATGGTGGGGGTAGGTGTATGGCCTTGTCGGGGAAGGCTATGGTCTTGTCGGGAATGAATGCTCGGGCCTTCTGTCGGGTTTTTAATATTTTTAATAATATGGGTCAAACGCGGCTTCATTACCTCGCAATCATAAACATTGAGGGCGAGTATACTAATTAAGTGATGCAAGATATCGATAAAATAATTGATATTTTCGCTCGGAAAAGTAATAGAAACACATTTTTTTTCTAAGCACTGGATGCAAATTGCACGAAACTGTTGATTTCTAGTGAGAAATTCTTGTGAAAAATCTGATGCTGCATCATCGCGCATCAAATGTGAAATAAGCAATAATCGTTTGACTTGTTCTTCTTTTGGTATAATATAGTGCACTAGATGTAAATAAACTTGAACTAAAATGGCCATAAATATATTAAAAATATAAAAATTTTGCAAGTTCAAAAAGTCTTCTATCTTGATTTTAGATCTATCTATCATAGATATGGATAAAAAATGTGAACTGGCAAAAGTAAATCGTAATACGGAATATATAGATTGTAAATTTGATATTTAAAATGGTCATTCATATATTAAAAGTAGATAAAGTATATACAAGTCTTCTATTCATATGAGATCTGGATAAAAAATTTGAAGTCTCATAAAATGAAAAATGAGGCAAAGGTAAATTGTTCGACTTATTCTTGTTTTCGTAGTAATAGAGTTTGCATTTTAAAGGTGACTTTTTACCAGTTTTTATGCTGCAACTGACATAATTTATTACCTACTCCAAATTACTAGAAAGTATTCGAAATGCCTGGAAATCGCGTCTACGGCCGTCTGGTTTTAAAATTTTATGGGGGTCGCCTACGTCGCTCGTGGGCGGACGGCTGCGCGAATTCTAAAGAAATTTATTTGTCGGGAAAATATGCTGACCCCCCAAACAAGTTCGGCCTCGTATAGCGAAGCCGACTGGGTTCTGTATGTGGTATAGGATGCTATTTCTAAGATATAAGATAATATTCTTAACTTTTATAACGAAATCACTCAAATGATATTTTTATATTTAAACCAAAAACCAATTGAAAAAAATACGCCAAGACCTTTCATACATAACAACTAAGCCGAAATCCAACAAATGAGCTCCTTAGAAGACTATACTTTTCTGACAAAAAAGGAAAAGAAAATAGAATATTACAATAACATGAAAGAACAATTGGAATCTCTCAGCAAAAGTAATGAACCTAAGAAATTTTGGAAATTATTAAATTCTCTACACACAAAAAGAACAATAAACAATGATGGTGGTTCCGAAATAAAGCAAATACTTGGGAAGAGCATTATAAGAACCCAGGAGTTAAATCGGAAAAAACAACAGTAAAACGGAAGAGAAAATATTAAATGAATTAGATAAATTGAAAGAAAATCTGGCAAAATCAGAGATAACAGACAAACCATTTACAATAAGCGAGGTTAAAAAATAAATAAATAAACTAAAAGATAATAAAGCAGTAGGGCTAGATCGTATAGATTCGTAAATGCTAAAATGTGGAAAAAATGTTATTACCCCCATTATCACTAAATTATTTAATGAAATACTTTCCAACCACCGAACATCAGATACTTTACTTTTATTAAAAACACTGGTTTCAAAATACGTAAAAAATAAACAGGATAAAATATATGTAGCATTTGTTGATTTTCGTAAAGCGTTTGATTCTGTATGGAGACAGTCTCTTCTCCTTAAGTTAGCTAAAATGGGTATTGGAAAGAAGTGTTTCAATATAATCCAAGACTTATATAAAAAAAAACAATATCGACAGTGAAATTAGAAGATCGGCTAAGCAGGGATTTTCAGATAGATATAGGCGTTAGACAGGGAGACTGTTTGAGTCCCACCTTATTCAACATATTCATTGATGATATAAACAAAGTTTTCAACGAAGAATGTAAACCAGTAGAACTAGACACACTATCTTTTGTTTGCTGATGGTCTGCAAAAATGTGTTGACAACTTAGAAAATTATTCTGATGAGTGGAGACTAACTATAAATACCAGTAGAACTAGACACACTATCTTTTGTTTGCTGATGGTCTGCAAAAATGTGTTGACAACTTAGAAAATTATTCTGATGAGTGGAGACTAACTATAAATACCAATAAAACAAAAACTACGCGCTTAACACACTCCAAGATAGAAAAAAAACTCCCATAATTTTATGTATAATGGAAAATATTTAGAAAACGTTCATGAGTTCAATTATCTCGGAACCGTCATTTCAGATACTGGCTCCTTCTTAGCTTCCATGGATAACTTGACACAGAAAGGAAGTAAAGCATTTAACATTATGCTAAACAAGTTAACGAAAAAGAAAAAATCCAGATCCATATCTTGTAAAGAAACTTTTTATCTCCCACATGTATATATGTATATGAAAATGATCTTAATTTATATAATAAACTGACTTTTATTGCTTTTTATTTCAATGTAAGTTAATTGAAATAATACTTCAAAATCTTTATAACATGACCAAGCGAGGCCGATTGGGTTCCATACATTATTGACATAACCTTTATTTCCAGATTATGAGTACTGGGGCGTTAAATGTAGGGTTTTCAACACTTGTCAGACGTTGTGCTGGTGCTGTAATAAATGGCTAAACAATGCCATATGGTGTTAATGGCACGTCAGCATCAACGAGACAAACTAAATATAATCACAATACTACAACATACATAAATAAAAACAAATAACACAGATAGTAAAACGTAAAAAAGAAACGCCTCTGTGTATATAATTAGTTAAAATGAAAAATACAGGCTACATTATATATAATAGAAATTTATATTAAAAAGTCTAGCAACTTTCCATATAACCCCGGTTAGATAATGTGGTATAGGATGATAATTTTCCATATTTCTTGGATAATATTCTTAGTTTATATAATGGAATCATTCAAATATAGTATTAAATGGAAATTAATTGAAAAAATACTCCAAAATCATGTGTCGTACATGTATGACTTTCTCTATATAATATTGTTAATTATATAATAAATCATTCAATAAACCTTGTTTTTTATAAATATTAATTGAACAAAAATAATACAATATAATTTAAACATAATAAAAAAGACTAACTATAAAGCAAGGCCGCCAAGATTGGGTTCTATATCTAGAATATTAGGGTGTTATTCTTAATTTATATAAAAAAAATCACCCTAATAAGTTGTTTTTTTTAATGAAAATTAATTGAAAAAAATATTCCAACATCTTTTCAACATAAGAAAAAGACTTACTATAAAGCGAGGCCAATTGGGTTCTATATGTGGACATATAGGATAATCTCAATTAATAAACATGTAATCAAATCACCATAATATCTTTTTTATAGGAAATTAATTGAAAAAAAAAGACCTCTTTTTCATATAAAGGTAAGAAAAAGACTCACTATAAAGCGAGGACTGAACTGTCAATCATTATCAATGATTTTCTCTGTTTCTAGGAGATGTAGGATAATATCCCTAATTTATATAATAAAATCACGCTAATGCCATTATTTTATGGAAATTAAATGAAAACAATATCCCCAAATCTTTCAAACATCAGTAAAAAAGATATCTACTAATATAATTATTTTATGGAGATTTATATAGCCTACATAGGATAATGTTCATAATTTATTTAATAAAATCAATCTAATATCTTTATTTTATGGAAATTATTTGAAAGAAATACTTCAAATGTCTTTCAAATACATGTATAAGAAAAAGATTCGCTTTATTATTATAAAACGAAACCGATGGGTTCTATTCTAATCATGACTAATGTGTCGAATAAAACGATGATTTTCTCTATTTCTAGAACTATACGACAATATTCTTAATTTAAAATAATAGAGTCACTCAAATTTAGTGGATTTTTATGGAAATGAATTTAAAAAATATTCCAAAATCTTTTAATTAAACCGACGCACTAACAGCTAGGCCGAACATATATTTGCAAGTAGATCCAAAATCTGATTTTAGTCGCTAATAATACATAATGTCTAGGCCGTACATCGAACTGTCAACCCGAATCATAGAACTAAATTCTGACCCAATCGTTCCTCGCTCTATATCGTACTCGCTTTATACAAAAAGGTGTTAGATATTATGAAGCCGGGCCTATTTTGATATATTCTATAAAGCGAATAGCCTATAATTTAAATTTTACTAATATAATTATATGGAGATTAATATAGCCTATATAATATAGGATAATATTCATAATTTATATAATAAAATCAATCTAATCTTTATTTTATGGAAATTAATTGAAAGAAATACTCCAAATGTCTTTCAAATATAAGAAAAAGATTCGCTATTTAAATTATAAAGCGAAACCGATGGGTTCTATTCTAATCATGACTAATGACAATGTGTCGAATAAAACGATGATTTTCTCTATTTCTAGAACTATACGACAATATTCTTAATTTAAAATAATAAAGTCACTCAAATTTAGTGGGTTTTTTAATGGAAATAATTCCAAAATCTTTTATTTTAAACCGACGCACTAACAGCGAGTCCGAACGTATATTAACAAGTGGATCCAAGATCTGATTTTAGCCTCTACTAATACATAATGTCAAGGCCGTACATCAAACTGTCAATCAAATTGACTGACGTGTTCCTCGCTCTATATTGTACTCGCTTTATACAATCTATCGTTTATCGTGAAAATCGGACAGGCTTCAACACGCTGGTTCAATCGGTTAAAACCAAACTGATACGCAGTTAATTTTCGCTCGACCGGGTTTGTGTGTGGAAAAGTAGGCCCGAATGAGTGGAGGGGGGGGGGGGCGGCAAGTTCTTGGACCCTCGCAATAGTATACACGGACCTAGGATGGAAGTCCCCCATCCAGTATACTTACATGTAGAATAAGGTTATTATTAATTTTCTTGAGCTGCCAAGTCAGCAAGGGTGTTATCGTCCCTTAACTTAAAGAACCTTGTTTAAGTAAAATCAATGAATGAATGAATGGGTTTTAACGTCCTACTATTATGCACCTAACCTGGGCTAATGGAAGACGGGCATGTGCCTACTTTTATATCGAATTCCAACTGCCAAGGGATCTTTTATGTGCACTCCAATGTGTACACCGGACCTCGGGTTTCCGTCCCATCCTAACGACTAGGCAGCTGTCCTTGTCAGGCCCTCCTCCTGCATCACTGACAAGGGGAAATAAAAGTAAAATGGAATACTGCTGGTACTTTTCATCGTCCATGTGTAATTCCTGAGATTATTGAATGCTCCTTGTTTCTTTCGTCCTTCCAAAATAGGGTGCACCCACCACCGGTGTTTCCTTTGTTTTTCCCCTTCTTTATCAGTATGTATGCTGCAGTCAGTATTATCAAAGTTTGTTCGTCTTCTACGAGCCTTGACAATGCCGATGTCATGTTGAATAGAGAGTCCTTCCGCTTGAAAAACCGCAAATAAGGAAACACAACCTGCCGTGTGCCATGTCTGCTCCCGGATCGGAGCCGGACCGGATCCGTAAGGAAATGCAGCTTAAACATGCATTATTCAAGAGCTAAATCTGCCTAGTGCAGGTCTTTATTTGGGCATGAAATGTTTTCTAAAGTATTAATTAGACATTAATTAACTGATCCAGGCCTTAATCAATTTTGGATGGCATCAGATTGCTCCGATATTAAACAGATTGAAACGTTTCAGCGGTAAATCAAATATGGCGCGCCTACACGCTTCGAGTCGTAGCTTTGATCAACTAGGACCGTGGTTGAAATTATTGCACAGGTCGGTCAAATCTTTAAATGCCTATTTCTTCGCTTGCAATAGAGTAATTGAATGAAATTTTCAAATTATTCATTTTACATCATCTACTTTCGAACTAGTATAGCAATCAGAAAGAATGGCTAGTTCTTATCTATATCTTGAATAATGTAACTTTAATTCTCTTCTCAAGTAAACTAGCCACCAGAAATTTCATTCTTAAGTTGAAGATAATGATTTCTGATATCATTCCGTACAACTTCAGACATGCACTCGCACCTTTTATGTCGAATAAAATTATACTTACCGATGGGGCGGGGGGCTAAGTGTTACAATATTATCGTGTTTTTTTAAAAAATATATTATAAGTATAACCAAAACTACATCAATTTTATATCTCATATGTCTACCCCTAGTAGTATTCTACTAATCCATGTATTTTTGGTTAACCTACCTGGAATAGATCCCGGGATAAAGGAAAAACGGTTCAGAGTGGAATCGAAAAATTGCTAATTGGTGACCTTTGACCTTTTTTTAAGTGGCCTTAACACCACAAATTTTGTTCTTAAGTTAGTGATTCTAGCTCGTGTTATCTATTAGTCCATTGTAATGCTAGTTTCACCGCCGCACCTTCCATGTTGAATAAACTTATTTTAGGGGCTACTTGGCACCCCCAGCCACGCCCACCAATGGCGCAACTTAAGAATTAGGTTTCTGGGTTCTCCTAACCCAGCCAAACACCACTAGCATCTCAAACCTTCCGCACCTTCCATGTTGAACAAAACCCACATAGCTCCCGGACTGATAGTGTGCTTCAGTCCCAGTTTTAATAAGAGACTTAAGGGGCGAGGCTAGACATCAACATACCATACGGCGTATGTTGACTGGAATAACCAGACGCTATAGAAATTTGCACTAGATTGAGACTTCATGGCTTATTTCGCCGAACGTAACTGATTTGAAATTGGGGAAAAAGGGAAACAATTGAATGTAAATCAGTTTATATACATTCATATTACAGTATTATATGCGTTGCGATTAACTTTTGACAATTTCTAGGCCCCAAATGTTAGCGATTTAGCCCCTTTAATATGGTCGATTTTTTCAAGACCTAGTTTGTGTCAAGTGGACGTTAAATCCCATTTCACCCTCTCTCTCTATATATATATATAATTTCAGGGGCGGTAGATTTTTTAGGTGAGGCAGTTGCTACTGTACTGGTGCCCCCGCCCCTTGGATCCACGTCTATGGTGGCGCCCCATAGCCACCATATGGGGTGTATAAGACAGTTTGGTCCAGGGCTAACGAATCATTTACCTATTGACGCGTGGGCGCCCTTAAAACCAACCGATTGATCAGTACCTTAAGAGCATCACTGTGTGATCATAATAATGTGTATTATTTCATAACTGAAAGGCTGCCAAAATCTTTGATGTGGTGGCATTGCTCAGGGCGCCTCATTTTTCTTGGGGTGCAATGTACCCCCTGAATCCTGCTCGATACGGCCGCGCATTACCACCAACCAGGCCCGAAGCCAGAAACCAAAATTTAGCCGACATAGGGGGGCGAGGAAGATAAATTTCCGACAACAAAAAATCAATGAACGATGGTCATCGCCGACTACCGTAAGCAGGATCAGTAGGAGAGAGCACGAAAATTAGAAGCTGTGAGAGTGAGTGACATGCAGGTGGCGAATGTGTCGGAAAATTAAGAGTTTCCAGCCTACATTAACTATCTCTCGGCCGAATTTGAGACGCTGTGAGAGTGAATTTAGGCCTCTATGACATGCAGCTGGCGAATGTGTCGGAAAATTAAGAGTTTCCAGTCGACATTAACTATATCTCGGCCGAATTAGAGAGGATATGTCGTACTAAAACTCTCTACCGGCGAAAATGCGAGCATAGCTAACCAGCGATTTTTTTCCGGCGCAGACAGGAACGGCCATGGGGGGCGGCTCGCCCCCCCCCCCCCCCGGCCCCCCCCCCCACTAGCCTCGGGCCTGCCACCAACTGACAAAGCTGTAAAGATGAACTTGGAACGAGCCTATATAACTTCAATTAAAAGAATGCTTCCCAGCCCTGGAATCCGATCCACCAGACTTAAGGCGGCTACAGATCGACCTTGCGACGCGACTTAACTGTCGGCGACTATCGTAGATTGCACTCAGATCAAATTCATCAATGATCGCCGACCAGTTGCTTTCGGTCGTACGATTGAACGCGAGCGCGCTCACATCGACACCGATACACCGACTTGTGGCGTCCTCGCGAATAGATCATGTGACTCGTTCAAAATGGCGCCCCACAAAATATGCCTAATTATTCCATAATCTCCATCTAATTAGCGAAACTATTTTGAGAAAGTAATTTAAATTAACTCGAGGGATTCAAATTTTTGTTTATGATTCTATTTGATGTGATTTATATTCCTAAATTTTAGATTTATCAACAAAGGCTTTATGTCAACATATTACAAAAACGTCGTAGACAGGCAGCTACAGCAGTCGCGTTGGCCGTTTATCTAGGCTTAGAAGAGAAGCAAAAAAAAAAAACGAATTTGGAAGAAGGATTGGCAATCGGGCTTTCTTCTCCTTCGGCCGTCCACGAGGTCGCCATTTTGATTTTTCATTCGCCGCTCTGATTGGCTAAAATTTATAGCGCAGTCGGCAACCGATCGTAGAAACGCACGCATCGACGATGACGAGTCGGCGACTGGTTCCGTCGCGTCGTAGAAGTAGAACATGTTCAACTCCTGCGACTCAGTCGCCGATCGTGAAAAACTGTCGCACGACGGTCGTAGCTAGACTCAGATCGACTAGAATCGGCGACTGAAATCGTGCGACGATCGGCGGCAGTCGCCGGAAAACCAGTCGGCGACCAGTTGAGTCGCGTCGTAAGGTCGATCTGTAGCCGCCTTTAAGTCCACTAGACTACGACTGAAGTGAGGACTCTTCCTCCTTCCCTCCCCCAAAACTAGTACCCAGAATCATAGGCGTAGGAGCTCGATGACAGTTAGGGGGAGGAACCCGAAATGCCCGAATCCGATCCACCAGACTTAAGTCCACTAGACTACGACTGAAGTGAGGACTCTTCCTCCCCCCCCCTCCATCACTAGTACCCAGAATCATAGCTTGATTAAATATCTACGACACATTAAACCCCATTCCACTTTAAAGAATATGTGTGATTTGATTCTGATATACATTGACTTTCAGTGAAGATCTCTACTCGGGTCACAAGATGAAATGGGTGTGAATGTTTTTGTATTTTGATTACACGTTACTATTATCTCAATTATTTCAGCCTACTCTTTCTAAATTTCAACTAAGACTTGTGGATGACGATTTTTCGTCTCATTAGACAGACTCGATACACTTATCTTGTCAGGTTCGTGAGCTTTGTCTTTGGCAAGTGAGTCGCGGGCTTTACGAATATCTAAGGTTTTCGTGAGCCCATGAATCCGAGTCTTCAAATCCGACTACACGGTCCCTACCGATGCAGGCCCGTAGCTAGCTAACAATTGTTAGGGGGTGGGGCAAAGGCGTCTAGGGTGTATATATATATCTATTCTACTTACTGTATATGTTTGTGATGTTTTCACTTTTCCAAATTCCTTATTAAGACAGTCCACAGTTTTAATGTATTTATTTCCAATTGTCTATATGTATCACTGGCTTCATGAGGCGATGAACCTTCTTGACATTAAGCGTTCTAAAGTTAGCCCCACCCCATCGCCTTTCCGAAAACATTAATAGAGGCCACAATTGTAAATCTTGGGTTGGGGGTTTTCTTTCTTAGATGAGGGGTGAATCATTAGGAACACGGAGGATGAACCTTGTTATTGTGATAGTCTAAAAATTTGGAACCGATTTTGATGCATGTTTATAACACAATGACCTTGGTTCCTTTCGATATTTGCGGCCATCGGATCTTATCTTCTTGAATTGTGGTCCCTCTGGAGGTCACAATTATTATCCGATTTAAAAATACTTTTGATTTTATCACCATTACACCATAATGAAGGTTGAGTTCAAATTTCGTGATAATCTGACCGCAATTGTCGGGCAAAATGGCCGCCACTTGTACGCGAATAGTGTAAACATATGGTATATCAAGGTTGTGGACCCTGTAGAGGTAACAATTTTAATTTGATTTTGATGAAACTTGAAATGTATGTTTATGACCTAAAGATCTTGGTTCCTTGCGATATTTGCACATATCTGATCGTAACTACCTGAATTATGGCCCCTGATTATACGAGAAATCGCCTTTTTTAGCTTGTGGTCTCTCTGGAGGTCACAATTATTATCCGATTAAATAAATGTTTGATTATATCACCGTTATACCATAAGGAAGGTTGAGTTCGATTTTCGTGAAAATCGGATCAAAATTGACGGACAAAATCGCCGTTTGTACGTGAATAGTGTAAAAAAATATGGTATATCAAGGGTGGGGACCCCATAGAGGTCACAATTTTTATTCGATTTGGATAAAACTTGTAATGCATGTTTGTAACCTTAAGATCTTAGTTCCTTGCGACATTTTCACCAATCGGATCGTAACTTCCAAGATTGTCAGAAAAATCGCCTTTTTTAGCTTTTGGTCCCCTTGGAAGTAACAATTATTAACTAATTTAAAAAAAAGTTCGATCGTATCACAGTTACACCGTCAAAAAGATTGAGTTCGAATTTCGTGGAAATCGGACCAAAATTGCCAGAGAAAATGGCGCCCCTGTCCGTCCATCCACTATTCTAATCCGATTTTGACGAAACTTGAAATATATGTTTATCCCAAAAAGATATCGACTGCTTTTGATATTGGCATGTATCGGATCAAAATTTCATGGATTATGCCCCCTGATTGATTCGAAAAATCACGTTTTTAGCTCGTGGACGCTATAAAGGTCACAATTTTGAACCGATTTTGATGAACCTTGAAATGCATGTTTATAACCAAACGATCTTCGTTCCTGTCGAAATTTGCGCATATCGAATTGTAAATTCCTGAATTGAGTATGATTATACGAAAAATCGCCATTTTTAGCTTGTGGTCCCTTTGGACGTCACAATTATTATCCTATTTAGAAAAAAACGTTTGATTATATCACCGTACACTATACTTTAAGGGCAAATTTGACAAAAACTGCCGAACAAAATGGCCACCACTTGTACGCGAATAGTGTCAAAATATGGTATCTCAAGGTTGTTGACCGAATTTGTAAAACATATTTACGAATGTCAGACCAAAACCTCCTAGATTATTACCTCTTATTGTATGAAAAGTCGCATTTCTAGGTTGGGGACTGTCACACCATAATGATTGTTGGCTTCGAATATCAAGAATAGCATCCTGTCAATGGATATTTTAACTGCACGCCAATGTGCACACGTGAAAATGTGGGCGTACCCTGCCTGGCACACACCGGCCTGTTTTTTGATAAAGATATAACAACCGCTAGCACACAATAAGCTGATACCCTGACATTTTTGCCTGGTGCTTGCCTCATGGATGTTTGTCGTGTAATCCAGTATTTGTTTAGAAAGATTAGGTATCTATAATTTCAATATATACCAAATTTGCCATGCTTTTATTGGAAATAACCACCCGATAGATACTTTCGGGACAATGTATCTGTTTATCTTAACTTACTGGGGACATTATATTATGTTAAGGATTATTTTTCTTTTATTTATATGTTTACAGCATTGGTAAATAGGGCTTGGTTTTGATTACTTAAAACTACTTCTGGAAAACTTAATACTCCAGTTCTTGTGGGCGAGATCACAAATAATTTACTTATTTTTGTTCTTTTTTTATTTTACAGATCAGTGTGAGTGATATATGAATACCATTAGATGGTAGAGAATGATGATGACTATATTGATGGCTGAAGATGGGACAGTTTATACCTATAACAGATGTTCATATTCTAAAAAGCAAATCACAACTCTGGTTGATTTTTTACTCAACGCCTCATATCTACCCCAATATAGTTTTATAATCTGCATTTTATTCGGTTAAACACTGGACGACTAGAAAGGTGAACAGGGTGGTTCTGAACCGGACTTTTGGGTGGCTAGTAATTGTTTGAAAAATGACTTAAAACGGTAAAGGTCGAATAGAAATTCTAGCATTATTCTGAGTAGCCAGTGGGCGATCTAATTTATTCAATTTTACTAAAGAGCACCAAATACAGACTAAATACTACCAAATACCAACATATACTACCCCAATATAGTGAAAAACTGACCAAATACTTCAAATATATTAAACAAACTTGAGTTAATTCGTGGAAAACTTGCAAAAACGTATGGCAAAAGTGATGGCCAATGTCTCAATGTTCCCGTTACCTATCTTGATCACCCAATACTAACAAAATAGTAACCCCTACTATCAGAAATCATTCCATTTCTGTAAACAATTTATCCAATTTTGTCGGATTTGGATAATAATTGTATGTGGTTGATTTTGTAGCATTGGCTTGGAATTGGGAGATATTTGGTACTAATACTATAAAAAGACTCTTCCAGTTTATCGTAAAAATGTAGTTAATTCCTCAGATAAACTCAATGGTAGTTTCTGAGAATAATGAGGTAGTTTATGGTTGTATTTCTAACAATAATGAGTTTTTTTGTGGTGGTATTTGGTAGTATTTATTAAGTAAATCATAGCCAAGTATGAAAAAAATGATGTTGTAGGTATTTTGCAAATTTCCTTCAGACGAATTTGCATTGAAACCATTTGGAAAGAAATGTGTTCCTGGTTTCTGTAATTCTGTGATAATTTTGACATAGCTAAGACCGCAGTAAGAAAATGACATCGGCAATGAAAGGTGATATTTTTGACAATAACAGTCCCCGCTTTCCAGTTCATTGCATTGATGTGTTAATAATGATATATTCAATTAAATTGCTCTAGTTTGTAAATGTACAGTGACAGACATTCCTTTGGTGTCTAAAAAAACCTAAACGTATGCGTTTAATAGGCCACGGAAGTCAAGCGGTTCGGGGAACTGTGCTTGTTATTAGCATGTCTCGGGTTCTAGTCCTGACGGAGGTCGAGAAGAACCTTTGGGGGTTTTCAAGCCCAGTACCCACTTGCCATGGGTTGTAACAATATCGCGTCTTCTTCGGACCTGAAGAGCAGGGCTAGAGATCCCCCAGATCCTAAGTTAGACTCGTGCATCTTGTTACATAATTCTGTTAGCCTTGTGATCGTCTTTTCTTCTCCTTTCACGTTGTGTACTTTTACTGGTTCCTTATTACTCAAGACGTTCGTCTTCTCAGTTAAAACAAATGCCAGAGTTCGTTTTCACCTTTTATGTAGCATATATAGGTATATATACAAGCAAAGTACAGATTACAATTACAGTTACTATTAGCTAAAACTCTTCCCAAACCTAGCTAGCTAGGCTAGCTAGGATATCTTAGATCGTACCCTTCTAACAACTAATCGAAGTCTGGCGAATTCGCACCAGAAGCATGATTTTGTATCTGATGGATTTGCTCATTAAATTATCTTATTGGTCAGATATGATGTTAATAAGTATAGAGATTGGTCAATTGAGCCCATTACGTCAACAACCCACCCTTATATGGTAGAATGGAAATTTACAAACGAACATTCCCATGAAATATCTGTTAACCTGCTGTTGACCATATAACCAGTTATGTTTACATATAGAATCAGTTCTACACTCTTTTTTATACATAAATATGTCAATTAACTCTAAGTTGATCTCAGTACACACCAGATATTAAACTAATATGGGTGAAACATAAAGCTATTCTATCTCCCCCTTTAATGTCTATAATCTTAAAACAATGTCCCCACGTCTATATTGCTACAATCCTTCCCCCTTTAAGAATATATATAGAATATAGATATTTTAACTAATTATGCACGCATCTGGGAAATATAAATGATTACCATACTATAAAAGAAATCTGTGAAAAACAAACACAAATAATCAACATCAAAAATCAAAAGTTGCATGCAAAAAAAAAAAAAAAAAAATCTCCAAAAGTTCATCAATGTACTTCAAAGTCCTATGAAAATTCACTTTAATCTAAACCTAAACACAGAAAACACAAATTGTCTTTTTAAAATCTTGAAGTGTCCTAATTTCAAAGCACTATAACACATCACGTAATATTTTCAAAGTTCAGTTTCACATTAATGTCTGCATCAGGAACTCTCAATTTGGTAAACTGGTAAACCATATCTTCTTGGAGTTGTAGTGGCCATCCTCAGCTACCATAGTCTCAAGTTGAAAACTTTCTTCGTCTCTTCTCGAAGGACGATTGGTTTGTACAAGTTTATTCGTCAATCAAACATGTCATTGAAATCAGACCATAAACTAACTATTTCTAAATTATTTAAACTTTATTGTGCTATTAATCTATTATTATATTAATATTTTATTCCGAAACTTACTATCAAATATTTCTCTAATTAAAATTAAACTTTATTTAATTATTATAAACTTTGATGTGTCCCTTTAACTTTAAATTGTCAGTCATTTTGACCTCTTGACCTTACTTTAATAATCTACAATTTTATAATGTCATAATTCAAGAATTAGGTTTTTATCATTTCTGTTTCTGTTTATCGAATTCCGCCAAAACAATTACAATATTATTTATAATTGCGTTTACGTTTGTTTTAAAATTCCTAGTGTTAGTTTATATTTCTCCTACGGTAATGTGACCTTTTTTGACCTAATCATTTACAATTTTAACTGCAGTTTTTTATAAACATTACCCACTATTACATAAACATTCCTACCAGACTGACACTGACACAAGCTGAGCTCAAACTCATGACAATACCAGACTATAATTTATTTAGAATAAAATGTCAATCAAATATGGCCAGTAAATGAAAGACCTTCCATTTTATCCTACAGTACGAGGCCAAACCCCATGTTATTTAATTTATCCAAATCTTATTTAGAATCATGCTCCAAGCAAGTGACGTGCACTTCACTCCCTCAGAACACAAATCCACATTTATACAAACATGACAGTCATAACCTATCTGTAAATACCCCAACAATAATATACCTAGCTGTGAATCACACATAGTACATTATATCTTAATATATATCATTCGATACAGTGACTATTACACACGTCATATTTACACCATGTAAGAACCTATGGTATAAAAATATTAGACCTCATGTCCAATTACACCATCTAATCATCGCGTATTATTTATTTATTTCGGTTAACCAGGTATATAATAGCAAAATATATTAAACGTAGCCTATATATCACGTTTATAAGCAAAAAAATAATTACATAAAATTATATGCGTACCAAAATGCACCACATATTCACTACACTTTCCTACAAAGTGTGCTATTCTTATCTTTACCACCTATCAAACTCGTATTAATGACTTTGTGATATTCACACAATTGAACGAGCCAATAATTTCAGTTGTTTTTTTTTCTCAGGAAAACCATACCTACATCCCGAGATTTTAACCACATGGGATTTTAACATAACCTAATCCCTAAATTTAATTAAATGGGATCTTAACATAACCTAACTCTTTATTCAAAAGCTAAATTACCATAACTTTGAAATCTGGACTAATAATCTCAAAATTACCCTACTCTACGTATCTACACGTAACCACATACATGGACAACACAAAAACACAAATTATAGCAATTCACTTTGTATTCAAAAGTTGAATTACCCCATTTAGTCTTTCTCGACTAAAACCCTAATTAATGAGACTTTGGACAAGGATCTCAAAAACTAGATTATATACGAAAAACACATTTTAACGAATTTACAGTAGCGAGCACAGCCATCTTGAAAAACTAGAGTTTAACACTCGGAAAATCTTAGATCTGCCGCCTAGCCACTGCAATCCGGAGACAACATTAGTTCCTATTTTTTTTCCTTACTTCGTTTCTTTATCCTTATGAATTCTTAGTTATATGAAAGAAATTTTTTTTTTTTTTTAAAACCTACTCTATAGAGACCTTCACTTTAAACTTGTATTACTGGAATTAACTATAGGTCATATTGACCTCGCAATATACATACTACACATGTTTATCAAACCTATCAATCAAAACTTATGAATGAATATAATTTATTCTCCTACAATTAAATTTAAATATATAGCTTCAAAATAGATTTTAAACCTAAGCGAATATTATTTGGTCATTAAACAATTTTATCATATTTAATTTAACAAACAAAATGTATTTACCAAGATTTTTGGACCATCATCATCAGGTTTTCGTATTTCCACCAAAATTCCCCCCGTCTCTGGATGTACAGATCTGGTTTTGTTTTCGTCTGTGAACGTCTTAAACCATGTATTTTCTTTCTAAAGTGACGTCTTAACCCAAAGGTCGAAACTTGCACGGCATCAAATGAGATATGTAACAATATCGCGTCTTCTTCGGACCTGAAGAGCAGGGCTAGAGATCCCCCAGATCCTAAGTTAGACTCGTGCATCTTGTTACATAATTCTGTTAGCCTTGTGATCGTCTTTTCTTCTCCTTTCACGTTGTGTACTTTTACTGGTTCCTTATTACTCAAGACGTTCGTCTTCTCAGTTAAAACAAATGCCAGAGTTCGTTTTCACCTTTTATGTAGCATATATAGGTATATATACAAGCAAAGTACAGATTACAATTACAGTTACTATTAGCTAAAACTCTTCCCAAACCTAGCTAGCTAGGCTAGCTAGGATATCTTAGATCGTACCCTTCTAACAACTAATCGAAGTCTGGCGAATTCGCACCAGAAGCATGATTTTGTATCTGATGGATTTGCTCATTAAATTATCTTATTGGTCAGATATGATGTTAATAAGTATAGAGATTGGTCAATTGAGCCCATTACGTCAACAACCCACCCTTATATGGTAGAATGGAAATTTACAAACGAACATTCCCATGAAATATCTGTTAACCTGCTGTTGACCATATAACCAGTTATGTTTACATATAGAATCAGTTCTACACTCTTTTTTATACATAAATATGTCAATTAACTCTAAGTTGATCTCAGTACACACCAGATATTAAACTAATATGGGTGAAACATAAAGCTATTCTATCTCCCCCTTTAATGTCTATAATCTTAAAACAATGTCCCCACGTCTATATTGCTACAGGGTAACGTCCGTGTAGCTGGCAAGGGAAGTGTGTCTGGTCGTTTGGATGTGACGAAGAACCGGGGTCCATCCATGTCACATTGACGAGTACGCAAGATAAATCTTAACGGTCGGAATTAGAGCAAGAGTAAGCAGAATTACCACCACTTGGCTAAATTCTCCATTCTCAAATTTTAAGCGGAACCGTAGTGAACAAAATATAACCATGTGTTAGTCTCAAAATGACTTGAGTAAATATCTACGAGACATTAAACCCCCTTCCACTTTAAAGAATGGGTGTGATTTGATTCCGATATACATTGACTTTCTGTGACGATTTCTACTCGGGTCACAAGATGAAACGGGTGTGAATGTTTTTGTATTTTGTATACAGGTTACTATTGGTAACATACTAATTTATTAACCATACTACCACCCATCATGAGTTTACTGATGTTATGAAACGTCATTCTCGCAGTCCAGATTGCATTATAGAGAACATCCACTTTGTCAGATTTTGTATATAATCGATGGACTCGCTGTCGCTCATTTTGTTTCGGATACCCACAAACTATTTCTCTAGTTTATCTCCACGAAGAGTAGTTGTAGTGTCTGAAGATCCATATTTATTATGTCATAGATATTTCAGGGATACAAATGCCGTAAATATCATCCTGCTGCACACCATGTTCAACGATGCGATGAAACAGAAGATGTTGTGACAATGTTGATCTGTTGAGGTTGTTTGGTTTTACTGGAGATATTTTCTAGAGACCTGTTTAGTTTTCTCCATGCAGCCGTTTGTTTTGCGATCCGTGATGTTCCTGTCTTCGCTTATTTTTTTCTGATATTCTCGGAATCCTCCCAATCAGTGTCTCTAGTTTATTATAGAGGGCAGTTGTAGAGTGTGAAGATCAACATTTGTCAGTTACTGCTTAAAGCCATATAGACAATACAACAGAAGATGGGGTTTATGACAATGTTGTTCTTGTTTGTATTATTGTTGTTTGATTTACTTCTTAGAGATTTACTAGTGATTCACACTATGGTACCGACCTTTCTTATTTTGTTATAGTTTATTTCTAATGTGTGCACATCGTTTCTGGTTGTTTTCTTCTTGCTTTCTTCTGTGGTGATTTCTGGTGTCGCGTGGATCTCCGGATCCCGTTATTTCTTACGAATTGTAGTTGGCAGTCCATGTATAATCTATGGTTATGGACTTTGGATATCTTTCTGATCACCAGTTATCTCAAAGAAGGAGAGTATTAAAATTCGATTTTTATTGTGGTCTTGTAAGGTGTAAATTTGTCATAACCTCATCCCAGCTATACAAGATGAAGACGACATAATACAAGATGGAGACCACTCAAGATGGCCGACTTCTGATTTACAACCTTGATGGTTTTATCGGTTGTTATAAGTGGCCTGGTAGATTTCATATGGAGTAAAGAAGATAGAACAGACAGACAGTGTATTCTACTGTTTCTCTTTGTACCCTTTAACAAAATTGAAAATATTTAGGCTTGTTCTGTCTATTTGACTACGATAAGAAATTGTCACTTAAATTCAATGTATATCTGAATCAAATCACATCTGTTATTATACACTTAACGTGTTGTTTGGGTGTATTAGTCATCGCCACTCGTCCGTCAACAATTTATTGTTAAAACTAAAAGCCGTGAAGGCTAGATTTTTTGAATATTTCTTTCAAGCTTTTTTATGAAGGGGGTGGGGGATCTCCCCTCGCCTTCTACGAAAACCGTGCCAATTGTATATGTCATGAGAGGATGAATTCTATTGGTATTTAGCATTCCACGACCTTCAGTTGCCACCTTGTTTTCAAATTTGGTTTGGGGATTATGAAAGAACAATTTATGGACACCCTACAGGATTTTGACGGAACTTGAATTATAGGTTTATCTTCAAAAGATCTGGGTTCCTCTTAATATTGACACGTATCGGACTGTAATTCCATGGATTTTTGGCTTGTGGACACTGTAGAGGTCATAATTTTGATTTGAATTTAATTATATTCTATTTATGTTCGCGCATATCGGACCCTAGCTTCCTGGATTATGGCTCCTATTGTACCAAAATCGTATTTTAGCTTGTGGACCCTCCAGAGGTCACTAATTTTATCCTATTTTAAAAACGGACAAATTACAGTATTTGTCCAGTTTAAATTTATTGATGTTACATACAGTATGGAAACAGCTTCCAGAATTTACAGTTCATTTCTTGTATTCAACATTATTTATAATTCCCACTCCTTCGTTGTTCTGAGGAGAGGGGGGGGGGCAAATGGCTAGCGAGAGGGGTTTTACATAGGCTAAGCCTGTTCCCCAATCCCATTCAGAAAACTTGAATAAAATATTTAAAAAAAAAAAATGGCTAGCACGTGCGCGCTGTATCATAAGGTATGTCATTGAGTAAACTGGCGTGGTTTCGATTTCCCTACATATTGTTATAGATATGGTAAATATTTATATCGTTAATGAGCAGAGCAGTAGAACGTTAAACCCCATTTCATTTATATCATTATAGATATAGTATATTGTTATAGATGTGGTAAATGAATATATAGTATTGTCATAGATATAGTAAATATTGTTATTGACATAGTATGTTCTTATATAGATAAAGTAAATATATTGTTATCTTTGAATGGCATTTAGTGAAAGTGGTATATAATAACAAACAGCTTTATGGATAACATTCACTAGGTTTATTAACTGCAACGTTTCAATGAGGACACTCTCAATATATTGTTATAGATAAAGTATATATATTGTTATAAATAAAGTAAATAAATATTCAAATTGTTATAGATACGGTAAATTATTTTAATATATATATTTTAAAACTCTTGTTTGTATTTGTCTATTGCACGGTTGATCTTATTGATTTTATATAGTATATTACACTGTCAGTTATGGATCTAGTAAGTATGGATAATGTAATAGTTATATTTTTTAAAGATATAGTAAATATTTATATCATTATACATGTATATATTATATATATATATATATAAATAGTGTTATATATATGGTAAATATTTTTATAGTTGTAGATATAATAATTATTTTTTTTGATATAAAGTATATTGTTATATGCTTATAGATATGTTGTTATAGATATAGTGAATATTTATGTTGTCATGGATCTGGTAAATATTGATGTTTTCATAGATATTGTAAATATTGGTATAGTTAATAGTTGATATTTATATTGTTAAAGATATAGTAAATATTTATATAGATATAGTAAAAATTTAAATTGTTATAGATATAGTAAATATTTATGATGTTATTGATATCGTAAATTTTAATATTGTTATACATATATATTTTTTATCGTAATGGATATAGTAAATTGTTATAGATATATATTGTTATATAGTTAATATTTATATTGTTATAGATAAAAAAAAATTTTTTAATATATATATATATATATAGTTTTAAAATCGTGTTTAATTTTATGTATGGTGGTGAAAATTCCATACATCATTTGTTCATTGCAAGGTTGATCTTAAGTCTGGTTTCCGTTTGTCTGAATCAGCAGCATCTATAGACAAAGTATGTCCGTGTAAGATATTTGAGTAATACCCCCTGTCCCGAAAATAAGTTGAAAGTGCACATATAAGAATCTTATAATAATTTATACTGCTAAATATAAAAACGAAGAGCCCCACATTTCAAATTGGCAATTCACAATTGTCCGATAAACAAGAAAGGGTTCATGTAGTTATTAGATAAGTCACCCCCGTTACATCACAACATGGACCTTATATTATAACCCTGGGCCAAGCTTAACACTTAGCCTACTCTAACCCAAAATCCACATATGACGTCATAAAATTTCCTATTACGGTATCTAGACTTCTTCTTGAAATTTCCCCTATAACCCACTGCATGGTATTCTCTCGTCTTTAGTGTTCACCTACCAACCTATATGTAACGTAATGAAGCGTGATATGAGAGACTTACTTTTTTCCCACATCAGCGTTTCCGTCTACTCCAACCCCAAGAGATCCCTAATAAGATTGTGAATATCGCAAATAGTTTAATTTCGTATCACCCGAACAAGTAGATGGTGTTCTCGCCAGGCCAGCGCCCCATTCTTCATCACTGACAAGTGGAAATCAAGATGCAAATTCCGGCGTGGTTTTCCTTTGTCAGTGGTGCAGGACAGAGGGCCTGACAAGGGGCAAACGAGAAAGTATAGTCGTTCTGATTGGACGAAAAACCGAGGTTCGTGCAAGCATTGACGTGCACGTGCACGATCCTTTGACAAATGGAATTCGAAATAAGAGTAGGCCGCAGTGCCGCTGTCGGGACAAAATTTCACTCATATCACACTATGTCTGGCGTATACCTGTCTTCATTAGCCCGGCCGGACTAGGATAGTAGGACGTTAAACCCCATTACATTTAATTTCTATACATTGCCCGATGGCGAAGGGGAGGGCACTGTTATTAATGGATTGTATAAAAGAGCAGCCTATGTATTCTTTCAAGCTTAGGTTTAATTACTCACCCATTGCGTCACCCATAGAGTGTTTAACATAACTTGCTTGGCGTAGCCTAACGCATACCCCCACCCACCCAACAATGTCTATGCGTGGCCTATGTTTTTTTTTCGGTGTTTAGGGTTTTCTTCGCTATTTTTCGATTTTTTACGGAATTTTTAGATATTGTGCAGCCGCCCAAAGAATAGCTCGAACGTGCTTATTTCCGTCAGTTATAATTTTGAATCTTGGTAAACAAACATATAAAGTAAATGTTATATCCATATTTTTCGTAAAGATACATTATGTGAGATTTAGCTCCCACACTATGTGACATGCAGGGCTATATGAATATGTGGTTATAAAGGTTTTAATCTTAAAGGGCTAATCCAGATATTTGTTTTGGGAATAAAACTGCTTAATTTTGTTAAAATCCCTTAAAATATTCGAGTCAAGGGCCGAGCAACTACTTCAGTATTTATAATACGTTTTCAAACGACTTAAATCCGTCAGTCTTCATCTGGAATTTGAGTCCAGTGCCTCAAGGTGTATTTTGTGGTATCTGGATTAAACCCAACATCTTTTTAATAAAAATAATGTGAAGTTGAAATTTGCCTTTCTCTATCAAGTACGGCACACGGGTTATTCACTGCATAACCCTCTCAAGTAACCGTAATCGGTTATAAGGTCACCCAACGAAACAATTGACCCGAAATCTTAAAAGGGTTACGTGTCTGGATAAGCAGTTTTGACGTTCACGTCCAAACGACTCAATATTTTAAGTTGAAATTTTGAGACAAGATAAATACACCATTCCTCTATATTTTGGCGTTATATTTTCATACATTCTCAGACCTTTTTTTTTTGAGCCCCTGTTTAATTCGGGATTGTCCCTTTAAAAGATTACCGTAATGTTCTATGACTGAGAGACAGGAGAGATTTAACATCGCAATCAGTGGTGAGAATATTACTAGTCTGAGACCAGACCCCGATGTCACAAAGCATTCTCGACTTTCAATCACTGTTGATGAGAAACATCTTTGATCCAGAAACAGAAACCCTTGCACATATCTTATTTGATAATAAAAACAAAAGAAGTTTTATAAAGGGCTATATTTTAGTTTTAGTAAATTCTCAACTTAAGTCTGGGAAAGCTTTGCGAATTTTTCTTTTGAACAATATCGGAATTGGAGGTTAACCACCGTCAAATTATTCAGCATTAGCACGAGACAAAGTATAACTTACTCTTTCCATCACATTATTTTTCAAATAGTTTCCCATTTGGAAGTCATGTTACTATTATGTCGATTTTGACCCTTGTTGTATCGATGTCTTATTTACCCCTATTAGGATTTATTACTACAGTATTATGGACTGTAATCAATCTTGGACTTCATGAAGAAAATATTTAACTGTATTAAGAATGGTAAAATTTATAATATTGGTACAATATTTTCTATGGTTATGCATATAATAATACAACCGACATACATTATTACCTGTATAGGGTCCACAAACAAATTATGGACGGACAAGGGTGACGACAATATATGCCCACATGGAAATGTGGACATTTAAAAACTTGAACACTCTCCCAATACCATAAATCCTGTCTACACTATAATTTTACTTATATCCCATATATACATCTATTGTAATCTATATCACACTATTCAAGACTACCTACTATGATAATACATTCACAAAATACATTCAAAATATACAAACTAATTCACTCATGAGTATACCATTATATTTATATAAAATATTTACCAGCCTTGGGCCCTATATATGTTTATAATTGCACCTGGGTAGGTTATTATGGGTAAGTTTTTAAATTAATTTAATTCTTAATGATAAATGAATTAATAAATTATTGCGTCACATCACGTATAGTATTCACTTCTAAAGAATTCTAACATGGAAGAAGTTCAGATTTAAAGCTATGATACTAAGCAGCGTTCACACTGGCCTTTAATACGCATTGGAGCTTTAATACGCTTCAGGTGTTCACACTAGGAACCCGATAATACGCATTGAACCCGTATTAACAAGTACGGTTATTAATGCGTATTCCGTGCCGCTTTAACTAATTCGAATTGGTTACATCGCTTGGTCACCGCAGTATGAACAGCTTAATACGTATTAAACTGGAATCCCGCGTTACGCATGCGCAGTTGAATTTTGCCCACTAACTTCCGTTTTACGTCGTGGGGAATACGTGTTGACATAAATGTCAGAGAAATTTGCGGATTATTTGATCTACGCGGCTGATTCTATTTTCATTCTCATTCATGTCCATGGGCGCACCCATCTTGGAAATAATTTGACCTTCACCTCTCGGGATTTGTCGGAGGCCCTCGGAATTAGTTTAAATCGCACCCGATAGATACCCTGGCGTTATTACGCATTGGGTGTGAACGCTCAAGAACCGGATCAGCAAGCGAATTTAAAGCGAATTAACGCAATGTGAACGGGTCATGTTTAAATCGCATTAACGAAACCGTATTCCGGAGTACGTATTCCGGAATACGGATCAGAACCGTGCGCAGTGTGAACGTAGCTGATGACCTGTTTTAATCTCAAACTTCATATGACATCGAGTTGTAATTGGATCCTATCAAATAAAATAAATTGTAAACGAAAATTAGGAGAGTCAAGTAACAACGAAGTGGCCTAATTTCTTACCTGATAACAACTTGGGAATAACTAAAACTATGTTTAATAAGCTAAAAATACTCTTCTCAATATTTTTTAAGTTTTAAGAACATTTGACATTCTATCGGTTATCTATGGTACGAACTATAGCGACACATAAATTGAATATATAAAATGGGCAATTATACAAGCTCAAGTGATAATAATAATGACAACATGCTGATAGTTAAAACGATAAGAATGGGTTTACTTATTCTAAACCCTTTTCGTTATATTAGGCCATTGATATGTATAAGGAATGAATTTGCTATTTGCTGGACGTTTTGAGATATAATGTCCAATTTTGGTTTACTAATTTCAAATGATTCGATAATAGCGTCAGTGCGTCTCCTGCAAATAGATTTATCCTTAAGTACACTCACAAACAGTTGATGTTTTGTTGGGGTTTCTTTTTTAAAATAAACAAACAACTAATCTTCAATTACTGGTTATATCAATGTCTTTCTTGAACACCCAGTAACTTCCACTGAAACCTGTATTTCATACACACATCCAGGGCTTTATAAGTGTGTGATTATTCCATAAACTATATTTCATCATCTCTAGTCCAAACAAATTGTTTCAGATTGAGAGCCAGTGCTTTTTCTGGAATAGATGAATAAACAACTTAGAAAGTGATTTGATTTTATACACGTGGCGGACCTACATTTCTGGGGTCACGAAGCTTGAACTGTTAAAGAGCCCTTCGCAACAGCAACACGTTTTAGATGAACACTGTGATCAATGGGTTTGTTACATTGTTCCATGGCAGAAGTTCAAAAAACTTCATACAAAATCCCACTCATCTTATTGAATAGGAATTTCATTCATAGCTCCTATTTCCACTAGGGATATTTCCAGAACACCAATGTAGGGTGCAGTAACGGTCTGACCATTAATTAAATATAAAGTTTTGAAACATTGTGGCCACTGGACTAGAGCCCTTAAGCCTAAGCTTCAATAGTTTCATAGTAGATCCACCTCTATACATTAATAATAATATGTAAAGCTCACTTAGTTTTCCACGGTGGAGATGCCATCAATTCGGCCAGGCCGGAACACAAGTTGAACAATTTGCTTTTATGCCTTTACCGGAAGTACGGCATATATATATGCTTATGGCGTTGTATTTTATTACACTTTATTTGATATTAATTTTTCTTTAACATTGATTTAGCATTTGATAATGTTGTATAATACCATATGCCTGCGTTCATTTATTTTCACCTTTCTTATCATATTTATCATTTAAATGGTTTAGCTTACCTGAAATCTCTTTACATACTTTTTCTCTTTAATTTCCTGGTGCTCCCACTCTGGTGATATACACAGAGATATTCTCTGAAGTGAAAAAAATAAACAAGTAACGCTTTTAAAATCTTGTACGGCCAAGTCTGCCGACAGAAACTAATCTTGGTGACGCCACTTAGCATGAAGCATTCAATGTTCTTATCATGGGGATGAAACGTAAAATATTTGATCGTGTTGGGATGATTTATAAGAGTTAAACAAGTTGACATTCATGATTCTTCAGCATTGTTCCATTTGTCATTGTTCCGGGACGGAGTGCCTGGTAAAAAGTATTCTCTAGTCGTTCGAATGGGCTAAAAAAGCGACCCGTTCACACGCTAGCGTTCACGCAAAAGAGACCTTGGCAGATGGAATTAAAAACACGCAGCTGTCCAACCAAAATTGTCTGCACTGCATGGCCCATACTCGTTTGTATAATTCCGGTTAGTATACTGAAAAGTAGGACGTTAAATCTATTTAATTTCATTTTTTTTCCTCAATCATAGTAACAGAAAGACTAAGTAATGCGATGTTTATGTGTACATGTAGTACATCAGCCTCACATTATATTAACTGAGAAACTTTCTAGTCTAGACCCAGTCCTAGATGTCATGTTCAAAGGGCGTATGGTTTTATTCTTTGGAACCCTTAAGGAGTTTAAAAACATATACATGTATATTAATGTAATACGGGTGCATTTAAATTGATTTATTTTCAATTTTTATTGTTATTATTTCATTTCTAATCAATTATGTTTGGTGAATTACGCAAACAGTCTAAACTGAATAACAATCGTTTACGCTTATGGCCCATTCTTCGCGGTTTTTTTTTATTGTTATTTTATCATTTGTGAATCAGCCAAAAATATTCACTGCAGCATTGTGATTTGGATATCCTATTCTTTGTTCAATCCTTTTACTCCCGAAACAATAGGGTAAACGACTTGTGTACGGATTTTAGAGTGTTCATTGTGTCATAAATATGGGATATTAGGATCCGAAATTTTTTACATTACCAATATTGATTGAAATGGAGCAAAACTGAAGTCAATTTTGTATCTTAAATTTCGAATATTACGGAAAATATTAAGTTGGATATTTAGCTTCTTTAAAGTTGGGTTCAGAGCAAAGTATTTATCGGGTGGTTATTTCCAATAAAAGTATGTAAAATGTGGTATATATAGAAAGTAAAGACACCCAATCTTACTAAAAAAAATACTGGATTACGCGAAAAACGCCCATGGGGCGAGCACTGGGCAATATTGTCAGGGAATCACTAACTAGCAACTCAACAGGTTTTGATGGCTTATTGTCTGCCAGCTTAGGTCGGGGAGCATTTGTTATTTCTTGCTGAAATGGTTAGGCGGTTTGGGGACATTGAGTGTTGTCAACGTACAAAAGACTCTGCGATTAAAAGGTGTAAAAGGAAGTAGACAGAAATAACTAAGAATTTGCTCAGGCCTCAGTAAGTATGGTAAATGTACAGTAAGTATAAAGGATACATTCTGAAAAATGGGCCCTCCCACAATGAAGTTAAGTTGGCAGACATTGCGTCTAACAACAGCTTACTTATAGCTATTGGTATCCACGACGAAAGCAAAGTTTTGAAAGGGAATTGAAGCACATTTTTGATAGATTGGTTACTTGGAATATGTTTTAAGTCCACATATATCGTCAATTCACAAAGTTTGTACCCGGGAAGGCATCTTTAACGCCCGGTTTTCTTTGAACCATTATGAAAGGCAGTTTTTGTATCTTAAATTTCTAACACGTCTTATCAAGGGGATCACGGTGGCTAAGTGGATAAGGCGCTGGTTCGCTAGCCTGGAGGTTGAGTGTTCGATCCCTGCATTGGCCGAGAAAGTTCATCTCGATTTTCCGGCGTGATTTCCCCTTGTCAGTGATGCAGAAGGAGGGCCTGACAAGGACAGCTGCCTAGTCGTTCGGATGGGACGAAAAACCGAGGTCCCGTGTACAAATTGGAGTGCACGTAAAAGATCCCTTGGCAGTTGGAATTCGATATAAGAGTAGGCCGTAGCGCCGCTGCCCGGGCAAAATTTCCCTCATAGCACACTGTTGGCGTATGCCCGTCTTCAATTGGCCCAGGTTAGGTGCTTAAGCGTAGGACGTTAAACCCCATTTCATTTCATTCACGTCTTATCAAAATATAGTACTGACCTCTTTGAGACTCCCTGGTGTTGTGATCAGTTTATATATAGCATATCCTGGTATTAATAACATTATAGATAGAGCAATACACCAACCAATAATATTAGCATATAATGGATAGTTATATGTTTTATCTGATGACGTATATGATAATGGTACATAATCTATAATACTTGTTACAACTAGAATCTGAAATAAAAACATTACAGAAGCTAAGCCTCTTTGGTTTTTGTCAAATAACGTATTGAACGGGCTTGATTTGGCACATTATGTCGATTATAGTCATGGGGCAAGCTTTATAGATTACCTGTTTTGTTGCTAAAGATTAAACAAAGGAGGGCTTGTTTTGGGCGTTTTTTTTAAAAAAGGTTTGGCTGACTATCTCTACAGCCGAACATAACATCGACTTTATCTATAGACAATTTAAAAAATCAAAAAACAAAACAACGAATAAAACCGAAAAAGGTATTTCTACACAACACAAGCCATTTTTGGGTAATTATTTCTATATTATACTGATCGAGATTTCTCTGGTGAGAATATTTTTACAAGTTAACGATACCAAAATGTAGAGCTATTTTGATGATTATGATGACCATTTACGATTATATAGACAGTCACGTCTTTTTGATAAATGAAAACTATTTTTCCTTTTTGTCATTATTACAAAACATCTTACCAATAGCAAAATTGGACTAATAAACTTCCAGCATATCCTCCAATATAAACCTGGACGACGACCCGTCATTTGTTCTAGATCAGAACTAAACTGGTCAATACCTGCAAAATAATCATCCAAACCAGTTTCATACCAATCGAAAAAAGGTAGACATTATTCGTCTGTACATCCAAAATATAGGAGAATGTCTTCAATTTATAAATTGCATATAATGTATTTGATACAATGCACAATACAATTAGAATGTAGAACATGGTTTGAAATGCATCTAGTCTTGTCACAGAAACTGGTTAATTTCGGGTACACATAAAACGTTTAAGAGATACCGTATATTAGCGAAAGGTGAATTTTACCATAAAACCAGGAAACTGCTATTACTTGTGACATCACAGCAAACAATATGGAAGTAGCAGCTGCAAAATTATCTAAGATGTTGAAGACATATACACCACCCTGTAAAGCAAACAGTTCATTCAAACTCTAAACTTTGGTAAACTGTACATCTTAAAATCGTGGTTGGTATTAGATTAATTGTATGCGGATTAAGATGAAACGCCCTAATTAAGCTTATACACCTTGCATGTGTAATGACTGTCAATAAACGGGTAGGTAATAAGGTATACACGAATTGTAACCCTTTTACCGCGATCCCATGTTAGGCCGAACGTTTATCGACCACCAACACAATTTGATTGTCGTGAGCTATCAGATGTCATCTCCACCATAGCTCATAAACAGTGCCAGTTACGGTTGCTTTGGGGAACATGATGTTATAGTTCATTCACATAACAAAACCATTTATACATACCTCAGTAAGGCATGGAAGAGAGAAAATAAATGCCGAACTAACGACACAGAATGTTAAAATTTCTCGAGAATAACGATGTTTCATTTTGTTCTTAAGCTCATCGTTTAACCCTGTTAATGGAGATTCTAGACCACCAAACTGAAAATAAATATCAATGAAGTATGCATATGATTGTTGTAATTTTCTTAATAACCTAAATTCTTATAACTAAAATTATATCTCCTCAAATATATCTTACTATAAATTAGTCACTTTAGGGATCGTCACTCCAAATGTTAGGAAATCAAACTCTCATCTATATCGTGTTCACAAGCAACTTGTTGGCGGGACATAATAGGCCTACGCTCTCACTGAAATGTGGGCGCATAAAACTAAGTAGAAAACAACTTTTGGAAGATTGGGAAAAAAAGGATTTAGCCAATAACCGTACGTGTTTGATTATACACTATGTACTTACAGCACTATCTAAACCTAGTGTTATTAACATAAGGAAGAAGATCATGGACCAGAAAACTGAACCAGGTAATGTACCAACAGCTTCTGGATATACTATAAATACTAAACCTGGACCTGAAAAAACACATTCAAATATTACTATTCAGAGTTTGTTTTAATGCTACACTAAATTGATTTATTTCTTTTCATAAAGTAACATATTCCACCTCCGTAATCCTAAATCTCAACATAGTAAACATCTCATAATATCTAGGTTACTTTGGTACGCATGCATCCCAAGTATATACTCAAATTTAGAATTGCCGATTGTCATAATCCTACCAGGTTCAACACAATGTTAGGAAAATCAGATTGCCTGCTAAAATATCTCCTTATGACCCTTCACTATCTGGAATCTATTTGGTCTATTCAGATATAATTTAGTTTAATAAGACATTTACCTTCAGTTGCAACTTGGTCAATTTCTTTCTGTGATGTAAGTGACATATAACCAAGATAGGCAAATATAACAATTCCAGAAAATATACTGGTAAAACAGTTGACTGCCATAGTTATTATACAATCTCTGTAATGATGTAAAGGACTTAATACATAATAACTAAATGCAGTTGTAAACTATTACACGATTATACTGCGACGCAATAGATTTCGATTGGTTATCATAACCTCATCACCACATGTATATCATTGGGTAATCGCACGCTTTCTGTGCGATAGCATTTTGGTACGACGATTTCATTAAACATGACCTATTCTTCGTCGACTGAGCGATTGGCAGGTCGTAATTTCCTCATGAGATCTCCAGAGCCAGCAACATCTAGTACCTCATCAGCCATGAACGTTTCAGAGGGCCACATTCCCGTTTCCTCCGCAGGTTGCTCGGAAGTTTCCACGTCAGCTTTAGCTTTCCTTAACTGAGCACGTGTCGTGACGCAGCTATGATTGGTTATCTCGGAATTCTTACCATCGCCCATTATTGGTTTCAATACAACAATAGGATCGTGTGAAAGAAGTCATTTCCGAGTAAGAATTCTATCCTATTTGAATATGGGAGAGTGTCGACTGAAGGCCAATTTCAACTTCTCCCGTCACGAGTGGACATTCCAGATGAAGTTTGACCAGTAGGACAATTCGTTCAGAAACAGCTGTGACCTCAAAACCAATGACTGCTCAGTCCTGGTGTCGCGTAGAGTCTTGACACTTTTATGGGTACTTCCACCATCGGGCGAGATCTTATTGGTCAAAACGAGCTTTTCTTGGGCCTCATCTACCTTCAGATATTAATTTAGTCTCTTCCATGGATCTCACTTCCTGGTTTATGATAGCGTGACGCTCTCTGGGCAACACATTTGTAGCTCCGGTCAGCCTGAAACCTTTTCTATGAAGTTTCCATCACTAGGCCTTGATGTGGCCTAACTAACCACAATGGGCGCATTTTAGGATCTTTTTATTGGGATCTTTGGGATTTGAAAGTGAGTCACGTGACCGCCAATTGGGTGCGTCTGATGATGGCTTCTTTCTGATACTGATAGTAAAACTGCTACGGGGTGGCCGTTCGGGACTTGTTTCCGGCCATGAGTAATTTCGTACTGATCGGCTCGTTTCGACATCTTGTTCTCATTTCTGGTCCCATACTTTTTGAATTGCCCCATCAAACTCTTTGCACTTTCAGGGATCTGTACCATTGGTCAAATGTTTTATCCGGCTATTAAGCGAATTCGACATGCGTATGGCTTGAGTCGCGTTGTTCGTGACAGAACCCTTTGAAAGGGTTATAAAAGTGAAATAAAACATCAAATATATCACCAAATGATAAAATAATCAACTTAAATATAGTTAATATGTATATAAGTAATACCTACCTATAACAGTTATTAGTAAATTTATTATAACTAGAATACGCGATGTGAGTACCAAATCCTGCACCTACAGAGAACATCACTTGTACTGCGGCATCAATCCATACCTACAAAATAAACAATACTTATAATACAGCATCAGTATTTATTAGTATCTGCGAACTTACAGCAGATATTTAGGATACTTGTTTGAATTTTGCTTCGCTCTTAACAAGATAAGATATGAACATTACACCTTGCTTACTATAGACGTGTATATTAAAGCTGTCATAACCTACCTGAGGACTATTTAATCTAGATAAGTTTGGTTTTATAAAATATTCAATTCCTTCTACAGCTCCTGGTAGCATTAGGCCTTGTATTAGTAATATGGCTAATATAATGTATGGTAATGTAGCTGTTACCCATACCACCTATAATATAACATGACACCTTGTAATGCATAAGACAAATAATGTAGTCAACTTCCAAATACATGTAGCTGTTACCCATATAACACGAATAATATAAAACACCACCCAGAAAATTATATATACACAAAGTCGCAACACCTTTATTTGAATATAGTAAGATATGTTAGCTATTTTAGGTTCTGGAAGCTATTCAGTCTTTCAAAACTGGAAGCTATTCAGTCTTTCTAAACTGCAAGCTATTCAGTTTTTCTAAATTGCAAGCTATCAGTCTTTCTGAACTGCCTCAAAGAAACACTGAACCAGTGTTTAAAGAAAGACAAAAACTGAAGTGTGATTCTCTCAAGTTTATGACCAGAGGAGGGGGGGGGGGGCGAACAATTATGGCTGGTACAAGTAAAAGGGAATAGGCCTACTACATAACAGCTCAGATCGTGTTCAAGTTGTCCATAGAGCCACCAATATCTGACGTAGCCTCCGCCAGTCTGGGTCCCTGATGTAGGTTTCTGCTCCAAATCGTTAAGATTCTGCACTAATCGATCCCTTCTGATCGATTATGAAGCCAAGAGTAACACATATTTGGATTTGGGTATGGGCTTCTGGATGGGCAAAGTAGTGCAGCGACGAACTCCTGGCGCAGAAAATCAACAATGGCACGCGCACGGTGTGGTCTGGCGTTGTCTTCCAAAACGCTGCGTCGCCGTACCCGTACCAAGGTTGACGTACTCGGTACCAGGCTAGTCGCGCAGACTTTTGGTTACGCGACAAGAGAGTTCGTCTGAGCTGTTTACGAACAAATCTGTAGGAAGCTAACTATTCTCGTTTTAACATATATTGGCGCAAAAAGGCTGACGTCGCACGCGTCTCAAGGGAGATGCGTCTTCTCTTGCAGACCTAATGCGATGTCAACGTAAACGTTGACGGTCCATTGCGTCATTAGTATGCCGATGCTTTTGCAATAAACGAGTAATGGCCGATGTATGGTGACTCAATAGTTGTGCCATTTGTCTCACGGACCTCCCATAATTCTCCACGACAATAACTTGCCATGTTTTCGATATGTCGAGGTCCCAGTTGGAAATACAGTCAGTCAACACAACGATTTTAAAACTTTCCTCAATGATTTGGCTGATTTCCAAATCATACTTTTCATGACGAGGGTGGCTCATGATTTTCTTGCGCCGCGGGCCTGTTACGTTCTCTGTACGGACAGCTTTCACTGAAGGCCTATGTATGAGAGACAGAATACGTTAAAAGATTAATTTAATTTATCTACATGTATTAGGTAATACATTTCTTTTGACCGCATAAACAGATACAGATTCCATATTTATACTACCTAGATCAATCCAGAGATTTGAGAGTGGGGGATTTGTGTTGAACCTAAGCGTTAAACTGTCTCTTACCCCCCCCCCCCGTCTCCGAAATTAAATGGGGTTTTACGTCCTACTATTCTGTACCGACTTTGCTCCTGAAGACATGGGACGCGACAGAGAGTGCCATTTTAGCACATTATTTATAAAAGTAAGTGCAGGAGAATAGCACTACACGCAGAATTAAATTAAATGAAATGGGGTTTAACGTCCTACTGTTCTGCTCCTAACCTGGGCATACGCGATACAGTGTGCTATGAGAGAATTGTTCCCGGGCAGCGGCGCTACGGCCTACTCTTATATCGAATTCCAAATGTCAAGGGAACTTTAACGTGTTGCCAACGTGTACACGGGACCTCGGATTTCGTCCCATCCGAACGACTAGACAGCTTTCCTTTTCATGCCCTCCGTCCTGCATCACTGACAAGAGGAAGCCACGTCGGGAAATCTGGATGAACTTTCTCGGTCAATGCAGGGATCGAACACCCGACCTCTAGGTTAGCGAGCCAGTGTCTTACCCACTTAGCCACGTGATCCCAAACTACACCCAAAACGACCACAACAGACAAACCTGCGGACAAGACAAATTACACATACATTACAAGAAATAAATCACAAATATCAATTCAAGTGAATTGATCCGGGGGCCAGCCGTAAACGTCAACTACGTTTGTGATCACGATAAAGATTGGCTATCATTTTTCGAGCCAAAGTCTAGGTACATATATATTGTCTGATTTACATTTGAGAAAGAACTATTCAAAGATTTGTCTTCGATGTGCTTTTCAACATAACACAAAGCTTCACAGAAAGGATTATTCCTTCATACAACATTATCATTTGGAGTTTCGTCCAGTCCGGCAATGTGGTAACGTTAGACAAATGGCTTACAGGAACAGGAAATAAAACATACGCTATGTGGACGATGAACATTTCGAAAATCTCGGAAATCTTTTTCGAAAATATCAATTAGGTGTTTAGTTGGGAAAATGTAGAAACATGAGACGAACAGTATCAGAAAGCGGTATACAGCAAAAAGGTGAGTGTAATACGTCAAGCCATCTTTCCTACCAAAACTTCTATACTGGCTTCATATTTAAAGCTCCATTTAAAAAAAGATGTAGTCTCTGTTACGTTCAAGGGGTTTTCAGAAAAGGATGCATAACTCGCTGAAAATTGAAGGAGTTCGTCCTCTCGTGACCACGATGCTTCACGCCAAATTCGAAAATAACCCATAGCCTGTATCGCGTTCACTAGCCAATTGTTGATAGACGGACGGGCGGAAAGGGACGACGATATAGGATACCCACGTTGAAATGTGCGCGTATAATTAGATTTGTACATCTTACCTTTCCTGAGCTTTTGACACCTTTCCATAAACAGAAATATAGTATGATAAAAGTAAAAAGTGTACACAAAAAGAGCGGCCATCTTATTGGTCCCAAGTCTTCTAAACCCTCACTTTTATCTAACCTTAACATTCCACGCCTGGAAATAGAATTTGGAATCCGTCACTATATTATTGTTTATATATCCACTTTGAAATGTGGTTGTAAATTGCTGTCACTTCCGTCCGGCGTCTGCAATTTTTGGTGACCAATCCACAGACTACATTGATGATTATGGTGTTCAACAAATTCAATCGTAGAATCTTGTGAACGCCCAACCGACAAAAATTATCACCCTGTCTGTATGCTTTATGCTTGTTATTCTAATTAACGAAATAATTGTCAATTAATTACTTCGTGACTGCTCTAATGACAAAAGTTATACGATTTGTGTACAATTTATAGTTACCTAAACCTGGGAACACTTTGCAAGAGCGCATTTTTTTAAACCTTTTTTTTCATTTTTTAAATACTTCCGGTATGGAGATTATTTTCGAGATAGTTGTCATGTGCGAATATGAATGACTATTGACCCCCATCGACTGCTTAGTGGGCAGGGTCCGAGTAGGCTTGATGAGATTGTTAAACATAGATCAAATATTAGATAAATTAACATTAGTATCATACTAGAATGGAGTTTCTGACAGGGTTATATAAATTAAAGAAATCTAACTCACTCAAAAAATTCCTTGGTTGAGGAAACAGTGTCATTTATACTTAATGTATTGTTGGTCTGATTCCAGTTCTTCCAATCCTGTTGCCAACATCGATCACTGTTCCATTCATGGCCACACGTTGTCCATGGTAACTGTGTTGTAAATGATGAGAATAGATAGAAGAAAGCCCAACCAATGATGATATTATAGTAAAAGGCTACAATATAAGCCATGAAACAGGATGAATACCCAATACCTACAAAAAGAGAAGACAGTTGTATGTGTGTTTCTTGTGTTTCTTTACGTGGTATGACTATAATATAGGCTGTGTTTTTGCATTTGCATGCTTTTGTAAAACGTTTAGTGTTAAAGGGACACTCTTGCTGGCTTGACAGGTCCAGAAAAAAATAGCCTAATTCTAACTACAAGATGTTTAAGATACCTGTTGTGTAAATTATCCATTACAACCTATCTTACTTGTCCAGAATGTTCGAAAATATGTTTAAATCCAAGTTGCATTTGAAAGTGTTTACGTAAAGCTTTTCAAACCATGTTACGGCATGTAGTTGGAGTTTTCCAATTTTTAAAATAATGTGTGTTAAGATGCAATTTGTATCATTTATTAATTGGAATATTGTAGAATAGTACAAATTGTTGACCAGAATAAAGATTGGGACATATTATGCAGTTACAACAAGAGTGATATTGGGGCTTTAATTGGAATTAACCAACAGGGAAGTGTGCTTTTATTGATCATGTTTAAAACTGCAAAATGTTTACTAAATGAACTTGCAACATCATATCATTGCCCCATAATTGAAAGCGGCTGCAAAATATGATAAATTGGGCTCAGTGAGGTGTGAATATCACAGTTCTCCCACCCCTCCATCCATTAAATAGAATCCATATAATGAACTAAAATAAAATGTTTGTTGCATACCTTTAAATATTGGCGACATTTTCCACACAGATATTGGACCCAGTCGATGATATTGACCTAAAGACATTTCCATTAGAAAGACTGGACCAGCACAGAGGAACAATACAGTGAAATACGGTATCAGGAAAGCACCTGGAGGTTAAACAAATACAAGACCAAGATGGAAATATTAGAATGACCGGATATTGGGACGATTGGCTTTAGGTGGGTTGAGAAGATGGTCAGTCATTGCTCCTTGACCACTCTGACACGAGACATGGACGATGGATGTACACCAACTGTCTCTTATCATTTTCACGTCCAAAAATTTTATACTAAAACCTATTATCAAAAAGATTGATTAATGCTGTAAACATGGTGTGTTTAGGGTTGTACTATATACCGGAAAAAAAACCCAAACAGATCAACAAAAATTAAAAAATACCGCAAAAATGAAAAGATACCGCAAAACTACGGAAAACGTCGAAAAACACTCCGAAACATACTAAACACGGAGAATTCAAGAAAACAACAGTAATTTTAGAAAAAGAACATAGGTCACACATGCAAATTGTTAGGTGGGTAATGTTTCAGGCTAGGCCACGCATAAAAATTGAGCAACTCTAGGTCACGCATGAAAATGGATGACACTTTAGGTGGGTAATGGGTCACACTAGGACACATAAAAATATAGCGACACATTAATTTGGTCATAGATCACAATATACCCGGCATAAGACTTGTATTGTAGGTGGGTCATGTGACATTTTAGACCACGGGTTAGGGTTTTTTCAAACAAAAAACCCTATTTAGATACTATTTAGAGCCATGAAAGTGTAAAAACCTTATACAGCTATCAAAAAGGACATATTATTATGGCCGTTTGATAGGGGGCACAGTTGTGGACATATGGACTTAAAGTTACCCTGACTTAAAGTTTATAGGCGAATCCATAAACTTTCAAAACCAACTGTTGCCTTAGTGCACAGGGTTATATTCATACAGCTTATACCTCAAATTATTTATTTTTCAAATTCTGCCTGGAAGCGATTACACAATCGACAATTATTGGTGGATTTGGATACACAGACCATCAGTAGTGGACTATGACACAATAGATCATCAGTAGTGGACTATGACACAATAGATCATCAGTAGTGGACTATGACACAATAGATCATCAGTAGTGGACTATGACACAATAGATCATCAGTAGAAGAATAGAACACAACAGATCATCACTGGTGTACTATGACACAATAGATCATCAATGGTGTACTTACCCACACATTCCATCAGCCATGGACTGAGACACATAATAATATACCATCAATGGTGGACTGAGACACATATACCATCAATGGTGGACTTGGACACAAACACCATCATTTGTAGACTGGGCGACACAGACCATCAATGACGGACTCGGACACAATAGACAATCAGTGGTCGACTGGGCCTCATACCATCATTCGTGGATGGGCCACAGAATATCATGGGTGGAGTGTGACACACAGAGCAACAGTGGTGGACTGGGGCACACAGATCATCAGTTGCGGACTGGGGCACACAGATCATCAGTGGCGGACTGGGGCACACATATCATCAGTGGCGGACTGGGGCACACAGGTCATCACTGGCGGACTGGGGCACACAGATCAACAGTGGTGGACTGGGGCACACAGAGCATCAGTGGCGGAGCAGGGATAATAAATATCAGCTTGGTTATTAATAAAAATAAATCACGTTGGTGTGTCTTAGTTATTACTTATTTCATGAATATTTCATTCAATCCTGAATTCTTACCGTTTGCTTAATATTGTAAGTTTATCTCAATAGACACAAGCTAATGTATAATTGACCAAAAGTATCAAATTATACTTTTGCCTAGTTCACTCTCTTACATTCTGTAATTTTGAGTGTTTTTTTTCATGATGCCAGTCATAGACTATTCTTGTAACATTTCCAAGTTTTCAGAATAGAGATAAGACATGAAGAGCAGTTGAGAGGTAATACTATTGTTACTGAAATATCTTACGTCTACTTGGGGATCACGGTGGCTAAGTGGATAAGGCGCTGGTTCGCTAGCCTAGAGGTCGGTTGTTCGATCCCTGCATTGGCCGAGAAAGTTCATCTCGATTTCCCGACGTGATTTCCCCTTGTCAGTGATGCAGAAGGAGGGCCTGACAAGGACAGCTGCCTAGTCGTTCGGATAGGGCGAAAAACCGAGGTCCCGTGTACACATTGGAGTGCACGTAAAAGATCCCTTGGTAGTTGGAATTCGATATAAGAGTAGGCCGTAGCGCCGCTGCCCGGGCAAAATTCCCCTCATGGCACACTGTATGGCGTATGCCCGTCTTCAATAAGCTCTGGTTAAGTGCATAACAGTAGGACGTTAAACCCCATTTCATTCATTCATTCTTACGTCTACTTATATAACTATTTAAATATAAGTAATATAATTAACTTGTAGATAATTATCAAAAGAACTTAGAAGTTATATATTTTTACAATAAAAACCCATTTTACAGTTTACAGAACATTGTCGATTCCTGATGAAATTTCAAAAAATCTAATTCTAGTGTCGAGACCGCAAAATTTAATTAGAGACGCATGTGTCATAAAGAGATGAAACCCGTTTGTGAAGTGCTATTTGGCTGATATGGTATGTTACATTTTTATCGATTATTTGTGCATATCCATTAACGCAAAACAGTGAGATTTGTTTTGTATTTGTTTGACAGTGGGATACAAATTTGGTTTGTCTAACGTTTTCACCCCATTCCACATAACACATACGAAGTATGTCACTTTCTTGTAGGGATTTCAAGATACATATGTATAGCATTTATACCAAAAGGAGAATGATATATTACAATGGATTATGTTAACCATATGTAATTTATCTAAATTGTTGTTAACGACCATGTAGAAATAAGAGGAAACATAAAAATAAAATATTTAAAAACAATTGTATTTCAAATAACAGTCGACATTCTCAGCTGCGTAGATTAGTTTAAAATGTGGCTATAATTATTAACCATGAGCTAATAGTTTTCACGAAGAAAGTTTAAATGTTGCCAAAGACTTGAGCATGAAAAGTTTTTTTTATAAACCGTTTTATACTGTGATGACTAAATAGTCATGGCTATAATCTTCCTTCCAAGTAATGTACTTTATTTACTTTCTAATGGCTTGCATATGGTAACTTCTTGGGCCAAGATTGCTTCACAATCATGATTTACCTACCTCCAAGAAAGTGTTATTCAATCATCATTATCGTCATCATGACAAAGCATAAAAGAACAAGACCCCCACCTCGTGAATTATAGCGAGTTGGACCCAAACCCGTCCGACAAAAATTGAAATTTCTGGTTAAATGTGAAGACTAAAAACACTAATGTCAGCTTCTTAATCTAGGTGGCATTTAGTAGACGATAATCACATTACAACAACCAATTCTACTTCTAGATTACATTTGCTAGATTTATTCAAAACGACGGTTCGGTGATAGCAACAGTTTTGTTGAATCTATCGTTACATCATTCACAGTGTTTGATTATTCTATCAATATATAAAGCAACTTTATGTTGATGATTATATATTTATATTATTGAATTAGTTGATAAAGACTAAAAGATCACTGTACCCGTGTCGCTTTGATTAAATCATAGTTGTCATAGTAATGTAAATGTTTATAATATTATTTACCTCCACCGTTTTTGTAACACAGATGAGGAAACCTCCAAACATTGGACAAATCAACTGCATAACCAATCGTAGACAACAAAAAATCCATCTTTTTACCCCAAACTTCTCGACCTTGTTTAGGCTCCAGAATTTGCTGTGTTTCATCATGGTTATCATCCTTTGGGTTTTCTGCCTCAGTCGTTTTGGTAAATGTATCATCGATGATGCTAACTCGATCCCCGGTCATTCCAAAAGTTTCATTTTTCTCGATGTCCATCTCCTGGTCAACAGTATAAACTCTGTGTAGGTCTATATCCCCCTCGCTCTCTTCTTCGGCCATCTGGACCGATGCGCTTGATAGTTCGTCACTGTTGACCAAATCACTCGACTTGGGATTCTATCCGACAGAAAGATATTAGATGTTAATAAAAACCAAGAAATAGCCCCAAGGCCAACAATTCAAATAGTTAATCTATTTCTAGTGAGATTTTCTAATAAATGTTGCAATTAACACATAAGGTCGGATTTTAAAGCACAATTAATTCGCGCTTGTTTAATGTCAACGAACATTGATATTAGATGATTTCCCCTTTTTAAAGAAAAAAGGCCAGTTCGTTGTATATTGCCTGAGTTTAATTAATGATATAATATAAATCAAATGCACTCCCTGAAAGAACATTTATTAAAAATAATAAGTAAATAACACCATATATATATATAGAGAGAGAAAATTAAAAAAATGGCAAAAGAAAACTACATATTTTCAGTTAGCGCTTTCACAACTTACGTTGCTCGTCAGACTTTTAATATTACCACTAATCAATATATATATTTTTCCTAAGGATTGCGAAGTATCACATATTTGTATCCGGCTATGATTAACTCACAAGCAAGCATCGTGTTTTCGTTGGTTTTTTTTTTAAAACCGACTGTAAGCCTACATCACACCATCTGACTTACAGTTAAATCCACCCACCCGAATATTTCAATACTATCACAAAGTGACATGTAAAGGCCAGTCTGTGTTTTTGACAATAAAGTGTCAGATTAAAGCTATTAACTTCGGCTTGAAATGTCATGGACAACTGGGGCCTCCAATTAGTTACAAATAGGTGAGATTTTTTCATATAACAGTTTTTTATAATATTGTATCCACCACTAAAGGCTATGATGGCGGGATTGTCAGCAAACATTATTTAAAAAAGAGAACCAACATGTTTCTTCTCCTCACTAGGATCAAGACATCGATTCCCATACACGAGGCAGAGTATGTATACTCATTACCTGAAACTGTTGTTGATGCAATGTCAGGCATACGTTGAAGTGTAACTATAATTTCCACATGACATTTGCCAGTTCGAATAGGGATAATGGAATTTAAATTATTTAAAGATTTATAGATTAATGCAAATATAGATAACATAAGTAATAATAATGAATTGCAGAATAAATGCTGATATTTATTTTGACATTCGTTTTTAATTAACTGGAACAATAGTTTAAGTGGACCCCAATATGGATAGGGATGCTAATTTGCAAATTGCATACGCCATTATATTTGTTGTCTTCTATGGAACGGTGTTCTGTGTAATTCCACTTCACTTACTAAACATAGTCCCAATTTAATGGTTTTTACCATTTTGAAGTTTTGCGGTTGAGAATAAATTGACATGTGTAGGGTATTTGCATTGCGCCAATTGCAGTTAACTGAAATACGAATCACAAATGGTGACAATGATACCTTCGTAAATAAGTTATACATATCTCTGGATCTACATAGGGTAACCTTAACCCTATGGCCTTTAAAGGAACTTTAATATGTTTCCATGACAGAGGCTAACCCAACCTAATGACGGATCCAGGAATTTTGGCGTTCAAATTCTTGAGAAATACTGAAAAGATGTGTTTTTTTTAGGTTTTATTTAATGTACTGGATTTATGTATTTACCTATTTGGGGTGTTTCCGGTATTTAGTGTGTTTTCCGGTATTTAGTGTTTTTCTGGTGTTTTCCGGTATTCAGTATAAAATGTTGTTTTCCAGTAGTTTTCCGGTATTTTCCGGTTGTATAGTATAGCCCGAACACATTTAATTATCTGTGATTAATCGACCCGTCCTCTTATGGATGTTTGAAGGTTATGGGTGGGGATGGGGTTGGGCTCGAGAATAGTTAAGCAAGATCACAACCAGAACACACATCAGATAAGGGAGAATAAGGCAGATCTTCGCGCTGTGTAGATCAACAAACATTATAATCGGAACGAAATAAAGCTATTAGTGTAATGAAATTGGTATCATAAACAAAGCCAGATAAACTATCTTTAGCACTTCTACCTTAACCATCTCAAATATGCAAACCAAATTAGTCTTGATTTAATCACTTTTTTTTATTTGTCGAATCACAACGAACTGCGCAGATGGCTAATTTAAAGACGTTATTGCGTAATTACCTTCATAGATTATTTGTAAGTTAGTATACAGCAGAGAAGATCAAATTTAAATCTACTTTTTTGTGAAAGAAGTATTTGTAGTGATAAATGTAATCTTACGACAGGTGTATGGGGTGTAAATAAACTACCCGATTAACTGCTATGTGAACTATTTCTAACTATTCACGTACAACAAATAGCTACACTGAAATAGTTTTGATGATTTAAGAACGAATATCAACCCTTGGCATAGGAATGCCATATAGCGATAACGTAATAAGTTCAAATTCACAAATAAAAGAGCACTTCGACTATTTATAATATATAGAATGGGTTCATTAAGTAGATTCAAAAGTCGATGATTCCATCTCCGATGGGTGGTTAATCAAGGAAACCTTTAATAAGTATCATAAACAGTACAATTGAATTGTTTCATTATTTAAAGTATGATTTTAAGGAAACGAATTGTAACCCATCATCGTTACCTGTTAAATTGACATTTGGCAATATTTGTAACTGTCTGACCATACACTTTTGGATACATTAATATAATTATCATTCAACCATAGAATTTTTAAAAAAAGATCAGTATCAATGAACAAAGGTTGACAGATTTAGTATTTCTCATTTTATGAACAATTATGGTGATCTTTAAATTCGCGTTATCACCTTCGATAGAAAATAATTCTCAAAATTTATTATTTGTTCCTGGTAAAATTATTGAATTATTAAAAGCTTATTTGGATCCTCCGTCTGTTAAACAGTATAATATAATTAATTAATAGGCGTCTACCAATTGATGTTGTTGTAGCGTTAACACTCATACTGCAAATAATAACCCCAGGAAATATCAGAGAGATGATTTCATTTAGGATTCCTTAGTAATAAAAGAAATGCAGTGATTCCGCTAAGAACACCCATTTAAATAACCTTAATGTCTGCAAACTCTGGGTTTGTGGCCTGTATGGATAGTCAATTTTATCAAGTACATGTATGTCATTCCATTATTACGGTGGTTCTTATAAACGAGCATGATCAACTTTTAGGGTATGGCACAAAGATTGCCATGATGATAATTACGGCTACTTTTATATCGAATTTCAACTGTCAAGTGATCTTTTACGTGCACGCCAATGTGTACACGGGACCTCAAAATTTCGCCCTATTCGAACGACAAGACAGCTGTATCCCTCCCCCTTCCGTCCGGCGCACTGACAAAGGGGAACTACTTCTACCGGTGAACCCAAAATATTTGTATTTTCAGGGCACCTATTTATATGTGCCTTAGGGCCAATAAAGCCTTAAACTGAGACTTGTTCAAGAGAAGGAGTTTAATATTTAGTCGACATACATTTCGGGACATACATACGGTTCAATTTTATTTCAATAATTCGTTTGCACGTAGGAGTCATTAGCAGCGGGAGAAAACCGGGGGACCTAGAGAGAACCTACGAAGTTGGAAAGGCTACAAGTACAAGCAGGCAATCATACCCACGCCACTTGACCCAATTACAGACCATAAGACACCCCAACCCCTTAAACATTATTTAAGAAATGAAATGAAATTAAATGGGGGTTTAACGTAATGTTGTTCTGTTCCGATTGGGCTACAATATGCTATGGAGGAAATCTGCACGGACATCGGCGCTACAGCCTACTTTTCTATTGACTTCCAACTGTCATTGGATCTTTTACGTCCACGCCCATGTGTACACGAGGCCTCGGTTTTTCTTTCCATCTGAACGACTAGACAGCTGTCCTTGCCAGGCTCGCCATCCTGCACCAATAAACACCCCCACACATTAATTAAGATAACATTTACTTGTTGAATAACATTTGTCACTAACTGAACAGATATTTAGATAACTAAAACGTTCTTGTTTTGTTTATCTGCCGTTCAAATGTTACAAACTGTTTCCTAATGACGATTACCATTAACCAACACAAATTTTATTCACTAATTCAGGAATCATTGGTCATGGAGCGATTCCTATGTTTTGTTGTGCAGTATACCTGCACAAGAGATTTTACAATCTTGTATTACGTCGTCTTTGATAAAAACGAGTTCATTACAACTAATCCCCGATGCTGCATCAATACAGTTTATGTACTTGACACCTGGCAACCAAACACCGAAAACCAAAAGATAAATATGTAGATCTGTGTGTTATTGATATTATAATATACGCATTACTCTACTAATGTGCAATTTATCTTTATTCTTTTAACTCTGTTTTAATTTCATGTTTAAGCTTAAAGCACCACAGAGAAAACATTATTGGCTGGATTTTATTGCGCTAAATAAATCAATTTTATCGCGCTAAATAAATCAATGAAACCTATATAATTATTTCGATTATCCAACAACAGGCCCGTATCTAGCCCAAAAATGTTAGGGGGGCAAGGGCTGCTGTGGGCGCCGATGGGGCTTCTGGGGGCGCCGGTGTACCCACAGTTGACGGTCCACGGAGAAGGGTCTACCCCCCCCCCCCAAAGGCGCCCGAAAAGTTTAGAAAATATGGTTTGCACCTGAGGAACTATGAAAATGTCAGAAATTTTAATTTGCGATATTGGCGTATTATGAACATTGTAAAAATTTGAAGGAAGGAATACGACTTCAGCGTACCTATATTAATTAATGAGAAAAACGAAAAGTTTTGAATAGGGTTAAAGTTTTGAATATGGTTAGAGTGCGACTTGTTTGAATTTTGAAGATTATCACTCCTGGCGCGGGCTTGAATCAATGTCTTCACCATCGGGAATTTAACCTGAACATTTCCTACAATCTCCAGTTGGCTTTCTTATAGTGGATTTCTTCGGGCGTCGGTGTGTGGTCGTTTAGTCGCGTTTCCGTAATTGTAGATATCTGATGCCACACTGTCCGACTTCTTTTTCGGGGGCATGTCTTCACACTGTTTAGTATCGCACGTTATACAATATCGATGCTGTGTGTATCGGGAACCGTTATATACTTGACAGTAATAAAGAGTTTAATTCCTGCTACTTTACACTTAAGGACAGAAAAATAAACGCGAATTCTAAAAATTCCCTAAAATACTGCGGAGAACGGGTAAGGACTCCTTGGGTTCTATTCTAAAGTAAGTTTTATAATATCTGAAATACTAATACGAAAGGGATACTTCAAATACGGAAAAGGGGGCGCGCTGAATCTATACTTGAAACAATGCGCCCAGGTTTGTGGCAGTATCTGACACCTTTGAAAAAGATCGAGCGCAACCCTGCCAGATCTATTGTCTAATGGGCTTTAAACGGCAACAAGTACGGTGTGTACCTTGAACGAGTTCAATATCTAGAATAATTTTTGTAATGAATTCACTGATATACGAAGAATGCCAGTGAAATATTAATAACTGGTGAGATTCGCTTATAATTCGAGTGGCAGACCATAAACAGCCCCTGCTGACCTATGATACTAGCTGAGCAATACAAAGCGACTTCAAGTCTATAAACACAAGATAAAATGAATTGTTTCTCCATATAACACAAGCCCTTCAAGGGGCGCCCAATCATGCTGTATTGGGCGCCCCAACCATGCTCGCTCGACATTATTTATTATGTGCGAACCGACAAACATACATTGTCATTATAATGCGCCCCACCAATCATATCATTATTGGCGCCCTCCGGGATAAGTAACACCACAGCTCGCAGTTTTAGACGCCCCCTCAAATTAGGTGTTAATCGTATGATTCATTATGAGGGTGGTGGGGCGCCTCATATATAACGACATGAATAGAAGTGACATTGGTTAGGGGTCCCATCAATCTAGTAGTAGGCGCCTAAGCTAAGTCACTCGGCTTTAAAGGGCGCCCATACTGAATATGGACTCGTTAACCGCTGGCTTCGTATTGCGTCCAATAGAAAGGGCGCCCATTACATTTTTCTCGCAATGGATAAAGGCATTATGCATTATACATGTGCGGCCAAACAATCATATATTGTCATAATAAGACTCCCCATCAATCATGTCATTATGGAAGGTCCTCTGGGATAAGGTGCACACAGATCACACCGTTTTGACGCCCCATCAAGTTGTGATGTTCATCGTGTGACTCATTATGAGGCGCCCCACCATTTCAGGGGCGCCTCATATATAACGACATGATTGATGACGCTCCCATAAATCCAGGTGACATTGGTTGGGCGCCCTGTCACTCGGCTTTATGGAGCGCCCATACTGATATGGGCATGCAAATCGATGGCCTCGTATTGTGTTCAATGAAAAGGGCGCCCGCTTTTTCGAGGTGGGGCGCCGGTTTTCGAGCTGCCCCCCTTGCCCCCCCCCCCCGCTAAATACGGGCCTGCGCAATATTGTATTTAGTCTACCGGTCAGAGTCCTCTGAACTTCACCTGAACATGACGCGAAGGATAGCTATTAAAGTCTATTGTTTATGATAGACGTCAATAACCCGCAATAACATAAACATTATGGTGTAAACTTTATTCAATTAAGCAAGAGTTGCTGACTCCCAGCAATTATAATCACAATGAAAAAACAAATTATAACCTATATAATTTATGTAAAATAAATCTAAACTCAAAATTGAAAATCTAGTTTTGATGTGAATACCAATTATCTCAGAAAATATTTCACTGAGAAAAAAAATTTCCGATTAGATTTGCATTTAAAAACGTATGTAAAAAAGTAATGAAAAGTGTTAATTAAGCTTAAGGCATATGGTGTATGTTTATTTGATTGCAGTTTTATCGGAAGAAAAAATCAAAATGTGTATTTCTAAAGTAAATGTTGTTACTTCACCAGAACAAAATGTGTTATGCCAAACTTAATATTAGGAAGGCGTCCATTATATCAGTTGATAAACACTGCATAAAAAAGTGTCCCTTTTAATAAAGAATCATCGAATGAGTTATGCGCAAATCATTAGTCATGTACTTCTATTCTATATTTTCTTGTTATGTTTTGTCCCAATGTGGTTAATATTTATGCCACTCCGTTATATTTTTTAATCGGTATAAAGATTGTTCTGAAAGGGGAATAAAGTTCGGTTACGTGCTCAAAAAGAACCCGTTAGGGTCACCTTGCCATGGTATGTAAAAAGTATACATGTTATGATGAATGTGTATATATTACATAATTAATGTAATAGAAAATGGATAAACGAAAAAAGCATAAGGAAGTGGGCATTTAAGTTCAACTAACCATAGACGGTATTTCTTTACATGTTAATTATTGTTGGCAAAACAAAATCTACTATCTATATATAATTTTTTAATTTACATACTAATGTTACATAACATTCTTTTTTATCATTCACAAATTATGGGAGATATTTCAGGCAGACTATCTCGAGAGCTAGACCTATACCCCGTATTTCAGACAGAATTTTTATGTGAAGAATAAAATTAATTGGCAAATGTGTGAAAAAAAGTGGCTTTGGAATTAAAGGTAAACGGGGAATTGAGAGTTATAATAATAATAATAATAATAATAATTATCGCGTCATTTTACAAGGGTAGCAAATTAGGCCTGAGGCCTTTTTGCAATTTGGCCCTTGGCACAGATTGTGCGAATGATTTTGATCATTACTGTTAAAGAGCAACATCCCCATCCACGGCCCCGTTGCATAGTTCTGGGTGTGGACTACTAGTACCGAAATTTGTATGAAATCTGTATAAAGAAAATCCCGAATTAAAACGTTTTATATCCCACAAACTATTTGTTAGCATTTGATACAATTCGTTCTTATGATAGGTAAAGAATCGATAACAACCCCGTGTCTATTTTCGTAATTAATTGCCTGGAGTCGTAAATGAGACGTAAGGAAGTTTAGAGGTGTACATTCTCTCTTCGGATATAACAGCCTTCGAATGATTCTTGATTCGTCAATAAATAATAGATCGTCATTGATGGGCCGTTTACTGCATTGAGTAATGGATCCTATACTGGTGACTGCCATCAATGTCCGTGCGTTCGTAAGGGTAAACGTCCGCTTCCACCGTGGGTGATATGGCAGACAATGCCATCAATGTACAAAATTTATTATAGAAACATCGAATATTAGGATTGAAGTAAAAGTTGCAATGAAAATTAAAACTGATATGGCAATAGATGAACACGACATAAAAGGATTAAACGATATTATCCATGACCAAAAGCAATAGATTGGTTTAACGTCGTTATGTAGTCAATGATGACGACTGGCAGTTTCTCCTACTATTACAGATGTACAATGGTTGTGACACCAGTCAGTTTCTCAGGTAAACAAAGCTGATCTATGTGAGATATACATTCAACCCCGTGAACTGAAAATCTATACAACATGATTGACATACGAATACATTAATTACCGCGTATATATTCGTGTTCTGTATTTAGACTTATTCTGTAAACGATGCCTCTAGCAACAGATTTCTTGCCAGACTATAGACTTACACAAAGAGGTTCTTTTTCCATGCCAATTACTTGTAGACTTCAATTAAATTTTGAAGAACCCAGTATGTATGTTACTATAACCATGACCATGTGCGATCATTTGCAGACCGAATGCCATAAATAAGTAAGAATCTATTCGTTTGAATTTGTTTTTGTGTCCATCATTTCGCAGATGAAAGACGCGGATTTAGATACAAAGCTGTTTGCTCAGTATCTAACCACACATGCTTTACATTATTGTAATTGGAATGCGTTAATCATTTTATTTTGTATTTCGCTGTTTATGATAATAAAAGTAAAATTTATAAAAAGGTGGGGGGGGTCTGATATGGTCGTGTTGTTAGAACACGAGACTGATGGCTACTATTTCGATATTGAATTCAGACGGAGGAGGTGGAAGGGGGGGGGGGGTCATTGAGATACGTAACACACACAACCGGCCACTTTGAAAAGTTCGAATTTTGCCACGTTCAATTGTTTTTCAACGACATTCAAGGATTCGTTCAGATTAGTGTTTTGCCAAAATTACTTTGGTTTCCATTAAATCACTAGTTGTTTCAGTTTGTTTAGCCATTATAGAGCTAATAATATAGAAGTTTTATGTCCAAAATGGACACAGGCACTGAGTGTTTGTAATCGATTAAACACGTATCATGTACTCGTACACGTATTTACGAAACATATTTCGTTTCAAGAGTGCACTAAATCAAGACTCAAAATTCCGATGATAACATTTTGCCCTAGGTCGATCCATGGTAGGTTTGATTTGAAAAACTATCGCAATATCCATCTTCTGTGCCAACCTTTTAAGTGGTAATATCTATTTTGTATTTCACATTTTAAAGCACCAGCATTTATCTTCTATTCCCCCTTTTAAAGTGGCAATATCAATTTTCTGTCCGACATTTTAAAGGGTAAGAAATTCTTCTTCTATTCCATCTGGCAATATGCATCTTCTAAAGTGGAAATATCCGAATATAATGTTTATATTTAAATTAATAAACATACCACATGCTGTTACGCTGTAGAGAATATTTGCTGGTTAAATCATCTTAACTTTCAAACTGTGAAACGCCCCCATTTATTTATAACCGATGTTTGTGGTTACACAGCTGATGTTTAAATATTTCATAAAGACAATGCTAATAAAAATTATCGACGAAATTATATCATATTATGTTTCTTTAGAAACAGCACAAACTTTGTCATTCCAATTCATTTAAATTACCTGATATATATCTTGGAACAGTATTTTTCAGAATTTAAAAGAGAAAAACCAAAAATAAAAACTATTGATAAGCATGGTGCCAAGAAAAAATATCTATTTTGATATTAAGTCCCTTCATCAATCCGTTGCCCATGCGTTTAGCTATCCGATCATTCTGTTTAAACTCATGATCTTCAACATATTTATTTTATAAGCAATATTTTATTCAGATGTGTATCTTAAAACCCCTCTTCCTGTCAGATATACATGTAGATACATGTATTTACACTTTAGAAATAAATAACCAGTATACACGTGCAAGTATGATTATAGTGAAAATATATTTATAATGAGTGTTTATAGTTGTCCCTGGAACCGTCAGATAATTTCGAAGAACGAGTGGACAGTTTTATAAATTTTGAGTGAGTCTTCCACGTCGTTAATTTTGTACAATAAAGCAGCAGTGTTTCGATGAATAGTCGATAAATTAATTATTGTTTACTTCGGGCATTTGAATATAAGGTGCAATTCAATAAAAAAAAATGGTCAGTGTCTTCAAATTGATGTCCAGATTTACAGGATGGATTGTCAGAAATGTGACGTATTTTTTTATGTGACGTTATTTCACTTTTAATTGTTTGGAGAACAAGATAAATTTTATACTCACCCTTTTTAGTTCCATAAAACCCTCATCATCTGGTAGATTATCCAAATCAAACACCATTTTTAATTCGGTAGCAATGAATACAATAGATGCCGACCATTTTCTAAAACTTTGTTGTTTATCGGGAATTTTAACGGCTCTTCTCGGAAGAAGGCTTCCAAACCACGTAATAAATCGAAATGTTTTAATACGATCACGAAGTTGACGAATTTTCTTCATAAAACCCATTTTGATATTTGGATTTAACCGTTTAGATAATATTATAAATCCTTGTAATTGGTGCAGATTCAATTAAATTATGATCCATATCATTAACTCCAAAAATATAACTGGCTTCCATTTCATAGTCAGAAATTCCAATGCTATGTTAATCTTCATAAAAAAAAGAAAATTACAATTAAAAATTTAAAAAGAAGTAGCGAAGTTTGATTATTAAAATCTTATCTTTCAATAAAACCACAAGATATCACCAAATGCAGCTTTATATGTGTGCTATAATTATCAAATACAATTTATGAATAAAAAAAGAAATCGTTGAATATTCGTGAACAGTTCTCCGTGGAATAAAAACCGCTAACTTGCTTCCAAATTAATCCACTTTATTTTATACATGTACTGAGATGTGCCCTAACATTGTATTATCTAAGGATACAAAAAGCATCACCCTTCCGAATTCCTGATGTTCATTTCCAATCTATAGTCCTGAGATTGATATACAACGGGTGTGAAACTCTTTCTATCTAATAACTATAATTGATTATAGAATTCAACAGGTGATACACATACGTCATTAATTTGATATTAGTTGCTATCAGTCACGGATCCTTCCTTCGGTTCACTTTAAAGCTCTGTGGAACAGTAAACTTGAATAGCCTGATAAATCTGGATAAATTATTAGTGTTTGCTTGCCTTGCTCGAAACTAAAAGTAAAATTACTGACTGAGGTGCCAAAACTCCGATTTTACACCCATGTTATCGTATATTGAAGCAGGTTCATCATGTCTTTTATCACTTTTCGCGTAGGTTTATGGAAGAGTTCAACTTTCATAAACTACTATACTTTTAAAACTTTCAAGATAAAAATGGATTTTAATAATAATAATAATATATTATCGTGACAGTTATCATACAGCATATAGAAGATTCTTAAAATACCAAGAATTAAATCTCGTGCAAAAACATCAATAAATGTACATTAGTTGACTAAAGTGTATTAGATCAGGTTTATTCCTGTTACCTGGTACTTTACCCTGTTCTATGATGAAATACATCCCAAAACGTGGGCCTACATATTTTATTACTAGGCGAATAACTGTAGCAAAATAACACCTAGTTGTAATACTTATAAGTACACTAGTTTTATAATTGAACCTTTTGTGTATGATATGCTGACATACTAAATAGCATCACTGGCTTGTTGACCTCCATTAATTCCAAACGTAACTCAGCGGTTGTATACCTACATGAATGGCATCGCTAATTTTGAATCGGGTAGCGTGTAGGAAATACATATTATTATTATTCACTTTTTTAGCGGAACATTCGGTGTTCTGTCAGAAGTTTATTCAATGTAACTATAATAACATTTTCAAAAAGATATCTCCTTGGTATTCGTGAAGTTGAATTCCACGAGATTCAGAGATTGGCATCTTGGCGATCAGTAACGGCAAAAAATGTTTGGTTTTGCTGAAGCAACAAGTATAATTACTTCGGCTTATACCGAGGTTGATTTCAAGCTCTGGGATTGGTATTTTTAAAAAAAAAAATATATGGTCTTCACATTATCAACCCGACCTTTTAATACCATTTGCCACTATCAGTTTTATGACAGGTTCCTTTCTTGGTCGCTATTGAACCCCCACCATGTATCTAAGACATTACTTTTTCTTTCATAACAGTTTTTCACCGTTACATCGTTTTAATTGTAGTGAACCGGACCTCCGGATAGAGCAGATTACTGTGGTAGAGTGGGCCCGGCTCTATCCGTCAATTCTGTCGAGGGCTCACTACTGAAGAAACATGGGAGTAACCAACCAAGCAGCTGGTTCAGAAAGACTAACACCGGATCAATCAGCAACTCTCTTTATTGTTCCTCAATACACAAATAATGATTTCCGTCTAACACTCGTTAGCTCTAAACCTGTTCTTAATCGGGCTCTCTTCAACGCTCCTTATCGGGCTCTCTCAAACGCTCCTTAACGGGCTCTATAATTCGCTCCCTATACGTCGGGGTCAGACTCTCGGTATCGCTCCTAAAAGGGCTCCATAAATCGCTCCCTATAAGTCGGGGTCAGACTCGTTAGTGAAAAGGTCTCTCTCTTACTACCGCTAATCACTATTCAACTCTCACCTACTGAATTGGGCAAGGACAAGGTAATATATACCCCTAAATCACGTGACGTAAGCACGTGGTACAAGACACACCTACTACTCCTGTCAATCATAAACACGTGCAGCCAATAGATAGCGGGCTGACGACAGCGCGTGTTAGGACGGATTTATAAAAATACATTTACAATATACATAAGAATGAAACATAGCTACAAAATAACATTATCAGAGTTCTTAACAATATGTACAATCAAGTTTAATAATTAGTAATTACTAACCGTGAGGGAAACGGCCTTCCTCGCCCAGTGACCTATAAACAATGACTGAGACCTGCGCGATAAGTTCGTCTAAACTGAGGACGTGGATCGGGCTATGAACATGCGCTTCAGATCACCACATAACCCACGCCTCCGCCTAATGCGTCTCGCATTATACACAATAAGCAAAAGTTACAAAAATTATGAAATAACACATAAAGTATCAAATACATCTATATATAAAACAATGAAGCAACTGGACTGTTACTTCCATACGAAAATAAAACGTCTCTAAAAATAAACAAAAGTTCACGAAGTTTCACAGGTATCTCCAACGTTCATCCACCATTCGGGTTCCATCAGGAAAGTACACGAATAACACAAATCACATCACAACCGAAAGTCTCTAATAACAACAGGATAAACTAAAGATTTATCAACATCTAATCGATGGGCATCATTGTTCTATTAACACACATAATTCTGTAAGTAATTGGGACGTCGAGAGAGTCGACCGGTGCGAGAGCGAAAACCTAGCCTCAAAGGAGAATCTTCGTCGGTGTCTTCGTTATTATCCCACTCCAGCCACCAGAAAACTTCTGTAGTGAACCGGACCTCCGGATAGAGCAGATTACTGTGGTAGAGTGGGCCCGGCTCTATCCGTCAATTCTGTCGAGGGCTCACTACTGAAGAAACATGGGAGTAACCAACCAAGCAGCTGGTTCAGAAAGACTAACACCGGATCAATCAGCAACTCTCTTTATTGTTCCTCAATACACAAATAATGATTTCCGTCTAACACTCGTTAGCTCTAAACCTGTTCTTAATCGGGCTCTCTTCAACGCTCCTTATCGGGCTCTCTCAAACGCTCCTTAACGGGCTCTATAATTCGCTCCCTATACGTCGGGGTCAGACTCTCGGTATCGCTCCTAAAAGGGCTCCATAAATCGCTCCCTATAAGTCGGGGTCAGACTCGTCAGTGATAAAGGTCTCTGTCTTACCACCACTAATCACGACTTAACTCTCACCTACTGAATTGGGCAAGGACAAGGTAATATATACCCCTAAATCACGTGACGTAAGCACGTGGTACAAGACACACCTACTACTCCTGTCAATCGTAAACACGTGCAGCCAATAGATAGCGGGCTGACGACAGCGCGTGTTAGGACGGATTTATAAAAATACATTTACAACATACATAAGAATGAAACATAGCTACAAAATAACATTATCAGAGTTCTTAACAATATGTACAATCAAGTTTAATAATTAGTAATTACTAACCGTGAGGGAAACGGCCTTCCTCGCCCAGTGACCTATAAACAATGACTGAGACCTGCGCGATGAGTTCGTCTAAACTGAGGACGCGGATCGGGCTATGAACATGCGCTTCAGATCACCACATAATTATAGGTTTACATCCGATTAATCTACTGTATCTTTCAAATAGCAAACGCCACCTAATTCACCGTTGTCTTAAGGTGGGTTCACGCTGTATCGGAATTCAATCCAAATTCCGGCGACCATGTAAGCCCTATAGTAAGCGCCCCCGCAAGAAAATGGAGAGATAATGGTGGCCTGCATCCAAGATATGTGCAAGACAATAATTGCTTCCCTTGACTTTTGACTTTTGTCTAGGTAGAGAGTGTTCAAAGAATAAACATCCAAGTCGACGAGGGGCATTAATGGTGGGGTGCACCTATGCAGACCTAAAGGTTCAAAATCGCAAATATTTGGGACCTAGAAATTATAGTACCAAAGACCAGTCGGACCAAAAAAGACCAGTCGGACCATAATAGAGACAGCCCGGACCAACCTAAAAAAACACTCGGACCAACCCTAAAGACCACGCTGATTAACTTTCAATCGTTTCTGTTTTACTGTAATTTCTTATCAGTTATGTTCGGCGAAATACGCCCGAAGTCTCAACCGAATAGCAACATCTAGCGTCTGGTTATTCAAGTCTACATCGATAGTAATTATTACGCATGCTCTCCAAATAAGAATATGTAGTCACCGTTTGAAGTGACAAGTGGAACATGTCCAGCCTCGTTAGCAGTAAAATGGTGTCTTCAATGGGGAAGACTTTGGATGATTTTAGGAATGCTTCCCTTGACTTCACGGATGTAGTTATAGTACATATGCAGGAGGGGGGTGGCGAATCTCTCTCTCTCTCTCACTCACTCACTCTCTGGAGCCACTCTTCTTTGTGTGCGAAATCTTTCGGACATCGATTATTATTGGTGAAAGTAGCTGCAATTTAACAATCTAATTTGATGGTTGGAATTCAGGTTGAAACAGAGCGGGATTTCGGTTGCAAACCGATCGGAAGCTTTGAAGTTGCTTAACTCAGGGGCTAGAATAGCAGAAAAACGCATTTGCGGTGGTTAAAAGTTCAAACGATTAATTGGTTTGGGATTAGGGATTCAGGTAAGTCACCTAAGGTGGGCTATATTGGAATAGCAGGAATTCGCGTTTGCGACGGTCCCTTCTAGGTGTACTGTAAACGGTTGATTGGAATTAAAATTAGACCACTTTGAAGTTGCTGCGTTCCCGGCTTAGAATAGTAGGAAAACGTGTTTGCGGTCGTCAAATTTAAAATTCGAAGAAAAATGTTTCATTTTACACTTTCTGATGGGTCGTGGTGAATGTTCATGATTTTAAAGTGGAAGGATCAGGAAGTAAACAGAGAGAAATTATGTACAAAAATGGGGCGTATTATATTCCTATGACTGTGTGTAGCAAAATATTGAAGTAGTAAACGCTCTTTACTATTTTACCAGATGATTGTGATATTTAGTTTATCAAATTATTCAAAAATATATTATAGTCTAAGGAATTGCGTGCATTTAACGTCGAAGTCAATGGATTGAAGCCTGATGGAAGCAGGTCGCCCTTAAATTTCACCACCGTTATATTTTTTTATAGAAATTCTCTCGCTGTCTCCCCTTTTGCATTGCAATTTTTGTTCATTTTTTGGTCTAGAATTAACGAAAAGGGTTTGAATTAACATTTTATGTAAGTTTTTGGTAAATATGATTTAGAGGCGGGAGGATAACATTAACAGCTAGTATGCCTAGCAGGTTGATTAGTTTTAGTGTGTTTCTTTAAGTTTGTATGTCTCAAAATTTTGATTAACCTCATACAAATTTTGGTACAAAGACGTAACCGTTCCCCATTCGGCAAACCTCGACAGATTCCGGTGCCCTATATCTAGACTCGGCTGTATAATGAAGTCCGCCATTTTGGAACTATTTTAAAGGACCCGGATAAACAAGGTTGCCCCCAGGAGATGGGTGCCAGTCAAGTCGTCCACAAGCGAAGTCGTCCACAACCGTTGGTGGAGTCGTCCACAAGGCATTGGTGATGTCGTCAACAACTATTAGTGATGTCGTCCACAACTAAATATGTTTATGAATTTGTTAATGAATTTGTTATTTATGGAATAAAACGATTTACTTTGTTGTTTATTTGCGGGGAGAAAGGGTGACCACGCAGAAAAAAATATACTAATTAAAAATACATCGTGTGGACGACTCGTCCACAAGCGAAGTCGTCCACAACCGTTGGTGGAGTCGTCCACAAGGCATTGCTGATGTCGTCAACAACTATTAGTGATGTCGTCCACAACTAAATATGTTTATGAATTTGTTAATGAATTTGTTATTTATGGAATAAAACGATTTACTTTGTTGTTTATTTGTCGGGAGAAAGGGTGACCACGCAGAAAAAACTATACTAATTAAAAATACATCGTGTGGACGACTCCAAAAAACGTATTACAATTACAATATCCAGAAATTATTTACTTTGTTGTTTATTTACCGATAGAAAGGGTGACCACGCAGAAAAACTATACTATTTACAAATACATTATGTGTCCAGAAATTATACTAAGTCGTGTGGACGACTCCACCAACGGGTGTGGACAGCTTAACCAGATTTTGGGGCATTTTTGTAAAAGCGGAACGTTTTCCTGTTAGAGTAAATCGGTAGTCGATAAGCCGCATCGCAAATGTATGGTCGTAGGTACATATCAATGACTATCATACATCCGAGTCTAGATGAAGGTTACGGAGAGTACCGGAATCTGTCGAGGTTTGCCGAATGAACCGTTCCCCTGCCAGTAGTGAATTTAATAGTAGTCTGCATCCTGATTGCTGGTAATTATCTCCCTTTAACGAAAGCGTAAATAGAAAATGGCGACCGAAAGTTGACAAAAGAATGAGTAACTATTATTGAGATTAACATTTTTAATAAGCTACTGTTTAGACGTCAAATTGTCAAGAATCTCCTTTCTCTCAAGATGTTATTACTACAATAGATGTTAATTTTACTATGAATTACATCGATAAGAAGAGGTTGACGCCTATGAAATATTTGACAGGTGATATTTAATTATTTTCCTTCTTCAACTTACTCATCCATGACATTTATATCCTGGTTTACTAAACCTTGACTATTATTATGCAACTATTCACTAATAAATTCATTACACATAATGTTCATGCAGTGAAATTCATTAATTATTTTACTTGTATTTTGCTACGGTACCGATAGTGCAATAATTTCGTACGTCAGGAGAATATGTTATTAAATTAAAATTAGGGTAAATGATGGCAATGATTTACAAATACAATAATGGTTAGACCAACATGACATCAGATTATTTTACAAACCAATTGATTTTTAATTTTTTTTCTTAAATAGCCATTTATTGCTTTTTAACTATTTAGACAGGAATATCAAGGCATGGCTGATCTTTCATCACTACACATAATAATGTTTTACTAATAGTTGTGGTCTGCCAGATATCTCCGAGAACGTAGGTTAAAACGTCAAGATACCAGTACGGTATATAATTATAAGGATGTGCTTGTTTTTAGCTACGATTGGGTGCATTTGCTTTCGCCTGGCAAACTTAATTACTTTACTAATGCATGTAAAATTTTAAAAATAAATAGATTTAATGCTATTATTACTAGTGACAGTGTATTAGTATATATTAGTAATAGTGATAGGCCTAATATTAGAACTTATTAAACAACACAGCCCACATAGTGTTCAACTTTCGTTTATCAGCAAATATTGCCAATAAAATAAATCAAGTGTTGTTTTGATCAAAATTAACACAAACATCCATAATTATATGGTACCGTACTAGTCCAGCGCAACTCAGTACAGGTTAGTTCTTTGATTGGCATATTGTACGTGAGGCCCCGGGGAAAGCAATCTAGCTATCATCATTTCTATTATTTACTAATGGGGATTAGGTAGGATTAGAGGTTATGCTTAATTGTAGTTGGATGTAGCAGAATTCATAATAACACAACTTTATGGATTTACTACTTCTTCGTTTATTACATGCAACGTAATAGCAGAATTGTTATAAATAACAATAATAAATAGTTGTTTTGAAGCTTGATGGATCCATAAGCTTATCTTGATACACAGTTGGTTGGGAGATTCCTGACAGTTATTCCAGATGGAATTGGGGGGATTAATAATGCTTGTAGACATGTCTATCAATGGTCAGACCTATTCCTTTATTTTTTATTTTCATCTCATGAAATGTAAACTATACTGAGTTTCATTTTTTGCCAATTTGAATTTTGAATGGATTAATTGCCCTACTTTCCATTTGCCAGATCATGAAAGCAGATCTAAGGAGCAATTTTAAGTACTGACAGAAAAGCAGGGAATTATTGTCCATCTGTCTGCACACACTGCACAGTGATAGATAAATAGAACACAATAACTAAGTTGCAGTTCTACTAATTGATGTAGAATGTTCAAACTTGGTGCAGGTATTGTAGTCTACTGACCAAGTTAAATGGAGTATTATGCTTGCCCGAGACTTAGAAACCAATAACCCTGTTGCTAAGTGCAAGCAAGGGCGTGGATTTATCATAACTTTTGGGGGTGGGTGTGCGAACCCTGGAACCTTTTATAACCAAACCAAAAAAATAATTACGAACAGTTTACCAGTGTTAATTCGATAAAAACTGTAACTAGGGGTAATATGATGACGATATGGAAAAATTGACTACCTATAATTTTTCCGCCCCCTTGAGTTTGGCGCCCCGCAAATGAAAAAAATCACACGGTTTCATCAATGTTTTTTCCACATTAAATTATAATCATAATGCTCAACCAATTTTGTCAAACATATACCATGGGTCAGATATGCTACAAATTGACTTTGTGCTTGATAACAACAAGAAGATAGGCCCTACTTGTCGAAACTTCGTACTAAATGTATATAAAACAGTGATTGTTATTTCCATATAAATTGTGTTGTGTTTTAATGTGCTCAATAGCTAAATGCCGCTCAAGGATTAAATTGACTCTAGCATGTTCCACACAGCCTAATATTACTAGGTGGCACTAGGAGTCGAAGAACACCCCCCCCTTCCCTGCACACACATGAATATTGTTTTTTGAGTGCCTTGACAGAATCGTGTTCCTCATACAAATGCATGGATCACCATGCCGCTGAAGCAGAGTGATAAAAACTTTGATTGCTTTGTTTTATAAAAGAATAAATGTGTAAGTGATTTGTTTTTTGATTGAGGTGGGAGACATCATCAGTACCATTGTTTGCTTGTTAATTAGTATTTTTTCATTTTTTTATTTATTATCAAACAGTTCTTTTTTTTTTGTTTTAGTTGTGATATTACTTTGTGAAACAATCCAGCTAGTGAAGTCAGGTATAGTATAATTTCCATTTATCAAAACCTCATGTTTGTATAGTGCTGAATCAATTATTTATTTTCTGATTTTTGTTTACAGGGGGGTGGGGTGTATCTTATTAGATTATCATTAAACGGTTGACAAACATCCACATAAAGTGACTTATTGCCCTTGTTCAATGTTAATTACTTTGAACACTTCCATCTGCATTCCATAGGTATTGTTGAAATTAGTGAAACAAGGAATCCTATTGATTTCTATACATCCACAATACTCGTATATTATCATTGGACAGTCTGTCCGTCATTCACATCTTTTGGCTTGTAGGGTCTGGAACTCACATTCATGATTCAATTGGCTTTATATTTATACATGTAGTGTTTTAAGGTCATGAGGTACACATACACTGTATCATCGATGGAGGTGAAAAATATACACATTGTTTAGGCTCTGTATTTTCAACAAATTCAGACAACTATTACCTATGTTATGTTATGGTCCTTGGTCACTTTGAATATCTTGTGGATGCTTTACAGAATACAGGCCAAAGTTCCTACGACTTAATTTGATACACTGTTTAACCCTTCATCACTTAAAAAAATCGTTGTTTTACATGTATATAATATAATAAGCACTATGAAGAACTAGAAACCAGTCAAATTTTTTATTGTTTCTGAATCTGATAATGACTTTATCGGTTAGGTTAGAGTATTCCTCCTGTTCAGATTTTAGTGTCTTGTTACTGCTCATATTACGGCATTAGTATTCACCTACATGTACCAGAATAAATACAATGCCTGGCAACCGGTTTTATTGTCTTGTGAAATTTTCTTAGAAAAAATATGTAACAATCTTTGTGTACTGCTTTGATGGGTTAGCTAGTAGTATGGGCTTGTGTTCCGCCAGTCTTCATTAGGCCAGTCAGTACAAAAAAGTAGTTTATTTCACATTTCATTTCATATGTTCTGTTATCTGGCAACTTATCTTTCATTTCTTGATAAAAAATGTAAAATTAAATAGGACTGAAAAATACACATAATTCTAACTATAGGTAGGCTAATATTGACATAATGCATGTATTTATCAAACAGTCATATCATTCAAGTACCTGTACAATATCAAATCAACACACTTGCAAATAGTATGTCTATTTTGGGAATATTGATAGTTAAGAAGTACATTGTAACCTTTTCGATTATCAGTTAAATTTTTGACTCAACATGTACATGTACATAGAATTATGGACACTAACCTATTCAGTATTTTAACTAAAGTTAACTGTTCAACCATTTGAAGAATATTTTGCCTGACATTCATATTCATAAAAATTAAAAGAGAGGTGATGAAATACAGCGGGCAAATAACTCATAGGGAACAAACTACTTTTAAACGCCAACATTTTCATGTGGATGTATATTGTCGTCACCCCTGTCTGTCCGTCTACAATTGTTTGTGAACGCCCTACAAGTCACAATTTTAATATGCCCACATTGAAATGTGGTCGTATATTGTCGTCCCACCGGTCCAGCGTTCACAATTGCTAGTGGACGTTCTCGAGGCTAAAGTTAATAACCAATTGGCTTTAAATTTATACACATTGTTTAAGGTCATGAGACGAAGAAGCCTTTTGATTTTCAGCGATTTCTGATAGTTACTGTCAGAGTTATGGCCCTTGATCACTTAAAAATATCTTGTGGACGCTCTAGAAGCTTGAGTTAATATCCAATTGACTTTTGAATTATAGTCACAGTGTTTAAGGTCATGAGAAGAAGAGGCCTATTGCCTGCAACAGCTAAATCCATGATATTACATGTTTCGTATCATTCTGTTTTACAGAGAATTACTTACGAATTATCTCTGTCACAGATGACTGTCTTGAACTCGTGCATTGACTTCACGTGGCGTCAGTCATTGGCTCAACGGCTCGTGTGATGTTTACATAACACCTAACTGCTTCGGGCAAAATTATGCCTTTTACTCATTTTAATACCCATTTACACAAAATAGGAAATATTTTTTAACTACAGATACTTCAAACGTCTTTATTTATTTTTCTTATGCTTCAAAAAAATGTTTTAGAATTTATTTTGTCAGAGGGAAAAAGTTAATATTTTGACGAATTAAGATGCATAGATGTTATCTTTATCAGTGATACTAGCGGCCAAGCGAATATTCACTGCGGGAACAGTTTGGTTTCGTATACTAAACGTTACCGTTTAGGAGAACTTTATCAAAGCCAAACAAATTCTAATGAGTTGTTACTCTTAATCAGAATTTAGTATATTAAAAATGTTTCATTACCGAAAAAATATGCGACAACTCTTGTTAACTGCCCAGACCATTTACCTGCTATTTGCCCTCCAGTTTTTCCAATTTAAAAATGTCGAATATTTGACCATCTCCAGACATTGATAGCGATAATCAACGCATTGCTGTACATGAAATTTTAAACAATGTAATGTTATTATTAGACGTATGTCATTCTGTCATTCGCACACCTCATTTGCAAATAGTGTCAAAATATTGTGTATCAGGAATGTGGACCCTCTGATGAGCAAAATTTCATCTGATTTGGATGAAAACTTGAAATGTGTGTTTATAACCCAAATATCTTGGTTCCTTTCGATACACTGTAATTTTGTCTTGAGTTTCAATTTCATGAAAATCGGACCAAAACTGCCAGACAAATTGATAGCTCCTCATTCAGAAATAGTGTAAACATTAGGTATATCAAAGTTGTGGACCCTGTAGAGTCTAAAGTTTTCTTATAGCCCTGATTGTACAAAAAATTATGTTTGTTTTTAGCTTGTTCTCTATCTATCTCTTGAAATGTGGGCGTATTCTGCCTGGCAGCTGCCAGTTTTTCCTTTAAAAAAACCCAAAATGAATTTAAAGAATAATCGAGCAGTCGTGTGGTTATCCATTTTTATGTTAGATCCTCCTTCATGAAAGACATTCAAATCTACTAAATATTGCAGGCTCATGATACGGCATCAGGAGGGATTATGGTCTTGATAAGCTAATAAATGTTAATTAATAATTTAGATAACATTTTATGGCCTAAAGAAAGACCTGCAGTAGGCAGATTTAGTTCTAGCATAATGCATGTTTAAGAGAGGCCATTGTATAAATATATTTATTTTCAGAATGTCATTCTGAAATACTAGATGGTGATCAAGGTAATATATATCTTGGTAATGATGAAGTGTTTCCTGCTTTTGGGTGTAAATACTGGTATATCAAAGGTGGACCTAATAAAACAATCACTATAAGGTACATATTATTTAGTAGTTTAAACCAGAGGGGACAACTGGTATAATCTGTCTGTCTTTATTTAACTCTTAGGAATAACCGTTTGTTGATTTTAAATCCAATGAAATTCTGTTTTCCAGAATTATTTTAGGTTAAACATAGAGGTATTATTATATAGAAGGTTTGTACACTGCCCTATAGCTGAGTTACAGATGAAAATTGCTTTTTTGCATAAATTTGGTTGAAAATGTTGTTATTATAGGTTAATCTTATCTTTATTGTCTTTCAAAAAATCACATACCTGCAAAACAATAAATGTTGATGTGGGTGATTTTTTTTTCTTTTCCTGGCAACTCCTCTTTATTTATTGAGGAGATTTTTAGGTGATTTGTCATTATCTGAGAAACAGAAGATAATTATCATTTAAAATTGTTGTATTTTATTTTACAGTTTTGATAGTATATATATAATACCAGGAGTAGATGGAGAATGTAGTCTAGATACTTTAGAAATGGGTCCTGAACCTACGACTATATATTGTGGTACTTCTAGGAACGATTCACAACCATACATCAATTCTTATGGTCATGTCTGGTTAAAATTTGTATCAAAACATCGCTACCTATACAGTCATTTTAGACTCAAATATATTGTTGGTAAGATATTTTTTTTTTTCGTAGTCCATCCGACCATCAGCCCAGTACATTTATTTTGTAATCACGGTTCATCACCCAATTTTTTACATGTGTATTGTGTAAGACTTCACTAGAAAACCTACATGGCCTAAAGATACATTATGGGAGATTAGATAAAGAGCTGGCAGTTCTCACTATAATAGTTAAAAACTAGATAATGTAAAGTAAAAATTTTCAGTCAAATTGAACCTCTCTGAATTTTCGGACTAGCCTTGGTGTCATCATTACTAAAGTCAGTACACTAAAAAACATAGTTTCTATTATCCCTTTCATAATAGGGATCACGGTGGCTAAGTGGATAAGGCGCTGGTTCGCTAGCCTGGAGGTTGAGTGTTCGATCCCTGCATTGGCCGAGAAAGTTCATCTCGATTTTCCGGCGTGATTTCCCCTTGTCAGTGATGCAGAAGGAGGGCCTGACAAGACAGCTGCCTAGTCGTTCGGATGGGACGAAAACCGAGGTCCCGTGTACAAATTGGAATGCACGTAAAAGATCCCTTGGCAGTTGGAATTCGATATAAGAGTAGGCCGTAGCGCCGCTGCCCGGGCAAAATTTCCCTCATTGCACACTGTGACGTATGCCCGTCTTCAATTAGCCCAGGTTAGGTGCTTAAGCGTAGGACATTAAACCCCATTTCATTCATTCATTCCTTTCATAATGAATGAAAGCAAAGCAGCAATTCATATCCTAATCCAGTAAATATTGCAGGCTAGCGATGCCATTGAGAGTTGATTATGGTCTGGATATGTTATTTAAAATTAATGTCTAGATAATTAAGATAACATTGCAGGCTTAAAGAAAGACTGGGTAATTTAATGTCAGCCAAAGAAAAGGATTGTTAATTTTGTCCTGTTAAACATACATTATGCAAGAGATAAATCTGCCTATTTACATAATGTATGTTTAACAGGACAAATTTAACAATCCTTTTCGTTTGCTGACATTAAATTACCCACTTGATATTGTCGCTATTACTTGCATGCTAAATTTACATTATTTCATTGAAATATGTCAATTTTTACAAGGGTGTCAAGTTTGAACTAATATTTCCTACAATGAATTTGATAGTCAGTGCAGGGACACTACACCACACACAATTACACAAAACAAATCTATGGAAAAGACAATACACAGAAATCACAAACAAACACACATGTCAGATTTTTTTTGTTGTGGTTAATTCAACTTAATTGTATCTCTACAAGTACAAATTACAATGAGGGTTTCATATACCACAATTCAACAGACAAATATTCAATGTTACCATCCATTTTTGACATCATAGTTACTGCCTTAGGCTTACCAGTTAGTCAAAAATAATTTATTTATTATCATTTATATAAAAGTCTTGAAATGAAAATAATTCGAAAGAAGCAAATATTTATGGCTTCCTTATCTTCTAGTGCCAATGTCTTAGGATGTGAATTTTATATGCATGTCTACTGACACAGGCATATATTTAATTTTAAAATTATGCTAATTTACATCTGATTAAATTAATTCAAATTGCACTCTTCAATTAATACCGCATCTTGGATTATTTATAGCACAGGAATTAAACCCACTAAGTTTGTTGTAGAAAAACTCTATTGACAATCTTCATTCGTCGAACAGTCGGGTGCTAATTAATTTATTATTAATCGTTGAAATTAACAAAACTTATTCTCAGTCAATAACAGTTATAAAAAAGTGTAATAAGCACGTGGAGTCAATTTTAATTATCCCACTTGGAGCAGAATAGTTGGATGTTAATCTCCATTTCGTTTCAATAAATATGTAATTAATATTAAAGAGATTACTAATGTATGAAATGCAGATGGCCATTCTCCTGGTAAGTTGTTCCAAAATAAAATAAAACATTCCAAACTAATCCAAACTGCAAATCGTTACCAGAAAAGTGAACTGCTGAGTTAAAATATAAATAAATGTAGATTATCTGAAGAGCTTAATAAAATAAGCGAAAGTGCTAATAATCGACAAATAATGTAGTTCTTTTTTCAAAAACTTTTATATTTTTGTGTAAATAAATGTATATGGGGCTTTAGCAATCGTTTTTCTGGATATATCTGCAAAATGATATACACTGTCTATGTGATAAATAGAACCCTGCAACTACAGAATTACTCAAATATTCTTCCTCAATTTACTTAGTAATAAGTCATACTGCGATGAACTAAAGTGTGTGTTATTGTAGTTTCAGATTTACAAATTTTTCAAATCATATGATTTATTTGATAGGTATTCGTCTGTAGTGTCCTAGTTTGGTAGAGAGATTTTTAGTGGTATGTTGAGGGAACAATTAGAGTTATTGTATTGTAATAATATTTTGAATGAAGTTTGGCTGAATGTTTTTGAGTCAAATCACAAGTGACATTTGTTTCAATCCCAGCCTAGTTTATATTCGAGTGGATATTAAAGCCTATTTGTCTCTCTATTTGAATGTTTTATTTTGTGTTATTTATTATAGGTAAACCAGTTACTAATAGTAGAAAAAGATGTGGATATAATCTCTTTCATTGTAATAATGGTAAATGTATATACAGAGATTGGTTATGTAATGGTTTAAATGAATGTGGAGATAACAGTGATGAAGATGTTTGTAATACACATACACAAGGTTAGTTCTCTATTCAGCCCTCACCAGCTGAGAAATATGTTACTGACCAGCAGTAATAATAAGGTTCTCACACAATGAACTGAATTCATCATTTTCCTGTATAAAAAGAACAGAAATATATACAATGCTTTTAATTTTAATTCCATCTGTCGTGTGACTGATTAAAAAAGATCTTTATATCTTATGAATTGAAATTATATGAACAATATCGTTGTGTTCTATTTTTCGTTTGTTTACTTCAATTCTCTTGGTCAATGAATATTTTCTTAAACTTGTATTGTGATGTTAATTAACTGACCAATCAATATTATGCTGCTGTAAAAATGTGATCTATGTTATCCAAATGTTTAATCTGTTAGTTTTTGATATTTCAGAGACAACTTTGCCATCTGTCCAGTGTAGTTCAAATGAATTATATTGTCGTTTAAAGAGTTCAAATGAGTATCGTTGTTTAAAGAGTGTTAATGTATGTGATGGTATAGAAGATTGTTTATCAGGTGAAGATGAAACATCAGATATTTGTACTAGTAAGTAATCAATACATATTTACAATATCTTTAACTCAACCATAATAAATGTTCAATAATTTAAATTATAATGAAGCTAGTTTTAAAAATCTAAGTAGGGGGGTTGGGATAGCCTAGTGGTCTAGATCGCGCTTCGAGCTCTAGCTGGCTGGCTAGTGGCTGTGGTTTCGAGCCCTGGTCTGAGTGTATGTGGCATGGAGATAGGGTAGCCTCTCAACCTCGTGGGTTTCCTCCGGGCACTCCCGTTTCCTCCCACTGCTAAAGGCCCCTAACGCAAAAGCGAATTATTGAAAAAAGATTAAACCATATGTTAGTCCCCAAATGACCTAGTTGTGTTGAGTTTCAAAATCTAATGTACTTTACTAAGTTCTACAAGTATGTGTCTTCAAAGCATAGAAGTTACTTTTACCTTAAAATTTTGCAATTAAGATTAAACCTTTATTGTTTTTATAGAATGCTTATGATAATTACTTTAGAGTTATTGTCCTTGATTATATGATAGGATACTGTCAAAACGTCAATGATATACATAATAATAATAAAGATGTTGTTATTTATGTAATTAAAGATTGACAATTCAACAAGTTGACATTTTTTATTACAGAATCAAAATCTGATAATAAATGCTATTATAAGCTGTATAACAGTAATGGACATTTCACATCACCTAATTACCCTCATCCTTACCCAAATGGAGTCTCATGTCAATGGCTGATCAAGAGTGTAGAAACATTAAAGCCAGTACAGCTTCGATTTGTTGATTTTAATGTTCAGTGGACCAGAAATACAGACCATGTTGTGGTATATGATGGTAAAGATATAAATAGTAAAGTTATTGGTGTTTATAATGGTAATTATCTACCTCCACTCATCATACAATCTACCACTAATTGGTTACTCATACAATTTCACTCGGATTCTACAATATCTGGTAGAGGATTTAATGTAACATATCAAACAAAAGGTAAGTTTTACATTGTTACAGTTTACTGTTTTTATTGTTGATTTTGCAGAATTTTCATCATGAATCAAATATATAGTTTGATTGTTTTTTTTCTTTGGTAAACAATAACTGGTTCTAAATAGAAAGTGATAAAAGTTAGTGCTTTTGAGTTGATGCTTTTTTCACAATACTTTTATGACATAATTGCTACAGTGAGTAATGTGTAGGGGTTCATTCCCGGTGTTGGTTGAGAAAGTTCTTCATACTTTTTCAACATAGTTTTTAGCATGGTTTCCCCTTGTCAGTGGTACAGCATGGAAAGCTTGGCAAGGACCAGTGTCAAATAGTTCTGTTTGGGCACAGAACGAGTTCTCATATACATATTGGTGTAGATTAAAAGAACCCTTACAGTTTGAATTCGAGAAAAAGTAGACAAAGTTCCCTCATTGCACACTGCATGGTTTATGTTCGGGTAGATCAATAAACACTATTTCCATTTCATGCTGCAATTTTGTTTCAAGACTGAAAACTTATGATAGATGACCAATACTGTTGTACAGCAGAGAATTCTAAGACCTTCATTTTGTAATAATTTATAGGTTATTGTATATATTGTATAATATTATAGGTTATTGTATATACATGTATTGTATAATATTATAGGTTATTGTATATATTGTATAATATTATAGGTTATTGTATGAGTGATCAGCAGTCATGTGGTGATGGAGAATATGATTGTTATGAAAATCGTCAACGATGTGATCGAGTGTGGAATTGTTTAAAGCATGGTCGAGATGAAAGAGGATGTGGTAAGATAATCTAAAACAATATTATGGACATCATTTTTATACGCCCACATTTTCATGTGGACGTATTATGTCGTCGCCCCTGTCCATCCGTCCGGACGTCCGTCCGTCCACAATTGTTTGTGGACTCTCTACAGGTCACAATTCTTATCCGATTTCGACGAAACTTGAAATATAGGTTTATCCCCCAAAGATCTCGGCTGCTTTCGATATTGGCACGTATCGGATCAAAACTTCATGGATTATGGCCCCTGATTGTACGAAAAATCACGTTTTTAGCTTGTGGACCCTATAGAGGTCACAATTTTTAACCGATTTTGATGAAACTTGACATGCATGTTTATATTCCAAAGATCTTGGTTCCTTTCGATATTTGCGCCTATCGGAACGTAATTTCCTGAATTATGGCCCCTGATTGTCCGAAAAATCACCTATTTTAGCTCGTGGTACCTCTGGAGGTCACAATTATTATCCGATTTGAAAAACCGTTCGATTATATCACCGTTACACCCTAAGGACGATTGAGTTCAAATTTCGGAAAAATCGGACCAAAATTACCATACAAGATGGCCGCCGTTCGTACGCGAATACTGTTAAAAAATGGTATATCCAGGTTGTGGACCCTGTAGGGATCACAATTTTAATTTGATCTTGATGAAACTTGAAATGCATGGTTATAACCCAAAGATCTTGGTTCCTTTCAATATTTGCGCATATCAGATCGTAACTTCCTGAATTATGGCCCCTAATTATACGCAAAATCGTCTTTAATTAGCTTGTGGTCCCTCTGGAGGTTACAATAATTATCCGATTTAAAAAATCGTTTGATTATATCACCGTTACACCCTAAGAAAGGTTGAGTTCGAATTTCGGTAAAATTGGACCAAAATTGTCATACAAAATGGCCGCCATTCGTACGCGAATACTGTTAAAATATGGTATATCAAGGTTGTGGACCCTGTAGAGGTCACAATTTTAATTCGATTTTGATGAAACTTGAAATGCATGGTTATAACCCAAAGATCTTGGTTCCTTTCGATATTTGGGCATATCGGATTGTAACTTCCTGAATTATGGCCCCTGATTATATGCAAAATCGTCTTTGTTTAGCTTGTGGTCCCTCTGGAGGTCACAATTATTATCCGATTTAAAAAATCGTTTGATTACATCACCGTTACACCCTAAGGATGGTTGAGTTCGAATTTCGGAAAAATTCGGAACAAAATTGCCATACAAAATGGCCGCCGCATGTACGCGAATACTGTTATAAAAAGGTATATCAAAGTTGTGGACTCAGTATAGGTCACAATTTTGATTCAATTTTGATAAAACTTAAAATGCATGGTTATAACACAAAGATCTTGGTCCCTTTCGTTATTTGCGCATATCATATCGTAGCTTTCTGAATTATGGCCCCTGATTGCCCGAAAAATCGCCTATGGTCCCTCTGGAGGTTATGATTATTATCCGATTGAAAAAAAGCTTGACTCTATCACGGTTACACCATACCGAAGGTTGAGTTTGAATTTCAGGGAAATCGGACCATAATTGCCAGACAAAATGGCCGCCGTTTGTACTCTAATAGTGTTAAAATATTTTATATCAAGGTTGTGGACCCAGTATAGGTCACAATTTTGATTCGATTTTGATGAAACTTGAAATGCATGTTTTTAACCTAAAGATCTTGATTCTTTTCGATATTTGCGCATATCAAATTGTAATTTAATGAATTATAGCCTTTGATTGTAGGAAAAATCACTTTCGGTTTTGCTTGTTCTCTAACCATCTCTCGAAAATGTGGGTGTATCCTGCCTGGCAGTGCCAGCTTACTATCTTTTGAAGCGTTATTCCAAAATCAAACGGATACCATAGTTAAAGGTTGTTATCATATGATGATGATGCATAATTTGCCACCAGAAATCCTCGGTTCAATACTGTGGTTGCTGAGAAAATTATCAGTGGTGCAGAATGGAGGGCCTAGCAAGAAACATTGACTAAAAAACAAAGGTTATAGAAGTGGGATCAGAGTGATTTTCAATGAGACACTGTACATTTAGTTATTGTCCCCAGACTTTGGAAGAAGGCAGGAGATTATTGAATATATTTTTTCCATCTGTCTGTCCGTCCATCATGCTAATTGAGGTATTTATAAATAAATGCCTTAATGTAGTTTTGGGATCAGTATTTTCTGCTTAGTCTTGAGAAGAGAAATCAATTTGATTGGTCGATGCTTTGGGTGACAATAATTTGATTCTAATGCATGTTGTACCTTGACAAAATTTAATACTGGGCCTATTCTGCTCAATTATTATTTTAAGATTTGATATTATGATTTTCTCCAATCAGATCTTATAGTTTGTGATATTCTATTGGTGTAGGTGTGTGTTGGATTTCTACTTGACTATTTATCAAGGCAGTTTTAATTCATTCTTTCTATTAATATAAATACCAACATGTATGATTAATTTACAGCCTTCCAAGCATACAAATTCCTAATAATAATGAATAAAATCACAACATTTTATCTGCAATAATAGGGTTCTTGTTGATTAACCCACTGACTGACAACCATATCAGATATAGTATAGCAAGGCATTTGCTTCATTCAGTTTATACGTTTACTGCTGCCTGAAGAATCTTGCATCCCCTGGAACACCTCTGACGAACTATGTACTGGAAATTTGGTACACAAAATGTACTGTTTTATTTTAAAAATATCTATGCTCAATTACAGTGTTATTATATTTTAAGTAAAAGAAATGGTTTAATTAGTCCATCTGTCTTTTCATCTGTCACACTAGAACTCAACAAAACTCAATTCTTATTGAAGTAGAATGTTTAAACTAAGTTTTAATGATCATAAGGTGAAGTCTTAACTGAGTTCGATGATTAGCATTTTCCGCTATAGCTAAGCTGAGAAAAGCAATTCAGTTGAGTGATACTTTGAGACACTCACTCTGATTCTATTTCTAATTTATTGAGAGTGATGAAATTTAGTGTATAGTTCGACTACATCAAAACCTTAACTAAGTTCAATCATGATAATTAATGTGTCAGCTATTTATTTTGGTGTTGAGGTAGGGAATATAAACCACACTGTTGACATGTTTTATAAATAATATTGTTTATTATTTATGTTAGATCACTGTAGTAGTACTGAATTTAGTTGTGGAGTTAAAAGTGGTAAATGTTATCATGAAGATGTAAGATGTGATGGTAAAAGTTATTGTTTTGATTACTCTGATGAGAAGAACTGCAGTAAGTACAATACTATTATTAGGCCATGTTTAAGTTTCTTACCTGTAATACATGTATATCAGATTTGTATATATTTGTTGTTATCTAATCAGGTTTAAACAATATTTATTTACTATTTATACAATTGTATAATTACATTCATTTACAGTATGTATGATACGAAAACATGCATAAATATAAATACCATTTCCTGATCTATTGTGTTAGCTCTCAAGAAATAAATACCTATGCCTTTTGGTAAATGTTTCTGACAGTGTAGATTTCCCCAATAAAATGACAAAAGTAGGCCCTTGTCTTTCAGACTGTCTGGACATCAACCACTCTAGGAAAGAGTCAAAACTTTGAATTTACCGTCGGGCAAAATTGTAGATACTTAGAGGAAGCCGACATGGAATTAGTTACACACACAACCGAATTCTATAGTATTAAGCACCTATAATGAGACAACTCAATCCAGTATATTAGCACGGTGGAATGTGTGGTTAAATTATTTATCGGTTATTATTCCTTTACTTTCCAGATATGTAAAACATAAGAATTTAGCCATATAGAATTGTGCAAGTAATATAGCTAAAATATTTAAATTATTGATGATTTTATTTTAGCTGCCGATCAATGTGGTCCCCATCGTGGATTATTTCTATGTGATAATGGACGATGTATTTATGAGACATGGGTGTGTGATAATTCAGATGATTGTCATGACCATAGTGATGAGTTAGATTGTAGTGGTATGTTCATACATAAATTCTATTTGTCACATGATATTGTAAAATATCATTTCATATGTTAGTAAAGGGAGAGAGAGAGAGACAAATAAGGTTTAAAGTCCACTTGACACAAATTAGGTCATTTCTGGACTTACATATGGTTTAATTTTATTTCAATAATTCGCTTGAGTGTGGGGGGTCTTTAGCAGTGGGAGGAAACCGAAGGACCCTGAGAAAACACATGAGGTCACACAGGCATCCTTACTCCTTGTCACGAACAACCGGGGATGGTTGACTCAATGACAGGCTTTAAGATACAGCGTGCACATGCTAACCATTCAGTATTACTCCAATATGGTGGACAGTGGCGTCATTGATTTGATGACCATATCAAGCTATGTCTATATTATTAGTACTAAGTACATGTATGTCTATGGAGTCAATGCTGATTACACAAGACAGCTAGGTACAAAATGACTGGAAATCAGTAATGACATCATAATGACATCATTGCAAGTTATGACATCATAGGAATGATGATGTTATGGACTTAGATACATAACATGAAAGGTTAACTTAATATCTTAAAGTAAAAATTATGAAATGAAATTCTCAAGTAAGGAAAATTATGCATGATTTTTTGTACTATGATGTATATAATGACTTATTTTGTATATTATTTGTATATTACAGGAAGTACTACAAGAGTTATTATAGCAGCAGTAGTAGGATCACTGATATGTTCATTGTTACTAGTAGTAGCTCTAGGATGTACTTGTAAACTATATCTACTTAGAACACGAGATCACTGTCGACAACGTCATAGTTCACCACTTAGTCGTTTACAAGTTGAATTAATGGGACGACGAGCTCCACCTCCATCCTATAACGAAGCAATGTTAACCTCTAGGCCATACGAGGAGGTCCGACAGGAGATCATGTCAAGGCAATGTGTTACAGTAGCAGGTGAAATCAACATGACTAATCGACCTTTACCTGTCCCACCATACGAACCATCTACACAAGACGATTTACTACATTCTCAGAGGATTATAGATAACAGTCTTTCTACTGAACAGTTAATTCCAGAGTCCAACAGTGACTCAGAGACTTCTGGTTGTGATAACCCTAATTATGTCAGTGATGACGATGAATTATTGGATCTCGAAGACAACTCAAATATACAATTACAGATGCGTTCTGATGTTGGTCTGTTAGCAGCATGGAGATCATCATCTAGTTTATCAACGTCTGATAATTTATCAAATGATACACAATTGTTAGATCTAACAGACAAAAATATCAAAGAATGTGATAAAACAAAACTGACTTCTTCTTGTACAACTTCTACAGATACAGCTACACAGATTCCACCCCTATCTCCACATTTAAATAGTAATAATGACTCACAGTTGCCTATTGACACTAACACTACATTACCTATAGTGTCTGTATTGGATGATGATTCTTCTCTTTCAGATTCTTCAGATACAGTGCCTTTGATAAATGGTGTGTAGATAAAACCTAACAAAGATGAGGTCACTAATCTAAATTTGTCAGATTTTATATTTTTGTAACTCTTTTTGTGATTATTTTGTTGACGTCTATTGTATTGTTTAAGCTCATTGATGACTGAAAAAATTAAGTAAAACTTATTATTATCTATAGTGTGTACATTTTTGTTGATTTTAATAGCTGTTTTATTTACAATATATTATTAACCAAAAAAAAAGTCCAAAAAAATAACACATACCCCCTATGTATATAAGTCTTAAGCTGTACTATATGACACATTTTTAATTTATTTTTTCTAATTATATAAAATGTTTTTATCAAAAGTTCAATAACGAAATATAAGGTGTATTTAGGTACCTGTTTTGGACGGTTGAAATTGTCAATTATCAGACCTCCTTTTACAAATTCCATAATTCAGATCTGTAGTACATTATTTATTATCTGATTATATGCTTGAACTGTCCACGATTATTCTCTGTTTAATGAATGATATAAACTAAACAAAATATTGTTTTTAATTTAAAAATAAACATCTGTTCACATAGTTAGAATCCCAATAAATATTTATTTTTTAGTGCTTTTACCTTAACAAATTGCTATAAGTTTGCTTGTATCTTTTTTATTACTAAATATGCTTTATATTCTTCAACAGATATGAAAACAACAAAAAATAATTAATGCATTAGAAAGAATTATTTATATTCACAAAATGCAGATAGCAAAATGTATGTATTTCTTATTTGGATTTGCAATAAATTTTGGACGCAGTAATTGTTTTAACATGATTTGAAGTGTATTATAGGGAGTCTAAATATAATATCACATCATTTTTGATGAAAATATAGTTATAAGTAATATTATATAGAGAAATGCACTAACTACTGATTAAATCATATATTATGTAAAATGTGGAGATACACTGTATCAATAGGATAGTAATTCACAGTACAGAAGATTATTTTACAGTACTTAGTTCATGTAAAAGTATTTCTAAATATGCACACATTTAGCAGATTCATTACAGTTATTCGAATCTGTTTTAAGATGTTTAAAAGAAATGTAATGTAATGGGGTTTAACATCCTACTTTTATAATGAAGTGCATTTCACAATGATTCACATATAGTGTTCTTGGTAGATTTATTTACTAAATTTAATAGGTAAAATCAATACTTTCCTAGATTTGAATCTCCTTGATGTAACTTCTTCTATTACAATGATTCCATACCCATTTACAAAAATCTTAAAATTAATTATAAATATTTCCAATTCATATAGCAGATAGGTTGGGATTGATAATGTTTTTGAGCAGAATAAATAAATAATACACACATGGACCACACACAAATGTATAATATCATTATTTTACAATCTACAGTAATTTCTTTTTCAAGATTATAATCATAAATTATAATCATAAATTATACAAAATATATCACCTCACCAAAATTGTAATATTGCTAACAAATCAATTAAACAATGCTACTTATTATTATAGATCCCAGTAATAAAAAATTGTTTTTAACATTTTTCTACCTGTTAGTTCTTCTTTTTAAAATGGGTTGGTTGGATATGGGTGTGAAGCTGTTGGTTTGATTGGTTGAAATGTAAAAATAAAATAGGGTTTAAGTCAGGGAGATGGGTTTTAGATAGGCAGAGCCTGTTCCCCGATCCCATTCAGACATCCTGAATAAAAAATATTGTTTATAAAAAAAGGAATCTGCAAATGAAGACTTGCAAATTTTGCTCTGACCGCTGCACTACTGCCTACATTTTTTTTCGAATTCCAGGCTTACTAGAGAAATAGAAAATCCTGTCACCACCACTAAATTATTTTGAAAATAATTAATTCAGCTTTTGATCAATGAGTTAGTTAGTATTAGTGATAAATTAAATGAATGAATGAATAAAATGGGGTTTAAGTCCTACGCTTCTGCACCTAGAGCCTAATTGGATTATAAAACTTCAAAGTCTATGGAAAAAAATTCTAACAACCACATTTTATATCCGAACAACGAGCTGTTTCATATTGGTGAATAACAAACGAATAACCGGTCGTCATTTCCCCAGTAATGATGGCCTCATGTCAGCTGTGAACGACTCCCTTTTTTAGGGTGACTGAAGAAAATGTATTCCTGGCCGGCTTCCAGACCTTGCAGCAACAATGGCAAAGTGTGTAGGCCTACACCCCGAACGGGGCTGTAGAATAATACATAAAAAACATCGACTTTGTACAGGTCTTTGATGTGGGAGGAAACCGGAGTACCCACGAGGCTGAGAAGGCGCCCCTATCCGCAGGGTTGGATGGCTGAATACTTAGCGTGCGCGCGCTCTTTCATGAAGCCTGTCATCGAGTCAACTGGCGTGGTTTCGAATCCCCGGTTGTACGTGGCAAGGAGTAGGGTCGCCTGTCCAACCTCGTAGGTTTTCTCCGGGTCCTCCCCTACGCGCAAGCGAATTATGAAATAAATGAAACCATGTCTTGAATATTTGCTTTCCACAAGGGGGGCTTCATCCGGATTCTGAATTTACTCTATATTTTAATATAATGCACATCTTTTTTAAAGGCAACTCATGGAACTTTATGAGTTTCTCGCCAAAATGAGCCTCCATTTTGAATTCCCCCCCCCCCTTTAGTGGGACTGGCCGTCAGTTTTTGGAGGAATACCCAAGTTCATTAGATTCAGCGGGTCGAATTCCTACAGAAACCACCTTCAAACCGGGTCCGAGAGAATCTGGCATTTGTTCCACTAATTGTTAGGTGGGTTATATCTCCATGTTAAGGCTTAAATGGGGTCTGGCTGCCGGACTAGGGAGGGGGGCACTGAACAATTTGCAATATGATTCATAGGGTGTCTGACAAGGTTCGTGATACTGCTATGAGACACTTGCAAAATACATAATTCAGTTTTTTCGGAAATTGAAATTTCTGTGGCCAATAGACAGTGCTGGATCTAGGGGAGGCAAAGTGGGACAAATGTCCCGGGGGCCCCCCCACATTTAGGGGCCCCCCAATATTCTGGCTCATGCTAATATTTTATCCCGGGTGGAGCTAACCTGGGCTGAGGGGGCGAGGATAGGGCCCTAGACATTAAGGGATATTGTGGGCCCTAAAATTAACTGAATTACACAATTTAGAGGTTCTATCAATCAATAGATCCTAACCAGTTCCGGGGACCACATCCCGCGATGTGATTGCTGGGGCCCAACCAGTCCCGGGAATTTAACGTATCATAGTATAGTAGTTCAGACAACAGAGTTTAATGTTTTATGTCATAAAAAATAATTTCACTAAAATAAAGTAAATGAAAACATCATGAGAGAAAGGTTTAAAATACTCAAATTGTCAACGAGTTCTAAACGTCAATGAAATCGCTGCCTAATTGTCTCAGATGCACTGAAATTAATCTGTATTTTAAACAAATAAACTCTGGAGGAAAACACCCCAGGCACTCAAGGGGTGGAGTACATACTGGTACGATCCGCGGTCAGTACGAACAATTTGAAATGGGGCCCCGCACAGTTGGTATGTCCCGGGCCCCCCACAAGATTAATCCGGCCCTGCTAATAGATATCAATACTATTCCAAAGATTTCTTTTTTTTCGGGCATTATCAAACCTAATTTTCATTTTTAGTGAAGTGAAACTTGCACGAGGTTGCAACCGACTGATTGATTTATAACTGGAATTTCATATAATAAAACCCCTAACAGGAAAACAACGCACTTACAGCCGTCAAAGGTATACTATAAGGACTAGAGCCATCGTGTGATATTGGGTTTTTCGTGCATTGTAATACATTTGAAAATATTTTGTTATTTTATTGATCAGGAAGACCATGGTTCTTTCTCCGACGGCAAACGTTCCGATCATTTGAAACATTCGAGATGCATCATTTCGCTTAAAGAAATGAAATGGAACGGGGTTTAAAGTCCTTCGCTTAAAGAAAGTAAACGTCCAGTTCAATATTATCCATAATATTCGAAATTAGAATTCAATATTTGGTCCAAATGAATAAAGCTATTTACCATTATGTACTTCTTTTTAGGTTAGTTTTACAAATAAATCTTGAAAACTTACGTCTAAATTAACCGAACGTAGAATATAATATTTCCAACTAGGCTTAATATATAATATATACATTTGATTGGGAGGTAGGAAATATAAAGCGATTTGTCGTATACAAAAGTCTATTATTTGGCACTTGTCCATATTTATCTGATTACAGTAATATTATATACAGGAGTAAACAAGTAGTGACTATATTTTATACTGATCAATAATCTTTGATCACTAACACCATCGATCAAGCTGAACAAGAATATATTTCATGTAACCTAACGATATGTTCTGTGAGATAAAAGTGTGCGCAGTTTATCACCATTAATTATGAAAATGCGATTCGGATAACTGCCATTTGGTAAGAGAATTGACTGTTTTTTTTAGTTTGTCTCGGAAATTAACAGGTAGAATAAAGTTCTCCAATTGGAAAAAAAATATATCTTCGCATTTTTTTATAACGTAACAATAGAAAATTACGTTTTAAAATTTATTTTTAAGTCGTGTACATAAATTTGGTATTCCTTGGAAATATCGGGCTTAAAAACTATTGGCCAACTCTTCTGCTAATATTATTTGTCCGAAAAAAGTTACATTTAAAGTGTATATTTTGCTAAAGCTTTGTGAATAGTTGTTTCTATTGAAGTCTATCAGAACCCACCTGACAACTGTAAAATTGTAACCTCTGGGAATGATTGTTCCTGGCGCATTTTAATTCCAAATATGTAACCGTTATGAATGACGCTTCGCCCACCTCTGTCATTTGGAATAAGTTGTAACTTCGTTGTTTTGAATGACAAATTAATAGTTGATTGCCATTTTTTAAATGTTCACATAATGCCTAATTAAACCTTTGCCATCTGGGACCGATTGTTCAAAGTCTGTTATCTTTAACGGAGAGAAAGTCTGTTGAAAGCTTCGTTATATTTGACATGTCATTAAGTTTCCGTTATTTAATGAAGGTGTTGGGCTCCGTTGGGGGGGGGGGGGGGTATCACTTATCTTCTGCAGAATTAAATGTTATAGTATTCTACAGAATTTTGGAGGGTCACAAATATTCTACAGGTTCTGCAGTGCAAATCCCGTAATGTTTTCTATAGATTTATGCTAGAAATTATATAGGAAAATCCTTTAGTATTCTATCGATCTTTTTTTTTTAATGCTTCAGTTAATACTGTAATACTAAATTCTGTGTAGTTGTGATACATGTATATTGAATTTAAAATGTCAAAATTCAGTAAATGACCAAACAGTCTTTATTTGAATTACCTTTAACCAGTCCGTTAGCTAACGGATAATGAAATTGACTTTTCAGCAACAAAATTTTAACGGACGTTAGAGTTTAACGGATCGTTAATATAGCCGAGTTTTGAACAACCGGCTCCAGGAGATTAACTATTTTGACTGTCCAGATCTTATTAATTGATTTTTAGTTGGCTGACAAGCTGGGGTTAGATTCAAAATATCATTTTACTGGGTTTGGAGGTATATATAGGTTAAATCTACAACCATACACTATTATATATTTAGAAAAAAAATGCCTACTCTAATCTTACTTAGCTGCAGTAGTACTAAATCGGAGACTCAGGTTACCCTAATCCGTAAGCTTATCTCTTGAAATAACTATGTAAGTATTAGTAAGTAAAGGCATTTTTTATAGAACAAGATTAGCAAATGTAAGTTAACCTTATCTTTACTTATGTTATCCTTGATTTGTGAATATAGGGAGTGATATTATAACTATTATTATTAATTTATGACATCAATACAGTTTTTACTTAACATTTCATCATTATACATTTGATAAAATATTTTTGGGCTAGCGATTATTTGGCAGTGTGAAGTTAAATCGTGTTTGATTATTCGTTAGTTTGTAAAAAAGAATAACGAGAAGAACGTGTTCCGTTATTCTGGATTCAGAAGAAAAGAAATGGGATTTAACGTCTCTTTTTATTTATTTTTGTTGATAAACAATATTTTTATTCAGATGTGTACTATACAGTGACTAGGGATTGTGGAAAAGACTTTGTCTATATCAAACCCATCTCCCACTGTTCTGAATCGTCTTATTTATTTACCTACACGGGATCCTCGGGCTTTCGTACCATCCAAAGGACTATGCGATGTTCCTTTCCGGGGCCGTCGATACCAACAATAAACAAGGGAGAGCCATAACGATAAATCCCGATGAACTTTCTCGGCCAATACCAGGATCAAACCTGTAACCTCCTTGTTGGGGAGCCAAGATCTGATTCATTTTACTTTACCAGCTTGAATAATGCAGACAGAACTTGTTTCGATATTCCTGATTCAAACGAAATTATTATGTTTCTTAAAAAAATCGTATCATTATTCTCTATTTGTCAAGAAGACTTTTCTTTATATTTAATTGGCTTATAAGAGGGTTGTCTAAGTTATAGTTAAAATGCTATTTCGTTTCTTGAGTTTGAACAATTACGAATAGCTGAACAGGACGTGTTTTGTTATTCGGGATTCAAATTTGATTAACGCATTACGAGTCAGAAAGTGTTTTTTTGTCTTGGGGAGGGGGGGGGGTATAATTATATGAAGTAATGAAACACGGTGGCTAAGTAAGTAATACGCTGGTCCCCTTTACAAGAAAAAGGGACGCTTGCTCGATCCCTGTTTTGGCCGAGAAATTTCATAAGGATTTTCCGGTTTTGTTTCCCCATGTCAGTGGTGCAGGACGGAAAGCCTGACCATGTCCGTTTTCATTAGTCCAGTCCTAGTAGAACACTAGGATGTTAAATCCACTTCATTGCATTGCTGTCAATTACTTAGGAGCAGGGGCCGCGGAGCCGGGGGCCTAGGGAGGCTTTAGCCCCGGCAATACTTTTTAATAGTGAAAATAAAATGTCGCCAAAAGCTAAAAAAAAGCGAAAAAAGGTTATTTGGGGGGGGGGGGGTCAGTAGCCCCCCCCCCCCGAAATCCGCGGCCCCTGCTTAGGAGAAACGGTGACTCAGTGAGTGAGACCATATAGTCGAGAAAGTTCATTGAGATTTTTTCGGTGTAATTCCCAACACGGAGTTCCTGGCAACGTATAGTCATTCAGATGGGACATGAAAGCGATTCTCGCGTAGGTAAATAACCCGTGACAGTACTGTTGGTAGGTTTGGGGTCTGACAAGTTACAACGTATAGTCTTTGGGATTGAACGGAGAACAGTGGTCCCGTGTATACTAAAAATAGTAGTAAGCCATAGCGCCCTAAATTGCACATTGCATAGCATAAATGTCAATCTTCCTTATACCCCATTTCATTTTAAATACTGCTGAGGCATACACCTTAAAAGTCAATTAGATAAAGATAGACTATAATGATACAATATGTTGAAGAAAAAATAAACATTTTGTCTCGATATTCATTATTCAGAATTTGAATCGATTGAACTTCACACTGCCCCAATATTTTTAGTTTCGTTTAGCAATTGATTTCATGTAACCGAAACATATTATTTGGGCAGAATTTTGATGGATTTAGATACTTAATTTAACAATAAAGTTGATTCTATAATCATATGTTAAGTTATTCATTATTTTAATTGTTGTTATTGGATATTATTTATTATGGTATTATAATACTCTAGGTGTAAAACGAGATTAATTGGTATTGTACAAATACAATGATACGTATAATTGACAATGAGTTATTTAATGAATACCAAACAATAATAGAGGTGTCCCAATATTTCCTTGTCCAATTACTTGTAGCTTAATATTACAGGCGTGTCGATTCGCATGATTGAAATCAATACCATTTTCGTGTAATATTATTATAAAATTTGTTACTGTATATCAATGTTACAATATTGATCTTCAACTTTTGAAGTCACATAAAATCCGTTTTTGAGGTTATCTCAATAACTTCCCTGGAAGACAGAGATAATCTATATATATTATCAAGTTGGAAACTAAATTAGAACCTAGCAACCCATATAACTGACGTTATTTTGTTTTTAAAACTAGAATGCAATACGTTGTGAAGTATTGTCAAAAATGATAACGCACTATCCTTATCCTAAAATTATCGACGTTCTTACAAGATAGAAACGTGACACACCAATTATTCATGTATTTAGTAAATTACCAGGTCGTTATTTTAGATATATAATAATTATCGTTTCAGGTAGAGATTGAAAATGTTACAGGTTTTACATCCAGATTTGGGGCAAACCTTTCAAGAACCAAGGTATACCCCAAAAGCTCCACCAACCGCCCCCGCTTTAAGGCGACAGATTGTTCACTTAATCAGAAATATCACAAAGACACCGAAAATCACGAATACATTGGAAACACAACGAAATAATAACACGATCTACCATCCGAAGAATGGAAGAAGTAGTGCCCAATACCATGTAAACGAAGACAAAGACAGGAGGAGCCCATATCCCTTTCCTCAAAAAAGAAACAGTGATGCCCGTACTTTCTCGCCGGGTAGAGAAAACAAGAACGTTCCCAATGAAAAAGCGAAGGAAGTTTTCGAAAAACAAATTGGTTCTCTGCCTGTTGGTAGTATTCGCCGATTACCGCTGCGTGTTCAGCGGCAAACCACAAGCGCTTCTCAAAATGTTCAACGGAAGCAGCCACAGGGTCTAAATTTAAAACTGGACAACAATGGTCTTAATCAATCTCAATCCTCTTCAGAAAATCGTGATAGTGCCAAAACCAATTCGTGTGAGATCAAGGGTCATGCTATTCCAAGTTCGCGGAATTACATCGGAACACAAAAACAAAGGATGGAAATGCATAAAAGAGCCCAGCAGATGTCGGCATCTCTGACTGAATTTAAAAGAAGGATGATGAATCAGAATAAAGTCTATCCCGTTGGTGGACAAGAACCAGACAAATACCAAATGTTTTCTTCGGGACCTTCTCCCCAACCACCACAGTCTCCGAAGCCCCAGAAAAAATTGCTATCGCGGAAACAAAGCAATAGCTATGCGCTTCCAAAAGAGTCACTAAATAACGAATCCAGAGAGAATACCGACCTGTCACCAAGAATACGATACCGCTTCTCGGGTAAGGAATCTGAAAAACAAATCCATCCAGTAGAAACTTATGTTGTAGTACAAAATCAACGAGAAAGAATTCGTGGACAAATTGATGAACCTATTGCACTGACTATGCATAATCTATCCATGCATGAAATGTTTCTTGAGATGGATGCAAAAGAAATTCGTAGTGAACACAGTGCAAGTAACACAAGAATCCTGAACTGGCTGAAGAGTGTAAAACACTGTGTGCTTCGTCCACATCGAATCGTGCGTTTCAATGTTCAGTCTTCTGTTAACAGTAGCAGTGCTGAAGGTTCGTCAAGCGATTCTTCATATTAATTCGTTTTAATGATAAAGATTATCGGAATGGGGATCGCTCAGCTACAAACCCTATATCCGGTTTTGGGTTTCGTCTAACCCAATACTATTTGAGTTTCGAACGGTAGTATTTAATTTCTCACGGTTACAAACCTACCCGTAAACCCAACGTTTAAGTTTCGTATATGATGTGTACTCTACTTTTCGGTGGCGTAGCCTGGGGAGGGCTAGCATTATCCATATTGCCAATATTATATATAGCGCAAGTTTCGAACGTTAATTTCAGCGTCATGTATTTTAATGTCATCATCTAGTTTTCGTATAAATCTTAAAATTATTAGATGAAGATGTTGGCTATCTTAAATATGTACATATGATGTTAGCGATGCTCATGGCCTCTTCTTCCCTTTCTTTTATTTCGATGAAGAAGAAGGGGGGGGGGGGGCTTAGTGTAACAGTCAAAAGAATATGGACATTTTAACTGATTTCGATTAAAAGTTAAAGTATTTTATTGGAAATATCACAATCTTCTATTTTGTTTTCGACCATAGAAGACCCTCTTTCTAATTAAATCATATTTAGAACAGTTTTCACCACCAAAGACAGAGCCCATTTAACCCTGTCCATGTAAGCTAATAATATGTAGCGCCAGTTTCGAGCATTTATTTCGGCGTCATGTATTTTATTGTCATCTAGTTTTCGTATTAAAATCACTAGATGAAGATCTTAGGTAACTTGGATATACACAATGATGATATTGATGTTCACCACCTCCCCTTCTTCCCTTTCTTTTCGATGAAGAAGTAGGGGGCTAAGTGTAACAGTCAAAAACATTGATGATATTGATGTTCACCACCTCCCCTTCTTCCCTTTCTTTTCGATGAAGAAGTAGGGGGCTAAGTGTAACGGTCAAAAACATTGATGATATTGATGTTCACCACCTCTCCTTCTTCCCTTTCTTTTCGATGAAGAAGTAGGGGGCTAAGTGTAACAGTCAAAAACATTGATGATATTGATGTTCACCACCTCTCCTTCTTCCCTTTCTTTTCGATGAAGAAGTAGGGGGCTAAGTGTAACAGTCAAAAACATTGATGATATTGATGTTCACCACCCCTCCTTCTTCCCTTTCTTTTCGATGAAGAAGTAGGGGGCTAAGTGTAACAGTCAAAAACATTGAGGATATTGATGTTCACCACCTCTCCTTCTTCCCTTTCTCTTCGATGAAGAAGTAGGGGGCTAAGTGTAACAGTCAAAACATTGATGATATTGATGTTCACCACCTCTTCTTCTTCCCTTTCTTTTCGATGAAGAAGTAGGGGGCTAAGTGTAACAGTCAAAAACATTGATGATATTGATGTTCACCACCTCTTCTTCTTCCCTTTCTTTTCGATGAAGAAGTAGGGGGCTAAGTGTAACAGTCAATAGTAATGATCGAAATCATTCGCACGATCTGTGCCAAGGGCCAAATTGGAAAAAGGCATCGGGCCTAATTTGCTACCCTTGTAAAATGACGCGATTATTATTATTATTATTAAAAAAATTGATGATATAGATGTTCACCACCTCTCCTACTTCCCTTTCTTTTCGATGAAGAAGTAGGGGGCTAAGTGTAACAGTCAAAAACATTGATGATATTGATGTTCACCACCTCCCCTTCTTCCCTTTCTTTTCGATGAAGAAGTAGGGGGGTAAGTGTAACAGTCAAACACATCGATAACCTATTACATTTTAGCAATACGGACATTGTAACTGATTTTGATTAAAAGTTAAAGTTTATCTACTTGGAATCACACATTCTTCTATTTCGTTTCGGCTATAGAAGATATCTGTTTAATATGTCTGTATATGGCCAGTTTTACGGAATTAGTTTTTCGGAGCTCAGGACGAATTTTGATATTGACAGATTTAATACTTTTCTATTGGGCAATTTTTCCGCACATTTCGGCTAATTGTTAGAACTAATTTGCGTTTTCGAGAAAACAGAACAATTTAGAGTTGGAAAAACTGTGGTTTGATGTGCTAAATTGCGCTCTTTTGTTTCGGATATAATATGATGTATCAATTTCGGAAACTGTGTTTATGTGACTTTTACAATTGAAAGACCGCATAATTTCTACTTATTTAAGTTTTTAGACAACGTGGAAGATCTCTTTAAAAATAACATTAAGCTATGAGATTATGTTTGAAGTCTATTACGTACAGGACTACCATTTTTTAATAAATATCGTAGAATGGAGTATTTCGACTGTTCCCCACCTTTGTATATACATGTATTAAATCTAGACAATCGATTGCAGACTAGAAAAATCGGGCTTTAGACATAATTCTTAGTCACAGCTTACTGTTATTTTTGAAAGAATTACCACCTCACGATCTCCTGTGTTTTCACTTCTAAGTCAGAGCTCGGCAAACATTATCCACATTGTCAATAATATAAAGCGCTAGTTTTGAATGTTATTTCGGTGTTATGTATTTTAGTGTCATCGTCTACTTTTCGTATTAAAATTATTAGATGAAGATAATATTGGCTAACTTATTTGGATATACACAATGATGATATTGATGTTCACCACCTCTTCTTCTTCCCTTTCTTTTATTTCCATGAAGAAGTAGGGGACTAAGTGTAACAGTCAAAAACATTGATGGCCTCAAGTGTTTTAGAATAAAGGCATTTAACTGATTTCGATAAAAAGTTTAAAGTTTATCTACAGCACAATCATCTGCTTCTTTTCGGTTATAGTAGATACATGTAACTCTTTAATTTGATTCAATGATCAGTTTTACAAATCAAATTTTGTGTTATGAATTTTTCTGTTTATATAACTGTTTTTAGGCTGATTTTCGCACCCATTCTAGCGAATTGTTGGAACTAACTTGCTATTTCTGGGAAAAACAGAGCAATTTAGGGTTGGAAAATTTGTGTTTTTTTGTGTTCTATACTCTTGTTTAGAATACAATATAATGTATAAATTTCGGAAACTGTGATTTTTGTCATTGAAAAAAACCCAACAGGCTTACAACTTTAGTGGCTAATTATAAGCTATAACTTCCTCTGAATTTATTTTGAGTTTTAAGTGGATGAAATTAGTATTTGAATGTATAAATATCATATGTGACTTTTATTCGGCTATTTCGATTGATCCGTTGGAAGAACCTGTAAGAACAATTTCTAATGATGTCAAATGTAAATATAAACCAATTTAAGAAAGTGCTTATAAAATGTACATATGTATATTATTTTAAACTTTATATAGTGTTAATAAAAAATATTAGTATCTATTACTTCTGGGTGCTGGCGTTTCATTATGCACAGTCTAAAGTGTGATTTATCTGATTGTTCTAGTGCCTAATTTTTATCCAACGCTATGAAATGGTATGGTTTAATGTCTTATTTTCTACACTAAGTGGGATAATGAAGTGAAGTATAGTGGCTGCGATGTGTTATGAGGTAAATATTTCCCGGACAGCCTACTACAGCCTAATCTTAGCTGTAATTCCAACCGTTTTTCAGTTTTGTGCATTTTGATCCACTAGATACTGATGTACATGTGTCCATTTTGTCCATGTTTTTGTGTCTTTGGTCAGGTTGTTTTGAACCCCATCCCCAATTTGTTTTTACAAAGCAGAACATATCGTTGGGAATGCCAAATATTGAATCACCATAAAAAGGACAAAGGCCAGACATCACTAGTGGGATAAAAAACGTAATAATTGTATAGAACAAATCATTTAATCAGAATTAACAAATAAAACAATTACATACAAATCAGCATAGAAAAAAACATCTTGCAATACTGCAGAAAAATCAGAATAATTAATGCTACAGAAACTTAATGATTTATCACCCAGTATTTGATTTAAAGGTTACAAAAATCACAATTTATTTGGTGTGATAAATATACTATACTGTGTTCAGTATGTCAAACACCTGATTAGAACAGCTTAATTAAAGTAGACCATTCTGAATATAGCTATTACTTGCTACAAGTCTTTTAAGTTCATTAGGTCAGTTGATGCAGAATAGTAAGATTCATTTACTCAATATACATTTGATTAGATGTACTCATATGATAATATACCACCCACAGATAATATATTACTTAGACAACTTTATTTACCACTTTTCCTATTTCCTCTATTTCACATTCAACAACATCACCTCTCTAAAATTAAAAAAAATATTAGTAACTCAATTCACCAGAAAAAAGTTTGAATATAATTCTGGTCTCTTTGCCTGGCGCTAACTATTTCCAAAATTTTCGTGGGTCTGAACGCCTTTCACTATACAGAAAGAGCATCAATTAACTGGTAATGTCTTTGGTCTAGATATTGTATGAGGTGGACAAATAAAATTCTGAGATTCACAAATCTAAAGCAGCATACAAAAAAACATTTACTGTCTTTCCACCTCCCAATCATCGATATTTACCAAAACCTGGCAGAAAATCTTAATTCAAACCCTAATCTTCCATTCTAGACCAAAAAATCAACAAAAATAGTCATGCAAGTGGGGAGAGAGACATACTCCTCACAGTGTTCCGTTTGATAAGCGCTAATACCACTTAACACTGCTGGAAAGAGGGAACATTCTTGTCCTAAATTATGATTGATCAATAGTCCGGTTAACTACCAATCGATGACAGCGTTACCAAGGCATTACCCTTTAAACAGGGCGTTAAATTGGATCAAATATGTTTACATAACGTTATGTCATGGGGCATGATTGTATTATGCCCAATTAACCAGTGTATAGCAGAATATTGCAGTAAAACTAATTGCGTGACAAATGGGGCTATCAACATTGACATAACATAAACAATAATGTATGGAGACGAAAAGACTTAGACCCTTTTTAATACCTTAAATCACTGTCCAAAATTTTAGGGAAGACCCCAGAATAAATGAAGGACTGTCATGTTGCTTTACTTAAGTGATAGATTTGATTGAACGCAAAGAAAAGACACACTCCCTCAAAAGTTCAAGTATCAGAAGCCAATCCAGCAATGGCTAGAGAGGGATATCTCGGGCCATTGCTTCAGGAATATGGGAGAGAGATAGAAATGGAGTTTAACGTCCACTAAACACAAACCCGGCTCACTTCGGGACTAACACAGATGGGAGAAAAGAAAGAGATAGAATTACTATAAATAGACAAACTACAATTTGTGGGTACCCAGATTGTGGAAATTATCGTCTAAATCAAAAACATGAAAAAGGGAGTAGGCCTTATTCCCTCAAATTGTATTAATTTTGTGTTTGTCATGATTAGCAGTGTGTTTACAAAATATTTATCTCCATGTTAGTGCATCAGGCCCATACCTAGCGTAAAAATGTTGTGTGGAATTCATTACCGCTGAGCTGAACATTAGACTGTCACCCAGCCTAGAAACATTCTAAACTAACTTAAAAACTCATCTTTTTACGCCTATATTATGGCACCCATAGCACATTGAGCAATACTAGCATAGAAATAATGGAGTTTTTGATTTGATGTGATTCTACAATATTAGATATAAATATTACCTTTAAAAATTCTGGTGGCTTTCTAAATACACCGACACCAGGTGGAGTACCTGTTAGTATTATATCACCTGCTTTTAATGTACAAAACCTGTAATATAATCAATTACAGTTTCACTTACTTATATGAATATATTAATTATACATTAAGTTTGAAACAAAGTACATTCGTATATGTAAATATTTTACAGCCAATAAACAATTCAAGGAATCAATGATTTTTAACCGGCATCTAGGTCAAATACAATCAAACAACCCCCATATAACAGTCACAGACCGATGGTTGTCATCATAAGGAATAACCTCTATGTAACATCTGCACATCACTTTCACCATTTATGTTTACTCTTTATTTGGCGTGGTTAGTTGTATACAGTCATTTTCCCAATGTAGGGCTAATGAATAAAAATAATATAAAACTTAACAACCTAATCTTAGATTTGCAAAGACTTAAAGCTCTGCTCATACAATACATCCCCCATTCCTTATTATATCATATTAGAACGTACCTAGAAACATATGAAACTATATCTTCTGATTTATGAACTAGTGTGCTTGTGTTACCATCTTGTTTAATAACACCATTAACACTACACGTCAACCGTAGATTATGGGGATCTTGTTTAAATAGAAAAACGTAAAGTGGTTTCAAAATTGGATAGTAAATTGGTGCACAGCATAATAAGACACAATTATTGAAGGCCAGATAAGAGCAATACTAGAAATGAAATTAGTAAAGCTTGAAATTAACTAAAATTCATTAAAGAGCCTGTTCTATAGCTGCTCTTCTTACTAAATGCATTAACTTATCAGGTATAGGTCAGCATCTAGTACTAAAATTCATTTATTGCTATGGGCAATTTATTTTTTATAATGTTGATTCAGCACTGCCCTGGCAATTGCTGATTAACAGATTTATACTAGTACTAGACTAACAGAAAATTTTAACTTTGCTTTGCAGGATACAAAAAGTGACATCACAATACAACACATATTACATGGGCTGATTACAATACAACACATATTACACAGGCTGATTGTATTTCCACTAGAGGTCATACCTTTTATATCTTCTTTCATAACAATGGCTGCGCCAAGTGGACAAAAACAATCCATAGCTTTCCCTAACAACCACTGTCCACCATTTTTCTTCATCTGCCAATCTCTTGCACTAACATCATGTGCAACTGTGTATCCAAATACATGGTTCATTGTATCTTCTTTCTATTAGTAAATGATAAAGATAGGGAAGTTTGGCACAACCTATTCTTATTTTAAATTACAACTGTTAAACGCTCTTTTTACATATAATACACAACCTAAGTTTTTATTCCCATCCAGATGCTATTGCTTGTTAGGCATAGTTAATTACTAATTAAACAAACAATGGCTGCCAGGAAGGATACGCCCATGCAAGAGACGGATGGAGAACAAGCTAAAAACAAAGGATTTTTTGTACAATCTGCCTTGGGGCAATAATCCAGAAAGTTATGGTCTGAAATGCGCAAAATCTCAAAAAGGACTGAGATCTTTGGGATATAAAGATATGTTTTAAGTTTCATCAAAATCGGATAAAAATTGTGACAGAGGGTCAACAAACTTTGTATTACATAGTCTCAATCATCCAGAAAAATATTCTACAGATATTAGTATGGATGCGTTGTCAACATTTGACGAAAATTGCCTTATCATAAACAACGTCTAAGGGAGTTAACTCCTCTCAAAAAAGATGTGTACACCATGACTTGGCTGAAGAGACTGGATAATGAGACACATTAAAAACCAAACTCCCGGTTACGCATTAGCAATGGGCTTTACGTCAAATATTGAGAACGGTCCAAGACCCTCTGTATGTTGAAGACTAGGAGGTTCTGGGTGATCGAGACTATGTATTACATATATACTTTTACACAATTTGCGTAGAAGGAGTGGCAATTTTGTCGGGCAGTTTCAATCTCATTCAAGAGAGAGAGAGAAATGGGGTTTAACGTCCACTAAACACAACTAGGTCATTTCGGAACTAACATATGGTTTAATTTTATTTCAATAATTTGCTTGTGCGTAGGGGTCTTTAATAGTGGGAGGAAACCGGAGTGCCCGGAGGAAACCCACGAGGTTGAGAAGGCGCCTCTATCTCCATGCCACATACGCTCACCCCAGACAGCACACCATATTTGGCCCAGATCTGGCCCAGATCAGGTAACATCTGGCAAAATGATTGGGCCAGATATGGCATGCCACACGTGGGCCAGATCTGGCAGACGTGGGCCAGACGTGGCCCAATCAGAGCCAGATCTGGCCCAGATTCGCTAATGCACACGCTCGCCTTGCATGGCCCAGATCTGGCAGGCTTTGGCAAAGATATGGCATGCCACATGTGGGCCAGAGATGGCACAATTGGCCCTTGTTTGGGCCATTACTGGCCCAAATGTGGCCCACAGATGAAATTCATGCAATGCCAGATGTGGGCCAAAGACGGCAACCCTTATTCCCTGTCTTATTCCTTCTTCGTAAACCGAGGGGCATGGTCATGGTCTACATAGCTTAACACTTCCTTGTGAAATTAGAAGGTCGGTCCACCAGTCCAGTGGCTTGGTTGCAAAACCCTGCTTGCATGTGACAAGGAGTAGGGTAGCCTGTCCAACTTCGTCAGTTATCTCTGGGACCTATATTGAAATAGGGTTAAACCATATGTTAGTCCCCAAATGATAATAGAAATTCAGGATATCTTGCATGCAGCACAAACAACATACATTAACAACAAAAGCAAAATCTTAAATAATTTATTCATCCATATAACACAGCAGAGTTCTATGGATAACAGTCACTATATTATATACACACAACGTTTTGACAAGATTTCACTGTTTCGACAAGATTTCACTGTTTCGACAAGATTTCACTGTTCGTTATAAGGCATACAAATTATCCATGTCAATATCATTCTCCCCTTCTTCCTTGTGCAGCTATCTCCTCTTCCCCTTGTCTTTGTTCTCCCCCCATTCAGCCATTTTGTTTTCAACATTTTGAAATTATTTTCCATTGCATCCTTGTGGTGAAGTTATTTATCACACCTGCAATAAATGCAAAAAATGTCCATAAAAAAACATGTTTTTCCTTCTTTATTTCAAGCATGACCAAAGGGGTCTTTCAATGCAAGTACCAAATTATTAAGTCAAATAATTCTTATTTGCCAAGGCAAAAGAATAGTTAAATGAAGTTATTTAAATAATTAAATCACATAAATCTTATCTAATTTAATATTATTGTAGAGGAAGTAATAAAATGTACTTATCTTTCTATCTTTAACTAAGTTCTGTGAAAAAAATGCACAGTTTTTACCACTGCAATGTCTTCAGTTTCTTGTTAGTACTAAATTCTATTAATTTGTTGTACACTGAATTTAACAATTTTAAATTCAGCCAATGAAACAGATTTCAAGATAGTAAATGGGCTGTTCATTGTGCTGTGTTGAAATATTAACATGGTTGACCTGCTAGCAGACAGAATCTGCTATAGTAATTAAAATCTAGCTACTTTGTGGCATGATACCCAACACTCAAACTGTGTTCTAATAAACTTTGTCTTTATTTCATTAATTTCTTTAAAGAATAATTTATTATTTTTGCTTTAAAGATTTACATTTACTGGCTTTTGGGGGAGGATGGGGTTAGAGGATTTCATTTATTTTATATATACAGCAGGCTACATTCATCAAAAAATATTATTTTTAATATTTATTTGTAATAAAACTAATATAGAACAAGGGGAAATTCTACTGGAAACTAGATGTCATATTCTGAGCTGAAATGTGTTGTGTTGATATTTTGAGGCATTTGGCCAGTTGGATGTGGGCCATCTCTGGCCCAGATATGGCAAACTTCTGGCATAATATTACTTTTTCAAATGTTTTGAATATAAAACAAAAAATTTGAAACTGTTAATCAAACTGACAAGATATTCTTAGATATCAGTTACAAAAATAAGTTTAATTCATAAGTAGTGAGCCAATAGTTGCCAAGTGTTAGCCAGATATGGCCCACATCTGGCAACATCTGGCTAGATATGGGCCACATCTAGCCAAAGGCTGCCAGATGTGGGCCATACTTGGGCCAAAGCTGAGTGGCTGTCTGGGACACCAGGGCTCAAAACCACAGCCAGAAGCCAGAGGTGGCCGGCCAGCTAGAGGTTGAAGCGCAGCACTCTAGACCACTAGGCCGTCCCAACCCCCCAATCTCATTCAAACTCAACCATCATTATGGTGCAACAGTGATATAGCGAAACAGTTTTTAAAATCAGATAAAAATTATGACCTCTAGAGGATTTTTTGTGCAATTATGCAGGAAGTGACAACCTTAATTGATATACCATATTTTTATACTATATGCCAACGAGCAGCGACCACTTTGTCTAGCAGTTTTGGTCCAATTTTCATTAAATTTGAAGTCAACCATCAGTAGAGTGTAAAGGTGACATATTCAATCATTTTTTATTTAAATCGGATAAAAATTGTGACCTCTAGAGGAACAACAAGCTAAAAACATGACTTTTAGTACAATCAAGGGCCATAATTCAGGCAGTTACGGTTCGATATGCAGGAATATCGACATGAACCAAGATCTTTGGGTTATAAACATGTGTGTCAAGTTTCATCGAAATCAGGTCAAAATTGTAATCTCTTGACTGTCCACTCTGATACACAGTATTTCGACACTATTTGCAAACGAGCAGTGTCCATTTGGTCCAGCAGATTTGGTCCGATTTTCACGAAATCCAAACTCAACCACTCTTAGGATGTAACGGTGATATTTTCGAACGTTGTCTTAAATTGGAAAAAATTCAATCAGGGGCCATAATTCATGAAATTAGTCTGATATGCTCAAATATCGAAAGGAACCAAGGTCTGTGGGTTATAAACATAAATTTCATGTTTAAACCAAATCAGATACATGCCAATATTGAAAGGAACCGAGATATTAGGGTCATAAACCTATACTTCAAGTTTCATTGAAATTGGATAAAACATGTGACCTGTAGAATGTTCACAAACAATTGTGGACGTCCAGACTAACAGACAGGGGCAACGACAATATACGTCCACATGGAAATGTGGGCATATAATAAAAATATATTAGCTTCTTCTTCAGTTTCTTACCTTGATATTTTTACCATCTTTACCAATAACAATAACTAATTCAACCTCCCAATCTAGTTCCTATTTGAAATAATAAAATTATTAATCATTAAAATTTCATATTAAGCTAGATTTCTACTAATTTTCGGTAGATTAGGTAATCTACCAGTAGAAAAAAAAATCAAATAAAACCTAAATGATATGGGGGGTGTGTGTGTGTGTGGGGGGGGGGGGTCTGAAAGCTTAATGTGTTTAATTGTCAAAAAAGTATGTCAAATAATACCGGGCAAGAATGCTTTTTCGAGACTAAAGTCTCTTTCTTCCCCTGCACATGTAGGCTATGAACAGAAAATAAAATCACCCTTTCCTACGTTAAATCCAATTCGCTTAATAGACATACCTGTGTTTCACAGGGATAAACTAAATCATCACCAGTTGCTATAATACAGCTAGGAAATTTATTAAATACAACAGGTTCAACTGGAACAGGAGAATTCTGTTCTGCACAATGATCCGCATAATTCATACCAATACATAGAACTTTATCTGGATTAGTGATAGGTGCTAGAATCTTTACTGAATCACGATTAACCACATTGCGCCCACTCTCAACAGCACTGAAATTAGAATTGCATGGTAAAAAGGATAATCAAAAAAATGAGGCTTCTTCTCCCTCTTGCTAGAAATATGTCTTCTCATGAATCAAGATTATGTGTATACATACATATGTAGCAATTAGATCATGCGTATACATATGTATGTAGCAATTTTAAAATGTGAACCTATATATGATTAAAACAAAAGTAGTATTGGCAGTGGTAATAATAATGTGACTTTTTATGGAGAATACTTATTCCATACAGGTCTGCATAAAATTATACCAGTAATGTTGAAAGTTAGAAGTTGACTTCCTTGCATCTTGGGGACATTTCTGAAGGAAATAAATTTTTTTATGATAGAGACTCCACAATGAGCGGGAGGGAGGGGGAGTTGGCGAATTCTTCTGCCCCCTCCCCAATTATAATGTGGGGGGAGGGGTCCTTCATGAAAATAAATAGTCAGTCGCAAAATCAGTGTAATCCGTTGCAAAAAAAGAACAGTCCGTATCAAAATAAGTGCTCACTGCAAATGTCACGCTACTCACACAAAACTTTGGTATAAAATAACCTTGTCATGTTTGAAAAAAATGTTGTGTTTCACTCTTATTCTGTTGTGAGTATGTTGGTCTAAGAACAAAAATTCCCCCAGGGAGAAAAATAGTTGGCTTAAAAATAAGTGCAGTCAATACAGTCGGTCTCAATATTATGCATCGGCGATTTAATGAATTAATGAGGTAAACAAATAATGCCAGAATAGATCCCAAATACTAGTCGGTCGCAAAATCAGTGCAGTCAGTCGCAAAAAAAGAGCAGTCAGTATCAAAACAAGTGCTCAATGCACACTTCACGCTACTCATGCAAAACTTTAGTATAAGAACTTATGTTTGAAAAAAATATTTTTCACCCCATATGGCAAAAGATAGTTGGTCTCAAAAAAAGTGCTCACTGCAGTCGGTCTCAGATTAAGTGAATTAATGAGGTGTTTTCTGACCATCACAAATCTCCCCCATCCCCCAAAGCCCAGGGGCCAATGTAGCACGAAATTTTAACTAAGATAAAATCCAAATTTTAGTAATTTGATTGGATAATGTTAGAATGATTTTAGTGTTTAGCCATTCCAAATTGAACTCTACTAAAATTTGGATTTTATCTTTGGTTAAGATTTTAAGAAACAGGGCTCCTGGGCATTTAAAGGGACAATAACACTCTTGCTGGCTTGACAGGTCCAGAAAAAAAGAATTAGCCTTATTCTAACTACAAGATGGTTAAGTGTCCTACCTGTTGTGTAAATTATCCATTACAACCTATCTTACTTGTCCAGAATGTTCGAAAATATGTTTAAATCCAAGTTGCATTTTAAAGTGCTTACGTAAGGCTTTTCAAACCATGTTACGGCATGTAGTTGAATTTTTTCCAATTTTTAAAATTAGGTATGTTAAAATGAAATTTGTATCATTTTTTAATTGAAATATTGTATAGTAGCACAAATTGTTGACCAGAATAATGATTGGAACATATTATTCAGTTACAACAAGAGTGTTATTGGGGCTTTAAGAGACCAAGTAAGCGCACTATTGAGATAAAGTGCCCTCTGGTCTAGACCTCAAAAATTAAAAGCTCTGCTCCTGACTGTGTCATCAGTCAGTCGCATTTTGGCAAACCCTCTCCCAAACAAAATCATTACGTAAGCCCCTGGTTGTGGTTACAAATTGGCCTTTGAGTACAAACATTATTGGTGGGTTGGGATGGCCTAGTGGTCTAGAGTGCCGCGCATCAACCTCTAGCTGGCCATTCACCTCTGGCTAGCGACTGTAATTTTGAGCCCTGGTGTGAGTGTATGTGGCATGGAGATAGGGGCACACTCTCAACCTCGTGGGTTTCCTCCGGGCACTCTGGTGGTTTCCTTCCACTGCTGAAAGACCCCTACGCGCAAGCGAATTGTTTTATTAAAATGAAAAATCATGTGTTAGTCCCGAAATGACCTAGTTGTGTTGAGTGGAAAATAAACCCCATTTCTCTCTCTCTCACAAACGCTATTGGGTTGTAAACCGAAAAAGTGGTGGCACCCACTCGGCAAACCAAAGCAGATTTCAGTAGGCTACCCCACCAGGCCCGGCGGCCCCTGGACCATTACCTATAGGGACCATTGCCTATAGGGACCTAGGATGGAAGCTCCCGGAGACGCAGGCCCAGGGGAGCCGTTGCCCCCCCCCCTCTGCGTATCTGCTCTTTAATTGATGATATAAATATGATTTTCGCATTGTCTCCGCCCAAGCAATGCGACAAAGACTCTTGGGACTACACCAAACCACTAATACACGCAGCACTCTATAGGCCTACCCTTTTCCACATAAGGGTCTCCCTCCCCCTCGACAAAATCCTGGATCCGGGCCTGCCCCCCAATGAAGAATTGCATCCTCCGAGCCTGCCTACATATAGCCTCGACTTTATGACAAAGGCCGCCAGAAGAACTACTGTCAAGTTCCCGGATTAGCAACGGCGTTTCCAATGACCATACATTTGAAAAATGTTTTAAAATTTTCAAAGTTTGAAGCTATTTTTCTCTCAAGTTTATCGGACAACTTTGCATTGAAAATTATACACACTCTTCGAACAACGCACTTTTGAAGAAATCTTTCTAAAAGTGGCAAATTACCCTCATAAGTAAATGTAAACCCTTGACTTGACGCAGGTATTAGCCTATCACTTACTGTCATACAGCCGAGGCTAGATGTAGGGTACCGGAATCTGCCGAGGTTTGCCGAGTGGCGTGGCACCATGACTTATGATAGGGGATAGGGCAAACCTTTTAGCAGCAACAAGTAGGGGCTGACCCCCTGTCAAAAAAGATAGCATATCACATGGCATGGTAGAATCTGCTGCGTTCAGATCAACAATAGATCCGCCATCTGTCAGTTCCACGCCAATATGCTGTCGCCCATCTCTTAAAAACTGTACAAATCTCATCTCTCCGACGTTAGCTTGCTGGGTATTCAACCGAAAGTTTTCCCAATGTACGATGACCCTTGACCTCGTTCGGGTCCCTTTTCAAGTTAAAACGAGATAAGCCCATATAACTCTATGGATAAGCCTCAAGTGTCATGTGATTTACAACTGTTCAAAATGGCGACACCAAGGTGAGTTTTTTTTTGCATACGTAGGCTATTACTATTGATCAAAATTATGCATCTGAATCGTGTACCACAACGTGACAAGCACATGTCATTTGGCCTTATTACAAGCTATTTGTTTTTAAAACCTGATAAACCTATTTTTGTGGATATGTTCAGTGCAATTCAAAGAAACATTGACTGAATAAGTTAGCCTACTCATTTGTGTTTCGAGATAATTTAAGGTTTTATAAGGATAAGGGTTGGTCCTATTATTAACTTCAACGTAGCGAATGCGTGCGAGATTCGCAGAGGGCATTAATAAACAAAATTAACAATATTTTTTTTATCAAAACAATGATGATTGATTATTGTTATTTATATTATTTCTACCAGACCCAACTACAAAATTTAAGAATCCTACCTCAGGAGACTCTAGAGGGGTTTCAGGTCAAAGTTTCAATTAAGAGATAACAAATTTTTTAAAAATATTTTGTGAAAATATACATAAAATGCTACCCAATTTTTTTTATTTCATCAAAATATTCATATTAGATCCAAAGTTATGGAGACCGATGTCAATAATGTAATCAAATTGCTCTATACAGTAGAATCTGCATTAAGCAGCCACCCAAGGGAATTTTCATGACTGACCTCTTAACGGGAGTGGCCTCTTAATAAAATCTTTGTGAATTTTACCGTCACGGAATCTTGCTGCTGAACCAAAATTCTTTACAGGAGTGGCCTTTTAATAAAATCTCAGTAAATATGACTGTCGCTGAATCTTGTTGCTGAACTGATATTCTTTACAGGAGTGGCCTTTTAATAAAATCTTTTTGTGCTGACATAAATTAAATATTATCCTTTGGAAGTGAACATCAATACTGCATCGGCAAATTTGACCGTTGCTGAATCTTGCTGCTGAACAAAAATTCTTTACTCAAATCTCGGTCATTATATAACTTCTGTAAACTTGTCATTTTGTACCAACCTTCGATATTACTGTAGTACTGTCCACCATTGTGACGCATTCGATAATATTTATCCATTATTGTGAAGAATATCGATGAATTAATTTTATTTTATCTAAAGAGCACACGAACAATAACCCATTGCTCATTTTATCACCGATATGCAGGGGGTGCAACTCTGTATGTATTACTATAGGAGGCCCTAATACGTCTGTTTAACAACAAAGCGGCAATGGAAAAGAGATACTGATTGTGACAAAAGTCGGTACTTTTATTTTATTCAATCAGTATCAAATAATGTGTCGTTGCGCGTGAAAACAATGATCAGGTTAGTCGTTTAATAAAACAAGATTAACTGACAGATAATCCCGAGTTGATTGTTATTTTACATTTCTTTTTACCTGATCAGTGGGGGTCCACTTAATTAACTACTACTCACGGGATTAGTGCGGGTGTTACAAAGTAACGACACAATGGTATCTCACTCAACAATGGTACTTTTATTTTATTCAATCAGTATCAAATAATGTGTCGTTACGCGTGAAAACAATGATCAGATTAGTCGTTTAATAAAACAAGATTAATTAACAGATAATCCTGGGTTGATTGTTATTTTACATTTCTTTTTACCTGATCAGTGGGGGTTGGTTCACTTAATTAACTACTATTCACGGGATTAGCGCGGGTGTTACAAAGTAATGACACAATGGTATCTCACTCAACAATGGCCGTTGAATGAGCAATGTTTTGTTGAATTTATTAGTAAAATAGTGACCACTGGCCGCGTTAGAGGAGTGACCATTGAATAAGAGGTGAAACAATACAATTTTTACGGGGGGTATTTATAGTGACCGCTTACAAGGAGATGACGCTGAATAGGAGTGGCTGCTAATACAGATTCTGCTGTACTATATACCAGTCAATGCGTGGCATGGCACCAAAATAAGTGCTTTTCAGTAATATTTGAGTGCAGCGTAAGCCGTGTTTCCCCTTCAGAATTGCTAGTACCAATTTTAAAACTGAAATCCGATCGTTATTGTCAGCTAAGGTTTATTAAAATCGTAATTTGAATGATAATATGTGAAATATTTATAATCTCGATGAAACCTCAAGAAAGTTTTTATTTTATATTTAGTCGAAATTTAGCACCAAAACAGATAAATTCCATTTTCTATGGCTCTAATTGTCTGATCTTTAGGTTTCTTTGACAATTATAATCACAAAAATGTTATCTATCGTTTGATTGGTTCTATATGAAAATCCCCCGGAAACTGACGATAGGATTCACCAATAAAGTGGGTCGTAGCAATGCCATCAATGGAAAATCTGAGGCCACGTGACGTCAGAGCAGTATTCTCCCGCGAGCCTCTTTATAAACAAACAGTAATTTCACTTACATTTTGATAATTTAGAATTGTGGATTGAAGTGGGCTATATTTCAGCTGCTGGCTGTCCGATTTCACGCTAAAGTCACGTGACCTGAAACCCCTACTGAGACGGGTTCAAATCCCCTCTTTTTAAATTAAACTAATTAAAGCTACAGTAGATTGCTTTTTCCGACCTTTTAAATTGGTGTACGTCTGTACTACTAAAGGCAGGGCCTCTTGTGCAAAAGCCAATCAAAGTAGGCTACTAATCTGATCAGAGACAGAGTTGCGAAATAGTATAAATACGCCCTAATTATGAACGTCCGAATCAATTTTGATAAAAACAACGCTATTTTTACTTAATTGTCAATATTAGCTGATAAATGAATGTTGTTTCAGTAGATTGGACTGTGTATGTGTAATAATTAATAATAATATAAAATTAACTTATATTTAAGATGGTACCGTACATGCATTAATAAAGAAATTGAGTTTGCCTTCTTGGAACTAAGGCATCCAACCGTAGCTAAAAACAAGCACATCAGTAGGCCTATATTTCAGCGTTTTAGTTACGTCTCGTAGATATAACTCCTGTAGTGTAGACTGAGACGGATTGCATAGACATGAATCTTCTCCCATTTTAGACGGAGAGATATAATTTCTGTTTGTCAAGTACCGAGAACAAATTGCAAAAGAATTTCTTTCACTGAATTCTAGTAAAGGGATGTCTTAAGGACTCCCAACTCAAAATTGTCCGCTGAAACCCTGTAGCGTTTTTCATAATTAGCATAAATCCAAGATGGCCGCCAATTGGACTTTTTGGCCTCCATATCTTGGAAACGGCTCATTTTAGAAAATATAAATGTATATTATTAGATACAAAAGTGATGCAAACAAATCGGAAACAAGGGTGATCACGACGCCAGCAGGTCATAGTGTCACGTCATGACGGCATTGTGACGTAATGACGTCACATTGACGTTTTTTGACGTTAAAACACCTAAAAGTTCGACAAGAACTTTGGCTAAAACTTGAAATTGTATACAATTTTGTTTATGATTGATTTTAGTAGCCTGTGGTGTCTTCTGTAGGAATCTGTCGGTTGAATCTGGGCCACCCTTGAGTGTTTTGAGAATTTCAAGATGGCGTCCAAGACGGTCGTCATTTCAAATAATCGCCTATACCCCCCATACTATTTTGACTAGGATGATAATTTTGGTGGCTAACCGTATGTTTTGGGGGCCAATGAATACAGTGAAATCATTCATTAGGTCCTGGGGTAATTATCGTACAATAATAAATTCTATGGGGGATTATTTGAAACGGACGCCATCTTGGATTTCTTAAAACGCTAAAGGACGACCGAAGTACACCCACGGGATACTAAAATCAATCCTTAAAAAAACTCTGTAGACAATTTCCAGGTTCACTCGAAATATTGGGTTTGACGACCGTACTAACTGTTTTGGTACCGAATAAGCGGATTTTACATGAGTTCTGATGTCTTAGATAACTTAGAATAAGCACGCTGAGAACTAGTTTGTTTTTCACAACAAACCACATACTTAAGTTTGTTTTTGTGACTGACTGGACTGGAATCCAATCTGGTGAGTGAAAATATGTCTGCGCTGTACTTACATATGCCTTGCGCCACACCCGCCATAGCTGCATTCAAACTATTAGGAGAAATCTCGGTAAAATAGCGTGATTGGACAATGGACTATCGGTATGCAAACTGCACGTAATGAACAGTGTTAACGATGTAGTAGACAGACATTATCAGGGAGATAATTCAGTGATAAAACATGATCGATATATCGATAACTGAAATTAAAATTTTCTGACTAATCGTTTATTTGATTTTACGAGTGCCTGTATGTAACCGGCTTCGTAGGAATAGAGACAGGAATCAGCAAGCAAAGGTGCACAGTTGGTACCTACCCATGGGAATGCCTACCACCCCTTGCGGTTAAATTTCCTCTCCAAATTCAACAAAGATATTATCAATTAAAAAATCCAACATCCCAATTAGCTTGTTGGCGGTGAACTTATTTTTGGAATCACAATGGTTCTTAACAACTAAATATTGATATGTAACATTTCCCCATTTAGATGAAAAGACACGGTAAATAATGTCTTTTAACCGAGCGTTTAATTTACTATGGGGAATTTTAGTGTACATAGTAGAAAAGTCAAACGTTTGTATAGATGAGACTGAAGCAAGTGATCTAGATTGCAAACCATGGCGGTTTTAACCAAATGTGTATATTAAACAATTCGAAAGAATTACTTGATTACTTGATGCCATCAAGTAATTCTTTCGAATTGTTTAATATACACATTTGGTTAAAACCGTCATTAGTATATTAATATGTCAATACCTTTGAAATGGGTTTTTCGGAACAACGGAATGAACCTACTATAAAACGTTGCTTGTACGGAGTTTTATGTAGTTTAGGTATCCAATATAACAACGGCAGATCTGTATAGGTATCTCCACATGGAGTGCCAAATGAAGAGAGTACAGATCTGTGATTGGATATAATGCCATCCTTTATACGTAGCACTGTCAATTGATTTCCCGAAATAAGTTCTTTGAGCAGACAGTTATAATGATATCGTTTGGATGCAGCTATGACGGTTGTGTCATACCAGACAGTGTAAGCTTACTCTTCTGGACACCCGTTAACACTGTTTTTCGTGTCCATATGCTGATTACACTATTTTGCCAGATTACACTATTTTGCCTATACTGCTTTTTAGGACTTTTGAATTCTGTCTAATGGTTTGGTTGGATTGTTCGTATTTGGTTTTATTTTATATAAACACTAAAGCCTGGCGCAGACGGTCAACTTTTCGTCGCTTGTTGCTGCAATAGGCAACTACTGGCAACTCCGGGCAACTGGCAACTCAAGGTCTCCCGTGTGCGCTGACTGGCAACGAGAAGCAACGTTTAACCAAATGTGTCCTGAATGCCGATATCACTTGATCATTCAAAATGGCGCCGTGCTCCATCTTAAAGTATCACATGACAGTAGAGCGCTCACTGATTGGGTAGTTAACCAGTTGCTTGTTGCCTGTTGTCGGCTACCGCCGCAGACAAGCAATTTTGAGGCAACAGATAAACGATTTCTCGGCGACGAGCGATTTTTTGTGGTCGAATATCAAACATGTTTGATATTTGGCAACAAGAAGCAACTCAGAGCAGCAGCAGGCAACTATTGTTGACCGTTGGCGCAGACGAGCGATTTTTTCTTTCAACGACCAGCGATTTCACTGTTGCCCGAGAGTTGCTCGAAAAGGTTGCCCGTCTGCGCCTGGCTTTATTCATTGGACGCTTTGTCAGCCGGAACAATGACATACTTTTCATGTAAGGCGTTAAGATTTTCAACGGTGCTAACATCATTATTCATTGACAAACGTTGCATATAAATTCTTCGTTTAGGTAAACGACTGATATACTAAGTCCAATTTGAGAGAGTATCAGAGATAACATCTAGCGTAGTCCTCTACGGCGTTCATAATAAGTTTGAAATTTTGATGCCATGATAATGGTTGCGGTTCCCGATACTTGGGTCCTTTAGACAAATTCTCACGTAACTTATTTTTCTGGACTCTATTCAAATCACCAGTGACTACATGTCCAGCTGGTTGGTAAATGAAGGACGATGTAGAGCAAGAGCAGGATAGAGGGTTATCATATAATTATTATGCATTGATGTTAGATAATGCGTTTCTGGAATTAAATTTTTTGGATGCAATGGGTTTAGTATACGTATAAGAAATCCTAGGAACAGTAACAGGTTTGAAGTAAGGAGGGGTGTATGCTGTGGTGTAATATTTGGCTTAACCCGATAGCACCACTGCCTTTATTACCAAATTTCAGTTTTAGAAATGAATTGTTGGTGGTGTTAGACACATCAGACTCATTCACCATGTCCAAACAGCGGTTGACAATGCCAAGAACAATGGAAACAACCCAATATTCAGTGGATGCAGGATCAGTACAATTTGAATCCAAACATTCAGATTTAAAGGAACAATACCACTCTTGCTGGCTTGACAGGTGCAGAAAAAAATATAGCCTTATTGTAACTACTAGATGTTTAAGTGTCCTACCTGTTGTGTAAATTATCAATTACATCCTATTTTTCTTGTCCAGAGGGTTCGAAAATATGTTTAAATCTAAGTTACATTTGAAAGTGTTTACGTAAACTTTTCAAACAATGTTGTTACCATGTAGTTAAATTTTTCCATTTTTTTAGATTCGGTGTGTTAGGATGAAATTTGTATTATCAATTAATTAGAATATTGTAAAATAGTACAATTTGTTGACCAGAATAATGATTGGGGCATATTATTCAGTTACAACAAGAGTGGTATTGGGGCTTTAAATAATTTCAAAAAGTAGGTGGAATCGAATATAATTTCGTACGGATATGGTGTGGCCCTAGTGGTTGTTGGATAATTTCCAAAATGGCATCAAGTGAAATAGTTCTTCAAGCTTGGGTGGTGTGTAGGGACGATGTACATGACTGCGTTTTCGACGAAGAAACTTTGGGAATAACAACATAACATTAACATTGCAACACGCAGGGCTAGAAAAATTTTTCAATACTAGTTGGGGAAAAACCAGACTGGATTGCAAGCCAATCACCAGACCTTAACAGCATCCCCACCATTATTTAAATTTTTTTGCCAATTATGCATGTATCCACTGCAAAAATACAACTCTTTTCATAAAATAAGCAACAAAAAGTTTCAAATATCTGGGGAAAACCCAGATTGGATTCGAAGCCAATCTTAAGAGCTTGACAACATCACCACCATTATTTAGGTTATTACCGCAAATTATGCACGTATATCCATGGCGAAATACGACTCTTTTTACAAAATTAGCAAAAGAAAGTTTTAAATATCTGGATAAAACCAAGACTGGATTGCAAGCCAATCACCAGATTGGATTCCATTCCAATAAGTCAGTGTCACAAAAACAAAGTAGATCATAACCCGCCTATTCCGAGTGTGACGTGACGTCAGGACGTAGCACCATGACTTGCTGACGTTGTGATAATTTTATTTTCTGATTCGTTTATATCACTTTTGTATCAAATCATACTACATTTATTGCTCTAAAACGAGATGTTTCCAAGATATGGAGGCCAGAAAGTCCAATTGGTGGCCTTCTTGGATTTATGCTAATTATGAAAAACGCTACAGGGTTTCAGCGGACAATTTTGAGTTGTGAGTCATTTAGACATTCCTTTACTAGATTCAAGTGGAATAAATTCTTTTGCAATTTGTTCTCGGTAGTTTTTTATTTATCTCCGTCTATTTACTGTTGAATATAAATCAAAACATCGACTGATTATTGTTATTTATCCATTCTTCACTGAACCCAACTTTTATCTGACAGTGAAGAAGACATTATTATATTTCAATTTCAAAAAGTCTTAAAGAGCACATGAAATGGGCAAAGAATTTTTTTTATGTGTGTAGCCAATGGTTACATTTATTTTATGGCAAGTTCAAACCAATATGATTAAAATCAATTCAGTTATTAAGGTTTAAGTATCTGAAAGTTAAAAAACAGGCACTACACATACTTTATCTATACCATACACACCACCTAGTGATGTCTTTGATCTGGCTGGTATAAAAAAGATAACTACCTATAATCAGCATTCTTAATCCCACTAACAATCACTGCTAACACCGAGATGTAAATTCATTTACGACCCTAAGTCGTAGGTAGATGATCCTTCTCAATCTGTTATTCCATTAGTATTTGAACTATTAATTCTAACGTATCATTGGGATATTTTTTGGTATTTCATTTTTACGATCGATTTGACAGTTAAACTCGCATGCAAAAAAGGCGCCGTACCATGATAACGGATTGTCATTTACAAATCGCTTTTCAGTCATGTTTGACTTTTATGATACATTTTGCATGACTACATCTTTTTACTCGTGTACTCTTTTACTTGGGGTAAATTAAAACCATAGGCGTACGAGCTGGGGGGGGGGGGCAGGGGGGGGGGCACAGCCGTCCCCCCATTTTGGGCACCAAATGCTGGGAAGATTTGGGCACACAATTGAAATTGTTCTTTGTAAAAGTTGTATAAAAAAATATTGTGTTCTTGAATGTGTCCAATTTAAAGGACCAAAGTCCGTAACTCAAAATCCTCCAAAATCTTTAACATCGAAAACACGAATTATTGGCCATTTTAAATCAACATTGATGATGTAAACTTATCGGGAAAAGATGAGCTTCTGATATCCGATATTTAAGATAATATTATTTTTTAACATTGGTACACGAATCGTGTACCATAATGCGCTTCAGCCCCAGTTTTAATAAGAGACTTGAGGAGCAAGGCTAAACATATTGCACCATACTATACGGCGTATGTTGACTTGAACAACCAGTAGATTGAGACTGTATGGCTTATTTCGCCGAACGTAACTGATTTGAAATTGGGGAAAAACGGAAATCATTGAATGTAAATCAGTTTATATACATTCATATTACCGTATTATTATATATATAACGAGTTTGCAGTCGTAAAATATTCTAAAAATTTCTGAGGAGAGGGGGGGGGGGGGGCAATACAAGCTAAGCATTCTTTGCCTCTCGAGGAAGACTGGAGCCGCTGTTTATAAAATCGATTTTTTTTTTTCTGGCATTTCGGGTTTTGCCTCTCTAACTGTCATCGAGCCCGTACACCTAGGACAGTAAGCCACGAGTTACAGTTGTGTATATTATTACAAGTAAATAAAATTTAGTTCACTTTTATTGATGATTTATTCATCAATCATCGCAAGAGATATTGTAGAACCTTTTTTTTATTTGGTAAAAACTACATTTTTTTGGGCACCAACCACCACCGCCCCCCCAGTCAAAAATTCTCCCGTACGCCTATGATTAAAACCACAATATTCTTTTGACGAAAATGTATATTGAATCATTTGGACTGCGACCAAACATTATGAAACCAATTCTAAATTGGATCTTAAAATTTAAATGGATTACAAAACAAATTATTCCGTAGTCAATTGTTTTATTTAATTGGGGGGGGGGGGGGTAAGGAATCAGTCAAGCGTTAATGAAAACACACACCGGCTGCATATAGGTATTTAAGGAATAAACATTCCGAATATGCATTTGGTCACTGGCGTCTGACGGGTTTAAGAGTGTTTTTGATAATTGGCAGAGTCATTTTACGGGAGGTCTATTTTCACGACTTTGAGTAAAGATAACTGAATTAATTTCAATGGTATTGCTGTGAAATTGCTGTAAAGTAGATAAAGTGACCATTGGCTACATGCATAAAATAATTCCCAAACCCTTTTTATGTGCTACTTTAAGACAAAACTGGTATAAACTCTTACTATTTTATATTTTTAGTACGGAACTGTGATATTTTTATGGTTCACGTATGTTTAACATAACGGGTGATATTTGTAGATATGGCTAGATAATCATTCTCCTGGCTTGGTTTCAATGGATAAAAAACATGCCCATCTATTAGATTTTGCGCATGCATTAAGATGGCGACAGGCATGTTATAATATCATGACATCATTCAACAATAAACAAATAAACAGACTATAAATGACGAATTGTTCAATTTGGACGAAATTTAGACTTCTTTTGTTGACAGATACTGTCAAGAAAAATAAATGAGAAGAGAGAAAATAAGTAAAAAGTAGCCTACTATTTACTTAAGTTGAAACATCGATCAATGGAATGTACATTCATCATATCTTTTTATTTACTGAATTGAATAAACCAATTTTTGGATTAATTCAATTTGCAAGGGATTGCTACATGTATATCACTCAAAACACTGTCCATTGTCAGGGACTTTAAATATTCCTTTGTGAAAAACTTGCATATTTTTAAATAGTACCAATGACTATATTTGATTTTAGTTTACCCCGCATCTTGCCATGTTTAGATGTTACTGATATAAGATTTGATTCGGTAGTGTTGGTAACTGATTCTATCAATAAATTGACAGATGAGAACTTAAAATGTCTTAAAGAACCACTACAGAAATATTCTAAGGTACAGTAATTATATTTGGGTTATCGATACATTACATATTTTACGTTTCTGTTTATTGATTTGAATAGAGCAGTCAGACTGACTGAATGTTTAGCGATATAGAAAACGATTATTATTATTACAGATGCATAATGGTACATTATATTGATTGGTGGAGATATGAATCTGAGGTCTGCCTCTGATTCACTTCAAATTAAATGAAAAAGAGTTTAATGTCCTATTTTTTTGCAAAGGGCTTTTGAAGACAGGCATGCTATAAAGTGTGCAATTGTGGAAATTTTGTCCAGACAACAGTATTCCCATCTACACTTCATCAAATTTAAATTGGCAAGGGTTCTATTCTGTTTACACCATTGTGTACTCAGGATCTCAGGTTTTCATCATTTTTGGCACAACCTCGATCCTGCACCAGGAAGTCACTGTGATTCTCTTCAATGATGGAATTTAGGATATCAGATACACGGTATTGATGATAACATCAATGCTTTATTCATAGCTTTTTAAGTCTGTCTAAGTTCTTCCTGGATATTTATTTGCAAATAATTTTTGTTGTGGTCATTATTGATATTTATCATTATACTGATATCTATATGAATATTGATATACCGTGTTCAGGTAAATTCAACCATCATAATAGATTACCTGTCTTATCACTCGATTACCTGTATTCTTAGACATTTTAATCACACATATTTATAGATAAATTCATTGATTTTTTCTAGCTTGATGAATCATGCGGGAAATCTGTTGTTTTGGTACATACTGAGAATATTCCTTCCAAGAGATTGGTAGGTAAACTACAAGATTTTACTGAACCTTGGTTTGAGATGATCAATGGTACCTTATATTATTATGTTATTTTAACTTCTACTAAACTCATTGCTGGTTTCTAAAAAAAGAAGGTTTGGATTGCCTCACTTCTTACAACTAATTTTTAAATATTTATTAATACAGATATTTTCACCGACTGGAAAATTAAATCGTGACTATGATGATGTAAGAAGTTTTGCTGATGCAGCTGTAAAGGGAATAAAGAGAGCACGAGAAGCAGGAAGTATATCACCATTGTTAGTTCGACCAATTGATGATAGTTTCCCTAAAGCTGGTTTAGTAGCAACACTTGGTGCTTTACATGATCTCTATGTGGTATGTACTGTTGACTTTCACAATTTACAACACCTTGAGAGGTACTGCAATCTGGGGGTTGGATTAAATACTACATCACAGAAATATTCTATATTACACATTTCTTTTACAGCCTCTAGAGATAAGAGAAGCTGTATTTGAAAAAAGAACTAAAGTGGAATCCCTTGGTATATGGTGTAATAATGAAGCTCAACTTAAAGCTGGGATTGATATTTCATCAGCTATAGAATTAGGAAGGTTAATTTCTTTGAATATTCTTGAATTCTATTCATAATAATTTCATCCACACTTTGAATATTAAAAGAGCAGGGTCAATTGTCACTATGGTTTCAGATAAATGCACAACCAGTAATAGAGACATTGTATTTTCAATTAAATATATATCTTGTAACATTCCTACTTTTGACCAATAGGGAAATTTATATTCTATTAAAGGATCATCTGTCGAGATATTGGTGGTTCAGATCCTGAGAGAATGGCAGCTCAAAGGGTGGAAGAATATGTTTTAGAAGTGTTCAAGGACACAGGAATAAATGTAAGTACCGGTACACGACTTGAATAAAGGAGTCTTTAGTTCAATTTCACAATAGACTTAATATACAATACTACATGTGTATCTGCTATTGTGCGTGTGTCTTACATGCGTGTTTATGAAAATGGTTTGTTAACTTTCATGTCCTAGTTTAAGTTTCTACAGATATCTATGTTGCTGCTCGTGCTATTGTATGTTTAAGTGAATGGAAATAAAAATTTTCTCAGTAGGCTTGATCCCTTTTATAAATATTATTCTTTTCGGTCTCACGTTTGTCTGTCTGTAAAACAATAATTCTGCTTCTAATTGATGTAGAATATTGAAACATTGTGTAGATAGATGTTCATTAGGATAATGTCTTGAGTTGACTTCAGTTACAGACGAACAGAGATCAAGCAGAGTCTACAACAATACGAGAAGGTGAAAAATATGTTAATGTTGGATCCTCAGGTCTTTACATTTATTTTGTTATATCTTCACCTCAACTTTATGTTAAAGAAAGGTGAAAATTTGACATCAAGCATTTTTATCGCATCCTGTTTTAGCTGCCATTAATATAAGATATTTCAAAAAAAAAGCTCTGGAACTAGTGTTCGGCACGAATATTCGCTTGCGAATATAATATTCGAATATTCAAATAGCAATCACCATTTCGAGTATCTACATTATTTATTCTATTTGCGTTCAAATATTATTAAAGGCAACTTTCCTTGCCACATTTACATTCAAAGCTTATTTCAATTACCTAAATCATAAGATTTGTCATAGGGTCAACTGTCATGGTTTCGATTCGCTGGTTGCAGTGACAAGGAGTAGGATCGCATGTCCAACCCAATGGGTTTTCTGGTTTACCCCCACTGCTATAGACCCCTACGCGCAAGCCAGTTATTGAAATAAAATTGAATTATATAATTATGTTTGTCCCAAAATGACCAGGTTTGTGTCGAGTGAACGTTAAACACCCATCCATCTCTCTCCCTCTCTCTCAGCTTGTGACCGTTATTCTGTAACTAGCCAGGGAGCCCGATGGAAAATCTTGTTTTGATGTCATGGAAGGCTGAGTTCTTGTGTACAAATACTATTCGAATACAAATTTCAAAACCCGCCGAATATTCGAATAGTATTCGTGTTCGAATATCCGAACACTATCTGGAACATAATTCAATCAGAGAAAGTGTCAAAAATAACTGAATAGATTGTTGATATTGTTTAAGTATTGACATCTTTGTTTTAAGGTAAATATTATTTCTGATGCAAGTATATTTAAAAAGGAATACCCACTTCTAGCTGCTGTCAACAGAGCTGCTGATGGTAATATCTTTTATTATTTATATATAAAATATATAGCTGTCAGATTACAAGACCGACCCTTAAACTATCCTGCCAATCATTAAATAGCTTGAAGTAGTCAAATACAATTTTCTATGACATAATTTATTCTTTCTGAGGGTTTTAAATGCTGAAAAAAGTAAAGTTTTACACTTTTCTCAATTTGCCTATTATAATGTATATTACAGTCGTTGAAAGACACAGAGGTAGAATCATTTTTCTAGAATATGTTGGTGAGGGTTCAATAGAAAAGACACTCTTCCTTGTTGGCAAGGTAATGTATAAACTTATTTATTCTATATTTTACATTTGTGAACAAGTTCCTTATGCTTTCGTTATTTCTAATTGTGCTGGGATAAACATATAAATCAGCAATTTGTGTCTATATTTTGAAATTGGAAACTCTGTAAGACCCATTTATTTACATTATTGTTAATTTATTTCAATGTCAAACAAAAAACAAATCAAAACTACATTTGAGCAACTTTATTTGTAAAATATAATCCCAGTTAAGAATGGAATTATACAAAAATGTTTTTTGGTGATTTCCTCTCATGAAAAATAACTTGCTAAGTGGATAAGGCGCTGGTTCGCTAGCCTGGAGGTCGAGTGTTCGATCCCTGCTTTGGCCGAGAAAGTTCATCTCGATTTTCCGACGTGATTTCCCCTTGTCAGTGATGCAGAAGGAGGGCCTGACAAGGACAGCTGCCTAGTCGTTCGGATGGGACGAAAAACCGAGGTCCCGTGTACTTATTGGAGTGCACGTAAAAGATCCCCTGGCAGTTGGAATTCGATATAAAAGTAGGCTGTAGCGCCGTTGCCCGGGAAAAATTTCCCTCATAGCACACTGTATGGCGTATGCCTGTCTTCAATTAGCTCAGGTTAAGTGCATAATAGTAGGACGTTAAACCCCAATTCATTCTTTTCAATGTCCCCAACAGTGCATTATGTATCCACCCATTTCACAGGTACCTCATTGGTACAATAAACATGTAATACATTTGTATTCCACCCTTCCCCATAAACTCATGTCAAATATCCATTGAATAATAATTCTATCACTGAATAATCCAAAATTCAGTGATTATATAGAATCCATATATCCTGATGAGCTCGAAATTAAAAATACTACTGACAGTGACAATTGCGCTTCCTACTTGGATCTGCGTCTCGATTTTGACAATTGCCATAAACTAAGTGTTAAATTGTTCGATAAACGTGATGACTTTGACTTTCCGATTGTTAACTTTCCATTTATTAGTAGTAACATTCCAATATCACCAGCTTATGGAGTGTTTGTGTCTCAGCTAATTCGTTACGCGAGAGCTTGTTCATTCTATTCTGATTTTTTGAGTAGATCGAGGCATTTGTCATCTAAGCTTCAACTACAGGGATACTTGCGAACTAGACTTTTTAAAGCCTTTAAAAAGTTTTATGGTCGTCATATTGACTTGATCGGTAAATATAACATGTCTCTCTCGACTATTATTCTAGACATATTTAATTGACGGGTATACTATCTCCCTGATTATATATGTGTACTACATCGTTAACACTGTTCATCACGTGCATTTTGCATACCGATAGTTCATTGGTCTATCACGCTATTTTACCAAGATTTCGCCTAATAGATTTGATGCAGCTATGGCGGGTGTGGCGCGCCAGGCAGGGTAAGCTTACTCTTCCTAGGACACCTGTTACCACTGTTCGTCGTGTATTTTGTACACGGTGAACAGTCCATATGCTGATTACACTATTTTGCGTTTTTACACATTTTTTCCTATACCGTTTTTAGGACTTCGAATTTTGTCTAATGGTTTGGATTGTTCGTACTTGGTTTTATTTTATTTTACTAATAACTCCGTGGATATGTATAACCCACAATTAATAATACACTTTAACTCACAATGAATATATACAGTATACAATAACTCCTGCAGTTGACTTGAATACAAAGTCAAGTCTCGTGAATATACATATAACCCATGATTAAAAACAGAAGTAACAAGAATATAACAATAAAGCTGGGTTAATATACATAATCCCCATGATTAATAATACACACACAACTCTTGATAAATACATATGATTAATAATACACATTAACACAGGGAATATACATAGTGAAAGAAAGTGATATTGATGTTTCAGGCTCTAGGCAGCATCTCAAATTCATCTGCTCATGATGAGTTGAAGTTGTTAAATAGGGATGTATATGATAGAATATGGTTAGTTTGTCTACTATATATCTCTGTTTATTATTTCAGGGTATAACATATGATACAGGTGGCGCTGATATTAAGGCTGGTGGTATTATGGCTGGTATGCATCGTGATAAATGTGGAGCGGCAGCTGTAGCAGGTTTCTTTAAGGTATGTTTTCACATAACAACTTGTTTTTGATAATTCATTACTTCTGAATAGAAAACATATTTCATTGGCCAATCACGCTATTTTACCGACATTTCACCTAATAGTTTGGATGCAGCAATGGCGGGTGTGGCGCCAGGCAGGGTAAGCTTACTCTTCCGGACACCTGTTACCACTGTTTGTCATTTTTTTTGTACGCGAGGATTAGTCCATTTGCTGATTACACTATTTGCTTGAATACGTCTATAACGTTTTTTAGGACTTTGAATTCTGTCTTATGGTTTGGATTGTTCGTACTTGTTTTTTTTTTATTGTATGGTTTGTAATAGTTAATTGCAAAGTATCAGGGAGCTAAAATGAAAATTTATACCCTCAATGTGATATTATGATGGTGAATTATTTCAGACTTTATCTATATTAAAACCTAAAGGTTTAAGAGTGGTAGGTGGAATGGCAATGGTTAGAAATAGTGTAGGAGAAGGTAGGTAATAGATGTACTGTGACAGCAGGAAAATATTATTTCAAGACAATCGTTTTATTAGTAAATAAATCTAAATTCTAAGATAATCATGTTTGTATTAGAACTTATATTTTCTGGTTCAAATTTCTTGGATTGTGATCTATTTTAGAATCATATGTAGCAGATGAGATTATAACCTCACGAGCTGGTGTACGAATACGTGTTGGTAATACAGATGCTGAAGGTAGAATGGTCATGGCTGATTTATTGTGTAAATTTAAAGAAATGGTAGGTTGATCATTATATATTATTATTTTATTCAGGCATTTATAGAGTAATTTTCATATTGGAAACATAAAAAAAAAACGTATCGGAATTGTGTTATGAAATTTATGAGTATTTGCAAATTTGGAGCTTATGCTCTAATACTAACATAAATATTAATGGTAAGACTACAACTTGCCATTTATCAAGGTTGAGGCCATACACAATCGATAGTAAACAGACTATTTTTTACTGCCACAGGCTTTAGAAGCTGTCAACCCAGAACTAATGACAATTGCTACTTTAACTGGTCATGCTATCCGTGCCATGGGAACAAATTATACAGTAAGTAGACCTCATTTCTAACTCTACTTTTCTCTCAACAAATCTTCTTAGTGTGTGTGTATTATGTATTTTGTTTAATAAAGAATTCATTACCGGTATATCTCTAGAGTCACTTTGGCTCAGTGAGTAAGACTCTGGCTAGGTAACCTGGAGGTCTATGGTTTGCTCCTGGTGTTGGATAAGAAAGTTCCTCATAATTTTCTAGCAGGGTTTCCCCCTATCAGTGGTGGACGGAGAGCCTTCCAAGGACAATGTCTAGTCTTCAAGGACGGGATGGAAAATCAAGATCCTGTGTTCACATGGTGTAAAAGAACCCTTGATTTGGAAATTTTGAATAGAAAGGGAAAGTTGCTGTCCAGGCAGAATGTCCCTCATTGCATATACCTGTCTTCATTTCCCCAGTCAGTGCAGAAAAGTAGGATGTTAAACACCTTTTTATTATATCATATCTGTCAGAGGCTCGTCAGAAGAAACTGTCACCTCTTGTTGCATACAAACTCCTGACAATACATAAAGACTAAAATTCAGCGGCACAACACTTTAGATCACTTGAATCCCAAGCGATCTTGTAAAGAGCATCTGTTGCCTGGCTAATATGTGAAATGTCATATAACTTCAGTTATAATTGTTCTAGATTATATTGGATAATGGTCCAGCTAAATTGCTGCAGACTGCTCAAACTGTCCAGACAGTAGGTGATATTTATGGTGATCCATTTGAAATCTCAACAATCAGAAGAGAGGTGATTATAATTAATATAATATAATTGATCTGTCACATGGCTAATATAGAATGAAAATATTCATTAAAACACATTAAGTCAACAAAGGGTCATTATTCAGAAAAAAAGTTAAAGGGACCAACCCGATTTGAATAGTGTAAAATTTAAGCATGAAAATATAGAGGTATGGTGTTTTTACCTTGTCTCAAAATTTCGAGAAACAGGCTCTTGATTGTTGATGCTTTGGGTATTATAACTTTGGTTATCATTACCTTGACTAAGTTCGATGATGAGAATTTTCTTCTCAGACTAAGCAGGAGCGATAAGCAATTTGATTGGACATGACTTTGGAACATAACAACCCTGGTTTTAACTGGGGTAGAATGCTTAAACTTGATGTAGATGTTCATTAGCTGAATGTCTTGACGGAGTTCAATGATTAACATTTCGAACTAAGTCTATGATTCGGGAAAGGGTAACTTTGGTTCTATGTGATAGAGAGTAATGAAACTTCGTTTGTGTCATCTATTCTGGGATTTCGGCAGAGTAAATCAGCCTCACTGTTGGCTTTTTTTTTTTACAGGATTATGATTTTGTAGCTGGTAAATCAGAATATGAAGATGTATTACAGTGTAATAACCAGGGATCAAGTGCTACTCCAAGAGGTCATCAATTTCCTGCAGCCTTTTTAATTAGATCATCTGGTTTAGATAAGGTAAAAAATATTGATTTTGAGACTGTTTTGTTTCATAACTTCCAGTTTTCTATTGGACAAATTTTTCTTTTCAGTCTTAAAATGGGAAACCTGCTTGAAAAATTCAAAAAATTCTTCTCAGAACCACTTGTGCTTGTCTTACACAACTAATTTAGTATTATATAATCTTATATTGGAAGAAATATATAATTATAGTTGTATTTCTATATTTATAGCATGGTATAGATTCAGATAAACCAATACCATATTCCCATCTTGATATAGCTGGTTCATCTGGTCCTTTTCCAGGCATACCAACTGGTGCCCCATTACCAGCACTTACAGCAAAATATATCTTAAACAGACTTCAATAAAATGTCATTTACAAAAATTTACTAGTCTATAAGGAACAAAAAATTATTTTCTTCTTTGATTATTAAGTATCAACTTGATCTAGTCAGATTAGATTTATTGTATATCAGTAATTAAACCGTCTCAATATTTATAATTCTTCTTTAACCTATAACACTAAATCGCTATATGTGTATGGGTTCTGTATTATTCAAACTTTCATGATAATGCCTTCAATTGATAAAAATAAAGAACTTTCACATAATGTGTATACATGTATTTACTTTCTGACATCTATTTATATTTACTTTTTGTAATCTATTTATACTTTCTCACTATTTAATGTATACCCACATTTCAGTGTATATAAAAAAATTAATAAAATACAATATAAAAAAAAACATCGTTATATCCAACATTTCGTCAGTAAAATACATAACTTCCTATGATGTCATAACTTACTTCCAGCCATTTTGTATTTATTTTCTTCTCCCTGATAAAATTAGTATTTTACTGACAAAACGTTTGATAAAACAATGTTTTTTTTGATATTGTATTTTATTAATTATTTTATATCAACTTATCTGAATATCAAATGCATCATTTTGACTTTGTCAAAATTGAGATCCTATCAAACCAACTGTTTTTGGTTTGTGTTTCCTGTTTCTATTGATTGGAAGTTTCACATTTTAGTGAAGGCGTATAATGTCATGCATGGGCTACATAGAGAATCTCTTACAAGTCTTTTTTTATATGGAAAATATGAGTAGGAGATTTTATCACCCAACCATTTTTGACACGTACAAATAATTAAAAATCGTCGCTGCACTTCCAAAGTCTTGTATCTCGAATTTATCTACTTTTCAGGAGACATTTAAAAACTTTACAGATCGAATAATAACTGGGGGATTGAATGGCTCATTCAATATATACATGCTAAATAAGACTACCATCAAGGGTGTATGAGTGTGTAGCATGTACTTATAACACCAAATTAAAAAAATGAGATACAATATTTTAAAGTATTTATTTTCTCCCATAAAATGAGATACAAGTTTTTGACAGTTGTTTGTAAATATTAAATTACGTCAGAATATCGTATCTCGTAAAATGTTTTATACCAAATGTTTTATACCAAAATGTTTTGACGAAAATATTTTTGTTCAATCAAAATACGACACTTAGTCACAAGGTAAAAATAAGCATTTCTAATTGGTTTACCAGACATGTATCAATGAAATGTGAATGTAATAGGCCCCAAAAAAGTTTATGGCTAAATCTAAGATACATGGTTTTGGAAGCGCAGCGACGATATAACTCTTTGGTATAGATTTAAATTTACTGAACCTGATTATAATATGGCGTAGTGATACATCATTTTTTGACAGCAAGTCATCATTTTTTGTTAATGGTAATCGAGAACTTTTCTCCAACAATATTACTGGATCCAAAAAGTATTTTAAGCAATCAAATTCATGTAAAGGAGATATCGCTCAATAGATAAGAACCCTGTTACGAAACCCTGCCAAATGTGGAACTCTTTATAGTGAAGCTCATTTCAGTCCCCAAGCAAGATTCTCAGATGAAAACATTTATTGTGGTTGATTTAGACAGAACTGATGACAGGGGGGGGGGGGTGTTAAGCCAGAAATCGGTTAGCGTTAATATTACGAAAATTTAAGCATGTCGTGCCTAGTACCTTCCTTCTTCAAATTTAGTGAGAAGCATTTGAGTATGAACCACAGCTTTGGTCATGAAAATTTTACAAATTAAATACATAATTTTTACTATGGTCGGGTATCATGAATTCCTGTCTCTATAGGTTTTATTATGGTGTGACAGAAGGATGGAAATATAATACATAACTTGAGAATAACTATTAGCACTTTAATCTATAACTAATACATGTGAAGATATTTTTTAACAAAATTCAGTCTGGTTCTTTTTTACTGAACTTACACAATATAAACATATTATTCATATATACAACACTATGTATTTTTGGTGGGTATAATGCCTGATGTACTATATAATGAAATAGTATTCAACTTACTGTTTGTTTAAGAGCCAGTTGTACTGGCTTAAAAAATGTACAGAACAGGCAGGTAACAATTTGTTGGCCAAACAGGGATTTATATCCGAGATAGTTTTTGGTGAAATGTTTGTTAAGACATTCTGTTATATTTGAAACATGTTGAAAACAATATCTATAAAACCCATTTTCATTGCCTTTTACTCTGGTACCAGTAGTTAAATAATGCAGAAAGATAGCAAAAACGTCTATGGTAACTAATTTCACTAAATTAATGTCTTCTTCCACTTTGAATATAGTCATTCAAAAAATTAAATTATTGTTTTATTAACAGGGTCACTGATCATGGTTGATTTAATTTGATTACTTATGATAACTAATAATTAAAGAGATTTATTGCACATGGGTCAACATTGTCACCTGTTTCTATCAATAAATGCCTTAATAACAATACACTACATTCAATACTTGTCAAGCATCATATTGTCTAGGTGTTTTTATTCTCCTGGTTCGTGTGGATGATACTGTTGGTGAAGATGATGGTTGGATATCATTCATTGTTTGTTCTGATGTTTGACAACCACTACTACTAGTACTAGATGATGGAGTAGCACTTCTTGATTGTCCAGGTTCATCAACTTGTAATACTGTGGTAGGGATTGTCTCTATGTTTACTGGCTTTACAGGTTCAATTGACATTGTAGGGGGTACTGCTGGTGGTATTTTCACCAATTCTCTAACACCTGACATTTCATCCAATTTTGTTGTTTCACCTGAAGCTTGACTTGGTTCAGGTTTCACCGTCATAATAACAGGCTTGCTAGAACTAATAGTTAAACTACTGGCAGTTGTCATGCCAACAGAGGAAGAGGGGATAACTCTAGGACTAGTTGTCATTTTAGGTATTGTTACAGTAACGGGACTTCTGTTAATTAAACTTCTGTTAGCAGGAACTGTGAGTCGAGTAATATCGGCCATTGAGAGTTTACCAATGTCTATTTTATTAGAGAGTATTTTAGCTTGTGTAACTATGGCACCACTATTTGAAAAATTCCTAGTAAAGCTAGCTGTGGTTAAAGGAAAGTCATGGAATTGTAATTTCTGTATAGCTTGAACTTGAGGACTTTCAGTAGACTGCTTGGAAACCATTAATCGACCTTAAAATAGTAAAATACATTCCATTGAAAATATAAATTGAAGAGTAATAATGCTGAAAAACTTGTACCAATTGTCTTTTATGCAAATATGATTTAATATTGCCCTGCTAATTAATTAGATTCTATTTTCTATGTTCATTTTAAACATATCTGGCCCATCTGCACATATCAAAAATACATTATGTAAGATTTAGATAAGGAACGGGTCGTTCTTGCTATAATAGTTCATAAATAGATAATGCCAAATGAATATATTGAAAATTTCATTCAAATTGCTTTATTCTGTGCTAAGTTATCAATGCTTGTAGTTTTGACAAGATGTGTGCATTGATTGTTTTTTTTTGTAACCATGGTGCTGGTTATTTGATGCTTAACCTTGCTTCTCCATTTTTAAATTAAATCTACTTATAATCAGAGCCATCAATGGCATTGAGAGTTGATTGTGGTCTTATCATGTTAATAAATGTCTAATTAATAATTTATATAATTTTTAAGACCTAAAGACACATAATAAGTTGTGAAAACTACTTTAATAGTAGATAACGAACATTCTGTTCTAATCTCATCCATATCTACCTAATTAAATTGATATGCTTACCTGAAACTGAATCTGAAGAACTCTCGTCTATGGTTGATGTTGATACTGATGACATAACAGATTGAGATGAACTGGTTAAAACAGATGTAGGTAAAGATGATGATGTTGATAATAGGACAGAATTTGATGATGATACAGTTGATGATGCTGACATGGGATTAACATTAGCTTGTGATCGACTCATTTTACTTAATAGTTGATGTATCTGAGATGTGCCTGTTGTTGCTGTAGTGATGTGAACTAAAGATGAACCAGACACTAGTTTTTGTGCCATGGATAATGGAATAGAAATAGGTGAATTGTTTCCAGTACGAACTAAAATTTGATGTTGACCAGTTGTTCCTTGTTTTAAAGTCATAGACTTATATCCTGGGGAAATCTGGGATTCTTCTGGAATATTATGACTCTTAATGGCTGATGCTAGAAGCGTTGAGTTACCCAATGTACTAAATGAAGGACTGCTGGCTTCACTTGCTTTTAGAGCAGCAGCAGAAAGAATTTTAGATAAAGAATTTGTTCCTGATAATACTGGACTAGATGTAACAATGCGCGACTTTGTACTGTCTTGATCTAAGTCTTCGGTTCCTTTCATTTTCTGTAAAAGACCAGAAAGTTCTGTGGCACCTGGAACAAGCTGGGATGGTTGCATAGAAGGTACTGGGCTTTTAACAGAAGCTAACCGTGCTGTTAGTGTCATTCTCTTTTTAGGCATGTTAGTTAACTGGGTGCTGGCTGGGCGTTTCTTGGTAGGAGATGGTTTACGATCTATAAAAATACCAATATTAATAATGATTCAAACCATGGGGGACGTATATTAAATACAATAGAGAATAAAGAGATTTTAAATACTTGGTGAAAATAGTAATCATAATTACACTTATAATAAATATTGGTATTTATTGTTGGCAAATCAAAAAAGTTCAATTGAAGAAATATAAAACTGTCTTAAACTGTCTTAAACTCTCTACACGGTTTGTTTCCATAGATGTATAGAAAGACAGTATATTGAGAGTCGTTCATCTACAGATCTAATCCCTGGTTTAAACCCTCCAACAATCACGGAATGTTGCTATGACTGGTCGAAGATTTACGGGCAACTGTCAAACTTCAAAGCACATACAAAGCTGTTCTCAAACTTTAAGTGAATGTGTTATACAACTCACAAACATAACCCCTTAATGATAAAAGATTTATAATTTAAAGTTATCTTACACTGTAGTTTATAACTTGTAAAACCACTCGGTCTAAACATAGCATCTGATATACTGTCTATACCACTATATGTTAATGTACCAATTTTCCCTTTCTGTATCTTACTCTTACCAGTATAATCAATCTACAGTAAAATATAATTTGATATAAAATACGGAATATGATTAGAGATAGAGACACTATACATCAAAGTAAAGTCATGGCTTATTCAAATGTTTATTATTTTAAGAAAAAGACAATCAACAATTTAAATGTTTTGAAAAATATTAAGATTTAGAAAACATTGCTAAAGTAAGAGAGGCAGATACCAGCAGATGCACTTCTTTTGGGGGGTATATTTTCTCAACAACAGAAAGACTTTCATAAATTTACATGAGAGTTAACAGATTGGCTTGTACATGAGGATAAAAAGTGTATGCTATTATGAAATTACCTCATTCAAAAAATTAGCACCCGTCATATAATCATCTACTCCTTTACGACGTTTATATTTCCGTTTCTGTTCAATTTCTGGTATTTCAGCTGGTTCAATAAGTGTTGATGATCTGGTCAGAATATTTCCCAGAAATTCACACATATTCTCCTGTATTATGTAAAACAGTAAAGATAGAAGAATAACTTATATATATCATTTAAATTGACATAACACATTGATATTAAACTTTTAATAGTTAAAAATCACTAAATGAACAACTCAGTTATGTCCTAATCTGTATACCACTGAAATTTGTTACTGTAGACCTCAGTATAAATGACATATGATTGTAAATAGCAACGTCAAGCTAATCGTCCAATTTTCACTAAATATGAACTGCGGAGTACACTCACTATTCATTGATGTAGTTTAGGATAATATTGTTCAAGTCCGTGACACAGGTATAAATGTATATAAAGTTTCAGAAGTAACTAACCGTTATCTTGCGATCTAATATAGCTTGAGTTACTCCTTCTTGTTTTTTCTTAGCTCTTGACATTCGTAGTTGATCATCGGCACCTCCTATAACCAATAAACCTGTTTCTGCCCGCATTCTCTCCCTTAGATAGTCTAGATCATCTAGTACACAAGTGTTAGCATTCTGTCCAACAACGAAGTATGTGGGAATTTTTGTGTCTAGTAAAGAATCTTCAATATCCTAAATGATAAAAAAGATATATATTTTTCTGAGAGAAATATTTATTTTTTAAACAAAGATTCTGGTGACAATTATAAATAAAGCACAATCAATTAAAATTATCACTTAGCAAGCTGCTGTTCGCTTTCACGTTTAATAAACACTCATGCAAATTATGGTTATTGTTTTGACTTTCAATTAGACGATTTTACAAATGATGTTGTAAAAAGAAATAATTACATCTATTTTCATGCTGAACGTTATAATGCAATGTAATCATAAAAAACTTGCTTTGTTTTTTATTAAAAAAATAATAATACTAAACCCTCTAGATCATACTCAAATGTTATTTACTGTTGATATTATGGCTAGAAATGTACTACCCTGATAGTTGTACAGATATCTGGGTGAATTAGCACACCCTCCTGTATAGCATACTGGCTTATCTATTGACAAAATATTATATATTTAACTCCTCTTAAAGGGGACATAATGGGAGATTAGATAAACAGTTGACAATTATCGCTATTATAGTTAAAAATAGATAACATAAATAGAGAATATGCTGAAAATTTCAGTCAAATTGCTGCAGTCAGAAACAAGATATTAGCCTCGATCATCTGTACTACGTCAGTACGATCAAAAACAAAGTCTTCATAACCCATTTTTACCTTTAATTATCCTTCACAAAATCTATTCCAATCCTCCAAATATCGCAGCTAGTGATAGCATTAAGAGTTGATTATGGCCTTGATAAGTGGCTAATTAATAATTGAGATATTATTTCAGCCCTAAAAGCAGATTTAGCTGTAGTAATATATGTTTCATATGTTTATTTCTGAGTAATAACTTTCAAATCCATTGACTAAAGGATAGGAATATTGGGTTTAATGTCCACTCGATACAACACATGGTTCAATTTCGTTTCAATAATTTGCTTGCGCATAGGGGTCTTTAGCAGTGGAAGGAAAACGGAGGACGCAGAGAAAACCTATGAGGTTGGACAGGTATACATGTACAACCAGGGAATCGAAACCCCACCAGTTGACTCATGACAGACCTTATGATGCAGTGCGCATGTAATTACCATTCGGCCATCATTGTTACTTTTGGATATGGTGGCTTAAAACTAGAATTCTCAACAAAGTGTACTGAAATAACGACTGTACTGTGACCAGTTCTAGAATCAAACTCACCTGATGGGTTTTTAAGTATTTAGTATGATCTAGAAAGGTTTAATAATTTAATATTTTTTTGATTAACCAGAAATAGTTTATATAATTGAACTTCAGCTTTTAGCGAAACGAGCGAAGGAAATATAAAATCTCATGTGTGCACAAATAATGAGAAAACATAATAAAAAGTATTAATGGATGTAAATATTTACCCCACGACTACCATTTACACCAGTAAAAGGAAATCCTAAACACACTACCGCTGATACTAATTCTGTTGATGCTACCTATAAACAATTATAAACATTTCATTCATATTTAAAAGTTGCGCCACTGGCATTAAGTATTACAATTGAACTGCGTGTCGAATTCTTGATATGTGACATGCAGTTTGTCCAGACATGTAACCAGCGGCTGCCAGGCAGGATACGCCCACATACAAGAGTTGGATAGAGAACAAGCTAAAAAGAAAGTGATTTTTCCTACAATCAAGGACAATAACTCATGAAGTTACAAATCGATATGCGCATATATCGAATGGAACCAAGATCTTTGAATGGGTTATGAACATGCATTTCAAGGTACTTCAAAATCGGATTAAAATTATGACCTCTACAGGGTTCACAACCTTGATAAACCATATTTTTACACAATATTCGCATACAAGTGGCGGCCATTTTGTCCGGCAGTTGTGGTTCGATTTCACAAAATTCAAACTCAACCTTCATTACAATGTAACGATGATATAATCAAATGTTTTTTAAATCGGATAATAATTGTGACCTCCAGAGGGACCACAAGCTAAACTAAGACGATTTTGCGTATAATCAGGGGCCATAATTCAGGAAGTTACGATCCGATATGCGCAAATATCGAAAGGAACCAAGATCTTTGGGTTATAACCATGCATTTCAAGTTTCATCAAAATCGAATTAAAATTGTGATCTCTACAGGGTCCACAACCTTGATATACCATTTTTTAACAGGATTCGCGTACTTACGGCGGCCATTTTGTATGGTCATTTTAGTCCGATTTTTCCGAAATTTGAACTCAACTCTCCTTAGGGTGTAACGTTGATATAATAGAACGGTTTTTCAAATTGGATAATAATTGTGACCTCCAGAGGTACCACAAGCTAAAATAGGTGATTTTTCGGACAATCGGGGGACATAATTCAGGAAATTACATTCCGATAGGCACAAATATCGAAAGGCACCAAGATCTTTGGGTTATAACCATGCATATCAAGTTTCATTAAAATCGAATTATAATTGTGACCTCTACAGGGTCCACAACCTTGATATACCATTTTTTAACCGTATTCGCGTACGAACGGCGGCCATTTTGTATGGTAATTTTGGTCCGATTTTTCCGAAATTTGAACTCAACCCTCTTTAGGGTGTAACGGTGATATAATCGAACGGTTTTACAAATCGGATAATAATTTTGACCTCCAGAGGTACCACGAGCTAAAATAGGTGATTTTTCGGACAATCAGGGGCCATAATTCAGGAAATTACGTTTCGATAGGCGCAAATATCGAAAGGAACCAAGATCTTTGGGTTATAAACATGCATGTCAAGTTTCATCAAAATCGGTTCAAAATTGTGACCTCTATAGGGTCCACAAGCTAAAAACGTGATTTTTCGTACAATCAGGGGCCATAATCCATGAAGTTTTGATCCGATACATGCCAATATCGAAAGCAGCCGAGATCTTTTGGGGATAAACCTATATTTCAAGTTTCGTTAAAATCCGACAAGAATTGTGACCTATAGAGAGTCCACATAATACGTCCACATGAAAATGTGGGCGTATAAAAATGTATATTTAAATTTTACCTGACAAGCTACTGAAGCTCCAACATTCCAACCAATCAAAACTATTGGCTTATTAGGGAAATGGTTCTTTAGCTACAAAAAAAAAGCAACAAATTAAAAAAAAAATGTCACTCGTTAATTCAAGCAGTTGTATAGAGGGATAACTTGTGTTTTCCTTTAGCCTTCGTCACTCCCGATGCATGACACCTGTATTACTCATTTATCGTAGCAATGGTCTCTGCGTTAAAAGTATATTTGGAATGTGTTTAATCATTTCTATCACATATGTGATAATGACTGACACCAGTATTGTCCTTTAAACACAACAAATATGACATCGCCATGGCTGGTTGAGATATTTTATTATGCAGTCGGCGCAAACACAGTAGTTCGAAATTTCCCTTTTCACTCTCTTGTGATTATATTGGGGATTGAGAGAACTGAATTCCTGAACTCAATCAAGTATCAAATTGTGTCTTCTTATCTTAAAAAGTCAAAAATTTCATTACCTCTAAAACCTTAGCTTTAACAGCACCAATCATATGTTCTAAACACTGTGTAATACTGACACCATTACCACCAGATGGTGTATGCATAGTTACAGGTATAACCTTCCCTAGTGATGATAACTGTGACTGCCATAGTTTCATACGTTTTGATTGAGGAGACGAGGTGGATGTGGGACCACTTGGTGCCAACAATAGTAGAGGGCTTCCTGGTAACTTTTTCTGAAAAATAACCCGATCACTATTAATAACATTACTGTACCAAATTATAAATGTTTGAATAGTTAAAATATATAAATGGGAAAACTGATTTTTTCAAAGTGAATACAGTAGTGTATAGCGTTGTGTAGTAGTGTATAGGCTGTGTATTAGTTTTAAGTATGAATAACCAAAATAAAAGCATCATAGTCTTATTCACGTAATTATATATTACCGGTATATAAAAGCAGTCAACAAGTTATCTGGCATTAATTGCTCCTTTTCATCCATCTTCAATAAAAGCTTAATCTTGCCTTATCAAGCTCTTCAAGTAATAATACCCTTCATATTACGCCACTAATTTCAATTGGCTACCGGTACTGACCCAGCTGAGGATCACTCATATTTCTTGATAGAAATTTCTACCTTTGATAATCGAGTTGAAAATTTCAAGGTTTGTTTAATATTAATATCATTTCATTTGCGAAGCTCAACACTTGCAAAATTTCTTACCAAGTGTTTACATGAATCATTGTGTGAATGAGATACAGGAAATAATATGGTAAATGAAAAAGCATAAGGGGGTGGACAGTAGAAAATTTCATTTTTTTTAATAATTGAGGTAAAGTTTTCAATTTTACACATCTAAGAACACATCCATTGAGTAATACAAAAACGTCCGAAAAATTTTCCTGGGGGTACCTGTTGCTGTGGAAACGGCGGCCATCTTGGATTTCTGTATATAATTTTAGTCATCCAGTTTCTCATAAACTATTCAACAGAATGTTTTCAAATTAAGCACAGAGGTTACTGGCATGTTCATCTGTGCAATAGGCAAGTTTCATTACAAAATATTAATTAGAAAGCAAGTTATACACATTTTAATGTTAACTTCGAAATTATTCCTGTGTCACTGTTGCTATGGCAACAATATATCAGGAACTATTTGGCAGATTTACAAAAAAATCTCCTATTGCACAAAGCTATTATATAGGGAGTTATATCCCAAATTTCAAGAAAATCTGACCATAACTTTTAGAGATATAGCGTGACTAAAATTGGTAACTCTAGAAAAAAACTGTTTTGAGAAATCAACCACTGAAGTTCAAGTATAATCAGTGACAGTTCAGTAGGCCTACCTGGTAATGGTATTGCTATCAGTACCACTACTAGGTCTAGCAGACGAATATTCATCTCCTTTTTGTTTATTATGAGTGTCTGTCATACTTATTTAGTCATCTAAACAATTTCAAAAGCATTTTATTTGAAAATCTTCAAAAATATTGATAAACAATGCCGTATGGATCGGTATACAGCAGCCGTGATTGATATAGGTCACTAGCTTAGTGCGCATGCCCATTGAACTGACCTAGAGTAATGCCCGCTTCTGATTGGACACTTCGCCATTGACCTATGTGACCGACCAATCAAATAACGTATTCACGAGGGAACCTCATTACTTATGCAAAACTTGCTATTTTTATCTACCTACAGAGGAAAGGTTTCAAGACACCCCACATAAACGTCATTTCCTTTCAATAGGGGAAATCCCAAGCTTTCTAACCATATCCAACATGGCGACAGTTAACCGATCGGAAACACAGTATTTCGCGTATGAAATGTCTATTGTTTTTAGATTTTTCTCAATAGTTTTAGCAGAAATAGGGCCAAATAAAAAAGGGTGGGTTCATTCAGAACCAAATTGTGTAGAAATAAAGAAGAATTTAGTGAAAAAAATGACTGGTATGTGTTCCTAGATAGTATTACTCACAGATAATCATTAAACCTCAAAAATGATTTTATTGTTAAAATTCATCAAATGAAGTGCGAACGACGGCCTTAAGCTAAAATTTACAGTGTTATTTAATATGAATAACAACAATTCATAATACAGTAATAAGACATTCTTTTCTACCGAAAAATGTTCTGTTGAATCATGGTTACAAAGATTAAACAAATATTGCCTACTATCCAAGAACCTACTATACAAATGAAATAGTCGATAGTTTTACTAAAACTGTTTCATATCTGACAACACCACGGTCGACTCGACTCTCAAAGGTGCAAAAGTTTCTTAACAGACAATGAAAAAAATGGTTTCAGGACCATCTGACAGCATTATGGGTCCCCGCACAAAGCAGTGCAGTGGGTCTTCTACAGACACAACCACTCACCACAGGAATAACATGGAAAATGTTGATAAAATTAAACATATATTTTAATATATTGGTGTTTACACATTAAAAAAATATTTATTGACAGCAAGTCTCAATATACGAACATTAGCATGGGATTCCTATCCTATTGGGCCCCCTGGGAAATGTGTTGAAATGAACCTATCTAGTTTATCAAACAGTGTAAACTTGTATTTGTATACTGTCTTTATAGCAAGAGGACAATTGGTAAGTGTTAGCTGTAGATAAATTATATTTAGGATACACCAACAAATAACATACAAGTTTCTCCTGTAGTATGACTGATTGAACAGGATCCCATGGTCTCTTTAATAATAGATTTAATCCATCTGCTTCTACTTGACTCATAGAACTACCACTGTCACTAATCATACGATCTATTAACTCAGGTATCTAAAACATAAAATTGTATCAAATAACAAAATAAATACAGCAAAAGAAAAAAGCAATCTGTATAAAAAAATTCCAGAAGATTTTTTGTACCACACAGATATATAGTTCCAGGATCAAACATAAAATTGTTTCAATGCCATTTAGTAAATCAACTGGACTATACCAGACACAATTCTATGGAATATAATAGGGTGCTTCAAATGTGGATGGCACATCTGTTATTATCAAACAATAAGATGAACTAGAAACGATGTTGCGACACCCATAGATAAAATCATCATGGAACTGAAAATAGTAACCAATTACCCTTCCTCGATTCTGTTCCTCCAAAACCAACAATTCAATCGGTACAAGTGTCTACAGGAAACCAATCCACACTGATCACTCCATTTAGTTCAAATCCAATCACCCTAATAGTGTTATTTGGCAACAATTTCAACTTTGGTTAACCGTGAGGAAAACGTATGTGACTCTGAGAATCTTCCTAAGCAAATTGATCATCTCAATCATGTCTGTACAAACTTCTATGGCTATCCAGTGAATTTTGAAATAAACACTATCAAAAAGACAAGACCTTGTTGGCGAGAGCAGCTAATCCTAAAATTCTTCCTTTCAATGGCAAGGTCTCCTACACCAAATCAAAAGGCTACTAATGCAACAACCAGGAATGAATAAATAAATGGGGTTTAACGTCCCAAGCTTCTGCACTTAACCTGGGCTAATTGAAGACGGGCATGCGCCATACAGTGTGCTTTGAGGGAAATTTTTGCCCGGGCAGCAACTGAATTCCAACTGCCAAGGGATCTTTTACATGCATGCCAATGTGTACAATGGACCTCAGTTTTTCGTGCCATCCGAATGACTAAACAGCTGTCCTTGTCAGGCCCTCCGCCTGCATCACTGACAAGGAGGAACCACACCGGAAAATCGAGTACCGGACCGCCAGACTAGTGAGCCAGCACCTTACCCACTTAGCCACGTGAACCCCACAACCAGGAATAGATGTGAACTTTACAAAAAGTAACAGCACCATGGATGTGGATGTGTTTACTAAATTGAGTGTTCTTGTGGAATTTGTTTCACATGGGAGACCAAATGACAGTTAAACAAAAGGATAGATGACTACACATCGAAAGTAGCAAACAACAACTGGGCTGTAGCTGAACACTTAAACTTCAAGCCAACTATTGAGTGACTCTCGCTGGCAACATGCAAACTCACATGATCTCATAATGTTAATATTGGGTGTTAAAAATTAATAAATTAAACGTTACTTACATAGTAAGTTGAAGTTGGATTATGATTTTTTTAACACCGTTTTAACATTTCATTAGAGTTGGGATTATTAAAATCTGATCAAACCATTGTTAACAAGTTATCCATTAATTAATTTGGTTTTTTTTCAGGTAAAGTGGTCTATGTCATATTGGATGTTGTTATTATTATTATCCATACGAACCTTGATCACTTTCAATAATTACATTACTTTAATTAAAGTTACATTATTCAAGATATAGATAAGAACTAGCCATTCTTGCTATACTAGTTCGAAAGTAGATGATGTAAAATGAATAATTTGAAAATTTCATTCAAATTACTCTATTGCAAGCGAAGATATTGACATTTTAAGATTTGGCCGACCTGTGCAATAATTTCAATCACGGTCCTGGTTGATCAAAGCTAAGACTCGAAGCGTCTTGGGGCGCCATATTTGATTTATCACTGAAACGTTTTAATCTGTTTAATATCGGAGCAATCTGATGCCATCCAAAGTTGATTAAGGCCTGGATCAGTTAATTAATGTCTAATTAATACTTTAGAAAACATTTCATGCCCAAATAAAGACCTGCACTAGACAGATTTAGCTCTTGAATAATGCATGTTTAAGTTAGATTTTCTACAAGGTAATTAGAACTTAAGGGTGTCTCTGATTGGCCAGTATTAACCAAGTATTCTTTTATATATGCATGTATTGTCTCGTTTAATTTATATTGTCTGCCATATCACTTTGGTGGAAGCAGATGTTACATAAAGCTATTTACATTTTATCATTGCTCGATAATGACTAGAGAAGCCTAGTGAAAACTTTGCACAGTTATAAGAGGTAATTGTATTCCATAGACTTGTGAGCTATATATGTAATAACCTTATTATAGTAAACTGCTGGCAGACATTTATTCCATTCTATGTGATAATTTAATGAAAAGAAAAAGATTAATGTTACCTTTGACTTCAATGTCTGTAAAACATCTAAATATGCTGCTAACAATTGTAAACTGAGATTATGAACCAGAAAGTTATGTAACCACTGTGCTAATTTCATATCCTAAAATACAATAATGAAACATTCAGAAAACCTTCACTCTTACTACTGCATAGGTTCTCAACCTTTGTTTGGTGGCGACCCCATTCCAGATCAAGGATCAGATCGCAACCCCTCGAAGAACAAAGTTACATTTCACTATGAAACATCATTATCATTCACTTTTATTATTGTTTACTTATTAAAAGTCTGATAACAAATTATTGATATTTTTAATCAGTGTGATGGTTGCGCCTGTTTTTCAGCGACCAGGTTTTCAATGCGTGGCTCAGCGTGGCGACAATCGTGTCCCATTTCTATTTCAAGTTGGTTCCTAAATTTTGTTTTTATCACGATCATTGTAGAAAACGACTGTTCACATAGGTATGGCGACAGGTACGGTAAGTACGGTATGAGGAGCCGTGTTGCATTCTTGGGTAGACAGGGATAGGATTCAAGCATTTTGTACCAGTAACTTGACAAAGACAAGGACTTGTACAGTGATTTAGCTGCGGAATTCTGTTGCAGTCTCACAAGCTCCTCTTGAGCAATATTGTCAGTGATTGTTTCTAATAGTGCACTGTATGGGTCTCGGACCAAAGTGAATGACTTGACGTCAAGCTTGGGAAAATTGTTCGAACTGATTGATCAGTGACTGAAGATAATCAGTGATTTCCTCAGAAAGATGGTCGACTTCGACATCTTCTTCCAGGGAAACGCTGTAGTACTGCTTTTCACCTTCTTAAGTAGAGCCACTTAATCTAAATTCAAAGGATGAATTACCCCAATAACCCAGTCTAGGTTGCAACAAGAATTGAAAAGGCTGCATTGATTCTTAAAATACTACCAGTAATAAATTACTAAGTCTACTCACCCAACCAAAACTAGCCAAAGCCTGACGAATTCTTTTAGCTGTTTTATCAATACTGTTTCTTCTCATTATTGGTTCATTTTGCACCTGAAAAATAAAAGTTTGACACTGGCCCCTAACAGGTATTCGTATTTAGAATGAACAAAATAGATTTTTATTTACTATTTTACTTAAACATGTATCTAGTGAAATACAATCTGTGAATTAGAATACCAATATCAAAATACTCAAACTTCATTTATAATCAATCTACAAAAAAATACAATGAATCAAAATATCTACATCAGAAGGTTTCATTTGTTTCAAATTTTTTGTTAGAGGTTTTGTAAAGTAGCATCAATGTTAAAGTCTTACCCCTTCAAATGTTAATCTGGCTTGTCTGTCAGCTTGTAAAGATTTCATCACTTTTGTAAATAAACGATTCTGTTGCATAGTCCAGCCAGTCCTGTTAAATACAACAGATACATGTATTATATTACAACTTCATGAAATATTATACTGTCTTCCGTTTTAAATATTATAATACAACTTTAATGTCTCTGATTATCACTTGAGGAATTTTGAATTTATTGCAAACTACAATATTTTGTAAGCTTGCCCAGTATAAATTCTAGCAATAGCTATGTAAATATCTCAATACTGTCAATAAATAACCAGTCATTGCCAGGCAATCTGCAAGAGACGGAAAGAGAACAAGGTAAAAAAAATAATAGCCATTTTTCGTACAATTTAGAGCCATAATCCAGAAAGTTATGGTCTGAAATGTGCGAATATTGAAATGGACTGAGATATTTCGGATATAAAGATATATTTTAAGTTTCATAAAAATCGGATAAAAATTGTGACTTCTAGAGAGTCCATAACCTTGGTATTACATACTTTTATTTTAACGTCCTACATTTCTGCTCCAAATTGGGCTAATAAAGACTGTCAAACAGTGTGCACTGAGGGAAATTTGACCTGGACAGCGACACTACGGCCTACTCTTATATCAAATTCCAAGTCCCAAGGAATCTTTTATGTCCACGGCAATGTGTTAACGGGACCTCGCTTTTTTGTCCTCCGTCCTGCATCACTGACAAGGGGGAACTACACCGGAAAATCTGGATGAACTTTCTTGGCCTCCAGGCTAGCGATCTAACATCTTACCCACCGTGACCCCCATACTTACAGGAAATCGCTGTAAATAATTCAATGTTTGCATATGAAAAAATACAAAAAAGCCTATGTTCTGTACGAAATATGAATACGTTTATTAGCAAAGTACTATACCTTGAAATGTTTTCTTCCCAATCATCAGGGCATTCTTCTCTTCTAGCGAAGTTGACATGTCTTTCACATTCACTCATTAAACCACGAGCTTTAGTTAGATCAACTGACACAGGTGGAGATTCAGTTCCTACTACATCTATTAGTTCTTCATATTGACTTTAAAAAAAACCCAAAAAGCTAAATATTACACAAATTACTTCTTTATTGATTATTAAATAGGAAAACATGCTGAGACTTTTCTGGCAAATTTCACCCATGTAAAAAACTGTAAAAAACAAGGTGAATGGCTTTCTAAAAGAGGATCTGGAGCTCTTTAGAAAAAATGAAATCATGAAAAACCCAAAGATGTGTACATACTACATGTACATGTACATTGTTTGGGTTACATATTTTAACAACATACTTTTTTTACAATTGAATATCGCTCAATCATCAGTGGCCATACTAATTTAAATTCAACTAATGCATTTAAATGTCATACAGATCGAATAGTAACTTTTGTCATTCAAACGTTCACAAACAAGGGCCATAACTTTAGAAATTAAGGAAATTGTTGAAATTCAATAGATTTCTTCCTGAAAAAATGGGCATACAAAAATCAGTAATTATCTGGAAATACGTATACTGACATGTGTCAATAATGCAATTATCTGTAGATTCCGATATTGTAACCAATAATCACCTCATCTCTGCAATTTATGATTTAGAAGATCAGTATTCAATTTAACATGGACAGCATTAATAAAACTTTCATCATAATGGCATCAAATTGTTATCAGATTACATGACATGAAATGTTGAGGAATTTACAGATTAATATGTTTAATAAGTTCTACACTGCAACCCAACCGATGATTACTTAGTTTACAAATTACATGCCATGATGAAGAATTTTTTTTCATCAGCTATGGTATAAGTATATTACACTCATGTCCAGTATTGTATATTTTACCTACCTGACTGTATTTGCTGGACTAGGATTTCTTGGAAATTTAGCCATATAAAGAGTTCTCATAGGTTGGGCGTTACTGGCATCAGGATGAGCTCCCCATGGCTTAGAATAACAATGATCTAGCATAACAATGTTAAATTCTTTTTGATCAGGAGACACATAGTAAGACTGAGATAAATTTCCACCCAATAATACTGATGACATTGGCTTTTGGTCAATAATATCATCCATTTTGAAATTTTATCCTTTATCTTAATCTGAAAAACACAAGGAAAATGAACTGCATACGGTAACCGTGAAGAAATCTATATTTATATTGTCTATATACACCCGGTAACGGGATCATTTTTGTAACCAGTTAATAAAGGGCAAATGCCCGAAATGTGTCCTGGATAAATTCTTTTTATATCCACACAGTCTTGTCAAGTTTGTTAGTGGGTTTTTTTTTACTACCAAGAAATCTATGTAATGGGGCAGGCTGCATCTAGCAGATTAATCACACACACACGGTCTAATCCGCAGTGGAATGTAAACATCCAAAACCATTTATTTTTTCCTGCAGGGTATTACAGTGAATAAGAGAAGAAATCTGTGACTCCATGAAAGAATTCAAAACAATATTAAAGAAATTTAACCACCGTGTGTGTGTGTGTTGGGGGGGGGGGGAAGTAAGTTATCCACTAAAAAACTATTGCTAATATAGAAGTTACTAATATCATTAAGTTTTATTTAAATCGTTTTGAAAGTTTAATATATTTGTGAACTTCAAGGTAAAGGGTTGTATTATCTCAATTTTCCCGCACAATATAGGATATCTATATTTATCATAGATTACAGAATAATTTGACATGACATTGTTAACAAGAGACCAAGAGTGTCTTGGTTTGCTGTCCGCTGAGCACCAATCTGTTTCTCAGTCAGTGTCTGAGTCACGAGTGTTTGGTTCGATTAGGGAGTAGAACAGAATAGAGCTCGACTATATTGACATTGTTGTTGTAAACATCATTGACATACATTTAATACAGATACAGTACATAATCATAAATATGACAATTAAATGTCAAGCCACATCTGCCCTGCCCTGGTGAACTAACAATATTTAACATAAACATGATGAACAAGCAAGGGAAGCGAATGAGGAAGAAAGCAGGCTACCTACGTTCGTCTATCTTTCAGGTCGGCAATATTTTACCCATATGTGGAATAAGATCTTAAGTAACTATTGGAATTAAACAGTTCTCAATACTTCTCAATAATATCCAAATAATTGAATTAATTATCTAAAATATCTAGAATCATATTTCCATGGCGCAAATTTCTACGGGAGTTATCTTCCCGTGGAATATCGGTTACGTGATATTATGGATTGCTGGACTTTAGAAAAAGTATGGTGGAAAACGAAATAATCGAGTATCTAGGTTGGTTGGCTTCAAATTTTCATTAAAAAATATAGACAAAAACATTAAGAAAAAAAAACATAGACAAAAAAACCAACAACTCATATCACAGTAATTTGGGATGTAGTCATAACGGCCCTAAACATTAACGGCCAAAAACAGGTTTGGTCAAAACGGCCAAAAACAGGTTTAGTCAAAACGGCCAAAAAAATGTTTGGTCAAAACGGCCCTACTTTGGTCATAACGTCCAAGCATTTGGTCATAACGGCTAAAACATTGGTCATAACGGCCAAAACATTTGGTCATAACGGCCAAACATTTTTAATTGAATGACTAAAACAATATATTTGAGTAAATATAACTGTACCAGAGTTTACAGTGGTATTTAGTGGGTCACAGAAAGGAAAATCAAGTTAGTGGATGCTAATGGAATATACCTATGTCAAGAAATCCTCGACTGAGAGGAAGGTTTAATGGCGCTCATACGGACAGCAAAACATCGATGTGGTGCTACGGTAATACAAACAATGTGCCCGGAAGAATTCGTAACTGGAAAAATTGCCCATAACCATCCCAACCAACCAAGAAAATTACATGCTGTAATTCAAAGAAAAGTGGGGAGTATTAATAAATCAACTGATTGGATAATCCCTAATTATATACTTCACACCCTCTTATCTCTGATTCGGTAATATTAATCATTTATTTTTTTTATAAAATAAAGGTAAAACTCCAAAAATAATGCCACATAACTCCAAAATTCAGACTTTGGAACCAAATAATAACAATTTAGTTAAAGAAGCGTCTGTTTTGTGCCCATGTAGTCACGGTGGCTAAGGAATAAGACGCCGACTTGCTAGCAAGGAAGTCGCGGACTCGCTCCCGCTGTAATGTTGGCCGTGAGGTTCGTCCCGATTTTCCAGCGTGGTTTCTCCTTTTTGTCAGTAGTGCAAGATGGGGGGCCTGACAAATGGGACGAAAACCCGAGGGCCGATGTACACATTGATGTGCAAGTAAACGATCCTTTGCAGTTGGAATTCGATATGTAGGCCGTAACGCTGCTTTCCGAACACAATTTCACCCAAAGCACACTGTATGGCGTATGTCCGTTTTCATTAACCCAGTCGGAGCAAACAGTAGGGCGTTTAAAACCCCATTTCATTTCTGTTTTGTTCCAAAAGTAGCTTTACGCTCACTCGCGAGAAGTATATATCATAACTCGTGTATTAATAACAGACTGAAATGAGAAATCGATTGGCATATTCAGAATTTACCTGTTGTTGTTCCAAAATTGACCATCGTACTTAACACGGGACAGAAAATTGGAAACTTATCGACTACTAGTACGAGATCAGGCCTGTATGTATGGAGTTATTGCGGCTAATCTACGATTTCCTCTTTTGGCCGCGAGAAGTTGAGGGCGAGGACGTGAGGGAGTGGGAAGTCGAGAAGTCGAGGGGAGCGAAAACTCGAGGAGAGCAAGATCTTGCGAGAACGCGAGGAAACATGGCGAACATGAAATTATTTTTCCTCGATTTCTCTGTCCCTAGTCCCTCGACTTCTCGCTTACTCGCCTTTGAAAATCTTCGCAATCTCGACTTCACGCTTTCTCGCATTTTGGAATCTCTCGACTTCCCGGGGCATAGATTATGTTATCAAGAATTGAATAAACAAACTATCACCACTTAACGACGTGAACGGTCAACGAAGACACCATTACCATCACCATTGAAAGAACTGGTTGCAGCTTGTAAGTCTTATCAATGCCACGAAGTCTTTTTGGAATGTATTTAATTTATACCCTCAATCACGTTGCCGCCACACTGGAACGTCGCCTCTGGCACGCGTGCCGTTTCCCAGCCAAGTGCGTGGTACTCTGTTTGCCAGGGGCCGGTTGCTTAAAGCTCTGTTGACTTTCAACGATCGTTAACTTTAACGGAGAGAAAAGTTCTTGCCGGAAGCCCCTTTCACTTTTACGTGTTGTTCACTTGCCGTAATAGTTAACGGGGTGTTGGGCTCCGTTATCTGTTTAACGGTGGCATAAGTGGGCTATAGCATAAGGTCATACATGTAGAGGGTTTGGCGATGGGGGGGGGGGGGGGGGGGTATTTCATTTCCTATATAGGATGAAATTAGTATTCTGCATAATTTTCTGAGTCTGTAGAAATTAATGGCCCCAAATATTCCATAGTGCAAATGCCATAATTTTTACTACAGATTTATGCTAACATTTTTAAAGGAAAAACAAAAGTTATAGTCTTTTCTGTAGTAAATTATCTTTTTGTCTTTAATTAAGTTTTGTGAACTGACTGCACTGTCTTCAGTTTCTTGTTAATACTAACTTCTATGAAGTTGTTATACATCTACATTGAATTTAAGAATTTAAAGTTCAGCCAATGAACAAACAGTCTTCTCTTGGACGAGGCTTTAATGAATCCGTTAGCTAACGGATAATGAATTGACATTACAGCAACATAAATTTAACGGACCGTTGACAAACGACTCGTTAGCAAGATAAAAGCCGCTAGAGCTTAACTGATCGTTAAAATATCTTAGTTTTGAGCAACTGGGCCCAGGGCTGAATGGTCGCAGTAAGATATGGTAGAGGCACAGTGTTCGTAGCCGAAGAGTGACCATGGGCAAAGTACGAACTTGGGCGCTTGTTGAGGTTGCTACAGGACGCGTGGTGAAGTTCTTGCCGTTCATTTACGCGAGCCTTCCCTGATCTTATACCGCGTTCAGAGAGAAGCAATTTGACTGAAATGCTTAGCATAGTTTACGTCCATTAACCTTTTTGAGCTATTATTGCGATACCTGTCCGCTCTGTATCTAATCTTTAAATCTTCATTTTTTAGCATAGAGAGACTGTGCACACACTGTATTAATAATCAGTCTATCGATAGTCATTCAAGGTTCAAGGTATTCTTCTTCAGCATACTCAGCATTAAATTCAAAAACAGAAAATATTGAAAACAAACCTATGATGCGTTCGATTAGAGCATATTATAAGCCTAGACCATCGGATGGCCGGGTTTAACTGGATTGTAAAACTCGCGATCTTTGAACTCCTCGTGGAAATATCAGAAAGCTTATTCGGTTTGGAAAATTAAATTATTAGGTCACTGTGTATACATTTGGCGAACTTCGACAGATTCTACGCATCTTAATCTCGACTGTATGATCATTTCCGCCATATTTGATCTATTTTAATGGTTCCGAATTCAAAAAATGGCTGCCCCCATGAGGATTTCTGTGGAGAGTGTATTATATCAACAAACGTCCCGTTTGGCACTGGGTTTGTGGAATTACTAGGGAATTTGATCAAACCAGCAGCCTTGAGACAATATCTTTGCTCATTTAGGTATACACACTCCACAAAAGACGCAATTTGGGACTTTTTTGTAAAATCGTCACGTTTTCCTGTTTGAAGTAAACCGGTAGCCGCATCGCAAATGTATGGTCGTAGGTACATATCACCTACTGTCATACAGTCGAGTCTAGGGGCCAATTCGATTATGCAGTCCGGACTCTCCACGTTCTCCAATCCGGATTGTCCGCGTTTACGGTGTAATCGAGTACAGGTGGAGAACCAAAATGGCGACTGTAACTCTAGTTTTGATTCTAGAGAATCTCCTGGATCCATCAAATTGCCAGCGAGAGCACGTCAACATTGTAAGTCGGTTAAATTAATCATTTGGGGGTATAATAAATGTCTGGATTTCCGGTTATGGGCTGTATTTTGAAGATAGGTAAATAATTAAATTCAAAATCAAATTTAGTTTATGCCTGATTTTGAGACAGAAAATTGTTTTTAGAAAACTAGGTTCTATCCTTCGATCGTTACGTATGCAGCGATTCAGGGGCGCCGGAACCCGGGTACCAGGGTATACAAATGGTACCCTGCCCTTTTCTGGGGTATACATGTATACCCATGCCCTAATGATGAAAGTTTTCAACCTTTTTACTAGTCTATTCAGTTTTAAATGATAATATGTAATTGCTTCTTGGTCGGCCGCGAACCGGCTCTTGCGCTCTCATTATCAGCTATCAGTGCATGCCTTGGCTATATGAGCTCAATGTGTCTCTAATTAATCTACTGTCTCGTTCAAAAAGCTTTTTTTGATGAAGATTGGTGTATTGAATGTCAAATTAAAAATATTTTTTTATGAGATGAATTGCTCATGATACAAAAATTATGAATAATCAGGCTTTTGTCGCTTTCATTATCATGTATTTTAAAGGTTTTTGTGTTGGAATTTGGAATGTTCGAGGCGCTCTAAACAACGTTCTCGGAATTTCCAAATTTTCTAGAGGCCGGGAGGAGAGAACCCCCTCGGACGCCCCACTCTATCTTTTGGTACCCTGGCCCTAGCGCCATTCCGGCGCCCCTGCAGCGATTTGACGTGAGGCGAGGCAAAATTCTATCGACAAATACGATAACAAAGCGATTGAGGCGACTGTAGGGTGAGATTATCGTCAGAAAACAACGAAACTGATTCATATTCGTAAAATATTTGTAAAATTTGGAAGGAAATTTCTTACCTTGCCGCCATCGTGTTACGTCACTCTCCGCAATCGCACCGGTCGAAAAATTGGAGAGGTTGGACGATCCGAACTCTCCAAAAATGGTCACGTGACCAATAAACGAATGGAAATGGAGAGTCAGGACTGTCCGGACTGCATAATCGAATGTAGGGTTACGGAGGGTACCGGAATCTGTCGAGATTTGCCGAGTGACTGTGTATAATCACTTTTCAGTGACGTATTAATTAAAGACCACGTAAGACGAAAAATGTTAATTGAAGATACTGATAGACAATGGTTACTATATCCATTTTACGGCAAGTTCAAACCAATATGATTAAACTTAATTTAGTTATTGAGGTTTAAGTATCCGAAAGCCAAAAACGGTTTTCAAATTTTCAATTACAACCTTAATCCGGTTGATTGGCTGGTGACGTGTGATGCATCGGGGTCAAAATTCTCTTTATGCCCTCTGCTATTATTCACATATAGATGCCTCTATTTTAAGGTTGATATTCCTTCTAAATTTTCTTTAAACCTTTATGGATTTTGATATATATTGCTATTGCAGAATATAACTAATTTATACATTAGGAATAAACTACCATTTACAACAGCATTACGACAGATTTTCCATACAGGGACACCCTTCTCATTCTTAATATCCCGTCCTAATAATGAGACGCTGCCAATTATTCATGCAGTATTGGTAGAAATAAATACATTAATATCTGATATTTTAATATAATTTTATTGAATATTACCATTTATTAGGTTTTCCATCGCACTAGATGTTAGTCAGTAATTGGTTTTCACTTGCCATGCAACAAACGCCCAAAGTTCGCATCCTCTCATTTTCCCAATGTTTTACAGATAACCCTGGAAGGCCTCTCATGACTCCAATTTATCACACCAAATTTTTAATAAATCCGGTACGGAAGGCTCTGGAACGCTGAGTGTTAGGAGTGGTCATCTTTAGACGAGCTTAATGATTCACACCAAATTTGACCAAAAAATATATTAAAAATAATAATCTCTATTGAATGTAAACTAGACTGGTGGCCAGTCTTCTCCACACACCAAAAATTGGCCAGTCCTCTCCCCCCCCCCCCCCAAAAAAAAACCGAAAAAAAAACGTAATCTCTAGAGACTGGGCAAATAGAGCTTCATTCTCATCTAGTAGGTCAATCTGCATTATGTAGGTTGTGTGACGTCGTGCACGCGATCACGACATATCTAACAACAACGTGACATCAACCCTCAGATGGTCTCAGCATGACTGCTTTGCACTCCAGTCGGACGCACGATTCATGTCACGTGACACGGGGCGTGCTTGATAACTGTCAATCATTCCAAATAAGGTAGGACGAAAAACATGGCAAGAACGCCCATTTTATTGTGAAGTTCGCAAATTGTCCAGTCTCTGGTGCTGGTTACAGGTTTACTCAAAGTTGTTTTTATACAAATGGAAACGGAAGTGTTGGTTTACTAAAAATTAATACTTTTATATAAATCGAAATGTAAAATAAATAGAAGAGACTGGGCCAGTCTAAATGTAAACCAGTCTCGACTTGCTATTAGAAGTTATTGATTATATCAAAATCCCGCCCCTTGCTGAAAACCTTATGTAGTCACCGTTCGACATGACTTGAGGAATATATGTGTAGCCTGGTTCTTGGAGTCCCTTGTTACAAATAGGTGTACCAATAGTAAAATGTTTAGGGTGATCGGGTAAGATCACAACATCTATATTTACAAATAATTCGTGTTTTCAATGTCGAAGAATTTGGATGATATTGAGATAGAAACTTAGCTACTTTAATGTGGTCTTTCGTGGACAGCGTCCCATTTATGGGACGTACCTTCATGAAGTCATTTACACATTAATAAGCTAATTGTTGTGTATTTGATAAAATAAACAATGTATTTATTTTGCCAATGCAAAAGTTTTATTACTTAAACAATGCAAAAAAATATTACACGCATTCCATTCTTTGTATATTTGGCAACATGAGTGAGCTTGAGAAAACTGGGCCCTGTTCCTAGAAAATTCTTAAAGTGAGCACAAAGTCATGCTTCACTTTTACTTACGCAAGAATTTTATACAAATGCCGTCCCTAGAAAATTATCAAGACCATTTTTACGTAAGCCCAGGTCAAGTATAAGTCTAAGCACATTGTGACTGGTAAAGCTTACCATACACTTTAGACTACGATGCACTTTAACGTCATAAAAACAACTTTGGTATGCGAATTACGTCATAAATTCGTCGTTGGCTTCACTGTGGTTGCTTTAGATGCATTTGACATGTCCCCTATACACATAATTATAAAATGTGCCAAAAGATAAAGAAAAAACGTAGACACATACAAACTAACTGAATAATTGTGAGAGCGCCTGATCTTAAAGTAGCATGTGTGTTTGTAGCCTATTGTTTATTATTTGGCAAATAAATAAATTAGATTTAAGAATGGGCCCTAGATGCGAAATATTCTATAGCATTCTTAATTTCTTTTGGAGAAGGATTTTCTCCGTCTTGTAATTGTCTCTTTGGTGTCAAAAGGTGTCGGAAATGCCGTCGAATAACTCTACGGTCAGCCATTATTTTGAAGCAGAAACAGACTTAAGGTTGGTAAGCAAGCCATATACCTTGCTTGGCTATGTTTAAGAACGAAGGTGTGCTTAAGTTTTTTCTTGGAACGCATAATAACGTTATTGTGCTTACAATGAAGTCTACTTATAATCTAAGCACAAGACCGTTCTTAAGAATTTTCTGGGAACACAAAATAAGGTAAGTTTACTTAAATGCAAAGTCGACTTAAATCTTAGCACAAAAACGTGCTTAAGAATTTTTTAGGAATCGGGCCCTGGCATTTTGGTAAAGGAAGTAACTCCCCAGAGCTGAATTTGCCTTGAATTTATAAAAAAAAAAACATCGTAATTCTCTTAAGTTGCCCTTTAATGGGTTAAAATTTGTGCCTAATGAATAAAGAGAAGTTTGCCCGCAAGTATTTCCTTGTAACCGGTCGTCTCTTCACCGGCCGCCGAGAGAGGTACTTAATATACGAATTCCCATCGCCGCAACGCCTTTGTAGTAACCCAACTGTCGTGAGACATGACGGCCACGCAGGGTAGCTGTAGAGTGCAATTTGGTGACTAATATAAACTGCCGAGCCAGGGAAATAAGAGAGAGAGAGAGGGGGGGGGGGGCACGCGCGCGGTTAGGCATTCAATGTTACTCATTGTTGCGTAACTGATGTGGGATCGAAACCACGCAATTTGACTTAATGACAGACCGTTGGATCAATCGACCACCAACCATATATGAAAGAATTAGAAACAGAATGAAAATTAACCTGACATATCTATGAATACGTCTATGAGATATCGCAGCCAAATTCCCGAAATAGTAATGGCCACCTTTATTATAGCCAGAAATTACCGGAATACATTGCGGAATGCCGATTAGTATTTCCAGACCAGTATTCGTGTATCGTATAAATATGTGGTATGTGTAATATACATGACTTTGTACCGCCATGTTACAATTATAACACCTCAATACATTAATTTACACCTGTAACTAGTTTGGTTGATGAGTTTTACCCGACTACTTCTTTCACATATACTTCACTTTACTTTTACATATCAACAGCTCACATTTTTACGTGTGTGTTGTATTTGAAGACGATGGTTGGTCAAATAAATGAGAAATACAAAATGGAAGTAACCCTAATGATATAATCGAAAAGGTTTCTGAAATGCCTTCCAAGATTGGTACAAATAAAGTGAACATGACATTTTAACACATTAATTAACACCTAGTCCGAATGAAAGCAAACATGACCTTTCAAATAATAAGGTACTTTAAAATGAAGGAGAAATAAAATGATGACTATAACTTTAGGTACAAATCCGCCGATGACCCCACTACCCGACGGCATTTTATCTAACTCCAATAAATGGTCCTACATGGTTTATAAATGTGAGGTGACTGTGAGTAGAGGCCTGGATGGAAGTATCAATAGAAAAATGATATAGGTGTGATAAACACGATATCAAGAATCAATGTGAATTGATTTAGCTGAATAAATTTGAATGTGGATGATTAATAGCATTAATACTATTTGAGTAGGATAGACATCACGTGAGACATCACAACCCTAACTGTGTTACTTGAATGGCGACTGATAGAGAATCTCATACGAGTGTTTATTGATATCAAAAAATATCAACACAAGTTGATAAAGTATAAAAAACGAGGCTTTGCCGATTTTTTTTTACTTTATCAACGAGTGCTGATATTTTTTGGTATCAAAAAACACGAGTTGGAGATTTTATTTATCACCCAATCCTTTCTTACATTCACAAATAAATAAATATAATTCTTTGGTATAGATTTCACTTTTACTGAACCGAATTACATTACAGCGTAGTGATACATCATTTTTTGACAGCAGTTTAGCTATTGTATAGCCCTGTATACTGACCCAGTTTTTTCCTTCAAGGTCAATTTAATAAAAGTAGTTTCTTTATTTTTTAAAAAGTCACTTGTTACTTAAACGTAGTGGTTTCTTTAAAATAAAAGAAAGTAGTTCCTTTTTGATTGACCAATTGTGTTGATATTTTTTGGTATCAAAAAACACGAGTTGGAGATTTTATTTATCACCCAATCCTTTCTTACATTCACAAATAAATAAATATTATTCTTTGGTATAGATTTCACTTTTACTGAACCGAATTACATTACAGCGTAGTGATACATCATTTTTTGACAGCAGTTTAGCTATTGTATAGCCCTGTATACTGACCCAGTTTTTTCCTTCAAGGTCAATTTAATAAAAGCAGTTTCTTTATTTTTTAAAAAGTCACTCGTTAGTTAAACGTAGTGGTTTCTTTAAAATAAAAGAAAGTAGTTCCTTTTTGATTGACCAATTAAATTTATGTAAAGTGATATCACCACACTGTGTATATATCACATTTAACACACAAGCGATATCTACTGTCAAATGTATTATTGGTGATAACATAATATAACACTTGACCTTGATTCGAAATGTCTGGATAATGTAAACTTTTTGTATCACATATTCTGATAAGTAGATTAATGTGTTGTCGAGCAATCACAATCTGTACCTTACTGAACAGCGTCATGTGAGGAAATAAGCAATCTAACGAAAAATAAAACCGAGTTTAATGTTTAATGAAACCGAAGAAGATGCGCATTTTGGGCCAACACATACTGGACCAAGAATAACTTTAGCTGGATGAGAGTATTTCACTATTCCCATATTAAAAAACACTTTAATTTAAAAACTATACAGTTTTACTCAGATGTATATCAAATTTCGCATCAACTGAAGACAACCATAGCCAAGTGCATTATTACTAAAGTAGTAGGAAGTTGTTAGAAACAAGTTGATTTGATAGAATTCTATATATTTGTAAATGTACCTTAGGAGAAAGGTGTGAGTAAATTCTGGTGTTATTTCTTGACACACTGGGCTGATTAGAAGGTATATACTTCTCCCCGCCCGAAAGTTAAATGTTGACCTTCTTGAGTCAGTTCGTCATTAGATGAGAAAATCGTCGTAACATCTCAGTTAAATAAATAGAAACAATAAATGTAGATTGAGTTGTGTAATGTCTAAAGGATCGGTACCAGATAGTTCTAAAAACTTCAAACGGTGGCAATTATTCATTATACAATACTATAAGAGAAATGAGTGTTTTTGGTAATTGAAATTATATTGAAATAATCAGTTTGTTGTATTTATTCAGTGAATAGGTCTTATTAGCAATGTACAATATTAAAACAGAAACAACCTTTAAAGTCGTAAAAGATGCCACATTATAGGTACAAGCAGGTTCATTTCCATTAACGATTGTGTTAGTCAACCTTTATACTATTTATTTTAGTTCAATGTTTTACTCGCTGAAACTGTATATATTCTAAAACTAACCTAATCTAATAGTTGATCATTTGCTGTTATATTTTCGAACGCTGATTACAATTTCGAGAGTTCGATCCTTATAAATTATATACAACTGGCGAAGCAAATATGTCTAAAAAAATTAAAGAGGAATTATCACTTTAAACACGAAAGAAATGTTAATTAAAAATTACATTTTTACAGAACGATGAAGAACTTCAAAGGGCTGAGCGTCTTATATCTTATCGACTTAGTATCTTGCTTCAACTGGGTACGTTACACAATATGCATGGATTGCGTGGGGAATATTTAACCGCTTTTTTGAAAATACAAATACTGTTAATATACAAATAAAATCTAAAAACTAAATCAAACAATATTTATTAGGTTGTTCAAATGTCACTCGTCTCGAAGAAAGGCCGGCACCTACAGGATTAAACTTACAATTATTCTAAGTATTGACCAAGTTTAGAGAAAGTCATTAAAATCTAGGATTGGCTCATCGTCGAAATTTTTCTTCTGGTAAATACTATGTGTAAATACGGATAAATAAAACACGATTTGATTGGCGGAGATGATGTTGACAGAACACTTGAAGACAATCTATAAGAGTGAGATCACCTTCCACCTCTAAAGTTTTCTTCGTGTAATCATCAACTACTGGATCTGTAAATATGACCACGATGCTGAATCTAGTAATATTAATGACCAGCATTCTAGTATCTACGCGTACAACCGACGGTAAACAATATACAGTAAGTGCGTCAACACACAACTTTAATTTTTTACCACCAACAAATTATACGGGTGAGTACAAACACAGTTCATTCTTTCCGGTGTTATTTTAAACTTAAATGAATGTCCGAGATTAACACGAAATAGCTAACAATTTGCATTCATATTCTCTATATAACGTACAAAAGGCCATAACGCGATAGCCATGCGTTACAATGTCTGCAAAGTGTAATGAAATGGGATTTAGATTCCCCCGTTCTGTTCCGACTGGGGCAATGGAGACACTGTCTACAAAACGGGACCAAACAACTTGTAAGACCCAAAACAGAACAGTAACAATGGCCTTGGTCCCCTCCGACAATTCGTTCTACACGTTGTGTTTGAAAATTGACCGAGCATGGGATAATATGACTTCCATGATAATTTAGGGACACACTGTTCTTAAATACGTTTTATATCAAGCACTGATACATAAGCAGACGTCCAATGAAATTACAAATAAAATGTCTTTCGTTCCTTCTTGACCCGCCTAGCTCGGCATCGTCAAAGCGGCCGGTTTCTGACAGTGCTATCTCATGTATTCCTGCGAATGCCAATGGGTCTGGCATCTTCTGGACATCAATGTTTTTAATAATAAGTTGATTGGTTAAATATGCCAATGTATGCAAAGAATAAAATTGTAATTTGTATGAACAAAAACCGAAAACCACTTCTAATATATTATATGCTACGGCAATCGGCCCGGAACGTATATGGTATTTTATTTACGTTGTCTATTGGTGACCGATACGTCTAGAAGAAACTAATTGCGAGAACAAGATAATTCCGTTTGAAATAAATATTTCCATAATAGAGTGAATTTTAGTCCAGGTTGTTATCATATTCATGCCATATTTGAATTCTATACGGAATTAATCCCTATTTATAGTACCCCTAATGTCACTTCTCATTTGAGTTCACATTATTTGTTGTACTTCAATGTATATCACTATAACGTGTTTGTCTAATGTTTTTTTTTTCAGAAGTCATGTATGTTGATATTTATCTTTTGTTTTGTAGCCGTGTGTGCCAAAGCCAAAGCAGAGAATAAACCATTTATTGTACATCCATATTCGTGTCGTATTTTAGTCACATGCAACGCATTGTCAGGGAAAGTATCTTTCACTGAATGTCCAACTGATGATGTGATGTATAACGCGTATTACTCTTGTAATAGGGTCGACAATCATTACAAAGTACACTGTATATATGATATAAGTAAGTAGAATTTAACATTACTTATAAATGTTTGCGCTCTTGGCCATGTGTTTCATGATTTCGAGAAGGCTGGCAGATGATACTGCCCTTGGTGTGAAGTTCATTGTAAATAAGACACATTATTCGAATAAACAATTTGTTTCAGATATAAAAATGAACAGGAATTTGATTGCGAGTTAATGCTTAATGTATAATTATTTTGGAGATTAAATCATACTTTGATACTCACATGGAATGAATCGTGTCAAAACGTAAAAATATACTTGATTCACACCATAATAATAATAATATAAACATTACTATGCCTACTCATCTTAAATAGTATTTTTCAGATGTATTTATTTATTATATAATTTTCTTTTCGTACCACATTTTCTAAATTAATTTGGTTGAATTCGCCCGTTAAAGTGTGGATAATTGGACAAAATCAAATGCAAGCAAACATAACCTTCTTAATCACCAGGGACATGGTTTAGTTGACGAGCCTGTGTTCTAACTAATTATATTAAACCTTTGTATTTTAGCTAACAACCCCTGTAGTAATGCTACCAACCGCGAACTTCGTATCACAGACGGTAAGACATGTAATGGTTACTATGAGTGTGATGCTAGTACAGGGTACAACAGTTTAATAAAGATGACATGCGATGAAGGACAACGATTTGACTTTCAAGACGGATGTGTACCCGACTCAACATGTGTTGCCAACGGTGCTGCTCCATCTGTTTTACCTACAAGAAGTAAGTTGTCCCCCTTCGATAGGCGCGATTAAGCCTACAAATTCTAACAAAGTTATTTTTAAATCTGGAGTGAAGCATTTTGATCGGAGGGAATGAACCCTGTAGTAATTAAGTGCAGGAGGACCGCAACACACCCAAACAACCCCCAATATACAAACCTGCGGACAATGAGATCCACTTATTACACACGCCTTTCTGACCCACCGGAAAACTCGTAAGCTTTAGATTTCTTGAAAGCATGCAAGTTTTCCTTTCAGATAAACTGCGATCTATGGCTGTCTGTTTATTTCGAGAGGTGATTTTTTTTTATTCGTATATCCACGCAACAGTTTTTGACCAATTCGGCGAGAAGCCTTTGGGACATGCGAGAAAGAACCCTTCGATATTCAGTGTTCAGCAACTTTCCGTACTGTAGTTACCCCCTTTCTGACACCCATGTTAACGCGATAGAGGGGTATTGTTTTTAACGGATCTTTTTCAAATTTGGAGGGAAGCATTGAAGTCATAACAGGGCGAACCATATCGATATTCAGCGTTCCGCAATTTTCCGTTGCAGGATTTGCCCAAATCTTTGTGAACGCAATAGAGTCTATAGTTTTGAACGAACTGTTTTCAATTTAATCTTTTTGGTCATGAGGGGACGAATCGTATTGATGGTTTGCTTTTAAGATTTACACCCATTTTTCAAAAAACAGATCGAACAGGTTGCTAGCTGGATGGGTCGAATAGGTCGCTAGTCGAATAGGTGCTAATTGATGTTCGGTGTCTTATATGACGTCAGCGCATGGAGTTCGGGACAAAATGGAAATGGACGAAAATAATGTAAATATTGGAAACAAATGGCTATGATATCGTTTTATGGGAGTATTTAGGCAAATCAAAACGACTGGATTTAAGAAAAAACATATCTTAGTGGATCGGCAGAGGTTTGATTGCCTGACATTACGAATTGTTGAAAAAAAACGAGCCGAAGCGAGAGCAGGTCAAATCGAGTCTTCAAAAGGCATTGCATTCCTGTTTTTTATTGTCTTGTACGAAATGATGTGTGCATAAATATACGGATAGAAGGGCAGATTCCTGTGGTTTATTAGATATTATAGATTGTACTATTATGTTGCGTATCTTTCTCTACAGTATGTTAGGCTCTGCATGGGTGGCAAAAGATGGACACATCAAATTGACCCAGGATTGGTCGAATTGAAAACGATCAGACATATTGACTAAAACAATAATATCTTCTATGGAAGGCTTTTCATTTTGTATTCGTGCTGTAGTGCCTTAGTAGTGATTAATTAGGATATTTTAATTTGTTTTTCGTCTTTTGTAGTCAATGCTACATGTAGTGGTGTAGACGATGATCCCAGCAGCTATTTGTTAACAGAATTCTATGAGATTAACGGCCTCCCTGAATACCGATCTGCCAAAGTGCCATGTCCTGCCTCCATGGAGTATGATGAAAGTCGCGCAGGAAGTGAATTCTGCTGTAGCAATCATGTAGATAATGCCAAGCGTAAGTATGAGAGAGAGAGAGAGAGAGAGAGAGAGAGATGAAATACATTATTTTGTAGTATTTAGATCAAAGTATTTTGAAAAGGAATTGTTATTAAACTTTTGACAATTACAGTTTTTCTCTGGTTTATTTTAAAGCCAGTTGAAACTGCACATACAACATTTCTCTTGTTATTTACATGTGTTTAACGGTATTTAATATTCGAATTTCTTTTTTTTTAAATCCAGAAACCTGTGAACCTATGAATTTGGTTCGTGGTACTTCAGAAAATAATGGCTGGAGATTAGCTCTAGCTGGCCACGAGACCTCCTTCAGCAAGATTGAAGGAAACGCCACCATTGTTGATAACACCAACACCCAATTCAATGGCTGGGCTTATTTTGATGGTAATGACATGTTTTCTGCCACAAAAATGTCAGAAAATGAGCTGAGATACTACTGGAACATGACATTTGATGTAAGTAATTGTATCGTTATATTTCTCCGGTGTCAGTTATTTTTAATATGACCATGATCGCCTAGATATTCATTCTACTGAGGTTAGAAAATTATCGTCACGGGATGCTATCTAACCGTACCTTAACGCTGGGTCTCTTCATTATGGAAGTCGAACGGCTGATGTGTTCTACCCTGTTACAGTTATTTAGATAGTCACACTGACTGTGGAAACCTGCCGAGTGTTGAAAGATTGCACATATCAGTGAGTTTATTCCAAATTTATGGGTTCGTTTGGTTAGTCATTGAGTTATTGCCTCTACCAACGAAACAACCACAACGCCTCACAGATTAAAGACCAGAGTTCACAAAGCATTCTCAGACTTTAGCTAAGAATTTACTCAAAACTTTTCGCCTTATTTGAACTAAAATATATCCCTTTATAAAACTTTGTTTGTTTTAATATATCAAATACACAAATACCTTACTATGTGCAAAGTTTTGTGTTTCTGGATCAAAGATATTTCTCTTAAACAGTGATTTGAAGTTGAGTAAATTCTTAGCTTAAGTCTGGGAATGCTTTGTGAACGCTGGGGCTGGTGATTTTTCACAAATTTAACTTCTCGGTCATCGAAATCGGTTTAATATTGTTCACGTGTCCCACACGTGTTCAGCTAGAAATAAGGTCGGTAATCCCACACGAAGCTATTGTTTTTGTCAACTAAACTTGTAAACCAGATTTATGTATTCACAAAAATTGGAATGGAGAACATAAAAATACAAAAGTAAACTATAATTAGATTATTACATGGCTAATTCAAACTTGCTGGGACTATTTGACTATTTTCACTTGCTCGGAAACCAGGTCTTAGACTGTTGTGGGTTGATTTTTGGTATTGATTAGCTTAATTGTGATGGTTTTTTTTTTATCAATGATATAAATTCTTTATCGGTGATGTATTTTAAAAAAAAATAACCAAATATTCCATTTGAAAATTCCACATAGGTAAAAAGGTTTTTAGTACTTTTATATTATTTCATTCTACTCATGCTATCAACAACGTCTTGTGAGCATTGGATTATCATTTCAGTTCCAAGCTGGTGAAATGTCTGGTGGTTCCGTTGTTGTTGGTATTCAACCAGGTGGTAAAGTAGCTCTTATTGGTAACAGTGCCTGTGGTTCTAAACCTACCTATGGTTGTCAAATCGAAGTAGAAAGCTTAAATCGCGGCGTTATTGAATGTTTCGCCAACTCACACACAGTCAGAACTAATTCTCGGGTAAGAATAAGAAAGGGGTGTAGTAGTAATATAATAGTATATGCACCTTTTACATATAAACAATGGAAAAGACATTTTAGCAGTGCATTTAATATTGGCAGCGATACTCTTTCATAGTCTAAATGGCGTTTTTGAAGGCAATAGTTTGACAGTCGACGTCATGAGCTTCAACGTCAACACATTAGCAAGGACCACAATCCGGTTAGATTTCTGGGAAAATGCTAAACAATTAATAAATAAAGTCCAGTGAGAAAACATGAGAACATTCTTAAAATCGAGCTAAAACTCTACTATAATAGTAAGTGCAGAAGTATACATGTACATTACAACACTCATAAGAGAAGCCTGCTGAAAATTAACATGTAGGATATATTATATGATAGCTATTTTATTAGAAATAAAATTAATAGATGGTTTAATAAGTTATATCCGACAAAATGAGTATTTTCCCTAAAACTGACCACTTTCTACGTTACAGGATCTAACCAGAACACAATCAGTTGTGTTTAAGAGGGACAGAACTGTTGGTACCTTGATCGTTAGTGCACAGGGACAATCTACAGATACTCGAACGTTTAGCTTTCAAGATAGTAAGTTAATCATAATCATTTTATAAGCTGGTTAATTAATATAGACAATATTCATTGAATATATAAAATATGAAACGAGTTAGCAATGGCGTTAAATATTTTAATAATTAATCTTTTATAATTTAAAAAGTATTGCAGATTGATCCTTTAATAACTTTTGGTGAACATTGACCACCGGGTAAAATATACATTTAGGGAGATATTTATTTAAACAATATTTTATTCATTTAAACTTACAAAATTTTATCAGCTTATATAAAATCGACTAATGAACTGTCATTGTGTTTAACAGATGAAGTAGTTTCCGGTAATGATTGTGCTTTGGCCATTGGTACTGGATATGAAACTAGGAACTTCATCGGCTTTATGGACAATGTAAGTATAATTCTGGGAATGTAGGTTTGTTGTAACCCCGGTATTCCTATACAGAACCAGTTTTTATTGGCCTCCCAGTTGTAATACACGTAGGCTGCTTAAATAAGAGTTTAACTCGTTTTGTTTCTAGATTTATTTGTAAGATTAAAGACCTTTGCTTATCGAATGCCTATTATTAGATTTGACCTTTGTGGTGCCGACCTAAACACGAGTTTGCGTAAAAGCCTATAAAGCCGGTAAGATAATTCAATAACTGCAAACTAATTGCCAATTTCGTTGATACAGCAAATAAGCACCATTCTTGAAAATTCTGTCAATTTCTTGATGTTGCTCTTGTTACAACCTTCGTCATTATTAGTGTCTCAATCGTCGGTATCATATTTTTTCCATATAATAACGATGATGGCCAAGTTTAATTCAGTGAAGTAAAACGTTTGCTACCACTAAACAATGTGCCAATACGTATTTTGGTTTAGTTTATAGTTTCAGCAACAAAATTAAAATTTATTTTACAGGTCATGTTCTACAAAAACTGCCAATAATTCAGCTATAACTATCACAGAGTCTATGGTCTTTCTTATACAGCATATAGCCCGGGGCTTTATTACGGGCTGCATTATTGAATTAAAGTTTTAATATTATCTTTATCCATTACAATTTGATCGTAATGTTTTAAAATCTTTAGCCTTTTATGTACGACTTTGTCTTTGTGTTACTGTTTCTTGCCCAATAAAATAATATGATATTTCCTCGAGTCTGGCACAGCGCTTACATCACATACAGGAAGGTTAATTCGCGCACATGTACAAAGGTGGGATCGACCTCACTGTTGGCACAGATGACAGACCCCAAACGAAATTTTTAACAATGAATCTGTATTCGAACTTAATCAATCATTAAATTCTTAGTAGACCCAGAGTATACCATGCACTTATAGATCTTTACGCGATTAATACCACATGAACTGCAAGAAGAGTCGGTACCCCGTAGTCCGATATCCGCAACCTAATACAAAGAACTGCGTGGATGTAAGGCAAATACTTTATAGTACGATCCTTCATGTAAATCCGTCGGCTTTTCAGGTAGAAATCGTGGCATAAGATTATATGCAGTTTTTGATGTTTGATTACAAAAAACCAATGTTGACATATTTTTTGAGTAGGTCTACATAGCAGGGGGGGCCATTATTTGGGGGTAGCCATTTTGCGATAATATTCCAACTAAAAGTTAATTTCCGTCATAGTCTCTTTTCCGTATGCAAATGAGGTTCGTCGTAGATCCCATATGTTCCACTATGCAAGGTTATATATGCATTTTTCTATTATATGCAGAATGCAGATGTGTAATGTGCAAAATAACTATTACATGTGTATACTGTATTTTGTATTATTGAAAAGTGTATTCTGTATTTTAACACCGTGAGATTGGTTTTGTTGAGCAATAGAAATTGCAAATTATAAAACTAAAATACGTATTTTGCACCGTTAACAATGAAATAATATTGGCAACGTTATCCTTCCATACTAATGTGTTATCTTAGTTTCCTGTATTTCATACATAAACATAGTTATACACCAGCAAAGTGTTCCAGGGTCAATGGACTTTAGCAGTTTTATACAGAGCGTAAAAGTCTGACTATATAAGTGTCCCCTAGTCTCACGCGCCGTTCTCTGGAAGTTCCTAATTCAAGTCACATCTGTTCTCGTAGTGTCACCTCTACATGTATTTTAGGGGTTTGTTTGGGGGGGGGGGGGGGTACCGCGACACAGGATAGTGTCACAATGACTACGAGAACCGCGTAATTGAAACGGTCACATTTCACAAACTCCTGGTAGTATATCAGCCCCCCTCCACCCATAATTTGGTGGCAAGTACTCTTTTCTCCTGGTTATTGCGGCCCCTGGGCCCGCTCAAGAACTGCTTCCGTCAGCCCTGTATATAGTTATTTATAAACGATATCGACGGCGAAGAATTCACTATATCTATCTATCATTTCCCATTTCTGTTCTGTTACATTAAGAGGTCTTGGTCCATTTATTTGCCTGTATCAATCACCGGACTAAACATAAAATACCGAAACTTTAAACACATTTTCCCCAGAACCAGAATTTATTTGGGATAGAACTAGTTAATTCTCGCCCGACGATATATTTGTTCGCAAGGTAGACCGAGTATTTTCAAAGCGGATTAGCTCCCATGAACTTTGTTCTAAAATTCACCGGACCTTCAATTAAATAATAGACTAGTATTTTATTCAAAAATACAAAACAAATCTAAGCACCATCGTTCAAGGATTAGCTGCTTTATTTATTGAGGCTTGCTTAGACCAAGAATTATCCCAATTTACAATCAACTTAAAATAAATAGTCATATTGCTAAAATTTTAAAAAAATATTTTGATTAAAAAAAACAACCCCAAAAAATCAACGTATATAGCCGGGTACCGCATTTGAATTTGAATTTTCAGCCCTTCTATTTTTGATTTAGTCTCTACATGTAATATTATAACGTGTATACTGATTATAGCAGGCGAACACCCATAATGGGTAAGAGTGTTTAGAGTTTTTGTTTGGTTACCCATTATATATATTCATGTGTCTTCGGGATTATCCAGTCATGAAATCATTAGAAGGACTAAAATTACGTATGAAAAACTAGATATAAAGATTATAGTAAAGTTCATGGTATTACCAACTTGCAACCCATTAATCATACATTAAATTATTCCAAGTATGTCTAGAATCAAACCTGATTAAAAAAAGATCTATTTTCCTTTCATTTTTTTAAAACTTTTGATGGACTCTACTACATGAAGATCTGGCCTTTTGACTCTATGACGTCAGCCATTTGAATTCCCAACCAATGTTGGTGTTTCTAGTACTACATTTCCGTGCATCCCACGTCAAGAACTCGCTGCAACAGACCGTGTCATATGCCCTCGTACCAACCTTTAGCGCGGGTTATATAACAACTCTTTCAGATCATATTGTAATAAAGACAAGTAAACGAAATTTTGAACTGTAAATAAACGAAACGAAATAGGACCTGTGTTTTAATCAGATTGTCTATAACCTGTACGGCGCACAATTTTCCCTGAAACGATATCGGTCATTACTTCTACATTTTTCACAGAGTGTATCATCCATTGGGCACAATGCTAAATCGTGTAATGGTTCTCTTGGAGGTTCCTCGTGGGGGCAGGTGAAACAACATTCTGCTTTTTGAGCTTCTGAGTACCTTTCACATTCCGTATAATCGCAAGTAAATGTTCGACCATCGCCTTGCGGACAATTTGCTGAAAAAATATGAATATGGTTTCAATATAAAAAAACACGAATATAATGTCAATATGAAAATACACGTCAACACAAACAAATGATATCAATACACCAAATATTATTTTAATATAAAACACCAAATATGTCAACACATTTAAAATGCATAAGCAGCATCTTTTATAGATAACCTTTGAGATGAGAACAGTAATACACCATAAGAGAGAGAGAGAGAGAGAGAGAGAGAGAGAGATGGGGTTTAAAACGTCCACTCGACACAAACTAGGTCTTTTCGGGACTAACATATTATGGTTTAATTTTATTTCAATAATTCGTTCTCGCGTAGGGGTCTTTAGCAGTGGGAGGAAACCGGAGGACCCGGAGAAATCCCACGAGGCGTCCCTACTCCTTATCACGTACAACCAGGCTTTATGATCAAAACGCCATGTTAACCATTCGGCCATCCAACCCCCTGTAATACACGGTAAGCAGATACCCCTATTTTCATTGCACTGTATAGCCAAATCGTGGGCGACTTATTTCCCCAAACACAGATATACTGAGATAACTCAAGTGTTCTTGAAGACTAAAGCGTACCAACATTAACCCTGTTAGCGCTAAAGTGAGATATTAAACTCTATTTTATTTAATTTTGTAAGACAATCTTCAGATTGAAAGTGTGGTTCGGTATTCTAGAGACTAATAACACAAAATAATGTCAACAGATTGCAAAAATAATACGTTAAGATATACCGTAACCGCTAACATCACATATAAGCATAAAATAAAAAGATTACCCATTGTAAATGGCGCATAGGATGAACCGACACACGTTCCCCGTTCACACCACTGGAAAGAAAATAAATAAGAATCACCTTGTTTGACATTTAGAAGTATATTAACACTTGTACTATATAAAGTTATCTATTGTACAAACTGCCTAGAGTGTACGAAGGCTGCGTGGCCTGGTGGTTGCTACCCTCGTGAACACAATGAAATACAAATCATACTGTTAAACCAAAACGTAAAATTATTTCAGGCGTCCCTTTTTTGTCACTGCAGTAGACCAAAAAGATAAGTTACATAAAGTATATTTTAATCATCAACACGGTAGAAATGTTTAAAGAAAATACAGACCCTGCCATTACCACATGACGTAAAATCCTTAGCAATAATAGATGTACAGGAATGGGATGAAGGATCATAACAAAACATTCTTTGACACATTAACTCGAAACCCATCTCGGTAAACTGTGCTTTCTGAAAAATATATAACCTTTTGCCCTGTTACTGGATAAAATCAGTGTTGTAGGAAAATACTCTATGCAAAATGCCATATTTCAGCAAGCCATGTCACCTGATTTAAAGTGCAGGATTATTATCCTTATAATGTCGCAAAAACACATTTTTCCTTTCCAGATGAGATAGAACATGATGAACACTATCAGTTGTCTAAGTCGCCCAGGGAGTTATGAGCTAGAAAACCCCCCCATAGGATTACAACTGAATACTCTAAGCTGCTAAGTATATTTTAAAACAAAGGGGGATACCTTTGTTAGTAATTATCAAAAATCGTTAAAAATCAGCCGAGTTCGTCCTTTCAATAGGATGCACAGCCATTATAAGTTTAAGAAAGATTAATAATTGAAGGTTATTAAGTTCAGCAGGGTTCTTTCTTTCTAATCCTGATTGAACCATCTTACAACAGGTAAGTCTATATTACATAGACTTAAATAGTTTCTGTTCCTTCAGCTATTGTTTATACATACCCTACAGAAATATGAACTTGGGTCTCCCATGTGAATTCTACATTGCTCGTCAGCATCAAGATGCTGTCCAGCTAAATTATAAGTTGATAATGACATTCCGCCCCCTGATCGTAAACATTTACTCCTGAAATCAGAACATTTAACGTGATTTAATAGTTTGAATTCTTCATTGTTTCAATAATATATTTTTATTAATTTACAGTCTATATAGAATAATTTTAATATTAATCAACATAATTGCGCCACTATTACGGCAACAGTTTAAACATTTTCGTAACACGAATCGAAATGGCCATCCGACTGAAGGCGGTAATCAGACAGGACTTTGGACCAATAGAACAACTACGACAGTATTATTTAGATGAAATTTTAGAATTGTATTCGCAAAGTTGAAGTATCATATGATAATCGAATACATTATATTAAAAGGTTGGAAATTACTTTTACCGACTTTAAATGTATACGTATTTACTTCTAAATATGTTTTGTGTTTAACATGAACTTGTTAAAATTATTTATTTTTAGTTCCATCATTTCAGATATGTTGCATGTAAAGCGCATCGAACCACCTCAGTAAATCATATTCAGTAGAATGTTTGATCTCGCTTTAACTACATACATCTTATCTAGCCCTTCACGCAACACTCTACATATTTCGATACTAAGTTTGATTGGGTATAGGCCCAGCTTATGATCCAATCAGATTCCTTGGTCGTCGCGAATACCAAGTCTCACGCTTTCAGACTAAAATCTATACCCGTGATAATCGGGTTCCAAAGTTCAAAGTTCGTCCAATGTCAAGGTTTCCGTGGAGGTCAAGATGTCACAACCTCTGATCGGATGCCATTGTTGACGTGTCTTCAGATAATGTAGCTATAATGTCGGAAATGCACAGTTTTGAAGCAACGGTTAGATGCTGTAAAACTCGCGGCCGCTGCTTCAGGAACATGAGGAAATATGGAATATCATGGGTGGAAATATAATTACTTGGAAGCAAAATTTGCTATTGTAATAGCTGAACAATCAGAAAACAACCATGGGTTACTTCTCTTGTCATCATCAGGAAAATACGATGCGGCAGCCATGATGTAAAAGTTATTATCACTACAGCCTTTTACTTGTCCATCATGAAGTGCCTGTAAACTATATTAAATATGGTTGTTATCATAAAACAGTGAGAGAAATAATTAAGTAATTGGCTTCTTTTTTGAGACTATATAATTTCTAAATAACACTTTATGAACTATACTTGAATTAATTATTTAAAAATATTTAGTCAAAATATCAACAGTAGGTGATCTCTGGCTTGAATTCAATTAGATTAGAGAGACGACCAGCGAAAAAGATGGCGCCTGCTGATTTTGACCACATTCTATATAATTATTGTCTGCATGGTTACCTGTGACCCAGTTCATGAGCTGCGATATGTTCTGTTCTACCTGAGAAATAATCTTCTATAATAGATGTACTATTCCTGGTACACATAGACGCTAACCAGGCAATACCTAAAAGTGAATGTGATAATGTTTTGATTAGCAATATCAGTAAACAATATCCGTGTGCATAAGAAAGGATGTCGTGATAAACAACTACTCTTAGAAATAATTATCGGTTCCATTTTATACTATACATGCTAACGGAACGGGGGTATTTTCACACATACACTAGCGGATAAGTTTTTTTAAAAGGATAGACGAACTGGGGCGGTATTTATAAACATTCGTATTAACTGTCAAAAATTACTCCTAACTTTGTAGATTTCCCTTAGACATATTTATAAAACATTTTACTTTAAGAATTACTCCTAACCATGACACATATTTAGGAGTCCTCCTGTAGCACTCCTAACTTGTTAAAAGTACTCTTATCTTGGTTAACTAAATGTTGTTTTAGGAAGTCTTGGAGTAAAAGTTAAGAAAACTCTAAGAATTTTTATAAATACGGCCCCTGATCCCATAAAACCTCCTGTTTTTGTTTTGGAAGACGCCGAAACTAAATATAATTCTTACCTATGACAGAAGTGCTTTTTTTCTCTGCTAAGCTGTGACTGAAAAGTTACTGACATGTTAACTTTAAACGAACACATTCTCATGATAAATATTTCCTTCTTCAATAACCAAGACCATACACAATAAAACAAACTTTTATTAAAGAGCACATTTGTCCCAAAGCTATTCAGAAGAACAAAACTAAAATGACTTCTAAAGGCACATATTATTGTAATTTTAATGTATATAAAGTGATTCATATTCAATTTGAAAGAAAAAAATATTGTAATTTCGAATCAATTATGTTCGGTGAAATACACGAACAGTCCAAATGGAACAAGTCCTTTCTGTCTGCTTAGTCCATTCTACAAGTTTTACAGATTATTATTTTGTGAATGGTGAATCTTACATTACTAATCACTCATGCATCGTCTCATGTACTGATTATAAAATGTTCACTGTATCTTAAATATTGCATATTATTCATAACCAGATAAAAACATGAGAATTGATTGAAATGGACTCAAAGTTTTCGCTGGTTTCTACTGAATTCACACAACCATCTTATGTGTTTTAGATTAACAGAGTAATAAAAAGTATGCCTCTTTCATTTAATACATTCCATTAACCGTAAAGGTTTTTTTTTCATACTGTATGTGCTTTATGCAATCTTTACATTAAAATTTTTTTTTATTGTCTCTGGAAATATCTGTAAACGATCTAACTTATTGTGCCTTTAAACGTTGGTTTTCTTTTGGACATTTCATTTTTGTGCAATGGTGGACTTTTCCAAATAAAGAGCTACATAACGTATGAGATTGTAAAGCTATACGTACTCCGTAAACCACATTGCATGATCATGGGGTGGAAGAAAACCATTATTAGTATTAGCATCCACCCAATCTGTGAAATGAACCAACCCGGAAAAATACTGCACAACACCTTTATCACTGTTATCACGATTATAAGGCGAATCATCTTCTGTCTGAAACATAATTTATTTTTCAAAAACAGTTAATTTTTAAATACCAGTAAGTTGGATATTGTGCTCTTAGCAAAGTACGAAAAAATAATTCAGTTCGATTTATCATACATCACCGTAATACAACCGTCTCTCGTTCTAAGTCTTAGTGTTATTAGAATGAGATTGTTTGATCTGGGATTTACTTAAAGATACATTGTCACGGAAGTATTTATCGGATGGTTATTTTCAATAAAATAAAAGCAAATTTCGTATATATGGAAAGAATAGACGCTAAATTTACAAGACAAACTACTGGACTAGCCGCAAAAGACCCATTGGGCAAGCACTGTGCCAAATGGCTGGGTATCACTTACTAGCAACACGACGGCTTATTGAATGTTAACTTGACTGAGGGAGCCGTTGTTATTTCTTAATCGAAATGGTAAGGCGTTTTTTGGAACATTGGGGGATGAATACGTATAACGGACTCTGCAATTAAACGGCGAAAAATAATCGGCAGAAAATAATCCACGAATTTACTTAGGCCCCTATATGTATGGTAAATGGACAGTAAGTAATGACAAATACATTTTGAAAAAATGGACTGTCGCTCAATCATGTTAGGTGACAAAAATGGCTTCTAAAAACAGATTTTTATACACAGTTTTAAAAGAGATTTGAAGCTAATTTTTGATAGATTAATTAGCTTGTATATATTTTTAGTTCAAATATATCATCAACTCACACAGTTTGTACGCGGAGAGGCATATTGAATGTTTTAACTCGCTTTCCGCCTTTTTTTACTTTCTAAAAGAGATGGGATATAGCACGTTAGCTCAAAAAATCGATTTATATTACCCATTTGGCAACCCTAATTTTATTATCATTTGTAGTATTTGAACTAAATAAAATACTCCTTTAGGTAACATTCATCATGGAATCGTGTCAATATATCACCAATATATCAATATGTCAATATTGATCGTCTTTTTTCAGGGTGACTTTTATCTCCATATGGATAAAACATTTTGAATTTGCTTCTTTGAAAAATCCATTCAACCTAATGTTAAGTGGTCAGTTATAATTTGGTGGGTTTAAAAATAAAAAATTGACGTACATTAGATATAATGATACCGCTTCCCTCTATGTTTATAACTGTATCAGGTTCAAATCTTGTTATAGATTCATATCTTGTAGCCATCTATAATAAAAACGAATACATGATTTGCAATTCACAAAAAAATACATTTCTATTTTCTACTATATTGATGAGGGTTGGGGTGTGTCAAAGCGTTCAGTATAGATTATAAGACATAAGACATGTACAAGTTTGTTCGTGACAAGAAAAGTGATCTGAGCCCACATGGCCTGGTTTGGGTTGAGTTATATTTCTGCCATATGCACGACCATCAACGCGAATTAATGAAATTATATCTAGGTAATAGATTTCCACTTACTCCAAGTAAAGTAAAGCAATATAATGTTCCAGTTATTTATAGTTGTTATATCTAGGTAATATCTAGGTAATAAATTTCCACTTACCCCAAGTAAAGTAAACCCATAGTATGTTTTAAGTTCCGAATCAGCCATAGATTCATAGTTGTTATTTCTTTCCATAAACCTGTAATGATAATTTATCATATACATATTAGCCCGGATGATACGTATCAAATTGCCCATGTGCTACGAGTATCGCAGACAAGTTGAACTCTAAAGATTTCTATCTCCCAAATTCTGTGGTGAACGACGTCACTGTTAAAAGTGGCGCAATTAAAAATTAAAAACTTGTGTATTTTAAATGTGACGCTTCAACTAGTGTAACCATCTAAAAGAGCAACAATCAAGTGTAACAGATATTCGTTACGACCATTATCTAAATTTTAAAATATGAGAGCGTGGGCTATGGCTTTAAACACGTTGGCCTGTCCAAATAGTTTTTCATTTTCCTAATATGGATAGTGCCGCAGCACGTGTTTTGGGTGCAACCTGTGATTTCGAGGGTCAGATTTTCATCCATGGTCATTTTTATCTTAGATATAGCACATTTGGCTAGAGCTCGTGAACTGTCAAGCACAATGAACGGCGACTTGTCGTCGTTCATCTTGAGTTGATTCATCAGCACAACTGCTTTATGTCATCCATTGTTGCCGACAAATCCAAGATGGGTTTCTCTCTCGGACGCATGACCACCAACTTTAAAGCAGTCGTTGATATCGTGATCGTCCGCATAGCTCACTAAAGATAGATTATTTCCCAAAAAATACTCTTAAGTGCTGGAATATGCTACCCCGGGGGCAGAATAACTCATATTTCGCGCATTCCAAAGCAAGTTTTCAAGACATCAAAAAATAGTTGGCGATTGACGGTGTGAAAAGCTGTACTTAAGTCAATCGCAACAGAAGGAGATAATACCTGATGTTCCATGTTGTGCAGAAGAACATTGTAAATCTTCAACGTCAAAGTCTCGGTATCGCAATTGGCACAATACACACTCTGATAAGACGGGAGTGGTTGATGCTGATTCATGTGTTGGGTAAAACTGATCATGGACACCTTCTTGACCAATTTGGACAAGAATGACATAGAGATAAGTAAATGTTCTTAATTCAGATGTTGTACACAAATGAATAAACCATACTTTAAACATAGATTGTTTGTTGATTATACATCCAAATTTATATTCTTGTCTAATTGTTGTGTTAACCGGATATTTGTGAATTTAAAGTTCTTTTGTAATATCAATTCAATTAACCACCCGGCTATTTGATCTGGATCATTAGAAGTCAGTTACTTAGATAACGAAAGACTTGCAAACGTGTTTCTATAAAAATGTTCTGTATTTGCATTAGAACCCCCCAATGCTACTCTGCCTATTAACATGTTATACTGTCAAATAAACATGGATTGTCAATTACTATGAAACGGCTGCATAGATAAAAGAAAAATTAGACTTACTTTTCCTTAACTGAATGATCAGTTACAACCAGTACCTCTACGGTATAGACAACAGCTTGGCGCTTGTTCCGAACCCTCCGTTTCTTACGTTTCATTAGTCTCGCCACGTCTTTAATTCTTTCTAGGCTAACACCTTTAAATTGGAACAAATGATATAGGTGTACATTACAGTAATTATTTTTAGATACACTGGCGTTAAATAACTATACTTTTGAACCTTAAAATAGGCGAAAATTGGCTGAAATGTACATGATTTACATTCCATTGCTTAAATATCTGTTGTAATTTTCAATCGGTTATGTACGACGAAATACGTGAGCAGGCCCAATTGACTGGCAGTGTTTTACGCCTAGTTAGTCCAATCTATAAGTTTATCCCTTGGTAGTTCCTGGATCAGAAATTTTAGTTGGTATCTGTCATTTGAAATTATATATTACGTTCATGAACCACAAATCAATTAACTATTATGATCAAGCAAGATGTTATACAATATGTTATTATAAACTAGTAGCTTTAAATTAAGATAGACATGAAGTCTCTAACTTGGATCGACATTTATCTGTAGTATACTCTCTTGTTGGCCTTTTGATGAATAACCAGAAGACCTGGCATACACCCATTGGGTAAACAGATCCCACCACGTTCCATGCGGAAAGGCCCTCTACTGTATATCTACCTTGAATCGCTTGCCCAGCCTTTCCATGTCATTTAGTTTCATTGAAGAAGCTAACTGAGCAGCTTATGTCAAATGGCTCGAGTAATAAGAAGTCCAACGTACCTTCACCAACCAGCATATCTGCACCGTAGTTCACTGCTTCAAAAAGTGTAAGATTATGTTGGCCACCTTCTACGGGTTGAAGATTGAGGTGGGTATCATTTATTTTCACAGAACCTAGCTTGATATTAAAAAAAGCAAAACAAACAAAGGACTCAGTAGTGATTGCTATGTCTTGCATGAGCAGTGTTTTTACTTACTAATAAAGATGGAGATATCGGAAGCTATAAAGGATTGTTTCCTTTGTCTCATAATAAATTGGTTTATCTTATACGTGACATGTATAAAGGTTGTTATCCCATTGTCCAGTTGTGTTACTCTTAATATATGATTTAAATTGCATGACTAAAAGACCGTTTTTTCAGATGCCTAGCTGGAAGATCGCTTGACATAGCATTCGTGTCTTTACCGGACTTGTATGAATGACAGTAATAGTTTAATTTCAAAAATTCAATCAAAGGTTCCCATATAGTCGAGAAGCTAAACACTAACAACTGATATGAAAAGACAGATTTTCAAAGTAACAAGAAATCACCAAGATATATATAATCATGATATATTGTGATATATGAATGGGAAGCTGTATAAAATTTCAACTGTAAAACGGTTTCAGCGAAACTTAGAGATGACAACTGCTTGTTTAAAAGAGGTATAGGCGAAACGGCGTAAACCAAACGATCAAAGCTGTATAAAGTCAAAACGGACAAAAACCAAAAAGGGTAAACCTGTTAACACATCTGACTTCACATAAATAACAAATATTAACCGACCGTTTTGATTTGATGGCCATCGTAGCCAATGTAGGTTAAGGCTAAAAGTTATGATTTAACGTGTAAAAAAATACCCTAGATGAAATGCATAAAGGTTCAAGCAGCAAAATTGACTCCGCGACTGGCGAAGATAAAAAATACATGTATAGCATGTTAAGAAAACATTACGTAATTTACTTCTTGAATTATACGATAAACTGTGGTCGGTAGATACTAGGACATTTGCCACCTGGACATTTGCCACCCGGACTTATGCCATCGGATTTATACCATCGCAAGACATTTGCCACCCGGATGTTTACCATCCGGACTTTTGCCAACATAGGACATGTGCCACCCCAGGTCATTTGCCGCCTGGATGTTTGCCACCCGGACAATTGCCTTCTGTATGTTTACCCCCCCCCCCCCAGGTTTTTGCCATTTAGATTTTGGAAAATCTATCTATGAACATTTCCCATGAAATATGAAATGAATTCATGCAAACATTTTCTTGACAGTGGTATTTTGTTTGAAGCTCCACCCCCTCCCCAACCACCACCATATTTCTCTGTCTTTTTTTTCTTTCTTTATTCTCTACAAAACAGAAATTGTCTGTGTGCACGAATGTAGCGCATGCCCTTGTGTGTGAACATGTGGGGGAGAAAAGAGAGAGGAGAAGACCTGGAAGGAAGGAGAGATAAAGGTAGAGAGATATAAAGCAACACATCTCCTTTGGGTATTCTACCAAAAACATCCACCAAAACATGTGGAAATCCTAGTGGAAAGGCCCGGTGGTAGCTGAACTATGTCGGTAACAGTCCGGGTGGTAAAAATCCGGGTGCCAGATTCCTAGGGTGGCAGATGTCCTATATTGGTAACAGTCCGGATGGTAAAAATCCAGATGGCAGATGTCCTAGGATGGCAGATGTCCTATGTCGGTAACAGTCCGGATGGCAGATGTCCTAGGATGGCAGATGTCCTATGTCGGTAACAGTCCGGGTGGCAGATGTCCTAAGGTGGCAGATGGCCTATGTCGGTAGCAATCCGGTGGTGAAAATCCGGTGGCAGTAGTCCGAGTGGTTATTGTCGGGGTGGCAAATGTCCTGATACCAGAAGGGATGGTTTCTACAAGCTGGAAAACAGCAACGATAAAGTCGTTGATTAAACTCTCTTGGATCACAAGACTAAGAGCCAAATATTTAATTACCGACCACAAATATAAGTCAGTGCACTGCGAATGGGGCCACATTTTATCACCATTGCATGCCATAAATTCGAAGTTTAATGGAAGATGCCAAACTTCAATATACATTCTAACATGTCCTCTTCCCCTCGGAATATGTCAAATAAAATTGATGAACCTGTCTCAAAATTCATAGCAAGTAAGTTGCAAAAAAGAGCACATAGTCATGGAAAGATAACGTGTTGTGTAGACCAGATTCGTGATATGTGTCAAAGGACTTTATATGGGAAAACTGCACGTGCATACACTTTTGTCTATAAATATATTTTCGGTTTGCAGTGGTGACCTAGTTTACTAAACAGTCTAACAAAAAGCCATCCGAAGTTTTAAATAGAGACTGGTTTACCGGAAGTAAAATATATATTTTGTATTCAGGTTGAGAAAAGGTTTCTTACCAGATCATAATATCCACCTCTATCAGAAACCATAAGAGGACGCCCAGTATCATCATCAAGGTATATTCCATGTTTCTAAATAATCAAACAAACGTATCTCTATATATCTAAATTTAGGTGAGTAAAACACGATTTTATTAAAAGAATTCAGTTATGTGATAATTTCTCTGGTACCTCTAATAAATATTTTACTAGATCGGAAAGGAATAGGGTTTCATGCCTGTAGGGGAAGGGGCTTGGCTGGCCGAAAGGGTAAATCGTACGCTTTGGTTCAGGTAGTGTGGTTTCGATTCACTGCTTGTACGTGAACTGCTTGTGTTTACTCCGGGTCCTCCGGTTTCCAACCACTGCAAGCAGGTTATTTACATAAAATTAAACCATAATATCTCACTATAGTTCTGAAACGACATCTCTCTTGTTGACTACCATGCGTGTAGTTTTAGTGCAACACATGATAATGGCAGCCTAACATGAGCTGCCAAATCTAACGGATATTTTACGCATACAAATTAACAAACTGTGAACGATGAATTGGTCATGTTGGCAACCTCGCGTGGACCTTCTATAACAAGTTCTGCTCGGTCCATTACTGACACATTCTTGTTCCAAATTATGACTGGTCAATAGTCCCATTAACAACCAATCGCTAACTGCGTAACAAAGCTCCACATTGGACTAAATATGTTTACATGACTCAGATTTTATTATGCCCAATTAACCAGTTCTCCTGGTATTGGTAATCCGGCCATGAATATCGAGATCGAACCTTGAGATAAGGTGACTAACATATGTATTTATACAGAAACCTAAAACGAGCGTTATGTAAACTAACCTTAAAATCTTCAATCTCCACGCTATGTATTGTTCCATTAGCACAAACAAATGTTGGAATTTCTATTTTAGGGGCTCGTCGTAATTTTAATTTAGCGTCTGTTTTTTCTGACCTGATGTGAAAGAACATAGTTTTTGGAAGATCGTCATCCGTTGATCTTTTTGGCCTTTGATTTGACAGGATTTCTTCCACCTGAACAATGTCTGTAATATATTTGAATGAGATAATATAAAGGTAAACAACTTTTCACTTTTCGATTAGTGGTGTGTAATGGAATAAACGCGAAGGTCAAAATAAGAATAAAAATTCGTGTAAACAATGACTTGTTGGCAGAACCATCCTAGAATAATTTCTCGCTTGGTGTCAGTAAGGGGTGCACTCTGATTAAAATCATATTCGTCTTATTTTTAATGTTGTACTATACATTTTGAACGTCGGAAGACAAACCACAGAAACGAAATAGTGATCTAAATTTAATAATGATAGTAATACGTCTTTTTAGAATTATGCTTTTATTAATTATGTAAGTATTGTAATATTCAATTCGTTGTGTGGAGAATTTTTGTAATTTATCAAGATTTCGAATAAAATGCCTTTCGCTGTTTTGTCGACAGGAAAAAAAAAGACTTAAAGAAAACTTACCATATTGAGTTTCGATAATCGGTTTAGAAAAGGCAATTTGCTCATCCGCGGCTATAACAACCACAAACAGTAGACATGATAAGATTGGAGATATCATCTCTCAGCTAACATCAAAACTTATAGAGAAAAACAACCATATTGTAGCTAGATACATCTTTGTTTTATTTCAATGTGACGTTTTTTCGTTCTTTAAATAGGCATTATACAGAGACGCGCGTCCACTAAGAATAACACACAATGAGAACGTCGAATCTTTTTATTAAACAAAAAAAGTTATAATTATGATAAAATGAAAGTTACGATATCCAGCATAGTTGAGTGTAGAGTTGAGTGCAAGTCATCTAAAGCCGAGAAAAGACACACCCCCTATAGATATCATTCTCTGTTATAAAGACGACTTGTTAATAAATGGTACAAATAGCACATACTCTTTATTCTAAAATAAGCCTTATACATTGACATTTAAACTAAGGTACATTCATGCATAAAATATGAGGAATTAAAAGAATACTTTGGTGTACAATTCGTTAGTACAGGGCAAATAATGACCCGTCATCTGTGAGTTAGGTTCAAAATAAAATTATGGATTTCATTGGAGTTTAAAGCTGTAGTCACTGAACGCATTCAGTAACCCCAAAATGAATTAAAACTTCGAAACAAAATATTAATCGTATATAGGTTATTACAACCCGCGGTTAAATTTATTCTCCAGAGTAATATACAACCAACGTGTGCAATGTTTTTGTTTTCTTGTGACGGTTCATAATATTATGTAAGAATGGTTAGGCCTATTTAGAGGGTCAACATTTCAAAAAGATAATGAGCTGACCGTTCTTGCTAGAAGTTCAAAATTACATAAACTGAATATACGGTATTGAAAATTACATACTGTAAACTGAATAGGCCTATATTGAAAATTACATAATGTAAAGTGAATATATTGAAAATTACATTCAAGCCAAGTTATCACTTTTTGTATTTTTGACAAGATGTGTGCATGAATTGTTTGTTATCGTAACCACTGTACGTACCGTACTGGTATATTCGAGACTTAGTCTCACTTCTCCATTTTAAAAATTAAGTCATTAAATGGCCGAACAATCTACTTAAAAAAAATCGGAGCCGCCGATAGCCTAGAGGGTTGATTATGGTCTTGACGTTTTAATAAGCTTTAATTAATAATTTATACAACATTTATTAAGGCCTAAAGAAAAACCTGTAGCCTAATATAGGCCTATAGGCAGAATTATCTGGTAAACTTTGGGTGTTTCGGATTGATTGGAAATTTTAGACACATCAAGACACTTCGAATGCTTTCATCATAGTACACCTACTATGGCGTATGTCGGTTCAAAATATTAGGACGTTAAACCCTATTTCATTTCCTTATTATAGACAATTTCAACTGAAAGTAGAACTCCGATCAAATTGAAAGTAGTCTATTTTTAGGCTTCCTGCCCAGATTATAAAGACTTGTTTAGAACTATGATAATGTAATCAAAGAGGCTGGTATGTGTAGGCTACCGGTAAAGCAATATGGCGGCTCAAGGAGTAGACTTACTGTCAACAGGAATAATAGGTTTGATTGTTCATGGTGTAGTTAATGATTTTATTGTTACTTATGGTTATTTATGGTATTATTAGTTTATATGACGATAGGCCCACGTATAATTTATTGTGTTAAATACACAACGAATTACAAGATAAAATAGCGTTTCTTTGACAGCCCCGCCCCCTAAGTTGTAGATGATGGATACAATGACAATGTAGTAGGCTAGCTAAAACTTCAAAAATAAATTTGACCATCTCTATGCATAACTAACCCAGAAACTAAACTGAGAACGTATTGACTGTATATAAAGTCAATAATCCAGACTATGTTTGTTAAATTAAAACTTGATTAAAGTGGGCCTGCCTCTACGCTTATTTGCTTTGAGGGTGGGTCGGGGGGGATGGCCCAATGATTAGTGTGTGCGTGTTGTATCATTAGGTCTGTCATTGAGTCAACTGGCAGGGTTTCGATGTCATCTAGGCCTTATTATTAAATTTATTATGATAAATCTTCTCTGAAAATCCAATTCTACTCTCATAAGAGTAAGGCAATTGATGAGTCAACAGGCTATTTTAAATCTATTAGGCATCAACATATCTTGTTGAAGCCTAAATGCAAGGCCAGCCAGACACAAGCAATGTTTTATATTTACAAGCTTTCAGGTTACTGTTTTAAAAAATAAAACAGATTTCACTGTTGAATGTAGGATCTGTCAATTGGAACTGCACTGGTTTGGCTGGGCCCCTACTCCAGATCTTTCTGTTAGCTAGTAAGGAGACTCAGGAATGTAAGGTTTTAATTTGTAAAAATAAACTTTACACCTACATGTTCTTACATATAAACATTTCTCTTTATTTTATCACTAACATCCTGTTCTAGTCTAATGTTAATTATTTTAGAGAAAGATGTTAATGGAGATGTATTATGGACTTGGTCATACCCGTCATTGACAACAACACAGAGGGAATTATTTCTACATAAATGTGGTTTATGTAAAGACTCTGTTCACCATTTACAGTTTATGTTTAGTAGATTACAGTATACATGGTTTTATATTTATACAACTTATTTAGAAGATGACACAGAGAGTAGACTTAAAGATGTAAGTCATATTATCACCAACATCAACAATCTTGTTGTTCAGATGAGGTTATTTTCATTATTGTAAAATGCTACCTAGAAGAAATCCCATCGTCCAGATCATTTAAGAGACTTCCTGATCTTATCCTCAACCCTGACTCTGGAGATCAAGGCTCATTTGTTTTGTGGGATGATAATTAGTCTATAGATAAATGAAATGAAATAGGGTTTATCGTCCTACTGTTCTGCACTGACTGGGCTAATGAAGACAGGCATAGGCCATACAGTGTACTATGAGGAAGATTTTGCCTGGATAGCGCAGCCTTACAGTCTACTCTTGTATCTAATTCTAACTGACAAAGGATCTTTTAATCTGAAAGCACAACATTTCAACAAGTATTGTCTTATTTTTATCAAGCACAATATTTGATGCAAAGAAGCAAAGCAAAACAAAAACGGCTTGTGTGGGCAATACTTTAATTGACTTTATGAATTTAAAGAATGATGAAAATACTAATGTGAAATAAAAACTACCCAAACAGAAAATAGACTTAATGCAGAGAATTTTCAAGATTTGTATTAAGAGACTTTTTATATCCATAATAATTTAAAAAAGAAATGGTGATTATCATTCAGTAAATATGTAAATCCTAAATCTGTTTTGTAGATTAAATAACCCTGTTGTTATAACACTTGATACCAAAACCCCTTTACCTGAGATGTAAACATGATAAATAAATTTTGATCTTTTATTTTAAATATTCTTTCAGGTAACAGCTTTTTCACTAGTGTTAGTAACTAAAGATTTTAATCCAGAAAGATATGAAGCTCTCTGTCGTTTATTTTCTCATCAATACGTTCAAACAGGAAATCCTGCCTCTGTTCTAGAAAATTATTTATCTGTAATGACAAGAGGTATTTGTATTAATGGCGACAATGGTAAATTTTTGTCAAAAGAATTTGATACCATACAAGCCTATGCTAAAAGTCAGCTCAGATGTAAGTTTGTATTATGTTATTTTTATACGCCAACATTTCAGTGTGGTTGTATTATGTTGTCACCCGGTCCGTCCGACAACAATTGGCTCGTGAAATTGACAAAGGCTAGAGTTTTTCATGGATTCGTTTCAAATACGGTCACGAGATGACAATATCTATTGCCGAAAAACCTTGTTAATAGTCCAGTGACCAGTCACTATGTTAAATTTAGAGCAACCTAGAAAAAATTGCAACAAAATGTTCTTGGTACTGTAAGGTTCGTAGAAGCTTCCTCTACAACATATCCAAAGTTCTCTGATTTTTGGCCCAGGGAAATGGCACTATAATTCAGAATGCCTTGATCTGCATTTCTGTCCAAAAGAGATAAAAAAAATGCCTGGTTGTCTGCAGTTCCAAAACGAGGTTTTTTAAATTGCACATTTTTGGAACGAGGTATTTCGTTCAGAACAAGGCTTGGTAAAAATGCCTCGTTTACTAAATATGTTTTTTTTTAAGATAGTTATTAGCAGTGTTTTTAAAAATTAAAATTTATGTTATTCAATACGAAAATAAACAAGTCCAAACTATGATAGACAAGACAAGAATACATGCCATATGTGAAGGTGTAAAACTATTGAAGACACACAACTACCTTGCCTGATTAATTTATTGCCCAATCAGGTTTAGGTGTTAAGTATTAACTAAGGTGTGGGGAAAGCTAAATTGGGGTTGTAAATTAATCATGGTAGCTGTGTGTTTTACACCTCCACCTAACTGATATCGCAGACAACAAATTAGTGTTTAACTGATCTAAATACAACAAATAATCCATTCTTATTAATCAAAAAAAGTATTAAATTTCATCACATATTACCAATACCCCAGTTTATTTTTTATATTTATTGTAAAAAAAATAACTTGACATAGCATTGACTGTTTCTGTTGAAACCCCATAACATTGCACAAAATATTATTGGAGCAAAGTCATATAAACGCACAGCGTTAAATTTGTCGGCTTTATACCAATTGTTAATTAAATGGAAAATAAAGCACACCTCATACATTTAAATTTATTTAAAACGTTTAATTATGAAGACAGATGGGTATAAATAATGCGAAAATAATTTATGGTATGGTGGGTATTCTTGTCTTGTCTATTTCTCTGATTATATATTATCATAGTTTGAACTGGTTTTATTTTCATATTAACCTCTTGAACCCTGCATATATACCTTAAATAAGCCTTCACCCTGGCCCATGGGCCAAATTTTGACAATTTTTAGTGATAAAACATAAAATTCCTTATCACCCAAAAGTTATATTCTGCAAGTATAGATCATGTACTACCATGAAAAACAGTTCTGAAAAATACATTTACATGTAATATGATTTTTCAAGGGCAACATTTGTCATCATAGTTCCACAGGTCCCCCCCCCCCAATTTTTTCCCAAACTCAAATTTCAATGAACACATAAGTTTTCTCTCAAAAATATGGCATAATAAACATTATTTATGTCCTGGTCACCACTCCCAAGTATTCTAGCCAGTGCCTTCTCAACTCTTGCACGTCTGTTTGCCATGGCCGTAAAACAATATTTTCAGAAATATTTGTCTTGGGCGTGAAGAGGAGACAGCCCTCACTGCAGACAACACATTGTAAAGGTATTCTGATTGGTCTAAACTTGATAGAATTTCAAGTGAGTTATACCAGAGTGTCACCAAGAGAAGTGGGGAAAGCCCATGCTAAACACAATGCACGTTCAGACTGGAATTACCCACGCGTCATGCTTGGCCGTCAAACTGGCCAGCCAGTATATAGACCTTATGATCTTGGCCGGTTTTCCGGCATGTCCGGTTCAAAGGGTTAAATAACATAAATTTTAATTTTTACAAATTCGCTGACAGCAAATACCGCTAATAACAATCTTGAAAAAAAAACACGTTTAGTAAAGGAGGCATTTCATCCAGCCTCGTTCTGAACAAAATAACTTGTTCCAAAAACAGAGCAATTTAAAAAACCTCATTTATGATTGCCAGGATTGCGACGGACACAGCACCAAGCAGCTTTTATCGCTATATCTTCCCACAAAGAATCAGAGTCCAAGCTAGTTTGCTTGCCCATTGCAAAGATTTGACAAAAACAGAATTTGTTTGTAAAAAGGTCATTTATTCAGTAACCACATATGAACAATATCATGCATTATATACATATATAATTTCCAAAATAACTTCTCTAAACTGAATAAATGACAGAACGGAAAGCAAAGGTGGGGTAAAAAGCGCCCAACAACCTGAAATGAAAATTAAATGAAATAGGGAGTGGCGGGAGGGAATTTTAAACAATGGATACCAATCAATTAGGATGACCATTAATACATGTAGTTAGTTAAAATTCCTTCCTTGCTTCTTCCATGTGATTGAAAAACCAAAAGACCTGTTTATAACTGAGCGGTAGTGAACTAGTTACCCACCCAGCTGATTGGATAAGTGAATAAGGACAACCCAATCATAATTGCCCATTTTGGGGGAACCATGCAGCTATCACATGTTATTTGACCTGAGTGTACTAAAGACAGCTGTGTTTTTCAGGCTGAAACATTGTATCCCTATAAGCTAATAGTTACACAATAATGGTACTTTTATTTAAAGTGAATGGTTAAAGGGATAGAGTGGCCAATTGCTAAAATGTTCTCATCCTGCATCATAAACTATTTTATTTACAATAAAATATGTTTTATGATTGCCAGGATTGCGACGGACACAGCACCAAGCAGCTTTTATCGCTATATCTTCCCACAAAGAATCAGAGTCCAAGCTAGTTTGCTTGCCCATTGCAAAGATTTGACAAAAACAGAATTTGTTTGTAAAAAGGTCATTTATTCAGTAACCACATATGAACAATATCATGCATTATATACATATATAATTTCCAAAATAACTTCTCTAAACTGAATAAATGACAGAACGGAAAGCAAAGGTGGGGTAAAAAGCGCCACAAAGCCATAAAGGATGAATGGCTGCCCCACCCTTGGACTCTGATTAGTTTGGGTCAGAAATAGCGAGAGATGGTGATGAGTTAGAGCAGGCAATGCTGACCCCTAACAAGCTAAACTATTGTAATATAAAGCAGTGTTGACCCCCTAACAAACTGAGCAATTATACATAACTGGTAGTTTAGAGCAGGCAATGCTGACCCCCAACACACTAAACCATTAATTATAACAACTAATAATTGGAGCAGACAATGCTGATCCCTAACAAACAAAACAATAAGCATATCATAACAAAATAGTCAGAGCAGACAATACTGACCCCTGACAAGCTAAACAATTTGTAACACAACTAATAGTTAGAGCATTAGAGCAGGCAAGGCTGACCTCTAACAATGCAAGCTAACCAATTATATCATATAAAAGTAGTCAGAGCAGGCAATGCTGACCGGCCTAACAAACTAACCAAACGTAATATCAGGCAATGCTGACCCCTGATACGCTAAAAACAATCATAACATACTAATAGTAAGGGGAGGCAATGCTGACCCCTAAAATGTTAAAAACCATGATAACATAACTAACAGTTAGAGCAGGCAATGCTGACCCCTTACAAGGTAAACAGTTGTAATATCAGACAATGTTGACCCCAAATGCGCTAAAAACAATCATAACATACTAATAGTAAGGGGAGGCAATGCTGACCCCTAAAATGTTAAAAACCATGATAACACAACTAACAGTTAGAGCAGGCAATTCTGACCCCTAACAAGCTTAACAATTATAATATCAGACAATGTTGACCCCAAATGCGCTAAAAACAATCATAACATACTAATAGTAAGGGCAGGCAATGCTGACCCCTAAAATGTTAAAACCATGATAACATAACTACCAGTTAGAGCAGGCAATGCTGACCCCTAACAAGGTAAACAGTTGTAATATCAGACAATGTTGACCCCTAATACTCTAAACAATTATAACATACTAATTTAGAGCAGGCAATGCTGACCCCTAATAAGCAATACAATTATAACTAATAATTAGAGCAGGCCATGCTGTCCCCAACACACTTAACATTATCTCTAAGCAATACTGTAATATCATGACTATTAGCGCAGACGATGCCGACTCTAAACCAGGTTTAGTGCATGAATAGTACTAATTAATGGTAACGTTAGACCGACAATGTATGAATTCTTATGTAGTTTTTAAAAGCATCAGATTTCCATCTACCCATTCTCTGAATGACTGCCATAGGAACCCCCTGTGCTGCAGCACCACTGGCTGCCCCTATCCTAAAACTGTGACTCTTGTAAAATTTCGGATTTAAACCTATAAACTGCAAGATTGATTTCAGGGAAGATGAAAAGTAAGAATAAGAAATTGGGTAACAATCAGGGAATTGAAAGAGAGGACCCCCGGTATGGTTAGATCGGTCCAGATATGATTTAAGCCAAACCACAGGACAGTATATATCATTAAGCCTACGTGAAATGAAAATAGTTTTAGGATGTAAATCGCTTTGCTTATAATTTGAAATAACAATAGATGCACCTGATAAAGTTCCCCTATCCCAAACAAAAGTAACATCGGACAGTTGTACAATTTTATTTTTATGTAGATGATTTTTGTACGCAATTTCACCTATACGTAAAAATGCATAAAATGCTAATAGGAACATAGCGGACAATAATGATTGGTTAAAAGAGTTATTGATCACAAGAGGTAAGGCTTTAAGCAGATCAACCAAAATAGCATGCGTAATAGGTAAACGAGTGTCAATTGCTCCTTTTTTCTTTTGAACCCCTTTTAGAATTTTTTTAATTATGAATGAACTTGTAGGATCTATATGTTGGTGCATCTTATGAACAAAACTTATGGCTGATAAATGAGATGCTATGGTTGAAAGACTATAATTGGCTAGAAACAGATGTGCAATGAATTCAGCAATCATAGACTGGGTTGATGGAAATACAGATGCAGCGTGGAAATGTTCTCCACAAAAAATATTATATTTATTGATCATTCTGTTATATGTTACAATTGTAGTAGGTGACAAGGATGCCAGGAATAATGAAGAAGCTACAGAACGAAGAGCTGTGGCGGAATAGTTGTTGGTTGAGCTGCAAGCCAAGGGGCAAGTAAATGAGCCTTCTGAAAGGAGAAGCGAGATAACAAGTCACAGATGATGTTGGATTTACCTGAGATATGGCGGGCCCCGAAGTATATATTATAACGTAAAGAAGCAATAACAAGACGACGAACTAATTTCATAACCATATTGTCCCTAGAAGATTTTTTGTTTATAATATCAGCTACGGCCGCATTGTCCGTTGAAAACAAAATTTTATGATTTGCTAAACCTTGCCCCCAAATTTCAACCGCTAATACAATTGGAAATAATTCTTTGAAAGTTATATGCAAGGCTTTCATATGAGTAGGCCAGTGACCCGTAAGCCAATGTTTACCAAAAACTGCTGCAAACCCCCCATGGACTCCTGCTGCATCCGAGTATAGTTTAATAGTTTCTGAACCAATCCAATTACTAAACAGAAAACAAGATTTCCCATTAAAATGCGATATGAATTTGTCCCAAGCGGAAAGATCAGCCCTGGCATCGGCATTAAGTGTGATGCGATACGAAGGACAAGTATGACCACTGGTTAAGTTGAACAAGCGACGAAGAAAAGCACGACCCGGAATTATGACCGAACACGCAAAGTTAAGCAACCCTAACAGAGATTGAAGATCACGAAGCGTTATAAATCGCTTCTTCTTATAAAATTGTAACATAACAGAAATTTTTCTGAGTTTGTCTGAAGGTAAACGTGCTTCCATTAAATTTGAATCGATTTCAATGCCAAAAATTGTTAACACCGTTGTCGGCAAATGCGTTTTATCATGCTTTATGGGTACGCCTAAGTGCGCACATAAATCTAAGAAGGCTGTCAAGGATGTCAGACAATGGTCGGATCCTGCCTTGCCCACGAAAAAGAAATCATCAAGTAAATGGCAAATGTTATAACGATTAGTAATCTTATTGAGGATCCACTGAAGTGCTGTTGAAAAGGTTTCAAATAGTTGACAAGAAGATGAGCATCCCATGGGTAAACATGTGTCATAATAGAAGAGCCCCTTCCATTGGAATCCAAGGAGGTGGTGATCAGACGGGTGGATAGGGAGCAAGCGGAAAGCGTCTTCAATATCGCATTTTGCCATCAAGCAATTATAGCCATGTTGCTGGACCAGATCAATTGCCGTTTCTATATTTTGATAGGAAACATGCGTAAATTCAGCCGGAATTTGGGAGTTAACGGAATTACCCCTGGGATACGATAAGTCATGGATAAGCCTAAAGCTACCTGGCTCCTTTTTGGGTACCAACCCAAGTGGAGAGCAAACAAACAATGGCAACGGAATGGTTGAAAATGGACCACGATAACGACCTTTTTGGACTTCCTTCTGAATTTTGACATCAATGATATGTGAATGCTTATGAGAACTTTTATGATTTCTGGATAATTTTTTTGAATTTGACCTTTCTAAAGAATTTGAAACCCCAAGCCTAAACCCTACTGTAAATCCATTGACTAAGATCTCCCTGGCTTCGGAACTATAGCCAGACAGTAATTTGGATAATTCTCCAACTTTAATTGTTGTTGGTAGGTTTGATAATTCTTGATTTGCAGGACATTGCGGTGTGTTGCCGACCACAAATGGGACATTCATGCTTATATTTGCAGTTTGTGTGCAAACAGGTTCCCTTGTTATGAAAGGACCAGCAATACCCTTTCGGGAATGATTCGGTTTGAGTGTTGTATTTAGGGAACCCAGTGTTGGAGACTTCACTGTTTTGGTGACGAAAGGAAGATTTTTGTATGGAGCCCCCTTGAGTGACATTAAGTTTAAAAGTAGGTAAAACAGCCTTCCGCCACAACTCATCATGAATAGTTGCCCAGTCGGACTTTATAAGTGATCTTACTTTACGGAATGTTTCGTCGTAAGATTTAGCAGATTGGAATCCAAACTCTGACGCCATGTTTCTTATATTATTGCCATACTTAATTAAAGACATGATATGTTGAGGAAATTTTTTGTAATAAACTGTGATGAAAATGTCAAATGCATTACACCATTGTGGTAAAGTCCAAATCTCCTTACGTTTTGTACCGGAGCTAATTCTGACATTGGATCCTATTGTATGCAAGATCACCGCATCATTAACCTTTTTGAGAATTTGATAAATATATTAGCGAGCTAAAATCAACAAACTGGTCTGACCAAATTTGTCCCTTCACACGGTCTGGAATATCGAAATCCAGTGGTAACGAATGCTTGATAGTTGTAGGTAAAGAATTAAGATCAATGCCAGTACCTTGATCGTGAATGACATGCGAATTGTCTTCTGCAATGATCTGTGGCACTGATGTTGAAGTGGTTGTTCTGGATTCCAAGGCCGGGGAGACCAACTGGTGCCCTGACAATAATAGGCCTTCTGACTGCATTTGAGAAAAAAGTGCCGAAGCAATCTGGTCAGCAGATGGTAACGCATGCATGGGCGAGGATGTTGAAACATTTGGATTACTAGACTGAATTTGTGTTGATGGACCTGTCCCATTTGAGAATGACTGTCCCTCATCTGTTGATGATGGCCCCACTGCATGAGTCTGATTGTTTGTTGTTCTGGATCGTGAAGCTCGGACAGGTATGACATAGTCACCAGACAAACGAGAAGGGGTTGTGGTGGAGCGTGAACTACGACGTCTGGAGCCCGTTTTTGGCATTGTGATCGGTGACCTGTATGAACAAACAGTGACTGATAAGCTACTTGGCAACTGAAATGTACCAGAGCAGGCAATGCTGACCCCCAGTATCATCACAGTGTTGGACACACAATTACAAAATCAATCTAATGTCATTTTAGAGATGGGATTGAAGCACCGGCCTAATCCAACATAATTAGATATTGGAAATTTTGGATAAAAAATTGAAATACATTCGTAGACTGCACAAAGCAGAATATGAAATAAAACGCCAAATTAATCGTTGACAAAGACATTCATACTATAAGCTGCACAAAGCAGAAGATAAAAATAAGCACCGTATATATACAGAGACAAAAATAAAGACATTCGTACACTGCACTTAAAGGCAGAAGATAAAAATAAATCACCATATAAAATGGGGACAAATACATTCATATACTGCACTTAAAAGCAGAAGATAAAAATAATTCACCATACAAACTGGAGACAAAGAAAAATAAAAATAAGCACCGTATATTAACGGAGACAAAATTAAATAAAATCACCATATAAAATTAAAATGGTGACAGACACATTCATATACTGCACATGAGGCAGAAGATAAAAATAAATCACCATATAAAATGGAGACCCAAAACATAAGATAAAAATAAATCACCATATAAAACGGTGACAAATAGGGGCCTACATTCATACACTGCACTTAAAAGCAGAAGATAAAAATAATTCACCATATAACATGATGACACAGACATACATATCTATACTGCACAAAGTAGTAGACAGATACATTCATACACTGCACTTAAAAGCAGAAGATATAATTCACCATATAAAATGATGACACAGACATACATATCTATACTGCACAAAGTAGTAGACAAATACATTCAAACACTGCACTTAAAAGCAGAAGATAAAAATAATTCACCATAATAAAATGATGACACAGACATACATATACTATACTGCACAAAGTAGTAGATAAAATTACAGCACCATGTGAAAACGGTGACAAAAATTCAAGGAATATTCCTATACTATATATTCTGTACAGGAAAATAAAATTCGGCCTATATCCGTATAGAGACTAAATATCATTTGAATAACTCTGTGAACTAGGCCAGTGCTTCCCCAATTTAGATAAAAATGTTAATAAAAACCTCTCTTATGTGTAATAGCAATAGCGGAATGTATACTTTTAGCATATTTGGACATGCCAGAATCATTCAAATGTACGCCATCCTTATCACAAATAAGTGATTCAGGATTTTGCCAAAATCCGCGGTGGGCCCAGAAGGTTATGTGTTCAACATCAGCTGTCAATGTTCTTATTTTGTTATTGACAACATGTATTTTGTCGTTGTAACCTGTTGGACAATTTAATTTAGATCTTGAAAGAAGTTGTCCTATAATAATATGTTTGACATTGAAACTATAAAAAAGATAATTGGAAAAGTGAAAAATATCCTTAGCAAGTTTACAAGGATCGGTTGACTTATTTTTTGATGACAGGTCATTGCCCCCTATCTGTAGAAAAACACAATCATAATGATTAGAACTTAAGATTGATGTTTGAGAATGATTTTGTATAGATTTAGCACCATTGCAAACAGTACCACCCCCAATACCATGAAAATCTACTTGAATTTCTGTTCCATCAAGTCCTACATTTAACCATTGGGAATAGTTTTCTTCACAAAATTTTTCTAAACGCCAGACATAGGAATGACCAAAAACAAGAGCTTTGAGGACCATGATGATCTGTAAATCTGCATCAAAGTATACACAAAATTATAAAATGCTACTCACAGTATGAAGATCAAAATTAAAAAAATTTAAACAATGGATACCAATCAATTAGGATGACCATTAATACATGTAGTTAGTTAAAATTCCTTCCTTGCTTCTTCCATGTGATTGAAAAACCAAAAGACCTGTTTATAACTGAGCGGTAGTGAACTAGTTACCCACCCAGCTGATTGGATAAGTGAATAAGGACAACCCAATCATAATTGCCCATTTTGGGGGAACCATGCAGCTATCACATGTTATTTGACCTGAGTGTACTAAAGACAGCTGTGTTTTTCAGGCTGAAACATTGTATCCCTATAAGCTAATAGTTACACAATAATGGTACTTTTATTTAAAGTGAATGGTTAAAGGGATAGAGTGGCCAATTGCTAAAATGTTCTCATCCTGCATCATAAACTATTTTATTTACAATAAAATATGTTTTTGGAACTGCAGACAACGAAGCATTATTTTACCTCGTTTGGACAAAAATGCTGAATGAGGCATTCTGAGGTTTATAGTGTGGCCTAATTTGAATACATTTGGATCAGCCAACAAATGAACTTTAGGAGAACTCCTTTAATATTGAGTTCTCACCTTATTTAATTATTCCAGATAGAATCATGACCTGTATCAAGTGAAAAATTATCTTTTTTTTGACATGATTGAGCTCAGGCCTCGAAATGTTTTTAAAAAAGCTACCTGTAGCTCCAGTAACTAACATGTCACTCTGAATTATCAAAGACCAATCACACCACACATATTATCCATACATGTAGGTACACACACACACTCTTAAATTGTTTAGGTCTTTACGTACATTGCTCCATATATATATCGTAATATGAAACCTTTATATTTCTCCGACATCGGAATGCCTAAGAAATTTCTGCAGAAAACTTAATGGACCTATCTTTAATCGGATCCACAGTGAATAGAATGAATGAATGAAATGGGGTTTAACGTCCTACGCTTAAGCACCTAACCTGGGCCAATTGAAGACGGGCATACGCCAAAATGTGCTATGAGGGAAATTTTGCCCGGGCAGCGGCGCTACGGCCTACTCTTATATCGAATTCCAACTGCCAAGGGATCTTTTACGTGCACTCCAATTTGTACACGGGACCTCGGTTTTTCGTCCCATCCGAACGACTAGGCAACTGTCCTTGTCAGGCCCTCCTTCTGCATCACTGACAAGGGGAAATCACGCCGGAAAATCGAGATGAACTTTCTCGGCCAATGCAGGGATCGAACACTCAACCTCCAGGCTAGCGAACCAGCGCCTTATCCACTTAGCCACCGTGATCCCCACAGTGAATAGACCATGGCTTACTAACCTGAAGGTCCAATATTCGATATCCGTGTTGGCTCAGAAAGTTCATCTGGATTTTCCGACGGGGTTCACCCCTGTCAGTGGTGCAGGTCAGAAGGCCTGGCATCGAACAGCGTATAGTTGAGCACATAAAAGAACCCTTGGCATTTGGAATCTGATATAAGAGTAGGCCTTAAAGCTGCTGTTGTGGCAAATTTTCCCTCATAGCATACTTTATGGAATAGGGTATGTATGCCTGTTAAGTTTTCCCTTTAAAGAAGCAGCAGTTAAGACAAAGCTGCTGTGTGATTGTATCTCTAAAATACTATTCCTAGGTTTGCCTGAAGATTGTTCCAATATAAGTTAAGGCAGTTGTTGGCAGTGAATCCTTTTTTGATTAATTTCAAATTCCATTCTGATCTGCAACTGTCTATGTCTATGCTTCTTTTATTACCATTTTCTTCATTACTGCTGACTGGATATTGTGTAAGCATAAAAAGGTTGAGGTTCTAAATTCCAGTTGGAGCTAACCTGCAACATTGACATTGCGGGTCAACCAATTTTGATAAATGATTAAAATATATAATTTTGTGAAAGAAATCTATTTATAATTTTCAGTGGTAATTGATACCTTTGGTGTAGAGAGTATTTTAATTTATACAGCATTATTGTTAAAGAAGAGAATTGTTATATACTGTCCTTCACTACAGGATTTACTTCTATTTACACGGTAGGTTATATTATGATAGTAATAATAAGTGCTAGATCGGCCCTGCAGATATAAAGGCTTTCATATTTATCTTGCATATGGTCAGCAATGTGTTCAAGTTTTAAAAAAAAATATAGTTTATTGCTCTATTACTATAAATGCCTCTAATAGAATAGTCCAAACATGTGAAAGAGTTGGGTAATGTTTGAACTTGGAAACTGATTGTTTTGTAACTCAATGAACAGACATTCTACAATGTTCCAAAGATAACTTATATTTCAGTATAGTGAATACAATCAAATTCAGTGTTGTCTAAATTAAACTACTACTTAATAATTCATGAGGCTTGAACTGGATAACAGTTTTATCAAATGGAGAAGATCATGGTCAAGTTTGGATATTATTGATTCCATTTTCTGCCTTCAATTTTTCAGAGCATTACCGGCTTTTGCATGGCACAGACAGAACTGGGGAATTGTGTTTCCATATTTGGAACTAAGAGATGAAGAATTAAGTATGTTAAAATCATCTAGTCATTATGTTGCCGGATTTGCTGATGCTGCGATAGAGGGCAGGTAGATATAGGTGCAATTTTAGGCATTTGTGAAACAAAGCCACTTAAATCACACTGAGACTGTATATGATAATTTGAATGTAGTTTCACAACTTTAAAATGGCTCATTAGCCTAGAATGGCGGAATGTTTTGAAACAATGATAAAAAGATAGTGATTGTTAATTAAAAATATTGAAAAATAATATTACAGATAAAAATAAACTGGATAAATTTAAACTTACATTTATTAAATAAGGTTTCATTCAAAACTAGGGTACATACATTCTTTTTATTTTTGATGTCTTTGTTTTTTTAAAGATGCATTATGTAAAATTTAGATAAAGGGCTGGCTGTTCTTGCTATAATAGTTCATAATTAGATAGTATCTAAGCTAGGGGACTCCAATCCTGACAACCTGAAACAATTATTATATAATTTTTTTTATTTTAGATCAGAATTATATGATGTATTTGTTAATGTTCCTACTAACCAAATAATAATAGCACAACAAGCTAAAGGTATATAAATTATTTGAAGCTCTTCTTCTTATTATTATTAGATCATTTTATGTAACATACTTCTGTCACAAGTCAATGGTATCGGGTTATCAGTGTTAAGGTCGTAAAAGCCAGCAATCTGATTGAAACACAGATTTTCTTTCGTTTGGTTTTTATAGATCAAAATTTCGTTTACTTGTGTTTACTACACTAGGATCTGGAAGAGTTGTTATCATTGACGTTTTCTGGATGATGTAGGGGATTAACCAATGAAACAGTCTGTTATGGCGAGTCGACATCAGTCATACTGTTGGCTTGGGTTTTTTATTTTTACTATACATTTTCTGTCCATCTGTTGTTTTTATTTTCGGGGGTGTTTTAAATTTAACTTTGAGGTATTTGATTGAAGATTTGTGCATTGCTTTATATAGCAGAGTTGCAGATCAGGTTAGCATTTAATGGGATTAGAACCCCATGTTGCATGAAAATTAATGAAAAATCTTTATTTTTGGCAAACTACTGTATATAGCAGAGTTACAGATCAAGTTCATGTTTGGTGGAATTCAATTGTGGTTTTTACTGAGCTATGGATGTGTATTGACTAAAAAGTCAATGAAACTTCTATTTTCTGGAATTGTTCTAGGTTAAAGTTAGGGATCAGTGGGGAGCATGTATTGCTTTCACAATTCTCTCAGAATGCTTGTATTGGTATCACTACCTGTATTATAGGCCCTTTCTTTGTATTGTAGAGTCTTTAGCAATGGGTAAATTACATAAAGATATTGCAATGGTCATGGTTCAAGCTGCAGAAAATATTGAAAATTCTGGACAGGACATCATTAAAGTAAGTAGTCCTTCGAATGTGACGAAAAGCTGAGGTTCCGCATTCAAATTACCACTGTCAAAATGTTGCATATATATAATGCATTTGTTATACTTATGACAATCTCGTCATAAAGATAAAACATTGAGAACTGTCAAAAGTTACAAACTACAAGTCCAACATGTTGTAAGAATAGTCCATCAATATTACTTGCAACTCATCGTAAGAATAGCCACAGGGTAATAAACAGCAATTGTTATTTCAGATATGTTTTTTATAGTGTATATTTCTAGTGAATGTTTTGTAAGAATTTTATTTATAGAAGTTTTTTTATAGAATAAATTATCTATATTAATGAATTTCCTTTTTTTAAATAGGTGATAACGAATAAAACCAAAGATTTACTGAACAATTTAAAATCATTAGCAGTGGAGGATGAGTCAGGAAAGTCAAATATTACATTAGAAACATTACATGAAAGAAAGATGCCACCTGCTACTGAAAACTTTTTATTTAGTCTAGCTGTCTGTGAAGGATTTGTACAATTATAACACAATAGTAAAACTAGTAAAAGACACAAAGACAATAAGATAGTCGTTTTTAAAGGTATATCAATTCTTTGTTTAAAAGAAATTGATAGAATGACCATCCAAGGCTAATGTTAAAATAGCCTTTTGTTTTGAACAAGAACAACTTACTTCTTGATATTGCCGATGTCCCAACAGAGGCGGATCCAGGGGGGGGGGCTTATGGTTCAGGCCCCCCTAAATAACAGTATAAAAAATAGATGTGCGTCACAAATCACCACTGACACCACGATTTTTTCAAAAAATTTCCCGGGGGACCCCACTAGCCCCCCTAACAGGATTTCCTGGGTTCGTCTCTGTGTCTCAAAATAAATAGATTACACATTCTAATTAATTTTTCACATTTATGTTTTTTGAAAAGTATTGAGCCATCAAAACTGATTATCTAATCTTAGTACAAGCAAAAAATGTTCACATCGAACTCAGTCAAGGTTTTGAAGAACCTGGTAGTAAAATTCTACATTATGTTCATCACTCTACATCAGTTAGAATCAAAGTTATCTTGTCCCAAAGCATTGACCAATAAAATTGTTAGCTCTGCTTAGCTTGAGCAGGAAATGTTAATCATCAAACACAGTCAAGACATTCAGCTGATGAACAACTACCCAATTAAAAGCAGAACTATTATGTTTCGAAGTCTTGTCCAATCAAATTGCTTATGGCTACTTAGCCTAAGATGAAAATTCTCACCATCCCAGTAAACACTCTCCAATCTTCATTGATTAAATGCATTGAGTGAAACAATGTCATATCATGTTATGATTTCAATCAACATGTAATATTATTATGTTATTGTCCCAACCTTTACACCTCTATAGTGAAACAATGTCATAATTATGTCATTTCGACTTTTTCATCTTGGGCTTCCGGGTTTGATTGAACCGAAAACATTGATCCAATGTTGTCATGTTGATTTTATGTTGTTGTAAAATATTAAAATCCATCTATAATAATTCAACCACGAATCTACATCAGTTAAATGTGTGAGTTGGGGTATATTTTTTATGGGGCGGGTGGGGGGGGGGGGCTGAGGACATTGGTTTCACTTTCAGGTTTATTTCGACCTAAAATCCAACATTTCAACTGACATTTATTTATACACATTGAATCAATGTTGTTACTTTGTTAGTGTAACAGTTATTCTCAATGTTGACAATGCAATATTTATTCAATGTAAGGCTAGGGCACAGATTGATGGATATGAAATGTGGACTGTTTGTATTTGATCGGTAATAGCTAGTTTCCACTGAAATGGAACATAAAGAATTCTTGATCAGGAGAAATGGAGAAATTGCAAATAATAGGCTACATATGTTCGATTAGAATTATGACCATTTTTAGAAAACACCATTGAGGAGAACATTGCTAGTCTTCGTATATGTTTCCCTGGATTCCTTGACCTCCAAAACACAGGTATGGACATCAAGATCAATAAAATCGGCGCACTTACAGATATATTTATCGACGAAAACTGTTTTATTGCGGCCATTTTGAATTTCTCAATTTTTTGGCGGGAACGGCTGGAATGACGCCGTGGTTTTCGCCATTTTTGAAATTAGCATACCCACAAACCCCCATAGGCGAAATTTTCATGCTTCTTTCCGGAAAAGCACAACTCGACCAAAAAATGTTACTTATCCGCCCCACCATATATAAAGTGACCTATAGTCTTTGGAAATACAGAAGGTAATATATTATTTTATAATATATTTATTTTAGGTTATTATAAATAAATGTTAAATATTGATTTTATGTAAATACATGTATAATATAATTATAAAGACATTGTATGACAATATTAAACTGTTAAATACTCCGTATATTGTTTTTTTTTTTGTTTCATTTGAAGATGGGGCGATTGGAACATGGATCTTGTACATATTATTCTATATTATACTGTTTGTCCGTTCAATGATTAGGTCATCTTCATCTTCAGAACACTCGAAATATACTATTTGATTTTTAAGTGTTATTAAAGTCACCTAATGAAACTGACGAAGAAACAAATGACAAAATGAAATGAGGTTCACATTCATCGATTTATTCCAAATGATCGTTAGACTAAGTAAGGCACAGACTGTTTTCAATTGGGCCCTTGCCACAGACCGTGCGAATGATTTCGATCAATACTGCAGGAAGAAACCGAAGAACTCAGGGGAAACCTGCCTGATCGGACGGGAAAGGCCGTTATTCCAGCAACAGTGATGCCTCCCCACACCATAACAGAACCACCCCCAAATCGATCATGTCTGATGACGTTAACGTCTTGGAAGCGCTCGTTTCGACGACGCCACACCCTCCTACGTCTGTCCAAAAAATCAACAGTGAACCTTGACTCATCTGAAATTATCACATTGCTCCAGCGTCGATTATCCCAGTGTTGACGATCCCTACACCAACGACATCTTGCCTGAATGTGATGATCTCTCAAACAAGGGATCACGCGAGGACGTCGGGCGCGAAGGTCACCCCTATGCAGTCGATTTCGAAACGTCTGGTCACCCACGAGCGCTGATCTGATTTGCTGTGATGACACGATTTCTCAAGGCCAAGGTATGGATAAATCGATCCTGGGCTTGAGTTGTCGCCTATGGTCGACCTGAGCGTGGTCTGTCCTGTACAGATTGTGTATCACGGTATCTGGACCATAGCCTGCTTATGACAGACTGAGAAACATTCATCGTCCGCGCCACAACCGCCTGTGTTGTGCCGATCTGTAGCATGCCAAGGGCACGTAACCTTTCATTTTGGATAAGCCGACGCATATCAAAGTTTGTTTTCTGGTCACTAAAACAATTAAACTGATGTTTCCACCCTGAAATGCAATGCCACAATGACTGTAACATTCAAAGTCAGAGTCGTGCAAATCTTGGGTTGGACCCCCATGATGATCCTAAGCATCACCTGCATTCCATGCAGTAGCTATTGGTGCTTTGGGCGTCACATGTAACTGGAAATGTTTCTTCTGTTAGGTTCTATAGTCACCTTTTTCGTAGTCATTTGCATATTTTAGTATTTTGCCCCCAACATCAAATATTCCCTACTTTTTTTGAATAGTATATAAACAAACCGACCTTTAGTATAATAATGTCACACGTGTAACAATTATTACCCTCCCTTCAACGCCTCATTGGATATAAAAAATCAACCCATACAGTCATGTGGCAAACTCATTATCATTTCTATTAAATGAGTATTATTTGTCTGTTGGACATTCAGTGACATTCGTTGAATTCTGTGAGGAGTCGCTAATAATGTTTTTAAGAATAAAGCTCGCAGGGTTTGGGATCAGTGTCAGCAATCTTACAACATCTAAATAATAAGTGATTAATCTTTGTATTACCAAACAATCGACAGCTTAATGCCACTGGTCTTCGCTTTTCTTATAAATTTTGCTCGGCCACAGCCAGGGCCCGTGAAAATATATTGTTAGTATAAATTAATATAAACAATTAAGACAACAGTGTAGTGAGGCTTTTATGTCCCCAGCCGCAATCCCAAAATAAACATGACACATAATTTTAACCCAATCGGGTAATGTTCTCAGTATTTTTCATTTCAAAGATTATTCAAATGAAAACGCCGCAAAGTTGTTTAAAGCCTAAGCGATGTTGTTAATTAAAGTGTTCATATTTCAACGTTTAGCAGTCTAATAAAAACACATTAAGGTGTGCGTCTGCAGCGCCCGCATATAGGGGAATGCTGGCTGGGGGGGGGGGGGGGGGTTAGACACTTCTTGGTTGGGGGGGGGGAGATTATTTAAGTGCATACCAGAAATATTCAAAGGGGACCCTTTTTGTAATAAAAATTAATCATATAAAAACAGAGGACTGATCAAAACAATTACAGTATGCAAGGGGGGGGGGGTGTCATTAAAATGGAAGACTGGAGTGCCACATTGGCTTGTTACGCCCCTATGCGTCTGGTGTCCGTTGGAATTACTCAGTACAACGAGCAGGCACTCATAGGCCTATTATTAATTATCTGTACCATTAATTAGTGTAGTAATTAACGTTTCTCGGCCTATGCAAGTTTTGTCCATATAAGGAGACAAAGGTTGTTGTTTTCTTCTTTTGAAAGATAAATATGAGTCACTTTTAAAATGATAATAAATTATAAACATTTCAGTATAACTGACCCTGTGTAAATAAATATCAAATATATCCTTTTATACACTTGCTAGGTCTTATCTATATTTATATACTAGTCACGTGACTGTCGTGTTCACGTACATTGTTTACAAGTGAATATCCCTCGGCCACTATATAACTGCAAACTGACCGAAAAACACGATTTTATTTGTTGTTGAAAAAAGTCAAGAGGGTTCTTTTAATACAGCTAAATGTGAGTAATACGGATTTTTGTAGTATGCTCGCTTGTTTAACGGTTAATTATCATTCAGTTAGAAACAGCTATTCACACATACACACTTATATTTGTTGTGTTGTGATAATATAGCTATATTTATCGTGTCACAGCATACATAGTTCGACAATATATAAATTGTTTGCCTAAACGTCAAACATATACAGTGAAATCGAAGTTTTTAACGGGGTTGATAAATTACAAAGGTCGGAAAATGCATCCTTACCGGACCATATCCCACACGGCAACACCCCACCATAGCCTTTGTTACGCTGTACATAGTAAATACTCTGTACAAATAGCGACCTGGATATCTCCCGAATATTCACGCTGGACGATTTCATCAGATTGTGCAATTCGTTTAACCCAACAAGTAAACAAGGAGTTATATTTATTATGTTTTTCAGAGGTTATATGATCAGTATCCACATTTAACAAGATGAATATATTTGGAATAATTGATATACCTATATGGTTATTGTTAATACTCTCTATAATTGTTTTAATATATTTGTAAGTATTGGAAGTTTTGCTAATTAAATTGTTGAGCATGTAAATTATATCTTTACTGCTTGGCTCCTTATTTTCGAGATCCATCGCCACCTGAGTTTAAAGAGCAGCCATTTCTACAAAGTTATCTCTGTGGTAACGCCATGTCAGCTGTCCATGGTCTTGGCCCCAGGAACCAGGAATCAACCGAATTATTGTAACATTTTTAAAATTTTATTGCTAATTTACTGTAATCATATGCACACGAAATGCTTAATTAACCAGCTTCTGTATCAAAAATTAAAGAAACCCAAGAACTACAAGTTGATTTTTTAACAATTTTAATTAAAACTCTTGTAAATCGGCTTACCTACCCCAAGGTCTCTAAAATACAAACATCCTTCGATATAATATAAACTACTGCATTTATCATTTTGAAATTCAATTTTCCAGGTATCTGACATGGAATTTAGATATTTATAAAGATACTGGTATACCTGGACCACCACCCAGCACGCTCTATCTTTTGAAAAAGATGTTTAAAGACGTTTGTATTCTTATTATCAATTATCAATCAAAACTTAAACTTAAAGGGGCATTATGTAAGATTTAGATAAAGACTTGACCGTTCTTGCTATAATATTTCAAAAATGAATAATGCAGAATGAAAATATTGAACATTTTATTCAAATTACTATATTTTGAGCGAAGTTATCAATGGTTGTAGTTTTGACAAGATGTGTGCATTGATCGTTACAATTATGCTGGTCATTCGAGTCTTACTCTTAGTATAGCTTCTCAATTTTAAATTAAATCATTAAATGGCCGAACCATTCTAATCTACTTAAAATCGGAATCTTCCGATTGCATCGAGAGTTGATTTAGTCTTGTCATGTTAATAAATGTCTAATTAATAATTTATATAACATTTAAGGCCAAAAAAAGACCTGTAATAATAGGCAGATTTAGCTCTTGAATATTAATGCATATTGGAAACCAATAGTCTGCTAGTCTACTTAAAGATTATTTAGTACCTAAAGTATGATAGACTATATAATTTCGTACCTTTAGTCTGATAGTCTATATGTATACGTTTAGTCTGATGGTCCATATAATATATACCTATAGTTTAATAGTCTATATTTGACTTTTATAGCCTAATAGTCTATATTTGACCCCCATAGTCCCGAATCTAGGAAAAAAAGTCTCAGGAAAAAAAGTCACAGTAAAAAAGTCACAGGAAAAAAAGTCACAGGTAAAAAAGTCACAGGTAAAAAAGTCACAATTTATTTTGTTGATAAGTGTGAAGAACTTGGCCATGAGATGTTTGTAGAAACAATCGTGACTGGTTTCAAAGACAGTATTTTGCGCTCTTTGCTTGTCGTGTTTGGTAGAGGCGTGGCAGCCAAAGGATGCTTCTACCACCTATGTGAATGGTCCCTATTGACAACGTCATGGTCAAGGCCTAACCCTCCCCATGAGAAGAATTCCCCCCCCCCCATGTTCCCTCCTGAAGTTTGGAACGTACATGACGCAACCACGAACAGTGCCCCCTGTACCAACAACATCTGCGGAGGATGGAACAACAAGTTCTACAATCTTGTGGTTTTTTTTACCTAAGCAAATTTGTGACTTTTTTACTGTGACTTTTTTTCCTGTGACTTTTTTTCCTTTTTTTCCTGTGACTTTTTTTCCTTTTTTTCCTGTAATTTTTTACCTAGGCAAATTTGTGACTTTTTTACTGTGACTTTTTTTCCTGTGACTTTTTTTCCGCGACCCAATCGAATAGTCTATATTTTTGGTACCTATAGCCTCGTAGTCTATATTTGGTACTTATAGTCTGATTTCTTTTGTCGGTTTCAGGGTTTGGTTGACACTCAAACGGAATTAATAAATACTTACGGACCGGTTGTTGGGTACGTATAAGATTATATTGTTTTATTAGTTCTGTCTTATTATTTTGTTTATAATAATATTAACATATTCATTCCATATTTATTTATAAAATTAATACTATAACATAACTTCATAAATTCACAACTGGCTTTTTGGCACCGTAAACTTAAATGTATGCTTTGAAGGCGTCTTTTTGAAACGCCAAATCAATGAGCAGTCCTTCTAAAGGGATGACAAAATAACATCTTTTTTTAGTTTGTTTATGGGAAGAATTCCGACATGTGTTGTTGGTGATCCTGAACTTATAAAGGAAATATGCGTAAAACAGGCAACGTCGTATTTTCCAGATAGATTGGTGAGCGTTTATTAGACTATTTAAATTTGAGTTGAGGGGCAGGCGAGGTATGAGATTGAATAAAATTATTTTAATCCTTTTTAAGTTAATAGTGTAAGCAATAGTCTTTTATTTTTTGCGACCGAAATTCGTCCAATCTTTCTTTTTTATATATCTATTTAATAGGTTAAATTCTGTTTCTCTCGTACAGGTAAACAGTTCAATACCAAAACAGCTGGAAAATTCTATGCAGTTTTTGGAAGGAGAACACTGGAAGTTTGTTCGAGGTCATATCAGTCCTACTTTTAGTACTGGAAAGTTAAAAGAAGTATGTAAATTATTAGAAGCCTTTACTCGGGTTCTACACTTCAACATATATAATGCAAGAGCTAAATCTGTCTATTACAGGTCTTTCTTTAGTCCTGTAATGTTATCTGAATCATTAATTAGACATAAGTGACTTATCCAGACCATAATCAACTCTCGATGTCATTGCTAGCCTACGATATTTACCGGATTAGAATCGGATCTACTGCGCAACGCTAATTGATGATAAAATTGAAAAATGGATAATTGAGATTATGTTTTATCGTACCGACGTTAGTAATGATGATCGAGGCTAGACCTGAAATTCAATTTGACTGAAATTCCGTTTACATTATCAGATCTGGTGATTTGTAACAATTATGGCGCACACGGATGAAAATATTGTTCTGATGCTGCGTAGCAATGCAAAGCAAAAGTCACAAAAAACTAGATTTAATCAAGACTGGATTGAAAACCTTCTCCTGTGACGTTTACATTGTAAGCTTTGTAAACCCCCGAGTAATAAAGGTATTTACTTCGTATTATGATTTATTTCAGACGGTACCTTTAATACATAAATGCTGTGATACTTTAATGGTGGCTATTGAAAGATTATCTAAAACTGACGAAAGCATTGACACAAAAAAGTAAGAATTGTGAACTAGTAATTATCTTTTCATTGTTAAATCAATGTTAAATCCATGTCATTTCTTCGCCCATGACATATTTTTTAACATTCCAATGATCTTAATTTTTGTTACTAAGGGAGGCAAGAGAAAACTGCTGTCATCATACGGTCCATACAATAAATATAGGTCTTTAAGACTTGAAAACCTCGTTGGGTCGTTGGTTGTTTCTCTATTGTGATTACCCTGGGAGTCTAGTATGATCAAAAGCAATTTTTCAAGTAGCTATATTCTATTGTTTGCCGCTAAATACATTCGAGTCATGAATTGTTCTAACAATGTAAATATATGAATGAATGAATTTGTTCTTCAGGTTGTTTGCATGCTTTAGTATGGATATTATTGCAAGTATATCTTTTGGAATTGAAATCGACTCTCAAGATGACCCTAATAATAACTTCGTCAAGCATGCAAATTCCCTAATGGTTAACAAAAAGGCGGTATTTATCGCTATGGTATGCCGTAAGTAAAATTATTATAGACTCACTTCGTTCCGTATACTGTTATAGTGTACATGCGCTCCAAATATTGACCATGTCTATATCGCATGCCCAACCTCGTGTGTATCCCCCTCGACCGCGGCTTTTCTCAAACTGCTCGACATCCCTATGTGGAATTTAAGTGTACGATAATTATCATGTTAGTCCCGAAATGACTTAGCTTGTGTCAAGTGGACGTTAAACCCCAGCAGCTGCTATTCGTCTGGTCAATTTTCAATAAGCAAAGCTATATTTAAATAAAATCCATATTTAAATATTTTTCAGTGATTTTTCCTTTTATGAAAAAGGTCTTTGCATATTTCAATATCTGGGGCGGAGGAAACGAAGCCTTGGATTTTTTTGAAAGGGCTACAGCAGCGGCCATAGAAGAACGTATAAAGGGAAAACAGGTTTGTAACAGGAGTTTCCTGGTATATTTTACTGAAATTTCAACATGAAAAACCTGTATCTGAAGTTTAACAGAGTGATTTCATTTAGGTACATAGAACTTAATGAACTCTGCTAGTTTTGACAATACCTGATTTTGACTTTCACCTCTATATAAACTTCTGTGAAGGCACGATCTTATTAAACATCTAATTTATTCAATATGTTCTTAACAAGCTATACATGATCTGTGTACACGATCCACATGACTTCAAAGGATTATGCACTGGTCGGTAGGCATGCCGTGACGAGATAAAAATTGCAGATATGATCATGTGTGCGAACGTATATAATGAGGAGTTCACTGACAGTTAGTTAGAGGGGAGCCGACAGGAAAAGAAAGGCTCGGACGAGTGTATAGACTCACCCGAGTTCAGACTCTGCCTTAAAAGAGGGGCGGAAGGGTAGATTTAATATTGTTATATGTGTTCCTGTAGAAGTCTCCGGTGTAGATGTAACTGAAGCTATTTTAGATACCTGATTTAAATGAACCATATATTTACGAAACTGATATCTGTTATCACTTCAATAGTGTTACAGAAATTCTGTGAAATATTTACACCCAAATTCTAAGCAGTGTGAGTGCTTGGATATTCATGTCTATCCAGCCACAGTGATTATTGCCATTAATGTAAGTCATAAATGTAATTTAAGAATGGAATTCTTTAAATGATTAATTACCTAAACCATATTTTTTTTTGAAAAAAGGGTAATATTTGAATTATAAATCTTGAGATAAGGTCAATATATAATTATCGTGACATGCTGTCTTTTTATTTTTTTTATTAATAACCACATTTTGATTTGAGTGTGGAATCTATGACTTCGTCCATTAACGGAAATCACCTTCAAGGTGTTAAAAATACAAAAAAAACACAACTTTGTGGAATACAATGTTAAGTAAAAAGAAAACAGCAACAGTGGAAAAGTACCTTTGGGTTAATTGTAGATGCAATTCGGAAATGGGCAAACATACCACTCCTTGTACAAAACAATTTACCCCTCGTCTGTTAATAATTATTTTCCCGCAGTACATATATCTAATAATATGTTTTGCTATATTTGTATAGGATCGTAAAGACTTTTTGCAACTAATGATAAATGCTCGCAAGGAGGGCGTTGTTGACCCTGATTTTAAACCAGCTAAACCCGAAGAGTGGAAAAATAGAGGTACGAGCGTATGTTAGTTTAGTTTAAACAATATTTTATTCGTTAGAAAAGAATTGAACAACAGGCAAAGCCTATATAAGTTCTTCCCCATGTTTAATCATTAATTATGTCATTGTTCACCAAATCATACAAAATTATAGCCAATCAGCGAAGTTCCCAAGCGCATTGAATCTTGGACATTGCTGGGATGAAGACCAGAAACATAATAAGGCATTCAGTATTCATGTTATCTTTTATTAACGATCTTGGGATGTTTAATTTGAAATGACATGATTGTGTCGTTCATCAGAAAGGAATCGTTGAATAAAAGACCCGGGACTGTTGAATCTTAAAACATTTACATGTATAATACTATAATATTGTTCATAATAGGCTTTAAATTAGACTTTGGTCTGTTTAATTTCAGGTTTAACCAATGGTGAAATTTACGCCAATTCAATGTTGTTTTTCGTAGCAGCGTATGAAACTGTTTCACTAAATTTAACGTTCCTTGCCTATTCCCTAGCTCTAAACCCAGAAATTCAGGATGAACTGATTGGCGAAATTGATCGTGAACTTCAAGGGGTACGTATTTATCCGAGTTGACCTTTCTCTGATTTTCATGATGGTGGTAAGAATTCAAAACATTTTCTCTGGGCACATGATCATTACAATGACTAAAATACTTTGGTGTGGGTGTGTAGGTTTTTTGGGGGGATGGGATCTGGGTACCCCGATAGCGGGTTTGTCTCCTACTATCGTCTGCTCACATGTAAATCCGCGTTTTTCATTACATTCGACCAGACAGTGAGTTCGTTAATTGTCAACCCCAAGAAGCTACCCTGACAAACTGGAACAGGACCTGAACAATCTAATAGCACAAATACCAACGGAAAAGTTCGAGAATTCCCTAAAAGCCCCAATACCACTCTTGTTGTAACTGAATAGTATGTTCCAATCTTTATTCTGGTCAACAATTTGTACTATTTTACAATATTTCAATTAAAAAATGATACAAATTTCATCTTAACACAACTAATTTTAAAAATTGGAAAAATTCAACTACATGCCGTAACATCGTTTAAAAAGCCTTACGTAAGCACTTTCAAATGCAACTTGGATTTAAACATATTTTCAAACCCTCTGGACAAGTAAGATAGGTTGTAATGGATAATTTACACAACAGGTAGAGCACTTAAATATCTTGTAGTTAGAATAAGGCTATTTTTTTTTCTGGACCTGTCAAGCCAGCAAGAGTGTTATTGTCCCTTTTAAAACATGACAAGACTATTTGCAGTTCCTAGACTTTGATTCTCCAGATATCAATTTTTGAATAAGTCTTTTCTCAATACTGTCATATAGAGGTTCATAATAAATAACAATTTCAGGTGTAAAATGTCATTGCATCCATACCTTATCTAATTGTAAGCTGGATAATGAGTATTGTTGCGTTAATCGCATGGTGATATATTGTTTGGTTGCTAGATGCATTATGAAAAAAAATATATATGCAATTAATGAACGTCGTCTATTAAATTGTTGGCTTGTTTATTCAGTTATGAAGCCAGACGCGGTTTTTGTTATACCATTTATATATACATAGGCATACGAGGCCGCCCCCCCCCCCCCCCCAAAATATTTTCATGAAAAAAATAGAAATCTGAAAAGATGTCAGAATTGTGAGATCGGTCATTAGCCGAGGAGTTTTTGAAAATGAGGTTGGGGTAGGGGTATGGCCTTGTCGGGGAAGGCTAGGGTCTTGTTGGGAATGGATGCTCAGTTTGTCGGGAAGCGTCGCGCCATCTGTCGGGTTTTAAATATTTACAGCAGTCCAGTCAATGATTAACACGTATGTCATCTGAATAGAACTAGCACGTACACATGGTCTTTCTCAGTTCTTGAGTACTGTGTTCCTGTATATTGGATGACGAACTTAAAAAGTGTCGTCGATTGATTAATGGATTCGGTCACAGTACAAGATAACTGTAAATTTTGCCCATCGTCTTATAGTAACTCATTAATCTCCTTTTCAATTTTCTACGACTTTGTTAAACTAATCTATTTCTATGAATTAAGTTCTCGCGCGCTTTTTGTCAAGTTAGTTGTGAGCGGTACCGTATTTATACAATCAAGGGACACTTGGTGAGAAAACTGTCAAAATTTGTAAAAACTGTTTGTTATCAAAATTGTAGGAATTGAATTGAAGTGAAGTATACACTTAATTTGCTGCCAGGGCGGATGCACCGCTTATATTTGTTATCAAAACTGTAGGAATTGAATTGAAGTGAAGTATACACTTAATTTGCTGCCAGGGCGGATGCACCGCTTATATTTAATATAACTCGAATGATATGAGTGTACCGTACACTTTCTATTACTGATTAATTCGATAAAAAAAATTCAGAACTAGTTTCAGTACTGATTTAAATACTGCTAGCATAGACGATTTCTAATGCTTTAGCAGTACTAAAATCAGTAATGAAGATTTGAAAATATTCTACGGTACTGCCTTGAACTATGGAGTCACAGTCAAATAACGGAAAGAAAGATCACGGTGGCAAAATACAATGTACGTCCTGCCAACAGATAATAGACAAAGACCACTTTAAATTGCATGGCGAGCGAAAGCATGGTCACAGCACCTCTGACATTAAATTCACTAGGATATTAGAGTAATCAGAAAACGTTATCGTCATCGCATCATCGGCATCAAATGTGAAATAAGTAATAATCGTTTGACTTGTTGTTCAATATGGAAGACCAAATGGGACAATATTCATGATTCTTGTTTCTACATTCCAGTTTGAACATTTTAGACATGAACGCAACATTCTAAACTAATGATTCTTGTTTCTACATTCCAGTTTGAACATTTTAGACATGAACTCAACATTCTAAACTAATGATTCTTGTTTCTACATTCTTAAGTCAGCATTTCATGCACAAAATCATCATTTTAAACAAAAAAATATGACTTTATGTTTCATTTTCGGCGTTTTATCGATAACTTCTATATATCATTAAATATTAAAATTAAAAAATAATTTCTTAATTCTACACGACAAAGAAATCAATTCATTGGTTTCTGAAAGTATCTAAAACCAAAATCTGGAATTTGAACTCTTATGAAAATATTTTCTACGTTTTAAAAAGTCTTGAAGTTAAAATGTTCAAACTGGAATGTAGAAACAAGAATCATGAATATTGGCCCATTTGGTCTACATCAACATTATTACACCAGAGGGCGCTAGATCGAACACAATTTGGCGACCTATTCAGCTAGCGACCTATTCGACCGAACCAGCTGCATGGTACCTGGTCCGTTTGCCCTGGTTCTTATATCACTTAAGTTGGGGCTATGGGGTGCCACCACAGGCACGGATCCGGGAGGGGGGGGGGGTAAATGCCCCTCTTACAAAATCTACCGCCCCATATGGCGCCGTGAAAAAATCGACCATATAAAAAAATAAAGCCACTGGGCGCTCAGTGACTTGGTAACTGATGTTGTTAGTTTAACCAGGTAAACTATGTCAAAACAGTGTTTACACACTCCCTATCGCGCTACATCGGATTTGTTAGGAGTGCTCAAATTGGTAGACGACCAGTAGGCTCGTAGCATGGCCCACCGGGGCCTGCCCAGCAGCATCAACCCCCGATCCTCTTGTCTTGATACCATACGTGCTTTGTATATAACTATTGTGATGTGTGTCGGTCTGCTGTCACCACACTCACGCAGGGCCGTAAGGGCCGGATTAACCATGGGGCACCATGGGGCACAGGCCCCAGGGCCCCCCACATTAGGGGGCCCCCCACAAAAGTTTTTACTACGATTTTTGTCTTCAGCACCCCTAAAAATCCATGGAAAGATATATTCAAAGACAAAACAGCAAATAAATGGCCTGGTTGTCTGGTTGTGGGGCCCCCCACAAATTTTTTTAGTTGCGTCTAGTCACCTCCTCTAGAAATGCCATCATTTCATAGCACTCACATTTATCACCACGTCCGGATTAACCATGGGGCATAGGCCCCAGGACCCCAAACATTAGGCCCCCCCCCCCCACAAAAAATCTTAGTTGCGTCCACCCCCCTCCTCTAGAAATGCCATCATTCCATAGCACTCGCATGGATTGGTCCACTGAAATAACACTAAAATGCGCTAATTTTATTTTTTTCTAAATGGCTCCACAAAAGTGCCTGAAATGCCAGGAAATCATGTTTCCGGCCTCCAATTTATGAAAATTTCCAGAAAAATAAGGCGTCCCGTCCAAAAATATTGACAACCTTTCAATTATAAAATAATACACTTGATTATGATCACATAGTGATGCTCTTGGGCACTGATGAGTCGGTCGGTTTTAATGGCGCCTACACCTGATCCAAACTTTCTTATATCTCTTATGTGGAGGCTATCGGGCGCCACCACAGGCGCGGACCCAAGGTGCGGACACCAGAAGCGAATGCCTCTCACAAAAAATCTGCCGCCATATAAAATACAAAATTGCCGCTCAGATATCACCCAAATGGCAGAAAAACGTATTTCCTGCATCGTTATTTTTAAAATTTTCTACTGGAGGACCCCAGACAAGGATGCCATCTCCAAAGGCGAAGGGTCTCTCCTATCGGCGTCTGACCCTCCACATGACATTAAAGTGTTCGTTTTGGTCGCCCTTATTCACATTTGACAGGCGCGCCACCAATTTTTGTTCTGGTCGCCCTATCCACGTCGCCTTATGGTGTTTCGGACTAGTTCTAGTTCAGAGGATAAGGAGTTTCTCATTTTGGTGTGCTTAACATCAATGAATGAATGAAATGGGGTTTAACGTCCTACTGTTATGCACTTAACCTGAGGTAATTGAAGACGGGCATACGCCATACAGTGCTATGAGGGAAATTTTCCCCGGGCAGCGGCGCTACGGCCTACTCTTATATCGAATTCCAATTGCCAAGGTATCTTTTACGTGCACCCCAATGTGTACACGGGACCTCGGTTTTTCGTCCAATCCGAACGACAAGGCGGATGTCCTTGTCAGGCCCTCCTTCTGCATCACTGACAATCGAACACCCGACCTCCAGGCTAGCGAACCAGCGCCTTATCCACCGTGATCAAATAAGAAATAGCGCTGCCAAAATGGACATACGGGAGCGACGTTGATTGCAGCTCCAAGCCCCCCACCCCCACGTACACACACGCACCGTTCCACACTCAGGGCATTATATTGGCGTCCCCAACACTCTGCTGCACCCCCACTTCTACAATCTTACATACGGCCCTGCCTTCGGCGCTCGCGGTCGGTGATCAGGGGCCCCCCACATGTTCCAGGCCCCAGGGGCCCCACCATGGTTAATCCGGCGTTGAGGGCCGTGTGTAGCATTTTAAAAGTGCGGGTTGGAGTATTGGGTTACCAAGTTATTGAGCGCCCAGTGGCTTTATATTTATTTTATCTGGTCGATTTTTTCACGGGCGCCATACTTATGGGGCGGCAGATTCTGTAGAGGGACATCCCCCCCCCCATCCGTGCCTGTGGCGGTGCCCCATAGCCCCAACTTAATTAATATAAGAGCCAGGGGAAACGATCCAGGTACCATGCAGCTGGTTCGGTCGAATGGGTCGCTAGCTGAATAGGTCGCCAAATTGTGTTCGATCTAGCGCCCTCTGGTGTAATAATGTTGATGTAGACCAAATGGGACAATATTCATGATTCTTGTTTCTACATTCCAGTTTGAACATTTTAACTTCAAGACTTTTTAAAACGTAGAAAATATTTTCATAAGAGTTCAAATTCCAGATTTTGGTTTTAGATACTTTCAGAAACCAATGAATTGATTTCTTTGTCGTGTAGAATTAAGAAATTATTTTTTTTAATTTTAATATTTAATGATAATAAAAGTTACCGATAAAACGCCGAAAATGAAACATAAAGTAATTTTTTGGGTTTGAAATGTTGATTTTGTGGAAGAAATGTTGACATAAGAATGTAGAAACAAGAATTATTAGTTTAGAATGTTGCGTTCATGTCTAAAATGTTCAAACTGGAATGTAGAAACAAGAATCATGAATATTGTCCCATTTGGTCTTCCATAGTTCTGTGCACTAGATGTAAATAAACTTGAACTAAAATGGTCATTCATACATTAAAAGTATATAAATGTTACAAGTTCAAAAAGTCTTCTATCTTGATTGTAGATCTATCTATCTTAGATATGGATAAAAAATGTGAACTGTCATATAATGAAAAACGCGACAAAAGTAAATCGTAATACGGAATATATATATATATAGATTGTAAATTTGAACTCTTTTAAAATGGTCATTCATATATTAAAAGTAGATAACGAATATACAATTATTCTTCTATACATCTGAGATCTGGATAAAAAATGTGAAGTCTCATAATATAATGAAAAATGTGGCAAAAATAAATCGTTCGACTTGTTTTTATTTTCGTGGTAATAGAGCTTGTATTTTACAGATGACTTTTTACAAGTTTGTATGCTGCAACTGACATAATTTACTACCCACTCCAAATTACTAGAAAGTATTCGAAATGCCTGGAAATCGCGTCTACGACCGTCTGGTTTTCAAAATTTCCTCCGTGGACTCTAAAGAAATATATTTGTCGGGAAAATATGCTGCCCCCCCCCCCAAAACAAGTTTGGTCCCGTACGCCTATATGTAGTTCTCTGGTTGTGTTTCTGTTTATAACTCCTTATTTAATTACAGGAAAGACCAACATATGACCATGTATTTAATAAAATGCCTTATTTAGATAAAGTGATGTGTGAATCGTTACGTCTGTTTCCACCAGCACAGCTGTAAGTAAAAAACCCGGACTGAACGGAATTCATATGGTGATGGTGGTGGTGGTGGTGGTGGTATGGTTGTGTGTGTGTGTGGGGGGGGGGGGATGTTTTCAAATAGTTTAACATACAATATGCAAGAGTCAAGTCTGCCTATTGCAAGGCCATAATCAATTCTCGATGACATCAGATACTCGAGATAGTAACTAGATTAAAATGGCTCGCCATTTAAAAATTTAATTTAAAAATGGGAAAGCGAGGCTAAGTCTCGAATATACTAGTGTCCTAGTTACCGCTATGCATACATCTTGTCAAATCTACAAACAGTGATAATTTGTCTTAGGATGAAATTGTCAATATTTTCTATTTTTATCATCTACTTTTGAATTATTCTGACAATTATTAGCAATTCTTTATTAAACTTATTTCCAGGAATAATTAGCACTTAAGTAAATAGATCTACATTATAGAAAAAAATATTTCAATCATAACGAACTGGACCCTGAAGATGTGTATGGAATAACGTCCGCTGCCAAGAAATATGTGATCCTCTTTGCAGAGTAATAATTAATATAGTCTTCGAGGCGAATCTGTTTATTCACGTAGTTACCATAAAGTATATTTTATTAAAATTTCGACGTATTAATTATCCTTTAGATCGAGGGGGATCACGGTGGCTAAGTGGATAAGGCGCTGGTTCGCTAGCCTGGAGGTTGAGTGTTCGATCCCTGCATTGGCCGAGAAAGTTCATCTCGATTTTCCGGCGTGATTTCCCCTTGTCAGTGATGCAGAAGGAGGGCCTGACAAGGACAGCTGCCTAGTCGTTCGGATGGGACGAAAAACCGAGGTCCCGTGTACAAATTGGAGTGCACGTAAAAGATCCCTTGGCAGTTGGAATTCGATATAAGAGTAGGCCGTAGCGCCGCTGCCCGGGCAAAATTTCCCTCATTGCACACTGTGGCGTATGCCCGTCTTCAATTAGCCCAGGTACGGTGCTTAAGCGTAGGACGTTAAACCCCATTTCATTCATTCATTCCTTTAGATCGACGCGATTTGCAAGAGAAGATGTGACTATAGGGGGATATAAGTTCAAGAAGGGTATGGATATCCACATACCAATATATCATCTACAGAAAAACCCGGATTTTTTCCCAGAGCCCGAAGTCTTTAATCCAGAAAGGTAATTAGATATAATACTTGAAATCTGATGAAATGATGTTGCCGTTTGTTTTCAAATATTTCGTATGTAGTTAATGTTGATGAACTGTTCTAATTCCGTTTAATGACACGCTACTAGTTTTAACAATTATTTATATTCCAATATTTTGTAGATGCCATATACCACATGATATAAAATTTCACTGTCCAGTTTGCACGAGAAAGACAGCTGGATTTTTTAAACCCGCACACCTTGTCAAGTCCTTCACATAATACCCCGAATATTTCTGCACTTAGTTTGATTGGGTATAAGCCCAGCTTGTGAGCCTATCATATTCCTTGGTCGTCGCGAATACCAAGTCTCACGCTTTCAAGCTAAAATGTCTACTTGTGATAATCACGTTGCAAAGTTTAAAGTTCATCCAATGTCAAGGTTTCTGTGGGTGGGGTTCGCTATGCAACGAATTTGATTAGATGCCACTGTTCACGTGTCTGCAGACAACGTAGCTATAATTTCGGGAATTGTGAAGTAAACCAGCAACGGCCAGATGTTATAAAACTCGTAATCGTTGCTTCAGGAACATGATATACACCTAACAACCCCCAAAACACAAATTTTTTCGGACGAAATTGCGATCTGTTAATTGTATTTATTTGGAATCAAATTTTGTGTAATGAAATTTGCTTGTGTCGTGTTGTTTATTGGTGTTTAAATACCATTTTATGACGTATTTTACAGATTTACCGAGGAAGAGAAAAGTAAGCGTAACCCGTATACTTACATACCTTTTGGTATAGGGCCCAGAAGCTGTGTTGGAATGAGGTTAGCCATGTTGGAAGCAAGAGTGGCCATTGTGTGTTTGTTACAAAAATACAGAATAGGAACTACTGAAAAAACATCGGTAAGTCTTCAAGAAAAAGAAAGCTAGTGCATAGCTCTCCCTATTTCTGAACTATATAGCATGCATATTGTGATTGATGTTCATACGTCATGAATGAATGGATGTCCTACATTGGCTTAATGAAAACGATGTGTCGATTCTTTTGTTTTATTTTGTTCGTGTTATTAAAGTTTTAATCAATAATTTTAATCATACAATCACGCACAAATTAAAATAACATTATTTAGGTCCTACTTTCCGCTAGGATTATTATTTATCACACTGTGTCCTAACTATATTTAAATACAGCACGACATTCCTATAGCTGTATATTCCAATACAACACGACATTCCTATAGCTGTTCTACACGCGATAGTTCTTCTGTAACAAATTTACATTTTAATTGTATGTATATCAAACGCAATTCAATATCTAAAGTTTTTCCGACCACAATGTTTGGTCGGATAGAATGACTTATAATTGTTAACTATTTAAAATTGAATTTCCATTTATTACACCCAGTATGCATATTATTATCTAGAATAGTTTATCGTTTTTCTTGGACCAAGAAGCACAATACTGACACTACCTATGTCTAAAACTAGATTTAAATTAAGGGATAACCCAGCACGATCGACAAGTGGACGTTAAACTCCAGAAACGAACGAACGAACGAACACGATCGTTAGTAAAACGGAGAATAAAGTTGGTGACGACAAAAGACACTACTGCTAATCATACTGCTATCACATTGTTTGTTAGTTCGAACAATCCTATGTCGATTCATTTCCCCGCCGCTTAATTTTGTACGCAATTGCGGTGATGTTATTACCATTGCTTCCTTAACTGAATAACACTGTTGTTAACCTTGCTACCCCCCCCCCCTTTTCAAAGTTGTATGGACGAAATTTTGTTTAATATACTGAGATATTTACTTATATTAAATATTCCAGATTCCAGTTGAAATAGAGCAGATCGGTTTTACTCGACCAAAAGGAATATTGCATCTAAAATTTGAGAAAAGATCTGACTAACTGCTAATGACATAAGTGTTTACGCCAGATAAAAATACCAGTAGAGTTCGTTATATTATAGCTGTGTGCTCACCCGGCCTCATAAAAAACATCAACAACAGACACTGTATTAGTAATATCAGTCTCGAAATACTATAACCAGTCCCCGCTTCCCAACATCTTGTTTATTATATATACTGATAATAAATTTGGCTATTAGTCATAATTATGTTTTGTATTTTTCTTTAAAATATATTCTCTTGATTTTTCGCGTCTTGTCTAATCAATGTTTTCACTGTACTCCCACCCCACCTTAAACCTTATTATTATTAGTGCCTTGATCGCCTAATGGGGTGCGATGCTTCAAATTTGTTACTTTTTACTGTCTAACTGTTTTCACATAAACACTATTTGCTCTCTTTTTTTATGGATTAATGATTTTCTTCATAATTTCACCCATATTTTTATACGTCCACATTGAAGTATTACAAGCCAAGAAATGTCATGGATTTAACATTAAAATAACACTGTCTTCTCTGATCTGTTACAACATGTTAACCTCCGTTAAAGATTTAATCGCATGATTGTCTTTTTCTCTTGACTTTTATCCAATACAAATAATATAGCTTAAATTCACATATCACAGCTATCATGCACACCACTTTCTTTGTTTTATAAATGGGGACATTTGCAAAAATGAACAGATATGTTTGGAACATAATTATTACCCTTATTATTCACTTGTTGTTACCTGACGTCAGGTTATATAGGCTTGACCCCTCGCGGACCTCTTTCTACTCAACATGCATGTCAAAATTGTCAACTTTAGTGCAGCGAAGGGTTATTTGTCTGAGCAGTAGATGGTGTTTGTTGGCGCAGAAGGACTTACAATACACAAGGAAGCGGACACGGAGTTGTGCATCTTCCCGGAGCACAGTAGAACAGACTAAGAAAGAAATGAGCACTGGGCCCGAAAACATTGACACAGAGTTGTGCATCTTCCCAGAGCACAGTAGAACAGACTAAGAAAGAAATGGGCACTGGGCCTGAACACATTGACACAGAGTTGTGCATCTTCCCGGAGCACAGTAGAACAGAACACATTGCTGGTTGGCATCAGTTTTGTCGAGATGTATGCGCTAGATATTTCACGAATCACCCTCAAAGACTACGTTGGTGAAGTTATAGGGAACAGTGAATCAATCTTTGGAAGCTATTATCAAGCACAAAAACATGGGGTTTTGAAACCAGTCCCCCATCGAGACACAGGAACACTGATTCCAATTATACAACAGTGGATTCTGTCCGGTTTTATAATCCATCCGGATATGATGGGGGTGAGGGATCCTTGATTAATTGGTATATGTTCACAGAAAAGTAAATCACAATATAATTGTGTTGATCCGGTTACCCAAACTACTGATACTTACCACATTGAAGGCGAGTGGAAGAGAGCCAAGCGTAAGGTCAAGGCCATGCATAGACCAGCCGGTCGCGGTCTGATATGAGAATACATGGGGAATTTATGTGGCATCAACACTTTGATGATCGTCCGTTTCATGCATTCTGGCATCAGATCGCCACTGATGTATACCCAGTTAGATGTTTTTCATTTAGATTACATGTAAATTGATTTTTGGAAATATTTTCTAGGTTCAATGGGGTTTTTTTCAGAATAAATGGGTGTGTTTTAAGAACTCAATATGTATTATTAAAATAGTTATGTAGGTGTATACAATCCAATGGTGTAATAGATTAACCACTATAATCAACCATGAGAGTGGGGGACAGAGGACCTGACAAGGACAGCTGTCTAGTCGTTTGGATGGGACGAAAAACCGAGATCCTGTGTATTGGCGTGTACGTAAAAGATCCCTCGGCAGTTGGAATTCGATATAAATGTAGGCAGTAGCGCCGCGCCCGAACACAATTTCCTTCGTAGCACACTGTATGGCGTACACCCGTCTTCATTAGCCAATACAAGTTTAGAAGACGGCGACGTAGTTTTTAACAGCGTGTTGTGTCGCTCATACTGGTTCTAGTGAGGTAAGCAAGGTCTTATTTTCTCACTTAGATGTTCATAACATTTGTCAGGCATTTACAGGGACTGTCACGCGAGCGTTTAGCAGTAAAAAGTTGCCCAGTAAAATTGCCTGGGAGGTCGATTCTTTTTCGACAGTGATTCAACGGGACGCTCAGAGCTGAACTAGTAAGATTAACGTAATCACAACAATAAAACGAAACTAGAGTTTCCAACGAGATTGGTGAGGGGTGGGGGTATAATAGTTATAAACGTTGATTATCTTATGGAATTGAGTAATCGCTACTACGGGGGTGAGGGAGGGGGTATAATATTTATTTGGGCAATAATTGTTATTTACGATATTTATTATAAACGCAAATACGATACGAGGGGGGGGGGGGGGTACTTCCATAATTATTTTTCAGGTTTCAGTCTTCTGTAAACACCGTTTTAGGATATTTTACGGGGTTGAACTAAAACATCACACTAATCCTTATATTTGTTGTAAATAAATAGGAGTTAGGGCCTATTATGTAAATTTGGGTGGGTGGGGGTCAAAGTATATTCAGACCCCCCCCCCCCCCCGAAAACATGTGTAACGCGACGCCGTTGCACATGACCGTAATTGTTTTAAAGCATACCACAACTAACTTTCCATTCAGAACAGTCACTTTTTAATAGGAAAACAAATCTGTCTCGATCAAGAGAAATAATTCTAGGAATAGTACAAGTACCTTTAGGTCTAAGAGGGTTAATTCCAGAATAGTATAGACTTACTGTAACCATGACAACTTGGCCAATAGTTTGAATTAATTAACACTCTACTAAATTGATAATCGCCAAACCAGAAATGAATTTGGCCTTTATTCTGAAATGCACTGCATATATTAATTTTGACTTTATGTTGACTGAATTTGTCAATTTTTCATTTAATTTCCTGAAATTGGTTTATTCCCGCGAAGGCGCAGTTATTGACCGTAACGGATTAAAGAGGGTCGTTTTCGACGACTTCGCGGGAAGGTTTATTCCCATAACGCCGCCTCACTGAGTTTTAGGGGGAAAATTTTGGTCGGTGTTAAGGGGAGAACAATAGACCCGAGCTGGGGGAAAGAACTAATTAAGCCGATAATTTTGGGAGCATTTAAGGATTAAAATGGATTAAAAACGTAACAATGTTGTTATACATGTAGATTGTTATGATAAGCATTTACACTTTCATAATCCCCACTGTCACTAATTAACCAACAGTTTGCTTCTTATTGGTTAGTCTTACGATTACCTAAGTAGTAAAGCTATTGGTTAATAATATAGTTGGAATATTTAAACAATTCCAAAATTGTCCTTATTTTTTATTTTATGTATGAATTAGTATGAATGTTTTCAGATGTTAGCAGTTATTTAAAAGTTATTTAGTAATACTCCAGTTTCTTCTTTTTGGGAGAAATTAATGTGCCGAATTAATGCAGAAACTAAGAAGAAGATTTCTCGAAAGTAGAATCAGTAGTAAATTAGTATTGTAGAGTACTACTTTCATTCATAAAGCCACGTGGGCGTTCGAAAAGCACATGGTAAATCAACTCGGCAGTACGTGAAGTTTTTTTCACTACAGTACACTACTACCAGACAACAGTATATTAGAAATTAACATTTGGAGGACCATTCGGGATCAAGAAGAAAATCATAGAAGGAGAAGACGAAAATGGTGGATACAAAACGGCAGCGCCCATGACCACTTCCGCTAGAAGCCGTTGAAGGAAAACATTGCTACTGCTTTCGTCCTTTTGGTGGAATTGAATGGTTTTCAAGTCGTCCAGGCAGTAAATATTTAAAAACTGTAAGCTAAACATAGAATGAAAGTGTGAGTGATTGATTTTTTTTAAAATTTAATTTTTGATAAGTTAAGGTAATTAGAATTGTTTTTCTTTCAAACTTTAATATTCCAGTAGACTTGAGTCTTAGTCCTGTCTATAATTGATAGCTTTGTCAATGACATTAATAAAAAAAAGTAGTACAACCCGCCTAGACCAAGTTTCAGACGTAACAATAATGGAGGTGAAGGGTGGGTTGAAGTGGTGTGTGGGAGAAAGTATATAATCCAAATTTACATGTAGATGCAATACTTTTTGTATAACAGAATTTTCACTCAGACTGTAATAGTAAGTGCAGGGGGATTGCGCCACATATGATTTATACAAAAGACAAATATAACGACAAGACATACTCAGAAACAACAAACAAACAAACAATTCAAAAAGATTTAATTGTAGGAGTATTTGTAGTAAAGTAAATTAAACATAATAGTATCGACACGCTATAACTGGAAACTATGTCACTATGACAGCAGGGGCAATACGGAACACTGATTACAAAACCGTATCGAGGTTAGACAGGTAGGTACTTAAATCTAAGTTGTAACCCAATTACACAAATGTTTGGATTTGGGATGTATGTCTTATTTGCTCGAGATGGTACTATTATATATGTATTTCAAATGTACCGATAATTGTTCAACTATTAACAAAGATAAACATTGACATAATTGTAATATTTTTGTCAAAACAGGGTAATATTGCTTAAGAATTTCAGTTAAAGTACAAAATCTGATGGCTGACTTGGATCCATACTATCAGCGACCCAGGGACTCTTCGACTATTCCAAATAACTAGGTCAAACATGGCTGGTGTTCAGTAGCGCAATGAAAACAAACCACGATTTTTCAATAGTGCGGGTTATATAGTTTGATCTGAAATTGGTTCCCTCGTGTAAGAAAGTAATGGAATGGCAATTCCAGGTGTGTCATTAGAATTTAATTAAACATTGAAGGAATGACAGTAGTGTGGCCCGAAGTGAATCACACAGCTCATACTCATAGCCACTCACTTGCATTTACAGGTGATCTACGGAAGCCCATATACAACTATGGAAACATTCTTGCAACAATATGCAAATACCGGTAATGTCCATCTAATTCCTACGTAAAACGACGGAAATTACCTTTACTACTGCATAATTTCCCCTGCTTTCATGATGGCTCATTCCTTTGTCGTGATGTCATGGTGTCGTTCTTCATAAGGCGACATCCCGACATCACATATTAACCCGACACCACGACAACCCGAAATTAACGTCGCGTAAAAATTGTGGGTATGCTTCCGTTGTTGGCCGACCGAGAAAGTTCATCGACATTTTCCGGCATTGTTTCTCATTGTCAGAGGTGCATTAAGAAGGGTCTGCCAATGCCAGCTGTATATTCATTCGGACGGGAATTAATTCGAGGTCCTGTCTATACCTTGGTGTGAACGTAAAAGATCATTTGCAGTTGGAATTCGATATAAGAGTAGGTCGTAGCGCGTATGGCGTAAGCCCGTCTTCATTAACCGTGTCGGAGCTGAACGAAATTGGTTAATGAAGACAAACATACACTATGCAGTGTACTATGAGAGGAACTTTGCCAGGATTGTTGCACTACGGCCTACTATTATACTGAATTTCAACTGACAGGGGGTGTTTTTCGTAAATGTCGTAATATCGGGTTAAAATATCGGGTTGTCGGCTTGTTGTGGTACCGGGTCAAAAGGTTGTGGTGTTGGGTTGTCGGGTTGTCGCCTTATGCAGGGCAACACCACGATTCCACGATATGATACCAATCAGCCACCATACTTAGTGGCTTTGTTGCAAAAACAAAGCAAACAGTCGCCAACCGACAAATTTCTTTTTATTAGAAAAGCTGTATTTTAGACGTTTAATTAGAAACGCATTGTTTTAAAGGATTGATAGCCAGACAACTATGAACACAGAAAGAGATTATGAGATTAAGGGATTTAAGCTTTACTCGAGAAGCAACAAGGGTTACATCCAAACATTACATTACAGCCATTCAACTGATGTGGTTCTCTTTTAAGTAAGTTAAGCTACCTCTACTTGTTTTAGTTGCTATTTTTACTTGTACAGTATTTGTTTCTATATTTTAATGCATACCGGATAATCGTTCATTTAAAATATATAATATTAGGTTTATATGCATAACTTTCCGACACATTAGCATGCGCTAAATAAACACGTACATTTTATATTGAATTATATTATTAGAGCAAAAAATGCATATTAAGATGCCGTGTAATAATAAACTATAATCCCTATCAAAGGATAGGTCATGATAGGTGCCGTGCGTGTCACAGGATAAACGCATTTTTTCTATAACACAAGCTACTATTACCAATTCGAGACATTCACACAGCTAACCTAGTTTTGCTGCAATGTTGTATTTCAACTCATAGTTGCCGCCTGTCGTGGATCATGTTTATAAATTGTTCACGCCTAGTTTTGCTGCAATGTTGTATTTCCCCCATAGTTGCCGCCTGTCGTGGATGGTGTTGCGCGTTTCTAAATAATTGTTCACACCAAATTACATGTGTAAAATATAATATTTTATTGACGTCAGTATAACTAAACTGTAATATACAATCTTAATTTTACATTCCGACTAGATTTTGCCGCTAACGGACGTTCATTTTAACAGCCAAGGTTTCAATAAGCGGAAAAAACATTTTATGTAAGTCGGTATTATATTTCTGGGGGTCATGTCTGATATATAACCGAAATTAATGATGGCAAAATAAAACTGCATAATTATGCTAACATTTTCACCGCGATAAACAACGCGAACTAGATTATTATAGCTCGTTTCTCGCTGTGCTGACTGTTTTAAAAGGATTAAACACCACGATTCACTGCAAACAATGATTTCGTTTTTTAAGGTAAGTTTATATTCTTTACGATTATTTACTTCTACTCTCATGGCTCGTTCTGGAACGAACAGCGTAGCGAATGATTGGAATTTGGATACCCATTGTCATTTAGGAGATAAACACTTCCTGTTTGGCATTTAGAGGGGTGTTATTGTCCAAAATACATGTCCTGAGATCATTAGGACCCAAGATGACGCGTCTTGGGTCCTAATGATCTTAAAAATGTCTATTGGGTCTTGGGTCTTAATGATCTCAGGGCATGTCTATTGGACACTAACACCCCTCTAAATGCCAAACAGGAAGTGTTTATCTACATTGTAACATGCTATTAAATATATTATTTTTTTTTACTAAAACAGAGGGGTGTTATTTCCAATAGACAGTCTCTAATTAACCAATCAAAACGCGAGGTTCACTCTTAATACCCCCGTCAGACCGGGGTGGCGACCTTACTTCGTTGCTACGGCGATGGAAAATGAGTTTAGAGCGCATTAAGATCGCCATAAGCTTGATGGAAACGCCAACTATTGTGCTGTGATCACCATGGTCGCCAATGATCGCCGAGTCACCGCTTTTATTTTGAGCATGTTACTGCGACGCTACGGGACGGAAAATGGCCACAGAGCCCGTCAAGATCGCCATAAGCGCGGTAAAATCTAGTCACCGTCAGATCGGGTGGCGTCCTTACTGCGCTGCAGCGACCGTACAGCGATCAGAAAATGCACAAACGTGGACACAACGTACGAAAATGTCCCAAAATTTCACAAACTTGAAAAATAAATAATTGTGTTTTCACATCTTTCCATGGGCAAATCGCAGAACCTTGGCGTTTGTTTTGAACATGCTCAAAACAAACGCCGTGACTCGGCGATCATTTGCGACCATCAAGACCACAGCGCGATATCTGGCGATTCCATCAAGCTTTACCACGCTTATGGCGATCTTGACGGGCTCTGGGGCCATATTCCGTCGCTGTAGCAGTAGTAAAGAACACGACTTGTGTTTACGTTTACCGGCGACCATGTAAATTTTCTAGTCGCAGCAGCACAGTGAGGACGCCACTTGGTTTGATGGGGGCATTACAGAGAGAAGTAAACGATTATGTACATTGTGTAATTATGAAAACATTGAAGATGAGTACCATTTTGTTTTTATTTGTCCAATTTATAAAACTCTGAGATATAAAAATATAAAAAAATACTATTATTCGAACCCCAGTGTTTTTAAATTATTTAATCTTTTATGTACTAAAAATGTATCTGAACTTGTAAACCTCGGTAGATTTTTATATTTTTTAAATAATATAAGAAATGAAGAGATTAAAAGGAATATTAACAGTTAATATAGGGTCACTCTACTCTCCATATCATGATTCTTGTTTGTAATATCGTGTTTATATATTAGCATCTTCCTGAAGCAACGGCCGCGAGTTTTACAACATCTAACCCTTGCTCCAACACTGGGCAATTCTCGAACTTTTATGCTTGCTGTGTTTACAAGTGACTAATAAGCATTGTCGTGGCACATAAAACACTCTGTCGCCGAGATCAAACTGGCACGCAATAAGACCACTCACCACACAATAAAGGACAATCAACTCAGCATGCAATAAGGATGCCCTGTATGGGCTAATCCGTGCCTTCGATAAAGAAAATAAATTGAAAGTAGTTTTGTTTTAGTAACCCATTTAGTTAAGGAATCTGATTGGATCACGGTTGGGGCCGATACCCAATCAAATTTAGTGCCGAAAAGTGTTGACTGTTGAGTGAAGGGCTTGAAAAGGTGTATGTAGTTAAGGCGAGTTCATGTCTTCTATTGAAGATGATATATTAGTAGACTATATATTGATATTTGTAGTGTATATTTTTGTTGTGTAAATATTTTGTTGTGTAAATATTTTGTAAATATTTTTGTTTCTCCCGATGAGTCTTTGACTCAAGGGTTATAAAAACTTGAAACTTGAAAAAGCATGTTCCAATGTTGATCTCACATCATCTACTTCGACTGGTTACCGTTACCTAATTGATGGATCAGTCATATTAAATGATAATCTTTATTATTAGCTTTGATTAGGCCTAATCTGGGCCTTTTTTTTATTATTATTGATTGATCATAGAAACGACTATTTTCAAATATTTATAAGTAATATCAAATTAAAAAGATCATTCATAAGATGTATTTCTGCAATTCTGATCTTGGTACTCAATTATGTCTGCCAGTGACAACTGGGTTAGTTATGATTCTTGCAGTAACTGGTCACATGGGACATCTAGAACAGCCAGAAAAAATTCCTGTGTGCAATTAATAATTTTAATTAGACATACTGACTAGAATTTTATATGAATTGTGGAAAACCTTATTGATTTACTTGCATTTTCGTTTTACGGGTATTTTGAAAGCAGCCAGTTAAAACTGGGAGGGATCTACCGTTTTTGTGTAGGACATGTTAAGTGGAATCAAAAGCGGCAGAGGGACTCAAAGTAAGAACCAGTGGTCTTTAAATCGTCGTAAAGTATTTACACAGAAACAAATTCCTCAAATAGAATAATATTTACAAAGAACAATTTTTCAATAATTATAGAAATATTACGTAATTTTTGTGTAAATCCACAATGGATTAATTTTTACACACTTTCTTGTAATTATATTAAAAAAAATATGAGCTCACGAGGGGCAACAATTTTCATATAATTATTAAAGATACATTATGGGAGATTAGATAAAGAGTTGGCAGTACTCACTATAATAGTAAAAAAAATAGTGTAAAGGTAATTTGCTGAAAAATTCAGTCAAATTGATCCACTATTAACCGAGATTTAAGGGATTGAAATTTTCGCCTAGCCTCGATCATCATTACTAAAGTCAGTACGATAAAAAGCGTTAAGCAGCATATATCAATATCGCAGGCTAACGTGAACATCGAGAGTTCATTATGCTCTGGATAGGTATATCTAATTAATAATTTATATAACATTTCAGGCCCAAAGAAAGACCTATATATAATAGGCAGATTTAGCTCTTGCATAATGCATGTTTAATTGTATAAAACATAAGCTTATATATTTACATAGAAATACCAAAAAATATATTTACACAGTATATGAGTAAGGGATAGTTATATATTAACAAATTGCTAATACAATTTTCAAATTGCAGAAAATGGTAAATCAACTATTAGTAGATGAATGTCCTCTACTGAAATAATGTCTTTAATTCTGTTTGTTATTTCGAAAGAACTAGCGAATCAACAGTCAAGCCTATCACCAAATCTAACCTCAACTCCAGAATAGTGCCCTATCAATTGATAAGGACAAAGACGTTAATCGCAGCAGACGAAACGTGATCTGACACCTTAGTACAACGAGAAAATTCGTAATACCCTCTTGGTGTGCCCTGAAAAAATGGAGATTGTTCCTGGACAGAAATGGACAGCATACTGGTTTTAATCCAAGAAGACTATTATGAAAAATAAATAAATTCATACATTAAAATCGGGTTCTCTTTCTTGGCTATTTCTGAAGTTGGTCAAGGCTCTTTTTTGGCAATGGTCCTAGCATTACTATAAATATATCAAATACAACATAATCATAATTTTACATATTTATTATACATTTTGTTATTAAATAAAAAGAGAATTATATCATCTGTTACTGTTATATCAGTTTATTTAATTCTGGTTCGTACGTTTTGATGAACTCATTTTCTTTACATTCATGTACAAGATTTATGTCTATTAATCTCTGATGTCTATTAATAACCGATTCGATAAAAATTTGTCCGATTTGCTTAAATCTAAAACATTTCTTGCCACAGAATTGTCCCGAAAACAAGAAATCGTTTTTAAAACAGTTGCAAACACTGGCGTATGTAACGTGGAAAATATTTTAAAAATAAGGCCAAGGTATGACTACTGTCTGAACCTTCCTTTTTTATAAACGAATTTCGTCGATTATGAACAAACTACCTAACTGTGGTTATTATAAACCTACCTGTGTGTTTGAAATTACCCCGGTTAAATAAAATCCATTGTACAGCTAAATATCCCATCGAATAAAGTTCTCTGTTGTAAAATTGAATTCATCACAAACTTTGACATAGAGAAATACAAACATGGAAGCTAATTACGTCACGTATCGGGATAGATCATTTCGTATAAGGGTGTCGCAGCAAGACTTGTTTATCGTAAAGGTATTTGGCCGTCTTGCGACATATCGAATTTGTGTATGAATAAGCTATTGCTCTTGAACCAAGTAATTAATTTGGGTGTTTCCATACATAAATACGCCCGTAGTCCGTTGTTTTGTTTTCGTCATGTATTAATTATTTGGTTAGAGAGTTGGGTGGGATTACTTCTTTTAAAAAAAGGTGCAGAAAAAAAAGAACGACATGCAGTGATAATATTTACTGCGTGTGCTCTTCAGATAAGAATATAACATCACTGTTCGACATGACTTGTGGAATGTGTCTAGTCTCGTTTTTCGAATCCCTTGTTACAATTGGCGCTGAAAAGCATTATTTTTTTTGTTTTAAATATTGGATATCAGAAGCCAATACTTTCCCGGTAACATAGCAGCATCAATGTTGATTTAAATTGACAAATAATTCATGTTTTCAATGTCGAAGACTTTAAATAATATTGCGTTAGAGAATTAGCTACTTTAATAAAGGGTTATTCAGATTCCTATTTCTATTATTATTATTTGTTGATATGCTGTTATATTAAATCATAAGTAGACTGAACTACCATGCTGTCCTGCGGTCCACAATTTCACATTTCTTCGATGATGATTTTGTACACTGTCCCCTAGATACTGTAACTTGGTCCAGTACAGGTATCTTAATATCAGTTCGTTTCGCAATAAACTTGCCTTTCTTTGCCAAATGAAGCTTGTTATTGTTAACTGCAAAAGCAACACACCCCTAGTCACATATTGGTCTAGAAAGTCATTTTGTGGTCAAAAGTCACCTCTAAAAGCTTTTTTTCTTCTTTAATTTCAATTCGGGTATTTCGATCCAATGATTCGGTCGTATCTGGAGTTTAACGTCCACTTCCACCTGGGGTGATATCGTAGACAAAGGATCGAGTGAGTTTTACGCCCCCTTATATACAAAATCAAAATACTCAAAAGGGAAACCATTTCAATGTATTTAGGAAATTCATAGATCAGAGGAATAAAATCTGGTGAAATCATATACCCATAACATATAACAACTAATTAATTATAGCCAATATAACCATTAGGGGAAACGACTAAATCGTGTGTAAAGTTACAGATCAAAAGGTAGTTTATAAAAACATATACACGATAAATTACATCTAATTAGCCAATAATCAATAGGGGAAACCATTAGTATAATAACAGATCTGATAAAAACTTATCTTAACATATACAAACTAACTTATATCTAATAGCACATAATTGTTTGGGAACCACAGATTCATTGAATTTATAGATGAGAGCCCTTAAGGATGAGAAAACAATAACTATATTCAGTAATGTAATATTTAATTAAATTAATTTATAAAAATACAAACACAGAAAGCATACCAGGCTGATTAAAGGTTTCTTAATACAACACAACACAATTATATGGAAACAATCACTGGTTTATACACATATAGCACGACGTTTCGACAAGCATTCTCTTATCGTTAATGTGCCTAATCGCTAAATGTCACTCGAGGTTTATATATCAATAAATTTATTATGTCACTATTGATTAATGGTTTTAATCAGATGTTACTTGGTTTTGTATATAAACCATCTTTATATTTTCATCATTGTTTGCGATATCACCTCGGTTGAAGTAGTATAAATACGGCTAGTTCACACACATATCTTTATCAGCATTTGCTTAGAAAACTTCGCTTTAATAGTAAATGGGTTTTATATTATGTTTGTGTTTATTAAGTGTGTTTATTTCTAAATGCCACTTAAAGAAGAAGACCATAATATACATTTAAATTTACTGAAGTAGTATAAATAAACCTAAAATATGGTACATTTATTTATTTTATTTTCTTCTTCATATTTTAGCAGAAAAATGGAAAATTTGGCGGATTTAAAGAAATGGTTTCTTGACAAAACAACAAGAAACAAAAGGCTTGAATATCAAGAAAGACTGTACGCTTTCCACGGTGGAAATATATTAACCCCAGATACTATACCAACCTTCACTATACCCAGTACTACAAGAAACATGTCCCCAGACGATGACGCACTGATGGCAGCCCCTAATGCGATTTCTAAAAAAGTTACCAGCAAAGAAACCGTCGAGGATTTACATTTGGAAAGTTTGGTTAAGAAAATTCGTCTTTTGAGAATAGCTCCACAAATGGGACTCCACAAACAAAAGTTCCCAAGCCAGTATTCTTCTGAATCGTCGGAAAGCGATAGTTTGCCTGGCTGGAGAAACTCTTCACCAGAAAAGTACATATTGACACAGTCAAAATTTCAGACACGGAAGCGACCTTCTTGTCCAGCAATGGCGATAAAAAGTCTTGGTAGACGGTCCAACACTGTCCAGCCATTACCCTGCCTCCGTTCACTACGAGATTGAATCAATATCTACATCGATTACTTCACTCTTTAAAAATTATGGCGACTCATGTATTTCACGAAAGCCCAAAATAGGCTGAAAAGGTAGTTCTTTTGTGGTACTTGTATTGGGCGTCTCTTAATCTCATTTCATATTCTTATTTATAAGAATTCGTCTTCAATGGCCCACTACGGAGCAGAACAGTAGGACGTTAAACCCTATTTCATTTCATATTTTATATGAACAGTGTATATACAAATTTAATCAGAAGTGATTACTGTAAAACATGAAATTATTGCGAGCATGAAATTATTGCGACAATTGCGAGCGAGACCCTCTCGCAATAATTTCATGTTCGCAATATTTTCGTGAAAATTTGTTAAAATGCCGGCCATATTGAATTATCCCCCCTTCGTTACTCTTCACAAGAAAGAGTCCCAATAAGTACCAATGTCCTGCGTCGTAAAAGAAAATAAAAATAAAGATTTTAATTTACCAGTATCATGTGTTATTGAATCTTTCGATGATTTAGTCGGAGTTAACACTTCAATAATCTCACTATTTGCGGCAGTGATATTGTCACGCTCCTCAACAGTGCTTGCATTATCGGGATTTGGCAAGCCGAGAATTTCCTCAGTAAAACAATTCTCATTTCGTTTCGTTTTAGTTACAAATTTAAACATCGCCATTTTGATAGTACTAAAAAATGTCGCGTGCCATGTGCTTTATAGTCGTTCGTCAGCTTGGAGTTAATAATCAACGGATCAAATTTAACGATAATTATTTAAAAATCTGTGTTTTATAGTCGTTCGTCAGCTTGGAGTTAATAATCAAGGGATTAAATTTAACAATAATTATTTAAAAATGAAGTTTGATAACAGGTATTTCATTTTCTTTGATCTGTTGAATACAGACTCGAAGCCATAATCCTCAATAGTTGTTTATTTACTGTTACTAATGATCACCAATCAACCGATGTTGATTCGCAATAATTTTTTCCCCACTATAGAAATTCGCAATAATTACATTTCGCAATTATGTTTCACCACCCCAACTCGCAATAATTTCATGTCGCAATAATTTAGTGTTTTACAGTATATTGATGTGACTAAGACTAGAAATTAATGGCTTCACGAAATTTCTTGAACAAAGTCCGTCTATTTAAAGCAATTCTTTCTTCTACACCCTTTCCCCTTGTTTGGCATGGTAATTTGTGTTGATTTGTTGTCCTGGAATATTATCCAATTTTCATTTTCTGAGAGTGTGGGTAAATAATTAAGTTTTTTAGGAGGATGTGTCCATCCTTGGTATCCTATTATGTTATATTATTATTATAATTGTAATTTGTTGTTAATAAATACGCATTTAGAATAATTTGGACTTCTCTCATTTGGGCTACCTTCTGGCTAATTCTAACATTTCTCTTGAAGGGGAGCCTTTGCGTTTTGCTTACTTTACCCGGTGGGAGTTACTTCCGTTGCCAACTTCCTTAACAATTAACGATTTATGGGATTGGTCAATGGAAATAGCACAATTATCAACGGCAGATAACTTAAAAGTTCCGCTCTCACCCTGTAGATTAACCCAGGGGTGATTGGAGTAGAACAGAATGGGATCACTTGGGATGCCGAGGATGTGATGGGTAAGGAAATATATAGAAACGAATTGGGGTAATCACCTGCCAAATGACATTACAGCTTATAGATTTGAGGTTTGCGAGATTAAATCAATAATTACATCGATTACTTCACATATTTTATTCATCTACATGTATTGGGCCTCTCTTTTCATGTATATATTTATAAGAATTCGTCTTCGTTAGCCCAGTACGGAGCAGAACAATAGAACGTTAAACCCTATTACATTTCATATTTATATGAACAGTGTATATACAAATTTAATGAGAAGTGATCATATTGATGTGACTAAGACTAGAAATTAATGGCTTCACGAAATTTCTCGAACAAAGTCTGTCTATTTATAGCAATTCTTTCTCTTCCACCCTTTCCCGTTTTTTGCAGGCCAATTTGTGTTGATTTGTTGTCCTGGAATATTATCCAAATTTTCATATTCTGACAGTGTGGGTAAATAATTAAGATTTTTCGGCGGATGGGTCTGGAATTAAATAGAAACGAATTGGGGTAATCACCTACCAAAATAACATTACAGCCTATAGATTCCCCCCTTGCTTTCAAAGAAATCTAAACGGTCGACCCTTTTTATATCTGTATCCAGTCTATAGATCTGGACCCTAAAAGATGGTGAAAATATTGCTCGTCTGCTGCGTGGTCCAACTGATGATAAAAATAATTTACATGTTGCGATTACCCAGTGTTTACGTTTGTAGCATCCTCTCTGTCTCTCTCTGTCTCTTAACCTCTCTCTCTCTTTCTCTGCGAATAAAATCGGTTAATAACTGTTGTCTCTATCGCGTTAAGGGGTGGGTGGCTCAATGGCCGAATGGTTAACGCGTAAGCGCAAGCGAATTACCGAAATAAAATTGAACCATACATGTTAGACCCGAACTGACGTAGTTTGTGTCGAGTAGAAGTTAAGCCCCCCCCCCTCTCATAATTTATTTAAATTGGGCCGAGGGCGGGGGTGTTATCGAGCCTTACACATCACGTACTTGTGAGGAAATTGAACTTCCTATATATATAACGAGAAGCAATTTGGAGATAAGTTTATAGCTGTGCACCAATTCAATTTTTGTCGCTGTATTACCGAAATATTCTAAACCCTATACAAGTCCAAGGGTTTGAAATTTGTGTTTAAATTTGCTGGAACACTGGCAGCTCGGCCATCTGCATGTCTGCCTTTACTCCTTACACAATATGTTTATGAAGACTCTACAGATCAGGGTACGATTACAAATTTCAGGGATATCTCTACATTTATGTCAAGACGTTTGAAATTAAATAAATATGAATTTTTACAAACTTGGTGGAAATGTGAATGGAAGAACCTTATCGAAATCCAGAATTTTGTATCAAGGAATGATATCACTTGTTTCTTGAAGGTATGCAACGATGTTGCAAGCACGAATGCCGGCCAGTAAGACATTTTCCTAAACCTGACAGCTGACATGATGTCATCATTACTAGGAACATGGCGACCGGTTAATTCCCTTTTCATTTTAAGAAACAGGTCTTATCCATGGTTACAGATGTGGCCAAAGTTATCAGGATCTACTTTAAAGCGATGCAGATTGTCTCGTGGCGTCCGGATTCTAACTCGTTTCTTAACTGCAGTCAAGAGCTTTAACATCCACCTTGAATAAACTTTTGTCATTCCTAACCAGCTGGGTATAATTTGCGCACCCGTCTCATGAGCGATGCCAACAACGATGGCTATATGTTTATCAGCCGTCACCGTGTCATGAACTCGGGTAATGGCAATGTTTTCTTTAATGGTTGATGTTGATGGCCTTTCGAATGCGAGTCATCGTCAAGACCCCCCCCCCCCCCCTCCTCCTCTCTCGCTTTCTCTACCACGCTTAATTTCCAAAGCCCACTTCTTTACTGTGGAAAAGGATGGGGCAACATCCCCTAAAATGTGGACATTCAAGTTTTGTCCATTTCTTGTGGGTTTACAAGATGATCTGGTTCGACGACAACATTAATACCATAGTTCAATGATGGTACTTATTGGTGGCAAACATTTGTTTCAATCCATTTTATCTATGTTTGTTAGGCTTAGACCATTTCAGCTAGCCCTATCTACAGGACATTGATCGTCGAGATTTAAAATATTCAAAATATTCTTCTGAGCCGCCACAATGCACATAGCGATCAACCTTCGTCATACGAGAATTAAACACGGTCCTATTTATCCCCAATTTAACTCACGTGATCATTTTGGGGTGGGACCGAGGAGGTGTTGGCGGGACTTATCGACCGGACTTCAGCTGTGTTTACACAAAAGAGTAAAAATAACTGTAGCACATGTTTGGTGTAAACACAAAGTCAAATTTCGAGTTCTGCCACTCGGCTAAAAACGAGATACAATATTCTATGGGCAATATTGCAATACATTCTTTACAATTGTAATTTTCATTAGATATTTTAATCTGTTTATCTTTTAAAACAAGGTTAGATACTCCTAATTTAGCTGTCATAGGCGGCGCCATATTGAATAATTTGGGAACCTTTTTGTGATTCGGCTTTGATTAGTTTGACATCTTTCATACACACAACGGCTAAATAAACATATTTAATTTCATTCAATATTACAATAGAAGACAAATAAATACTTTTTAAAAATTTCTAAAAGCATACTCAGTGTTATAGACTAAAATCGTCGATGTTGGAATTAAAATGTCGATTAATTAGGTTAGGGCCTATTCTCAGCCGGAGTTAGCTGTAGATAGACAGCCTAAGTTTGGGATGCTGAGCCGATTGACACATTGTAACTAAGTCATTTATTCACTTGGCAAGCCAAAAGTCTACTCTCTAGAATATCAAATGGCGGAGATGTAATTGGATTAAATGACGAAGGCTAAGTCTTGAAAAGCCAGGACCGTTGGTACGATAATAAACAATCTAAGCTATATCGTATTAAAACTTCAAACAGTGACAACTTTTCTCACAATAAATTAATTTTAATGTAATTTTCAATATGTTCCCTATGTGTTATATAGTTTTGAACTATTATTGCAAGAATGGACAACACTTTATCTAAATCTTACATAATGCATCTTTGATGAATTTCAACCGAATTTCGCTTATATTTTTCTTGGTCCTTATTAGATGCTTCTAGTCCCTCTTGGTCCTTATTAGATGCTTCTAGCCCCTTTAGAAATGACGGTATATACCAAAGAGTTTCCTGACAGTTAAACGGCATAGAAAGGTAGAGACGCATTCGTGATGCGCTGAGAAGAAGATAGTGCACAACAACCAGTGGACAACCCCAATAACAAAACAGAGAGAATTAAGTTCACCATAGAAAGGGAATCTAACAACCAATTAGCCTTCCCGTACATACACTATTCACTCCACCACCTCTGTCGAATTAAAAAAGGCATCATTTCAACCTTAACACGTCGCGCCTTTTAAATATGTGATCCGCCGCAAATAGAAACAGAAATACACCACTTGAAAGATGTTTTCGTCCATCTCAATCAATACCAACCTCAGCTAACAGAAAATACAATTTCCGCTACCATCACCAATCATCAGAAGGCACTTAATGCCCAACTCAAACCCAAGACAGCAGTGATACTATCCACCGTTCATGACATCATATGATATGACATAAGTAGATTACTAAACAGAGCAGGGAGAGACGCCACTTCACCACGGGGCCCACATTTAAACTGTTAAAGGCCTACGAGAAGACCCCCTCCCCATCAAACCCCTTACTTCCAACAGGATGCGTATTTAAACTGACCTGTTCCTAAGAAAACCGGTGTAGGTGAAACTAAAAACCCGTTAAGCATCAGAATTAAAGAAACCAATCATTATTCAAAGACAATCAATCTGCGGTAGCCGAACAAGAAACAACAAGAGACACAGAATTCAATGGTCAGAAGTACTGAAGTCAAACCAACAAGGAAATGACGGAAAGCATTCAGATCAGACGACACAAGCCGGTCCTAAATAGAGATGTACGTGTCTTCCTTCCCCCTGCATACGATAGAATCATTTTCCAGTAGTTCATCATGTTTTATTCAATATAATTATCATGTATAATTCATTATTATTATTATTATTATTCATTATATAAGTATCGTGTTTATTGAGTTAGCCACTTATTATTATTTATTATTATTATTATTTATGTATATTCATCTAACAACCCGTCATTATACATTGCAAATATAAATGTTATCCAGATAATATTTATGGGTTGTTATTGCACACCTCATTGAGTGTTTAACACCATTTCGTATCATTAATTAACGCTTAGTTCTTTAGATATGTAATTACTTATGGATTCGGTTTTCATCTGACTATTTTTTTCTGTTTTTAACCATTTTTAACTGTAAATAATTTATTTAGATCAACCTATCCATAATATCATATTTCATTGTATGGACGCGTCTTGTGCCCTAATGATCTCAGGACATGTCTATTGGACAATAACACCCCTCTAAATGCCAAACATGACTTATGGAATAGGTCTTGCCTTGTCACAAACGGGACCGAAACGCATTATGAAACACGGTTCGTGTTCCAATGGAAAACTTCTTTTTTTCTTAAATATTAGATATTTTCCCGGTAACATCACATCATCAATGTTGATTTAATTTGACAAATAATTCGTGTTTTCAATGTCGAAGAGAGAGAGAGAGAGAGAGAGAGAGATGGGGTTTAACGTCCACCCGGGACTAACATATGGTTTAGTTTTATTTCAATAATTCGCTTGTGCGCGTAGGGCGCAGGGGTCGTTAGCAGTGTAAGTAAACCGGAGGACCATGGGAAAATCCACGAGGTTGGGCAGGCGACCCTACTACTGTGACGTACAACCGAGGAATCGAAACCACGTTGGTTGACTCAATGACGGACTTTATAATACAGACACACACGCTAACCATTCAGCCATCCACCCCCACCAATGTCAAAGACTTTGAATTATAATTTTGATATTGAGTTAGAAATTTAGCTACTTTATAGAAGAGGTAAGAGCTCGCACAGAGAGCAAGGACGAGTTCAGTCGCTGCTTTGGCAGAGGGACAGAGGGACGGAATGGTTGGCTTAAAGACGTTTACTAATAAATATAGTCGTTAGCAATGCACCGTGTTTATGTTTTTTGTTTATGCTCCTGTCGGGGGGTTGGGTTGACCTAGTGATCTAGAGTGCCGCGATTCGACCTCTAGCTGGCCGGTCACCTCTGACTTGCGGCTGTGGTTTCGAGCCCTGGTGTGAGCGTTGAAATAAAATTAAAGCAGATGTTTATCCCGAAATGACCTAGTTGTGTTGAGCGGACGTTAAACCCCATTTCTCTCTCTCTCTCTCTCTCGTATTCCGTTGACAGTGTTACATACAACTAGCACACGCCATATAGTTTTCTATGCAGGAAAGTTTGCCCTGGTTGCGGCACTACGGCATACCCTTAGAGTTCCAAAGACCAAGGGTTCTTTAAGTGCACGCCAATGTGTACACAGGACCAATCCGAACGGGGGGGGGGGCATGCTGGAAAATCTTAATGGAAGATTGTGGACCCTTACCCCATCCACAAACAGTATAATAGGCCATTGTACTATTATATTGATTTATTTACGTTTTCACTCCTTCTGTAATTTTTTTCCAAATATTTAAAATGATATACATTTTATTTTTTAAGGTTATTCAAACATTTTCTTTTCATTGGTATTGTCGGCAAAATGGAAGACGCATTCTCCATCGTCTTCTTCTGCACCACCTACACAGAGAATTACACACAAATGGAGTCGTAGGAGGTTGTGTTGGTATATCTGATACAGGCTGTGTAGGAGGTTGTGTTGGTATATCTGATACAGGCTGTGTAGGAGGTTGTGATGGTATATCTGATACAGCTTGTGTTGGTATATCTGATACAGCTTGTGTTGGTATATCTGATACAGGTTGCGATGGTATATCGGATACAGGTTGGTATGGTAAATCTGATACAGCTTGTGTTGGTATATCTGATACAGGTTGCGATGGTATATCGGATACAGGTTGTGTTGGTATATCTGATACAGGTTGTGATGGTATATCTGATACAGCTTGTGTTGGTATATCTGATACAGGTTGCGATGGTATATCGGATACAGGTTGGTATGGTAAATCTGATACAGCTTGTGTTGGTATATCTGATACAGGTTGCGATGGTATATCGGATACAGGTTGTGTTGGTATATCTGATACAGGTTGTGATGGTATATCTGATACAGCTTGTGTTGGTATATCTGATACAGGTTGTGATGGTATATCTGATACAGGTTGTGTTGGTATATCAGATACAGGTTGCGATGGTATATCCGATACAGCTTGTGTTGGTGTTTCTGTAACTTGTTTGGCTGATCCGCATGTTTGACAACAATCGTCTAGTTTAGTTGCATCGTACGTTGGACATGCACCTGCGTCACAACTCGTTATTGGATTGTCACCTTGCGGACAATTTTCTGTCAAAAAGTAAAAACCACAATACAACTTTCAGCAACCATATGAAACAGGGATGGGCTAAGCAAGTGCTTGTGAGTATGTTAGGTTACGGCGGTCATGAAGAAGTTAATGGTCTCACGTAGTTTTAGGGACCCTTCCTTGTCTTGAATTTACGCTGTTTTTAATGAATTGATAAGATTGCCACCCGCAAAATGTGTGTAGAAGATACGCAACATAATGATTTAGTCTTGGAAGCACCACTTACCGCTTAGTAAGCTGACTTTCTAATGGGAAAGTAAAATGCGAAAAAAATATTAAAAAGTGATCCTGACAAAATTGGTTATTCCTCGATAACAGAAGATGCTAGATGCAAATTTGGGACATCTATATGATCGTATTAATTCAATCTATATGCCCATGGGAGTCATATCATAATGTTACAGCAATAATAAATATAACTCACTTAAAAAAAATGATTGTTTTGAAAGCTAAACATACAGTTTTCGCCAAAATGAAATTACTTCCGGTAATAGTGAAAATTAATGTTAAATTTGTTCAAAGAATGGCATAAGTGATCACATGGTTAAATTCTTTTTAAAATAGAATAATAACAGCCAATTTTATAGACCAAAAACGTTGCAACACGACTTGAAGAAAATAGTCTATTTCTCTGCAATCGTACAAGTTAGAAACAATTTTGTGTTCAGTATGATCGCATGGGTTCATTCTATTTCTTGATTTGAGTCAAATTTCATAATTTTAAAAAAAATTACAAATCAGACTCATTTGAATAAGATATTTGTTTTGAAGGCTAACAATAGAGGTTTTCCCAAAAAACTTCATTTCTGGTGACAGTGTTAATGTTAAAATGGTTTGAACTGTTCACACTAATTGACATTAGGCATCCCATGGTAAAAAAACATTAATAATCGAATGATAATTGACTCTTTAACAGGCAAAATAACGCCAAAAGTGACGCGTGCAAGATTCTTTTCGTATAGATAGATGCTACAAGTTTATGAATACTACATAGAAATATTATAAAATGTGAAAAAATAGCATAATTTACGCCCCTTTTCACCTTTAAATGGAAATGGCGCAAACACAAAACTCAAATTAACAAAACTGAGTTTAACAAATTTTTTTGCACTTGTTGTAGGATTATCGGTAATAAAAAAGTTGAGAATTTGCACCAGGCAATAAATAATTAACCTAGAATCCAAAAACTGAAATTAAAAAAGGATGAAAAATCTTTAAAAATGATCCTTAGAAAATTGGTTATTTCTCGACAATGGAAGATGGTAGAAGCAATATTGGGACATCTCTATGATCGTATTGATCCAGCCTATCATTCGAGTCATATCATAATGTTATACTCACTTCAAATAAATATTTGTTTTGAAGGCTAAAAATACAGTGTTTGTAAAAATGACATTACTTCCGGTGATAATAAAAATGTTAAATTTGGCATCAGGCATCAGATGCTGAAAATTCTATGAAAATTTGGGTAAAACGACATGAAAAGATATTCATAAATAATTTTTTTTTTTTTTTGTTAAAATTTAAATTTTCAAAGTTTAGCGCCTAATATCTCCGAAGATTCGTCGAAAATAAAACATGTAAAGAACCGTAGGTATGTAAAATGTATCAAATGTTAATATCCGATGATTGTTAAAGTTACGTTAGTTAAGAGCTAAATCTGCCAATAGCAGGTCTTTCTTTGGGCCAGAAATGTTTTCTAAAGTATTAATTAGACATTAATTAACTAATCCAGGCGTTAATCAACTTTGGATGGCATCAGATTGCTCCGATATTAAACAGATTAAAACGTTTCATTAATACTCTGGTTTAATCAAATATTGTGCGCCCAGTCGCTTCGGGGCTTAGCTTTGATCAACCAGGACCGTGGTTGAAATTATTGCACACGTCTGACAAATCTTCAAATGCCAATACCTTCGCTCTCAATAGAGTAAATTGCATGACATTTTCAAATTATTCATTTTACATCACCTACTTTCGAACTATTATAGCAAGAATGGCTAGTTCTTATCTATATCTTGAATAATGTAACTTTAATATTACGGCAATATTTAAAAAAAACGACAGCTTGTTAATTTCGTTCGGACATTTCGCATTGTCGGAGAAAGCTCGAAATAGCATAAGAGAACACGAAAGAAAAATAGAAAAAGTCCGTGCATTAACATGTTTCATCGAGTGAATATAAACAAGGGAATGTACGGGCTATTTCTATTTTTCTCGTGTTCTCTTATCTAATGACATTCAATTACTTTATTGAATTGTCAGATATCCTCTTACAGTCCCATATAACAACTGTTGGTCTTCGAAGGAATTATTAGTGAGCAGAAATTTAGCCATGTGTCTGTTATCACTCGTCGCTTCAGTCAGTTAAATAGAGCAGTCGCTCGTGTTTTCCTTTTCGTTACGTCACTGCTGATTCGGGTAGCGTGAAATACTCAGCTATCGCAGCAATGACCTCTGCGTTAAAAGCATATTTGGAATGTGTTTAACACACTCTATCACATATGTGATAATGACTGGCGCCAATATTGTCCTTTAATGTCGTCAGTCTCACAACGTAGCAACTAACATAGAGTTTTACAGTTAAATAAAAGTAACTTTCACAGTTTTGCAGTGTCCGTACATTGCCGCGAGGGTGAGTTTAAAAGATAGAAAACGACGAAAATAAATGCGTTGACTCTGAAGTACAACGAATCAAGAAAGCGAGAAGTCGCTTCTTGAAGAGTGCGAGAACGCGATGAAACGGTGAAAATGCGAGGATCTCGCCTTTGAATAGTTCTCAGCTTCACGCTTCGATGCGAGAAGACGAGAAGTCGAGATTTATGACAAAACGAGGGTGCGAGAAGCCGAGAAATACTTAAAGGCGAGCGAGAATTTAAGGGTTTGCAAATGCGAGAAGTCGAAGGTCAGAAAGCGAGGGACGAAGAAGCGAAACGTCAAGAAAAAATAATCTCGTGTTCTCGGGGCGATATCCTCGTATTCTCGTCGTGTTTTCTCTCGTTCTCGCACTCCTGTACTCTTACCGTCTTGCTCCCCGACTTCTTCCCTTGACGGCTAGAAGTCGAAATAATGAAATCTCTACAATAGGCCCCCATAGTCAAGATGATAAATTTAATTATTGCAGTAGCAATAACCATGCAAATTAGAAACTAAGTGCATCATCTTGCTAAATGGTAAAATCTACATTATTTCGTTGGCATATTAATAATATGTTAAATATATTTATCACAATATACATCACACTTACCAAATGTAATTGGAGCTGAAGCTGAAGCAGAACATTCACCAGAAACACACCACTATAATTAATATATCACATGCTTGTAAGAAATGCATTATGTAAGTTATATTTTTTAAAAAGATAGTAAATCTTGCTTTAATAGTATATAAATATACGATAAAAATTGAATTTATGAATTTGTGAAGTTTTGACAAAATTTAGCCTAAATGGTCTCGATTGTCAAGTACCATGCTACGACAATAAACAAAGTCTCGATTGTCCAATGACCAAGAGAATTGATTGTTGGCCTGACATGCAAAACACGTCTATTTCTACAATTATATAAGATTTGAAGCAAGGCGTGCAATAGGTGTCCGATTAAGCTCTTACAAGATGCATCTGTAATTCTTGTTCATACCTGTATTTGTTTTCAAAATTTCAAACATAATCTAAATAAGCGTTGTAGTGTAGCTATAATATCACGGATTACTTTTGGCAAAAATTCGCCACAACAACATTTACAGACATTCTCGTAACTTTTCCATGTTAAAGATTTATGTAATTATTTAAAAAATACACACCTTTCCATCCCCACAAGATGTAAAATCTTTGGCTACAAATGTATTACAACTCCCTGAATTTGGATTGTAACATTGCAATTGCTGACACATCATGTCAAATCCCAATCCTCTCTGATTACTCTGAAACCAGATTAAAAAATTTGTGTTACACGGCAGAATTTGTAAATAATACAAATATTAATATATAAAAGCGAAAGAACGGCTAGATATGCAAGGAGCTAGTAATGTTTATCTGGCTTTTACTAAAAGAACAAATTTGAATGGACGGAATTTAAATTAATTTATGCGTACAGGACAGAAAAAGATTTACTTGCCCTGCAAAAATAAGACCTTGTATCTGAAAATAGAAGGTGACATTGTTCATCAGCATCTGTGTATTGACCAGCGAATCCATTTACAACAGGTGACGTTATACCATTATCATCCACACGCATACACGTCCACCTGGAGTTAGGAAATAAGAAAAACGTAAGATCATGAGAGAGAGAGAGAAAGACAGATAGACAGAGAGAGAGGGAGAGAGGAAGGTAGCACATTTAATATTGATATGGCAAAATCGGCGAAATGAATAGCATCGGGATAGAATTAAGCTACTAGTTTAAATAAAAAAGAGTTGTACATGTGTGTTTGGTCAACGTGCCATGCAACGCTTTTAAATGATGTATTAGCATAATGGTTGGCCATATTAATATAAATAGAAAAATCATAGGCAACTATGCATCCAAGTCTAAAACTATTTAGATATTGACAAATCTGTTAGCATTCATAAAAAGATGAACTCCAATAGCATAGTATAAGGAACATTTCTACTTACGAGTTTTGGGAATAATAAGCGATATACGAGGCTGCACAATACGAAAATGACCAAGGGTTTTGTTTCGCAGCACCAGTTGGAAAGAAGGAACTTGCTCCCATAATGTAATAATCACTGTTACTACATTCTACAAAGTCGCCATCATGGTATGCACCCAAGCTATTAAATATAAATTATCTTTGAGGTATATTTTATAAGCAATATTCTCTATTTACATGTATAAATCAGCATGAGACCGAGTTGCTTATCAACTGGCTTTAGTATGCCTCCCTGACATTTTATAGTCCCCGGACTACACTTTCTATGCATGAAATTTGAATTCGAGAAGCCTTGGCAGTAGTGTATTTTTATCTCATACATACACGAAATTATCAAGGTATATAGTAGGGTAATAATATACAATATCTTACCTGTGACCCAGTTCATGTGTAGCTATCGCGTCTGTTCTACCTGTATAAAAATCTTCAACGATGGAAGTACTGCTAGAACTACACAATGTCCCTAGCCAAGCAACACCTATAATACAACACACGACCAATTATTGAAATATGAATAAACTAAACCTTTTGGACAACCCCTTTTCATCATTTGTCGACAAAATAAATGAGTTCTAATACATGAATTTTTGTCAGTATTGATCGAGGTACCCCCCCCCCCCACACACACAAAAAAAACCCAAACCAGAACTAATAATTAAACCCAACAAAACAAACCAAGTAATATTCCTCAATGGCTTACCTATTACGTTTGTGTTGCCTCTATCTGCAAGTTGATCACTGAAATAGAATAGAATACCAGCATGTATAAATAATGTTCGATTGGAGGTTGTTCGTTCCATTATTTGAAATAAATGTTCGATATCCTTAAACGATAACGTCAATTCTGTACTTTAGAGAAGTTTAAATACAGACTCATTGCCCATACATAATTAATGGCAACTGATTTCAATTGTATACCAAGTAAGCTTTTCGTCTATACAAAATAATCGACACAACCTCTAGTATTTCTCTCTGTTATACACCAAGCAGATACACTTTGATTACGCCTTTCGGCAATGTAGTAGGTGTTGTTTAATGGTCGAAAATGAGACCATAAGTTATATAGAGAATCTCCTACGAGTGTTTTTTGATATCAAAAAGTATCAACACAAGTTGATAAAGTAAAAAAAAACGAGGCTCTGCCGAGTTTTTTTTACTTTATCAACGAAGGTTGATATTTTTTGGTATAAAAAAAAAGAGTTGGAGATTTTATTTATCACCCAACCCTTTCTTACATGCACAAATAAATAAATATAATTCTTTCCTAAAGATTTCACTTTTACCGATCCTATTTACATTATAGCGTAGTGATACATCATTTTTTGACAGCTGTTTAGCTATTGTATAGCCCTGTATACTGACCCAGTTTTTTCCTTCAAGGTCAATTTAATAAAAGCAGTTTCTTTTTTTTTAAAAGTCACTCTTTACTTAAACTAAGTGGTTTCTTTAAAATAAAAGAAGGTAGTTCCTTTTTGATTGACCAATCAAATTTATGTAAAGTGATCTCACCACACTGTGTATATATCACTAAAGTGATATCACCACACTGTAGATATCACATTTAACACACAAGCGATATCTACTGTCAAATGTATTATTGGGTGATAAATATTGATACTGCACGAGATCGTCAACCCGAGTGTTGTTGCAATATATTACGCGATGTCTTGCTAATAACATTTACTATAGTCGATGGCAAGTAAATACAAATAAACATTGATGAATAGCGTTAATTAATTTTAACACTACATTCAAATTCAACATAATATTACACACACAAACTTACTCTGTAAACCACATAGCGTGGTCATGAGCTGGTAATGATCCCCGATTGTTCCTGACCCAACTTGTAAAGCTATCTAAACCGGTAGAATATTGGATAAGTCCGTTGCCATTATTGTTATCTCTGTTATATGGGGCATCATTTTCAGTCTGCAAGGAAAGATTAAAGATACACTATGTAAGATTTAGATAAAGAACTAGCCATTCTTGCTATAATAGTTCGAAAGTAGTTGATGTAAACGAATAATATGAAAATTTCATTCCAATTACTATATATATTGCAAGCGAAGATATTGGCCCTCGAAGGTTTTCGACAGACGTGTGCAATTATTTTAACCACAGTCCTGGTTGATCGAAGCTAATTCTCGGTCCGTCTTGGTCCGCCATATTTGATTAAATAAACGTATTGCTGAACCCTCTTCTCTTTGGTATTTAGCGTCTGTTTCCGTTTTAATCTATTTAATGTCGGAGAAATCTGATGCCATCGAGAGATGATTTATGGATCAGTTAATTAATGTCTAATGAATACTTTAGAAAACATTTCATGCCCAAAGAATGACCCGTAATAGGCAGATTTAGCTCTTGCATAATGCATGTTTAAGTATTAGTCATAATCGTCATCTAAGCAGAAGTGGTTGCGTGTTAAACTATGGATACCGCTCAAAACAAAGTTTGATTTCAAATATTGTTTTTATATTTTAAACTCACGATCTCGTCTAACCGAATAAGCTCCCCAGGGTATATATTTTTACAAGCTCATAATAGCCTCAACCCATTTCTATTTATTTCCAATTTATTTTTCATGGATTAGTATTTAATCTGAAACTTACGTTGGTGATAACGATGCCACTGCCTTCTACACCTATTATTATGTTTGGGTAGAAATCAGACACGGTTTTGTATCTTTGATCCATCTAAAATAGAGGACAAAATTAAAAATTTAAACATTTATCAATCGTTATATAACGCATAAAACATCGTCCAATTCACTGCAAGGCTTTTATGGACGTTTTGTAGAAAAAGGTATTAAGAAAAGGGCAATGTTACTGAATTTTGTTTTCCTGTGCTCGATACCAGACCTAATATCTGAGACGCTATAAGTAAAATGGAATAATTGTTACATAACTAAAACTAAACAAAAATGTTAATCGGAGCTTACACATTTAGTACCAATTATCACAGTTTTTCAGAAGGTTAGAGTAATGTCCATTCCACAGAATCCTCTAAATATACTTACTGAAATAATAACAAAAGCATAGTATGTTTTAAGTTCTGCGTCTGCCAATGTTTCACTCCCACCGTTTCTGGCTAAGAATCTGAAACCAATAATTTTTTTTTATTTTTAAAAAAAACATGCAAAATTATAGCAGTAACATGGAGTCGCTACGAATACTTAAAGTAAAGTAGTATCCTGAAATTAAAACAATAGATTCGACACGCGTACTTTTTCTTCTAAGTTTATTTTTTTATGTTTATTTGTTGATATAAGATACTCTTACTTTTGTTTCACAGCATAATCAGTAACGACGAGCAATTCTGTTGTGTAGGTAACAGCTGTTTGACGTTTGGTTCTTCTATTCTTTCTATTCTTTCTATTCAGTTGACGCACCATTTTTTTTAAAGATACTTTGGCCTGATTTCCTATTTCACGGTGAATAAAACAACATTAACCAAATTAATAATATCAGAGAATAAAAACATTAACTGAGTTCGTAAAACGAGTGAAAACTTCGAACGAGAAATAATATCAGATGCCTCCCTGCCAGTGCCCTGTCTCTCATAACAAAGGAGGGGGGGGGGTGGCCTAGTTGTCTAGGGTGCCGCGCTTCGACCTCTGGTTGTGGTTTCGAGCTGTGGTGTGGGTGTATGAGGAATGGAGATAGTGGCGCCTCAGAAGAAAAATTTGGCCTGAATTCTAAGCTCCGAAAGACATCTTAAGTAGTCTGTCAGATTAGTATTCCGCACACAGATGTTATATGTCACATAACCCCGTGAAATTGCAACAGTTTTTAAGATAAATCAGAATAATTACCGCTTTTTGGGGTAAGAAGATCCGAATCGAATTTCAGAATTCCACTCTTAGTAAGACTGTGCTTTCCTCTACCTTTAGGTTTAAGTTGTACTTCGTTATTGTTGACAGTTATCCCCCCTAACTAAAGTATACAAAATTGAATTAGTTTATGGAAGAAAAATGATGTCATATCCCCGCTTCTTTGGGATCTGGGAGCAAGAAGCAAATATATTTGTCTCAAATGTTGTCTAACTCGGCCATATTAATAAAGATAAGAACCTGGATTAGGTGATCATCACTAACTGTCAGAATTAGTTTGCGTTACCCAAGTATGAAAATAAGTGTTTTGATCTTCAAGGCCAAATTTTAATGTACTAATGTGGGTTTATTTTTTATAGAATAACTCAGAATAGAGGAGTTAGTGTGCGTAGTGGTTTAAAAAAAGAACTTACTAAATCGTAGTATCCACCTCTCTCCGATACCATGATGGGTCGACCGGTATCATGATCAATATATACACCAGATTTCTATATGATAATATAAGAAACAGTTTGATGTTATCAGCTGCCTAGATTCAGATTAAATTGTATTTACGGTTCCCGACCGACCCTTAACTCTTCCCAGGCCGGTGTTGTCTTGATTTTCTGCCAACAAATTCCAAGACTGAAATTCCAGTATTGACTACTGCAGTCCAAATCGTCTTTCTTTTCGGAAAGTAACACAACATCTCATGTTAAATTCCTTTGGCCTAATTCGACTAACGGTACTGCGATGAATATTGCTGCTTGCATGGAAAAGTCCACAGAACATTTCCCATTTGACTTTTAAAGGCCACGGCTTTTTATACGCCCACATTTTTTTTAGTGGACGTATTATGCCGTCGCCCCTGTCCGTCCGGGCGTCGGTCTGTCCGTCCAGAATTGTTTGTGGTCTATCTACTCACAATTCTTATCAAATTTTGACGGAACTTGAAATAAAGGTTTATCCCTAAAAGATCTCGGCTGCTTTCGATATTGGCATGTATCGGATCGGAACTTCATGGATTATGGCCCCTGACTTTACAAACGAAAAATCACGTTTTAAGGCTTGTGGACCTATAGAGGTCACAATTTTAAACCGATTTTGATGAAACTTGACATGCATGTTTATAACCCAAAGATCTTGGCTTATTTCGATATTTGCGTCTATCGTAACATAACTTCCTGAATAATGGCCCCTGATTGTCCGAAAAATCGCCTATGGTCCCTCTGGAGGTCACATTATCCGTTTTCAAAAACCTTTTGATTATATCACCCCTAAGGAAGGCTGAGTTCGGATTTCACTAAAATCAGATCAGAATTGCCGGACAAAATGACCGCCGTCTGTACGCGAATAGTGTAAACATATGGTATATCAAGGTTGTGGACCCTATAGAGGTCACAATTTTGAACCTATTTTGATGAAACTTGAAAAGGATATTTATAACCCAAAGATATAGGTTTCTTTCGACATTTGCGCCCATTGGAACGTAACTTGTGGTCCCTCTGGAGGTCTCAATTATTATTTGTTTTAAAAAAAACGTTTGATTATATAACCGTTACACCCTCAGGAAGGATTGAGTTCTTATGTCGTGAAAATCGGACCATAATTGCCAGACAAATGGCCGCGGTTTATAACCCGAAGATAGTGGTTCCTTTCGATATTTGCGCCCATAAGAACGTAACTTCTTGAATTATGGCCCCTGATTGTCCAAAACATCGCCTATTTTAGCTTGTGGTTCCTCTGGAGGTCACAATTATTATCCGAATTAAAAAAAACGTTTGACTATATCACCGTTACCCCCTACGGAAGGTTGAGTTTGAATTTCGAGAAAATCAGACCATAATTGTCAGACAAAATGGCCGCCGTTGGTACGTGAATAGTGTAAAAATATGGTATATCAAGGTTGTGGACAATGTAGAGGTCACAATTTTAATTCGATTTTGATGAAACCTTAAATGCATGTTTATAACCCAAAGATCTTGATTCCTTTCGATATTTGCGCATATCAAATTGTAACCTAATGAATTATGCCCTTTTATTGTAGGAACAATAACTTTCGGTATCTCTCGAAAATGTAGGCGTATCCTGCCTGGCAGTGCCATCCTATCTTTTTAAGCTACGGTTATTAAAATAAATAAACCATTACACATACATAAATTATTTAATACAAGAACTCACATCATAATCTTGAATCTCGACCTGTTTGATTTGATTATCTTCAGCTACATATGTAGGGATGTTAATTTTTCCCACTGCACGCCGTAATCTCAGTTTATGGTTAGTCGTGTCAGACTTCAGGTTAAAGAACATGGTATTTGGCATATTGTTGGTAGATCGCTTAGATCTGCTTACAGGCCCATCGTGTTCTATCATAACAGTATCTAGGAAATTATATACATGTACATTATAATATTTTATATAATTATATTGTAACAGAGTTGTATTGGACGCGTGCTTGAGCCTCCGAAGTAGGGTAGGCAAACTAAATTTAGGGCACATTATGGGAACGGCGCCGAGGAGTTAGAATCGATTTGACGTATATCTGAACCAAGCCATACTATACATTTACACTTGGTTGATGGGGTATGACTGGGCACTGAAGATCCTCACATGGACATAGTTACCAACAACCAAGAACTAAACGACTTATGAATAAAGACCGGCACGCATTATTCCTTACATAGGATACCTGCCATATATCATTCGACTCTGGTCGCTGATGATGGAGGAGTAACACTAAGAGTATACAGACACAACCTGATAAGAACGAGAAGATGATCAAATTTAGACACCGGTCGTAACCCAGGTGTAAAATATTTGCTTTAAGGCTGGCCAAGAAAGTTACTGGCTGGAGACGAGTCCAGTAAACTTTTTGTGGGTTCTGGTAAAGGTTAGCGTATTGACCTTTATTATGCTAACAGCTCAAAACGTTCCCGTCGTCCGTGTTGCAATTTCCGATCATTTTGTTTCATTTTCAAAAATTTAGCGAAATAAACAAAATAAATACAGATTTATTATTTCCGATGGCCTCGAGCTACCCAGTCCTCCCATAACTATGAAAAGTAATCCTCCCTTTGATATGTTACTTTGGAAGCTTGAGTGAAAATCAGGACCGGGTTAAGCTTGCGTGGGGCGTTTGGCTGAAATATCACGGGAGCCTTTATACAGTGAAAAATCGGGAATATTCTGGCCATTGTCCGCCTTACGCATGCAATTTGTATGACAGATTGTTAATAAATAGGTTTATTTGGCACAAAATAATACATTAAATCTGCTCATCGTTTTCAGAGGCCAGGGGAACATCGGACCCGATTAGAACAAATAATATTATGGCCTTAATCCAAGGGGAAAAGTAATATACGTCATGGCACGCATTGCCCACCCTGAATACCCACCAAGCACCCCTTTCATTGTATCTATAAGTGAAACATCTAAGAAACTATGTACACTACGAATTTTCTACTCAGGGCATTCACCTTTTCACTTCTTCAACTCACCGTATATTGTTTCTTTTTCTTCGACCGTAGTTGCAGAATGTCGGAGATCAGCAACCACACAGACTACTAGCCATGGTAGAATTAATAGCCACATTCTTATACGAAATATATAAACACATTGGTGTCATTAATGATATACATGTATTCGTTATTGATTATTTTTTTTCAATATAAGACAAAGCACAAGATTACACCATTCAGATCTATAGGGGGTATTTAAAAAAAAAAATTAAAAAAAATGCTAAGGCGTGTGCGAGGTAGCATGCGCAGGGTATATTGTGTTATCCAACAACCATCGAATAACGTCGAACAAACGTGGGAAACAATTCCGACCTTTTTGGGTCCACCCAACTCTAGTCCAATGCTTGCATGCGCCTTTAAAAACAGTAATGTCGTTTTGGAGCATCTGATTTTATGTTTCCACCCGAACATTTCCCTGTTAAAATTCCTGAACCCGTCCCTGGGTTGAGTAATATATTATTCGTATTTCTTTCACGATTTTACCGAATTAAATTTTATTTTACTAGATTTTTAAAAATGAAACTTTAATATATTTTACATATTGCAGCATTGTTTCAAGCCAGTGAATAGATTACATGGAGATATTCTACTGGCGGTTAGTATTAATCTTTTAATACCATTAATAAAATAATAACAATTGAATTATCACGATTTTATAATTTAGATGACTAATTAAGAGAAAAATAATGTTTAATAATCAAATAAATTGAATAAAGATTGGAACCACAACTTGACAAATGTGAACTAAAAAGAAAACTGGTAAAACAAAATAACAATCGTAAATAGGCTACTTACTTGTCTTTTCTCTTGTATTCATCAAGCTATTCACAAAATACCACTTAATTATCTTTCAATATCGATGCTTTATATAGCAAATTTTACAAATCTCGATAATCTCCCAAAATGGGGATATATAAATATTTTCATATCTTTTAAGTAGGTTTGATTATAAACATAAACAAATTAGATCTACATAATTTTTTATTATTTATTCTATACAATGCATAACCTATGAAATAAACACAAAAATAAATAAAGTTTTGAGAATGCAGTAAGAGCCTCTGACGTATATAAGCTTGTTATTCATAGCAATTGAAAACAAACAATGGTCCATACTAACATATTTTTAACCTCGAATCATCATAGAAAATTATTTGTTGTGTGTGTTTGTGTCAAAATACTCTCTTTTTAATAATCTGATATTTTTGTATGGGTCATATTTAATTTTGTTTATCGAGTCAAAATACCATTAATTATCAACACTAATAGGGCTGTGACGTTTGTTAAAGGTTTATACTCAAACTCTGATTTACCCGTCAAATGACACGAATAGGATGTGTCCTTTATTTCTTATTCCGTGTACAGACTGCAATTTAAAATGAGCGTGTCGGTGTATGTAGGTTTATCAAGGTCGGTGTAAATTATCTATTATCTTTGGCATTTGTCGTTGTATTTCGCTAATATAGATTTTGATTTATGTAAAAGTTATGTTATTGAGTACAAAAGGTGAGAGCTTTAGTAAAAACTATCAATCACGATAAACGCAGTTAGCTCCCATTACATAATGGTTCCACCCACAAAAGTAAAGTGATAGCAATACATTTTCGCTAAAAATGTATGTTTAAGTGACTGACTGACTATAACAGGACTTATAGACACATCGTAATTATTCGAGCACATGGTGATTGTTGAACTGATGGACAAGGTACACGCTCTGCAGTCTCTGTTCTGTTAAGTTCTGTTTTGATAATGATTGCATTAATTGTGCACATCCACCAATTAATAAACTGTACTAAAAATATCAATAGTTATGTTTTATAATGATTACACATTCATATCTTTTAAAGTTTAGTTTATAACTGTTGCCTCATTTATCATTTAATTAATAAATTAAACATCAACTGTTATTATAAACAATAATAATAACAAAAAATATATAAAATATCCGGCAGTTGTGCTCGCCGGCAGATGTCCTACCGACAGTCAGTTTTCTCGCAGTTGTCTCGCAGTTGTCTTATAATTAGATCTCTTTTTAAGGCGTCAAAATGAACTTTTTTTTATTCTCTGTATATTAATTTTTCAGAAGCTAAACAAAACGCTCGATTTTGTGTAAATGAAATAGTCTACACGGACTTATACGAGAGAGAGAGAGAGAGAGAGAGACACACACACAGAGAGAGAGAGAGAGAGAGAGAGAGAGAGAGAGAGAGAGAGATGGTGTAGAGTAATGAAGTTCACTATTTTCAAGAACCATTGTATTCACCAGTAAACACGTTTCATTCACCTGTAAATTGTGTTTCAAAAACCCGACGTCATCCAAAGTCGAGAGGTGGAATATTACACTTACCCGATGTATAATAAAACTCCTACGAAGCTGTTTACTATAATAATGTCTATAGAAGTTTAATTAATTTGCATACCTTCTTATATTGGGATTATACATTGCCAGTCTGAAGCCAAGGATAACAAATATTGCCGACGTGGTTACCCCTTGCCATTAGTGCAGGAAGGAGGGTCTGACAAAGACAACTGTCTAGTCATTTAGATGGGACTAAACCCGAGGTCCCGTGTATTCATTTGCATGCATGTAAAATATCCTTTGGCAGCTGGAGTTCGATATAAGAGTAGGCCATAGTGCCGCTGTCCGGGCAAAATGTCCTCATTGCACACTGTATGACGTGTGCCCTTCATCATTAGTCCAGTCGGAACAGAACAGTAGGACGTTTAACCCCATGTCGTCATTTGAGATAACAAACACGGCCTGTGAATAGAGCTATGGATCAGTCGTTGAAACAAATAGAGTGTAGCGCTAAAAAAAATCTAATGGTTATTACAACTACAGTAAAGATAACGTTATTATATATTTAAAACCCTTTGTATAATACAAGCTCTCGGCTATAATAGATTAGTGTAGTAGTTTCCTTTAGATTCGTATTGTCATTGTTTGAAAAAAATCCTTAACAACTAAACCTATTCGATTTATGAACATAATACAATATTATTTATAATAACATTTGTTATGACATTCAGATTTAGTACTCTCCTGGGGACAATTACATGTAATGACAATCGTTTTTTTTTTTAAAGTACGTACAGCATAGGTTATCAGGTAACGTAGCATAGAGACAAACCAAGTCATTGGGGAAGATACAAATTAAAAAAAAATATGATTCGGTCATTACTGAAGCCACAAAGACACAACTGGGATTTCATAATGCATAGGTCCCACTAGGGAAAAATTATCGGCGATGTGGAAATAATCAAATTTTCTCCCACATTGCTCTCAACGCTCCCAAAGTTTCCAGGCAAATCTAGGAACCTGTTACCAACGCCTCCCCAGGCTCGTCAATTTCGATTGACAGTACATCATCGGGGCAAAAAATGCCCAGTGGGACCTAGGCATAACAATGAAGTAACTCGTGATTTTTCAACATCCTTAAAACGCAATATTCTTCAAAGCAATGATTATGGGCAGCTGATATGTACATTTATGAAAGAAGGGTTTAATAACAGCAGTCTGTAAGATCTCACAACAAGGGGATTTAGACTGGCGATTATTAAACGAAATAGTCTGGATGTCGTCTAAGATATATAAAAGCAACAGACCGCAAGGGGTTAAGTGGGAGGGGCGTCATGGTTTTGGAGTTTGGTCGCACGCTTGTATTTTGCGCTCCCGCAAATGGAAAGAAATCACGCGGTTTTAATCATCATAATCAAAATGCCCAACCAGTGTCAAAATATATACACCGTTTGTCAGATATGCTACAAATCGACTTTAGCATGTTTCACACAGCCCTATATTACTCGGTGACACTGGAATGGACTGCAGCCCCCCCCCCCCCATCCATCCTCTTGCGAAATCATATGTCACCATGCCCGCTTCCTCCAAACTTCGTTCTCCCAAATAAAAATAAATCGTCATGATTCTGTTTTTCCTTTTTGCAGATCAAGACGATATATTGATAATAATCCATTTTATAAACTACAACATTACCATTTACTAGAATTCTTACTACACATGTATTAGAAAATCCCACCCCATGGCTCAAGATCTGATTCCATAACGACATTGATATTTTTATTACTCAATCTAAATCTGTAATGATAGCACTGATATAGATAGAGACAATATGTTGAGTGACGTTTTATACATACATGGAAATCAAGTAATGAGTTTTCCTTAGTTTGACTTGGAGCATAACCTATATTTGAATCTATATTTCTGATGGGGATGCAAAACCGGATGAAAAACCCAGTACAAGTAGGTTTGCTGAACCTCTTCATCAATCGGACCAAAAAAACTTGTAAGCACTGGATTATGCCAGCAAACTGAATAGAAGGCGAAATGGGCGGTAAATTTATTTGTGAAATGGTCAAACCAACGACAGAATTTACCATGTAAAGATTTACTTCAGATGACCCTCAAAAAAGTGAACGAATATCTGAGTTATTTTATTGCTGAGATTAGGAACGTATCTGGCAATGAGTACAGACCATATACCCTATATGAATGATTGTGTCTATACAACTTTTCATGAGCCAAAATGGACTATTTGTGAGACATCGAATTCCAGGAACTGCGGAATGTGCTAGATGCCAAAAAGTAAGAACTTTCAAGGAATGGTATTGGATTAGAAAAAAAAACAAGCAGATATTATAACTGAACAAGAAGAAGATATTTTATGGAATAAATAAGGGGTTACTTGAAAAGTAACCCACAAATTCTTTTGGTCTTCATTTTGAATTGAGAGCTGGTAAAGAACATCGAAATTTGCGTGTTGGGAGATTTTCCCAGCCATCGCTTGGTACTGACAGTGATAATAGGCGTTATATTCAGTATACTGAAGATGTGTCTAAAATAAATCTTCCAGGATTAAACCATCGTCGAGTAGAGCCAAAGGTTACAAGAGCCTACGAAAACAAAAAATGTCTAAAAAGATGCCCAGTACATAAATCAACCGTAAATTAGAAGTACCCTCAAGGCAACAAAACTCGGAATTTAGTATATCATCCAATAGGGAAATTACAATTGAAGCCAAAGACCTATCCATTCATGTCAAATTTCTGTTACATTTTTTTCGGAAATTAAAAGCCATAGCTGTGGCTTCTTTTCGTTTTCTGTTTAATGTATTTTTTCGTTAATAATGGACAGTTTTAAAAATATTGGACTTTTTCTGTTAATAATGGACTCTTTTCATTAATATTGGACTGTACTTTTTAGATAACAATCCATTCTTCATTAGAATGGATTAAAAGAACAAAGGATGACATCATAGCTATGGTTTAATTCAAGTTCCGTCAAAATCAGATAAAAAATGTGACCTGTAGAATGCGCACAACAACATGTGAACGAACCGACGGAGGCGATGACAATATACATTCACATGGGTGAAAACAATGAAATCGACTCACGCCAGAAAGACGAGTGTTCGTTATAAGTTTGATGTGAGAAAACCATTTTATTAAGAAACATAAGAATAAGCTATGTTTGAACATCGTCAATTCTCCTATTCTAGTAAAGAATAATAACATGCTACTACCCTCCGCGATTTTTAATAGAATTGTCCGTTTTTTTTTTTTACAATATTGACCTTTTCATCAAATCTTAAATAACATCAGGTCTGTTACCAGTTCTTCTGCGTAAATAATGAAATAATCTGTATATGTGCAACATGTTGATAGAGGCGATTTGAGTTGGCAAATTGAACCAAGAAAAGCAATCTCTTCAACGAGTATTATCACTATAACTAATCACCATGTATTAACCTTTATCATACACGATTGGCAATAAACAACGGTCAAATACAACTAAAAAGACCACCAACTATTAGACAGTTGACACGAAGGATATTGCCGTGGGACCAACGAATCTCTTTAATTCAGCCACCTTAAGTCAGAAGAGGCAATAAGCAGAGGGTTCAGCGGTTTTCTTCCATTCATAAAACAACAGCTTGAGTAATTTAGCGCAATTTATCCCGCTATAGAAAAGACAAGCTTACAGAACGTGATTTGGCATTAGAATGCTTTAATCAATGACGACTCGGGTATCGACTCAAATGTATTTTTGCATAATTTGGAAAATCTGTAATAAGATCTGTGCGGTCACTTCCTTTTAGAATTTAACCCGTTATAGGGGCAATAAAGACTGTTCACATGAGTAATTGAACATTTCTAGAGTATAGTTAGTGTAACAAATTAACGATACCCTCTATTCCCAAGTTCAATACCAGGTTTTTACAGGACAGCGCGTATTTAATTTCCAGTCATCAATTGATAGACTGGATTTATTTATAATAATTATATATGAGATCAGGGTTAAATGCGATTAGTATTCCAAGCTTTCTTATCGATTGACATGACATGATGAATCCGAGACATGTGTTTTAGATGAAAGTAAGTAAATCTTTGTAATTACTGTCGCCACGACATGACATAACTTGCGTTTCTGTATGTTAATTCGGAATTTAAAGTTGATTCGTGTAGTTCTCAAATCCGACTATGAATATCTACATTTTTTCTTTTTCTGCGCAACTAAACCAAGAGAGTTAAACACACTGCCTGGTTACTAAACTTTAAAATCCTTACACTGGTCAACAAGTCTTAGCATGATTCAGCTCAATCATATATCACAGATTTTGTGCAGCCGTATGTACCAAACTGACCACTCCGTTCACAGAATAATCTATCACTTGTTGTACCTACAACTAAATTAAAATCTTTTGGTGAAAGAGCCTTCAGATATGGTCCACGACTATGGAATGACTTATCTGACACAGTAAAGTGTTCAGAAACAGTTGCGCAATTTCGATCTAGACTAAAGCCACATAATATGTTCACGAGCTATTAACCCAGAGCGCTTAGAGCAGAGCATGCCCATGGATGAATTAAGCTCTATATAAACCTACATTATTATTATTATTAAGTGACAGGTTGGCACATACAAAGAGAACATGGTGTCAATATAATACCACGAGATTACATGTGCTTGGAACTTTACTTATTGCGTTATTTGGCCTAATTTAACCAATTATATCGTTAATCGCAAAGGTTTGGGGTCACGAACACACTTGGTTGTGCATGGTATCAAGGATTAAAAGAAATATGGTAACTTTTAAGACAAGACCTTCATTAGATTCCCGAGAGGTTCCACTCGAGTTCCTAGACAGCAGCTTGATTCTAGAAGGGAAAAGATGTAGAAGTTTCTAGTCAGCAGACTCGCCTAAATCGAGTCTGGCTGGCTGGGGTTTGAGAATGACTTTAGTTAATACCGTATCTGTACTATGCTTTAATGTATCCGGCTATGCTATATAACAACGAACTGTTGTATTGTCATTAACTACTGAGAAGATAAACAGGAAGTAAACAACATACAACGTGAATTGGTAGCAACGACAGCTAGAGACAAATTCTAGACGATCACAAGGCTACTAAAATATGTAGTAAGAAAAAATGAATGGGTCATACGTAGGATGTGGCGACACCGGTTTCTTGGTCCGCTCTCCACGTCTGGCAGAAGACCCGTGGTGCTCCACATGTGGTGTATTGATTTGGGCACGTTGTAACTTGCACTCAGTCCCATGTTATTGGTTATGTTCTGACTTCTTTCTGCCATATATTTTGTTCTGACATATATCTGCCATCAATTTAGTTTTGCCATCTATATTTTGTACTGACTTATCCACTGTCATGTTCAGAGTTTGCTAGAGAACGATTTTCGGTCTTTCAATATACAAACTTTTTCGGGAGAGGAGCAATGATGGGTCATGGCGAGGGGAACAGAGGCAAAACCCTTGGACCCGGTGATTTGGTGACAAAAAAATAATGAAGACCCATTTCTCATAGCGGCCTTTTGTCGATGAATTTTGAACTTATTAGGAATGGGGACCAAATGGGTATCGGTCAGAAGAAACAAAAATGTCAACGATTCCACGTTGGGTTAGTCGGCAGCGAGAAGTTGATATCAGAAATGTTTCCATAACTGACTTCTAAAATATAATTTCTGGTCAACAGTTAGCTGTCTTTTATATTGTCCAATATTTCCATCGGGCCCTCGTTTCTTACTTAACTAGTTCGCTTGACAAGAATTGCGAACCGATATCATCGGGCCCGGACTGCCACTGGCCCCTATCTACGATACCTTTTTCTGCTTAAAACTAAGTATACTTAGATAACCATTTCAGTTCCAAATTTCCAAAAATTTCTCGGGGGGAGAATCCCCCCCCCCACATGGGTCTCATGTCACTGCAGTCCGGCAACTAGGCTACTAGAGAGAGGGGGAGGGCGAGAGAAATAGGGTCCACTAGACACAAGCTAGAGCATTTCGGTACTAAGATATGGTGCAACTTTTTTCAGTAAATCGCCTGCGCGCAGGAGTCTTTAGCAGTGGGAGGACCCGGAGAAAACCACGAGGTTGAACAGGCGACCTTACTCCTTGTCACGTACAACCGAGGAATCAAAATCACGCGAGTTCACTCAATGAAATACCTTATAATACAGAATGCAAGTGCTAGCCAGTTGGCCATCTAACCCCTCGGGCGTGTTAATGTGGCGACATCGCAGTGATGTAGTGTTGCCGGATTATGCATGGGCCCCCTGTCTGAAACTGTCAAAAGGGTCATTGCATCAACAGTGAAAAGAGACATATTGTGGTCATTTTTCGTCACACTCACACAAATATAATGTGTATCTCAGTGTGGTAGATATATTACTCAAAAGATTTAAGGGTCAAACCTTTTTATACTCAAACATTTTCAGGTGGACGTATATTACCGTCGCCCCTGTCAGCTCGCCCGGACGCCGTCCGCCCGTCCACAATTGTTTGTGAACAGTCTGCAGTTTACATTTTTTTTATCCGATTTCAATGAAACTTAAAATATAGGTTTAACACCATAAAATCTCGGTTCCTTTCGAAAATGGCATATGTCGAACCTCAACTTCATGGATTATGGTCCCTGATTGTACGAAAATCACGTTGTAAGCTTGTGAACACTACAGGTAAGATTTTCGTTGTTCACCCGAGTCAACACCAGACGGTTCGCGTTTTGAATGATATATCAAGGTTGTGGACCTTGTAGAATTTACAATTTTAATTCGATTTTGATGAAACTTGAAATGTATGCGCATATCGGATCGTAACTTCCTGAATTATGGTCCCTGATTGTCCGAAAAATCGCCAGGGGTGCCTCTGTAGGTCACAATTATTATCCGATTTAAAAAGAAACGTTTGATTATATCACCCTTACACTGTATTGGAGTTTGAGTTCCAATTTTATGGATCCTTGTTTTAAGCTTCGGTTTTTATATATATGTATATTCGAAAAGAAGATGTTTTAGGAAAAAAAACTAGTTTTTTTTGTGAGTACTTTCCGCAAAAAAACTAGTTTTCTTAAACATCTTTATTTCGAATAAAGTCACAATTTTGAACCGATTTTGATGAAACATGACATGCATGATAATGACCCAAAGATCTTGGTTCCTTTTGATATTTGCGCCCATCGTAATGTAACTTTCTGAATTACGGCCCCTGACTGTCCGAAAAAATTGCCTATGGTCCCTCTGGATGTCGCAATTATTAACCGAAAAAAAACAAAAAAAACGTTTGAATATAATATAATCGTTAAACCCTGATTGTCCGAAAAATCGCCTATTATTATCCGATTTCAAAAACCTTTTGATTATATCACCGTTACATCCTAAGAAAGGTTGTGTTCGAATTTCATGAAAAACAGACCAAATTGCCTGACAAAATGGTCGCCGTTTGTACGCAAATAGTTAAAAAATATGGTATATCTGTGGACCCTATAGAGGTCAAAATTTTGAACCGATTTAGATGAAACTTGACATGCATATGTATAACCCTAAGATCTTTGTTCCTTTCGATATTTGCGCCCATAGAACGGAAATTTCTGAATTATAGCCCCTGATTGTCCGTAAAATACCCTATTTTAGATTGTTGGCCCTCTGGAGGTCTCAATTATTATTTTAAAAAAATCCCGTTTGAATATATCACCGTTACACCCTCGGGAAGGGTTGAGTTCTTATGTCGTGAAAATCGGACCATAATTGCCAGACAAAATGGCCGCAGTTTATAACCCGAAGACTTTGGTTCCTTCCGATATTTGAGCCAATAGGACCGTAACTTCTTGAATTATGGCCCCTGATTGTCCGAAACATCGCCTTATTTAGCTTGTGGTTCCTCTGGAGGTCACAATTATTATCCGATTTAAAAAAAAAACAACGTTTGACTATATCACCGTTACACCCTATGTAAGGTTGAGTTTGAATTTCGAGAAAATCAGACCATAATTGCCAGACAAAATGGTCGCCGTTTGTACGTGAATAGTGTAAAAATACGGTATATCAAAGTTGTAGACCCTGTGGAGGTCACAATTGTAATTCAATTTTGACGAAACTTAAAATACATGTTTATAACCCAAAGATCTTGATTCCTTTCGATATTTGTACGTGAATAGTGTAAAAATACGGTATATCAAAGTTGTAGACCCTGTGGAGGTCACAATTGTAATTCAATTTTGACGAAACTTAAAATACATGTTTATAACCCAAAGATCTTGATTCCTTTCGATATTTGAGCATATCAAACTGCAATTTAATGAATTATGGCCTTTGATTGTAGGAAAAATCACTTTCAGTATTGCTTGTTCTCTATCCATCTCTCGAAAATGTAGGCGTATCCTGCCTGGCAGTGCCAGCCTATCTCTGTCTTTCTGAATGTCACTTCGAACAGTTTTCGCGGAGGTCACAAAACTAGCTGATTCCTGAAACATCTTCGCTTTATAAATTCTATAGCTACAGGATGATGAAGAGTCTGATGACACTATTTCGCCTATACCCCCCCCCCCTCCTTTGTTTAGGACTTCGAATTTTGTCTGATGGTTTGGATTGTTCGTACTTCGTTTTATTATATTTAACCCGGCGGACTTGCCATTCTTCTTATAGCTTGGGCTACTGGAAGAGATTCAGTATTACATCTAGTTCTTCCGGCGACCTCGGTTTTGTGAACCTGTGTCAGCTGATAATTACTCATGGCATGCACGTTAAATAATAGTAATTTCCCAATAAATAAATATAATAGGCGTATGTTAAAGTCATTTTGCCTCAACGCAAGCGTAACAAAATTAGAGCCTCCCTCCCCACACACCAGGGAATATGATAAGGAAAAATAATTGATTAGTTATCATTGTCTGATTTAAAAAAAAAGTGCTAATCAAACAGAAAATTGATAAGCAATTCCTCTTGATTGAAAAGCAAGTAAGTACATGTTCACGGTGTTGTTATAAATGCTCTATAACGGTCATACTATCTACCAATATATACACCTTATGTTTATGTGTGTATGGGAATGTAAAAGTGAAGAGTTTATAATGATTAACTGAAATGACTGTGTTAATTCAAGCTATGAAAATCCCGGAATGGTACTTTTAATTTCAACTGTTTCACACAGTTACAATTCATGTATCAGAACTACATCTCCTATTGAACAGGTTTTCTATGCAAGTGGTTAATACTGGTTAAATCTCTTATGTCGGGGATATTAGCTGAACTCTTTATTTCTGTGAATTGGGATTTGTTTTATTTCAAACATGGATTTAGTTGTAAGAATCTAAAACAATTATTTCAAATAAAATTTATTGATTTAACTTTAATAAGAAACATATGAAACATCACTGTCATGTCATTGAGCTGGTTTCTATTCATTCATCTTCGTTTACTGATTTTCTTGAACATCATCATTGGTTAGGTCTCTAATCGCAGCTAAACGATTTCTCCAATCACTTTTTATTCTACTCAATGCTGAAAATGCTCTCTCTACTTTTACAATATAAGTAGAACATTAAAGAAATAGGGAAACTTCATTCTGTGATAAGTTAAGAGATTTTTAGTACAACCTTGAGTTTTCAAATGACTTGAGATTTTCTAGCCAGAATAGTTTTAGACCTAGCCATTCAGATTTAATTAAAAAATGATTAATAAAAAAAATCTATTTCATCATTTCCATAATTTATTAACACTCGTTGACTTTTGGGCCAAATTAATAAATCAATTAATTTAAGAATTTGAAAAACTTGTTTGTCATTCAAATCTCTAAACCTAGATCGAACAAACTATTCTGCCGATTCACACTTCATTTGTCTGTACTCTTCAAATCTTTCGATATCAGCAGAACAACTATATGAAAGAGTTACACCTTTATATTCAATTGCTGAATCGGATACAGCCATGTCAAACAAAGATTTAATGTCAGAAGTTACCTCAAAATTAGTCAAAGATGTACATAGGTGTTAAAGACCTGACATTACATACAACAAATCAATGCAAGAACTCTGAAAAATCAAAGAAAGTTTGGGTAATGGTTCAATAAGTTGAGAGAAGAAAAGAAGGTTAACAACAAATTTGAAATATTTTATCTTTTTTAGGTAACCTTGCACTTTAGCCTGGTCATCCTCTTTGACAGAGGGATCTGAAGCAAGGTTTTCAAGGTGACAGATAATAAATCGACAAGACTTAATCAGAGAATTACATGCTGCCTGTTTGTGCTGAAGCCATCTGGTACCTGTGTCCTATTCGGGTTTACTTTTAGTCTCCTCCATTATATCACCTAACTGTCTAAGTTCTCTTAAACGTTTTGGCCTGATATTATACAAGGTCCTTAGACTATTTAACACTGCCATCAATTCTGAAATGTCAGTTGAGAAAGGGCATCCTTACCAGACAACTCAAGCCTTTCATTCATATAATGAAAAATTACAAGAAAGTTGAACTCTGCCTGTAAGCTAACAGCTAGTCCTGATTTAGGCCCCAGGTTCACGCGAGCACCATCTGACATAAATCCAACAAACTTTTTATTCAAATCATTAACAACTAATTCTGACAGGGCCTCATACACTCCTTTAACCGAACAACATTTACTGATTTACATCTTTAAGCTTAACAAAATTACTGTCGACTTTACCATTTGATTGGAAAGATATAATATAAATGGCCTCTTTTTCAAGTACAACCATCCATCAAAATTGTGAAGAACTCAGAATTATTAATATCTGAAACAATCTTATTCTTTAAAGAATTACCTTTATCACCCAATAATACATTTGACAGTAGATATCGCTTGTGTGTTAAATGTGATATCTACAGTGTGGTGATATCACTTAAGTGATATATACACAGTGTGGTGAGATCACTTTACATAAATTTGATTGGCCAATCAAAAAGGAACTACCTTCTTTTATTTAAAGACACCACTTAGTTTAAGTAAAGAGTGACTTTAAAAAAAAAAGAAACTGCTTTTATTAAATTGACCTTGAAGGAAAAAACTGGGTCAGTATACAGGGCTATACAATACCTAAACTGCTGTCAAAAAATGATGTATCACTACGCTATAATGTAAATAGGATCGGTAAAAGTGAAATCTTTAGGAAAGAATTATATTTATTTATTTGTGCATGTAAGAAAGGATTGGGTGATAAATAAAATCTCCAAAAATATCAACACTCGTTGATAAAGTAAAAAAACTCGGCAGAGCCTCGTTTTTTTTTACTTTATTAACTTGTGTTGATATTTTTTGATATCAAAAAACACTCGTAGGAGATTCTCTATATAATATTTGTAAATTCCCGACATTTAATTTTATTGCTATAACTGTCCCCCAACTGCACCCCTTGTTTTTTTCTAATTGAACAAATGATTCAAATTTTGTAAAAGCAATATCTTGTTATGCAAGGGTGTAAGCTATATCAAAGAGTTTCCCAATCCGTTATTGTTCTACTTTTTCTGCAATGCCAAAAGCATCCGTCAATGGGCGTTGGGGTGTCGATGGAGATTGACAAATGTCAAAAGAGCAAACACCTAAAGAGGTGTTATTTATTTTTATGCTTTGCCCCCCCCCCCTTCAAAAATCTTAAACCGGAGGTTGTCGAAAATGCTGTCGGACGGTAATTCACGCTTGTTATAACATTTTTTCCCGCTTGATTTCGAACAAGTAACTTGATTCAGAAATTCCCTCAAGTTTTAAAAAATTATGCTAATCAAATAAATATTTGATTCGCACTTAAATCGTTTTTGTTTAGCAAACTGCGATGCGATACCGCTATTTCCTGCCACACACACACTCATGGAATTAGCAGTTGAACGTCCTACTGTTCCGGCTGGGTTAATGAAGATGGACATACATGATACAGTGTACTATGAGAGGAATTTTGCAGCGGCGCTATGGCCTATTTTTGTATAGAATTCCAATTGCTGATGGTTTTTTTTTTACATGTAAACCATTGTATACACTGGGCCCTCAGGTTTCCTTCCCAACCGAACAACTAGAAAACTGCCCTTGTCCGGTCCTCCTTCCTGCATCACTGACAAAAGGGCAACTGTGTCGGAATATGTCGATGAACTTTTGCGGCTAATGCAGGGATAAAACACGCGACCCACACACTAGCGAGCCAGCGTCTTATCCACCGTAGGTAATGTTTATAATACGGAGATACACAATGCATTTAATAAAAGATAGATAATAAATGCTATAGAAAAAGGTATGATATTTGAAGTAGATTTAAGGCAGAGAAGCAGGTTATTTGAAGTTTTTAAACAGGGTGGCAACGATACCAAGGTTTAGGTCCTTTAAAGCTATACTGCTTTTAACTATATTAATACATGTATTTGGTCTAAGATTAGAACGGTTCGCCATTTAAAAATTTAATTTAAAAATGGGAAAGTGAGGCAAAGTCTCGAATATACCAGGACCCTGGTTATCACGTTGCGCACATTTTCCAAAACTAAAACCAGTGATAATGTAGCTCAGAATGAAGTAATTTGAATGGTATTTTCATCATCTGCATTTTAACTATTATAGCAAGAATGCTCAGCTCCTTGTCTAAATCTGACATACCGTATCTTTAAATGACCTACGTACATTAGGTATTTTGTAGATGTAATCTTTGGTAATTAATAAAAAATAAACACAATTAAGATGCAGAAAATTTAAAAAATCATTAAATTAATATATTTTTTAGACATTTTCGTCCAGCGTACTTAACGCTTTATTAGTTGGCTTTAATCGTAAACTGATTGATAAATTACAGGTTGTACAGAACCCAGCAGCACGTCCTTGTAGCAAATTAAGCCTGAGGCTTGTTTCCAATTTGGCCCTTGGCACAGATCGTGTGAATGATTTCGACCATTACCGCAGGAAGAAACCGAAGAACTCGGGGGAAACCTGCTTGATCGGACGGGAAACCGAATATCCCTCTCACTTACAACGATAAAGTTCTTGCCCTGAGCTGGGATTGAACCATAGATGCATTGGTCACGTGAGAAGCCGCCTCTCTATCGCCACGGAAATTTAGAAATGTATTTATTAAGTAGAAGTCATAGATTATCTGATGATAAACTTATTTTAAGCCAAACATTAAAATTCTTGACAACTTACTTTTGCTGTTCAAGCTCCACTTTTATAGAATAAAAATCATTTATGTACATAAAACATTTTATCGGCAAGTGTATAACTCATTAGTTAAAACAATGATAAGTAAACACGTGATCACCGGTGATCACTCGTGGGCGGGGCTTAAGTTTCTTCGACCCTCGCTGGTATACCAAAGCTCATTAGTCATTAGTAAGTCGCTTTGGAAACCGGCCACATAGATGGGGGTCATCGAAGATGAAACCGGCCAAATTTAAAAGTTCGATATATGCAAATGGTAAACCACATAAAATTTTTCGAATAATATGATAATCAATAAAATAATATGTGGTGGTGGTGGGGAAGAGGAGGTTAAACAAATTTCCAAATGTGCGTAAATTATGAGGTGATCGGTAGAACAATAGAAAGCTGGCACGTCCAAAGCGACTTACTAATGACTAATGAGCTTTGGTATACCAGCGAGGGTCGAAGAAACTTAAGCCCCGCCCACGAGTGATCACCGGTGAATACGTGTTTACTTATTGTTTTAACTAATGAGTTATACACTTGCCGATAAAATGTTTTATGTACATAAATGATTTTTATCGACTGACGTTGGGTGAAACCCATTCCCCCCAAGCGCTCGACAAGAAAATAATAAGGCAAGGTATGATACGAAAATGGTCATTTAATTAATCATCAATGACGAATAAAAAATACAATATGTACAAAATATAAACAACATCAACAATTAATGAATAAACAATCAAACATGCATAATATACCAGATTTTCAATCACATCATATGAGGATTGAAAAACCGCAAAAGAAATTATTTTCAAAACATTTTAATTAAGTAACATTGCAACTATATACAGCAATTGAATGAGACATAGATGGGGGTCATCGAAGATGAAACCGGCCAAGGTATGGCAGGCCGAATCTTCAGTCAAGGTCTGTTATACCCCCCATCCCATGTCCTTAATTATTACTATGGCTGATGTAGGAAGAGCACCCATGTGTCTACCTAACTTATAACTGAAGGACTGGTATGCGGATGTATTTTTTGTAAGCGTCTGAATTCCATCTTCTTATTCTCTGGATGGCTTCCATGGAATAGCCTCCAGAACAGGCCGCAGATGCTGCGCCGATTCGGAAACTATGTGCCCTGTATAAGTGTGTGTTAAGGCCTGCTGCCTTTTAACAAGTTACGAGAACGCTGAAATACGACGGTATAAGGCCGAACGCGGCCCAAAATGTTGTTCATGCATAACATTTTCAGCGTATGCCGACGTATTGCTTACAAGTTAGGCGTAAGTGAGAAGAACGCGACAGATATGTTATGCACGCGTTAACACATAAGTTACTCATACGTTGACATATGTAAGGTACTCATACGTTGACATATGTAAGGTACTCATACGTGTCCATAGTTCACAGGTAGCGTATTCGCCAGCCTGTCACACTATAATTATTATTAAAGTCACCTAATAAAACTGACGAAGAAACAAATGACAAAATGAAATGAAGTTCACATTTATCGATTTATTCCAAATGATCGTTAGACTAAGTAAGGCACAGACTGAACATTATAAGGGTAAAATGAAGCCCGGGGTCAAACAGCAAAGTTACCACAGCATCACGACAAAGTCAGTAACGGGTAAATCATCCTCTGTTTGCCAAACAAACATTGATCCGACGTGGCATACTCCTAATAAGACGTCTAAGGTCATTTTGGTCCAGATTGTCCCATTCCTGTTGCAACGCAGCAGCAAGTTCTTGGACATTGGCAGGACGTTGTTTACGTTGACGTAACCTCTGTCCAAGCATGTCCCAGACATGCCCCATGGGGGAGAGGTCGGGACTCAGTGCTGGCCAAGGTAGTGTGGTGATGTTCTGTTGTTGCAGGTAACCTGTAACGATCCTGGCTCTGTGACATCTTGCGTTGTCATCCTGGAAGATGAAACGGCGGCCATGACGTCGTGCGAACGGCACAACATGAACTGCCAAGATATTGTCCCGGTAGTACTGGCCTGTAACACGCCCTGCAACAACACGTAAAGCCGTTCTTACAGCAACAGTGATGCCTCCCCACATCATAACCCCCAAATCGATCATGTCTGATGACGTTAACGTCTTGGAAGCGCTCGTTTCGACCACGCCACACCCTCCTACGTCCGCCAAAATAATCAACAGTGAACCTTGACTCATCTGAAAACATCACATTGCTCCAGCGTCGATTATCCGAGTGTTGACGATCCCTACACCAACGACGTCTTGCCTGAATGTGATGATCTCTCAAACAAGGGATCACGCGAGGACGTCGGGCGCGAAGGTGATCCCTATGCAGTTGATTCCGAATCGTCTGGCCACTCACTCTCACACCAGTGTCTGTTTGAAGACGAGCAATGATCTGATTTGCTGTGATGACACGATTTCTCAAGGCCAAGGTATGGATAAATCGATCCTCGGCTTGAGTTGTCGCCCTTGGTCGACCTGAGCGTGGTCTGTCCTGTACAGATTGTGTATCACGGTATCTGGACCATAGCCTGCTTATGACAGACTGAGAAACATTCATCGTTCGCGCCATAACCGCCTGTGCTGTGCCGATCTGTAGCATGCCAAGGGCACGTAACCTTTCATTTTGGGTAAGCCGACGCATATCAAAATGTATTTTCTGGTCACTAAAATAATTAAACTGATGTTTCCACCCTGGAATTCAATGCTACAATGACTGTAACATTCAAAGTCAGAGTCGTTCAAATCTTGGGTTGGACCCCCATGATGATCCCAAGCATCACCTGTATTCCATGCGGTAGCTATTGGTGCGTTTGGGCGTCACATGTAACTGGAAATGTTTCTTCTGTTAGGTTTTATAGTGACTTTTTTCGTAGCCATTTGCATATTTTAGTATTATGCCCCCAAAATCAAATATCCCCTACTCTTTTTGAATAGTATATTATAAGCCAAGAACATCAAATGATTTAACTGGATTGTAACACTCGCGATCTTTGAACTTCAAATCTTGGGTTGGACCCCCATGATGATCCCAAGCATCACCTGCATTCCATGCGGTAGCTATTGGTGCGTTTGGGCGTCACATGTAACTGGAAATGTTTCTTCTGTTAGGTTTTATAGTGACTTTTTTCGTAGCCATTTGCATATTCTAGTATTATGCCCCCAAAATCAAATATCCCCTACTCTTTTTGAATAGTATATTATAAGCCAAGAACATCAAATGATTTAACTGGATTGTAACACTCGCGATCTTTGAACTTCTTGTGAAAATATCAGAAAGCTTATTCGGTTTGGAAAATTAAATTAACAGGTCACTGTGTATAATCACATTTCAGTGACGTATAAATTAAGGATGTGATGCATCGGGGGCACAATTCTCTATATGCCGTCTCCTATTATTCATATATAGATGCCTCTAGTGACTTTTTTCGTAGTCATTTGCATATTTTAGTATTATGATTATGCCCTAAAATTAAATATCCCCTACTTTTTTTTTAATAGTATACGTTACGCGTACGCTGCTCAATTACTCAACTGGTAGTCGACGTGTAAGTCACCTTATGGGTAACTTACATGTAACGTGCTTAAACGCGTGCATAACTTATCTGTCGCGTACTTATATGCGCCGAAAAAGAGTGTCCTCTTGATTTTTAAATTCGACTTTAGCGTATGCCAGCGTGTTGGAACTATTATTTCATACGTCGGAATAAGTTGTCTAAAACGTTATAGTGTGACAGGTCCATAAAGTCGTCGTTTCTTCGACAACAAATCGTGTAATTTGCCCACCTCAACGACAAGTTAAGCGAAACCAATCAATTTTGGTTATTCTTCTCACGTGACATAACCATATTTGGCGTGGTTATAATTTATCCACGATAACATAACTTTTTGGTACAGAGGAACTCAGTACATATAATGAAACATATGTTTTACTGTTTTAAGTATAAATATTATTTATACCACACTTCACGCTGACTATTATGATATAATTACCTTAACACAGATTTTCTATTATTATCTTTTCAGCTACATGTATGTACTTACTATATGAAGCATAACATGGGATAACTGTCGTACTTCTGGAATGCTTTTATGCTGTCTAGAAACAAGATAATTGCGATATCAGGATTATACCTTGAAAGCAAATTAAACGATTTTTTTAAAAAAAAAACCCAACATGTAGCCTCACAGACTATTCTAACCATAATTTTCTACATAACATGTAAAAAGGCCATCAGCACTACTGGAATGCCATAAAATAAATAGGGAATTTAAACAAAATATACGTCCCTGATCAAAGGTTGGCCGATGTATCAAATCTGTTTTCCATGGTGCTATTTAAAAACAACAAAAACAAAAAATTGTTCACATAGAATAGTCTCCTCGTGTAAACTACTAGTATTGGTTATTAGATTAACTTTTAAAATTTATGATAAAGAATACTTGGTTAATTTTATGAAATTAGATAATACGGTTCTTTATGATGGTTATTTCACAAAAAAGACAAAAGACGAACTATTAAAGATATCATGTAACTATTACTTGGCCTTCGAAAGTATAGCATTAAATTAACTGAATGTGTATCGCAAGATTTCTGAAGCTAGCTACATTGATCAGCGTATAGTATACAATAAATTTAATGTTCTGTGTACCCACAGTGTTGCGTGCATTAGTCCCTGGTTTTACTCGGACGTTATCAGCAGGTTGTTGACGGTGGTGTATTAACGCGAACATACGTTATTCCGCTTGAAACTCGAGTCTACGGATATGAATGGTTTATTATGAAGCATAACGCGTCTGCACTCTCTATTTAATAATGTATTCGGTGCTCAGCCATTTTGGTAACGTTTTGTAGATTTCATGAATAACAAACAAAAATTATCGATGTTTAACTACCAGAATGTACTTTTAAATTAATCCCAGTTGTACCGTCTTTCTTTATTGAATACGGACAAGAAATTGGATAATTATCTCCGTCGTTTTCAAAGTAAATTCTATCGACACGATACTACAGTAACCAATTTTGATCGTTAATATATAAAAAAAATCGTAGTCAATTCTCATTGATTTAGAAAGCTTACAGAGATATAACGAAATTTATCGTAATCAATCCCGATTGCTGACTCAACTATTGGCGCCTTTATTATGGTTATGTGTTGTTTCGAGGACTGAAATCGAAGTGCGGACTATCGGTTAGCTGACAAGTACATGGGACATACATATTATTCTTTTTACCCCTTCCCACTTCTCACGGACTAATTCAGTTTATGTAATTTGAAGAACACGGTATCAAAATATGCAAAATTTAAACTGCAAGGATCTTATCAAAATTCTTTGAAAACTAAAAATGGAAGAAAAAAAACCCGAACACACCTGAAGTCACATATTTTAAAGGGCGAATCCTTAAAAAAGACAAAGCTGTGTGGAAAAGCATAATATTAATATGAAATGAATGTACACTAATTTACATTAAGTTTAAAAATAATTAAAAAAATAGGAATTTCTAATCCGTTATCGTCGGTGAAATACTTGAGTCGTCCAAAATGAATAGAGAAGTCGTTTGATCCCGCTTAGTCCAGTCTGCAAGAGTTTATTATCTTTTAATCGTTTTAATACCTCCGCATTCGCCTGTTGGATATGATTTGCTTTGTAATTTGTTGGTCAAGCCTTCTCATTATAAATGGCTCCTGAGATTAGCCGACGTCGTGAACGGATTTTAAAATGTTGATTGTGTATAGTATGGCATATCAGCGGCCCATATTTTCAAGGTAAGATAAAGAAGGCCAATACTGATAGAAATAGGCCGATATTAAATTACATTTCGTGGTCATAGGGTCAAATATTATGGATGATAGTATATCACACAAATGTTTATTCTATATTGATATTTGAATTTTAGTCTTGCTACAAATATTTATTGAATTTAATTTTAAAAAGTCCATCATCTTTTTTACATTCTGATCTTCATCCATTTTTGAAAAAGACAAAACTGGATTTCTTCAAATAATGACAGCTGTTCGTGCGTGCGAATAATACAAAATTGACATTATAGAAGCAACGTTTGTAGTATTTTGGGACTAGTTTCACTTCGTATTATTAGTTTTAATTTATAACTAATTGAGCAGATCAGACTGCAACGTTTGCTACATACGTCAACTACCATAAACCATGTTTGATACGCTAGGAATGTTTACAATTACACAATGCGCTTGCTTTGGTTATACATATCTATATGTAACCTGTAATAATGGGTGGTCTTACAGTGATGTCTACCTATATTAGTATGCGGCAAGATGAAAGGTGCAATTATCTGTCTGATTCATAAACAATACACACACCTCACCTGTCAACATTCTTTTCTAAAAGGTGAACAGAAATCATATTCCAAACAACTCAATGTGCACCAAATACCCCTTTACTATAATGCCATGTTATTTTATATGCTGAATAAAATCTCACTACGACTGTATATTAGTTTACATTTTGTTTCATTAGATTCCAGTGTCACAGATTGGTTAATAAGGAATGTGCACTCGGTTTATTAAAATATTCATTAATTCGCGTTTTTTTTTATCAAATTAATGTGGGTACTCGAATTTCCTTTTTAACTAATCGCCACTGTAAACTGATGTTGTGCAATGCCTGTCTTATTATTTATGATTTGTGGACTTTGTCTGTTATGTCTTGTATCCCGTGCAGGCTAGATTTAAAATGCCGGCGTTTTTACAACAGGAGAGTGTAGGGGTGACGCGTACTATGTATAGGCTTCCACAAAACGTAATGATCTCAATACTTCCGAAAGATAGCTGAAGTCGGACATTCTAAGTTCACACTGCCCAGGTAAACCAGCTTAGAAGAAGCAATGCATGCCATATAATACGTACTGGGTGTCAGATAATCCTCTTTACCATCAATGTAAGTCTTAAATTTGTGAATAGTTTTGTAGCTAGAATGCGAAAACTCTTAAATTAACGCCAAACAAGCCTTTAGTATAATTATTCCTTCGGTATTTCTTTATAATTACCAAACCGCGTTCAGAATCTTAAGGAATGTTTTTCCATAGAGCGATTGACTCTGGTACAAGACGTTTGCTGTGTGTTGTAACTATTTTGACAATGAACTGTAAAATATTCTTTTAATTTATATATACTATGTACAAGCTGGAATATAATATCGGATCTCCGTAAAATAGTAAATTTAAAATGTAGTTAGGATACTGCAAAAATATGTAAATATGTAGAATTTTATACCATTACCATATAAATACTGTATGGTATACAAGCAGATAACAGACATGATTTTATCATTAAGGAGGGTAAAATACTGTACTTATCTTTGTACAAGATAAATCAGTAACAATTGTATATCATAGTAGTATATACATGTAATTATATCCTAGATTGAAGAGAAAATGTATTATTAAAAGTTCCTAAGCTATGTAGAATAATACAATGTCTAATATGTCTATTTAATTAATGTTTAAAAATAAAAGAATATGGTATCGGTATACTGGTCACATGGAGTATCTGTCATTATTTCAACAAGATGGCTAGTCATCGACATCCGGCGCCCTTGCACATGTTTGGAAAAAAAATAAGGAAAAATAACTTGTTTATGCTATTAGTAATCAATATAAAAATGTATCAGTTTCGCAAACGGTGTTACTGGTCCTAACAGTTTTGCCCTGTTTAGCAGAGCATGTCGGGGCTGCACCATCAGTTGTGGCCAGAGTCTACATCTTTAGACAAATCTCATATTCCGACACATGGAATATTATTCACAGAATTCCATACTCTGATCATAGTAGTTTGACAAGGCAGGGTAGCTACTCCCTGTAAGGTTTGCACAACAACCTTTTCCTACCTCAATCAACTGCTGTATGTTAAACAATAAACTTATAATTTAGAAAATAAAATACTATATATAATAGGTTAACGTTTGTACAGAGTTTCAAAAAGATTTCTTGAACAGATAATAAAATATGCTCCCGAAACAAAATCAGGATTGAAAGCTGGATTTCAGAAAATAAAATGATGGGTTGATGAATGTATAATTATTTTAAAGGTATCTTGAACAGTCAAACGTGTTTCCATGGAAACACATAAAAAGATGAAATCTGAGAAATTCAAAATAAGATTTATGAGATATGACCCAGAAACAAAATTATACACCAAAAACTAAGTCAAACACAAAATATCAATCCCAGGAATTCCTAAAAAGCAAAAGGCACAATTACTGTAATAGGTTGATGTGTGTTCAAAGTTGGAGAAAGATATCTTGAACGGTTTATGAGATATGCTCCGGAAACAAAATTATACACCAAAAACTAAGTCAAATTTGTTTCCATGGAAACCCAAAAGATATAAATCCCAAAAATTTATAAAAAGCAAAAGGCACAACTACTGTAATAGGTTGACGTGAGTGCAGAAAGATATCTTTAACGGTTTTATGAGATATGCTCCGGAAACGAAATCGGACGGACGAACGAACCCCGTTTCAATATCCCTCCCTAACTTCGTCCGGAGCGGGATAATAATTCGGAGTAGGGGAAAACCCCACAAGGTTGGACGGGTGTCAACTCATTGGCACATACAAGCGGGGATTTTTAAAGCACGCCACAGACCTTAAGATGCCAAGCGCACGTTCTAACTAACGATTCTGCCACCAAACCCCACCCGATTATAGGTGGACTGGAGTGGTACAATAACTCAACTCATCGACAATTTCAATAATAATATTTAAATAATGTGAGTTTCCAGCTGACGAAATGCTTCCTCCCACTCCATCTTCTTTTTTCTGGTATATCAAGGTTGTGTAACCTCTAGAGGTCATTATTTTGGATGAAACCTGAAATACATGTTTATAACCAAAGATCTTGGTTGCTTCCGATATTCGCCCATATCGGATCGTAACTTCCTGAATAATAGCACCTGATTGTACGAAAATTCCCGTTTTTGGTTGTGGTCCCACTAGACGTAACATGGTAACAATTATTATCTTATTTCGAAAAAGGTACGAATATATCACCATTACACCGTAATGTTGGTTGAGTTCAAATAAGATCTAAACTGCCTGACAAAATGGCCGCCCCTTGTATGTTAATAGAGGTCACACTATTGACGAAATTTAAATTATATGTTTATATCCAAATGATCTTGTTTCCTTTCGATATTGACTGGATTTTTTAAAAATAATAACTTTATATACTATTCAAAAAAAGTAGGGGATATTTGATTTTATTAAGTGTTATTTAAGTCACCTAATGAAACTGACGAAGAAACAAATGACAAAATGAAATGAAGTTCACATTCGTCGATTTATTCCAAATGATCGTTAGACTAATATTAAATGCAGGAGGACTGCACTACACGCAAAACAAAAACTCTACAAGATAAACCTGCGGACAAGACAGAAAATAGACATTGCAAACACTAAACAATTATCAAATCAAGTGAATGGATCCGGGGGCCAGCCGTAAGCGTCCACTGCGCTGTACAGTCCCGGGCCTGTCTTGGTACAGGCTTCACTAAAATGATTTACATAAAAGACCGATCTTGTCAGTGGTCGTCTCTTCAATGGCGATAGTCAGCCAGCCGACGTCAGGTGTTAGAACGTCAAATAATTTAAACAACAAGGGCGACAATCCGGACAGAAACCAGGAAAACGCTAAAAAAATAAATGTAGTGAACAAACAGGTGCAAAGCCCGACAACAAGAACATTCTGCAGTACGAAGGGCTAATAGTAAATGCAGAAGGGCTGCACTACACGCAAAACAAAACAAAAATTCTACAAGACAAACCTGCGGACAAGACAGAAAATAGACATTGCAAACACTAAACAAGTAAGGCACAGACTGACCATTATAAGGGTAAAATGATACCCGGGGTCAAACAGCAAAGTTACCACAGCATCACAACAAAGTCAGTAACGGCTAAATCCTCCTCTGTTTGCCAATTAAGCATTGATCCGACGTGGCATACACGTGACGTCTAAGGTCATTTTGGTCCAGATTGTCCCATTCTTGGACATTGGCAGGACGTTGTTAACATGCTCGATGGGGAAGAGGTAATGTGGTGATGTTCTGTTGTTGGAGGTAACCTGTAACGATCCTGGCCCTGTGACATCTTGCGTTGTCATCCTGGAAGATGAAATGGCGGCCATGACGTCGTGCGAACGGCACAACATGGACTGCAAAGATGTTGTCCCGGTAGTACTGGCCTGCAACACGCCCTGCAACAACATGTAAAGTCGTTCTTCCAGCAACAGCGATGCCACCCCACACCATAACAGAACCACCCCCAAATCGATCATGTCTGATGACGTTAACGTCTTGGAAGCGCTCGTTTATACGAAGCCACACACTCCTACGTCTGTCCAAAAAATCAACAGTGAACCTTGACTCATCTGAAAACATCACATTGCTCCAGCGTCGATTATTCCAGTGTTGACGATCCCTACACCAGCGACGTCTTGCCTGAATGTGATGATCTCTCAAACAAGGGATCACGCGAGGACGTCGAGCGTGAAGGTGACCCCTATGCAGTCGATTCCGAATCGTCTGGCCACTCACTCTCACACCAGTGTCTGTTTGAAGACGGGTGCTGATATGATTTGCTGTGATGACACGATTTCTCAAGGCCAAGGTATGGAATCCGAGAAAATTTTCGAAATTCGAACGCCTGAACCACCATTTCCGAGTAGAAAGTGATCAGTTCAATGTAGCTCCTTAGCTTTCAGAAATTGTGACCAAACGGATCATAAACTATGAACAAAACAATCGGATCAAACTCACCAGAAGTAAACTAATAACTTCCAGAATTATTATCACACTATTACACTTTTAATACCAAAGAATTGACTGACAGATGTATGTATATCCGATCGCTTGTCAGGGCATCGGATATGCAAAGAAAAGTCCAAAGTCGATTCAAAGAATCAGCTTTGGGCCCGTATTTTTGATGCGACTTTCGAGAAATGATGGGTCTGTAACTTCTCTTCCGATATGGATAAAAACACACTGTTATATATCGTATAATGGAAATGGGCGGTAACCGCGTTATGACGACTTGAGTTTTTGAAATCGCTTTTAAAAAAATACGAGCCTTAATCTCTTTGTGACTGTCCGTCTTAGGGTATTCAAAGAATCAGCCTTGGGTCTGTATTTTCGAATCAATTTTCAAAAACTCAAGTCAAATGCGAAAAACCGCCGCGTAAGAAACAGCCAGTGAACCATGCTTCTGAAACAGAAAGCGAAAGTGCAGAAAAAAAATGAGACTGGATGACCTTGCGCCTGGTACGTTCGGGCATTTTTATGCGCGAACTCTTAGGTTTTTTTACTGGCATGCGCACAGGTACTATTTCTTTCTCTTTTACAAGTACCCAAATCGGGGATTCCGTGCGGAGGTAGTTCGGAGGTAACAGTCTGTGAAGTAGAACATACCACTGTACCTGTGTATCGCTAATTATAAACTGAATGTGTGGAGACAGTTTATACATATCACTGAAAAATTGTTCAGTACAAACTGAGTTGATTCACGCTCGATTTGCTACTAAACAAACCCATCGGTTTATTTTCTCAACAGTGTGACCCGAAGTGACCGCGGATTTATTGACCTTGTATGAACTTATCCATAGCTATATCCTTACACCGAGAGGAATTACATAGTCTCGGTGAAAAGAACCATGGCCCTCTGGTAGAAAATTACTTTTGTATTTTTTGGAACGGAGAAGGGTGTTTTTAGAAGAAAACTAACCTGCCGCACATGACGAAGTCATTATACTGATAATAAAAGGCGAGACCTCTTTTAGCGGCGCAGGCTTATCACTGAGTAGTAAACCGTCGACAAACAATAATATGTATGGACGAGTATAGTAAGTAGGCTATAGACAATAGTTTTGAGTCGACATTACTCGCTTTTAGTTTACTCTGTTTTTCCGACACCAATGTAAGCGTCTATAAATCAAAACACGGTTGATTCAACACGTAATAATACGTCGTTAACCTCGAATAACCTTTCACACGTACAATCATAATATCGTGCAATAGCTGTATTAATGTGATTTTAGGTTTAATCCCGCAAACAATGCCAAAATAGTGTTTTGACTGCCTACAGAAAACTGAAATTTAAAAAAAATTTTTTTTTATGAGGGTGACCCTCCCTAACTCTCCCTATCGAGCTTGCGCTCGGTCTGCGCAGCCTCATGCCTGGCACATACTGTCGACATTTTATATTTTTCCGTTTCCGCCCTTCCCCCCACAATATATATTTCACGGCTACGTTGCGACGGCACTAGCATACCCAGTTGTTGACACCCATTACATCACTCCTGTCTAACAAATCATAAAGCTGTGGTGTTACGGTGGCGGCATAGTATTTCACCGTAACATTACAGCCACTCTAACCATTCATAATAATCTAACTATCCCTTTACAGCACTTCACCCCCTACATATTTCACCTCGTCCTACTTTCCCAAACGTCCAGTTCGCTGATTAACCCTTGTACCACGTCTACTGGATACCAAGTCAAATGACGTGATCGATGATCACAATGACTGCTGATGTCGCACTTGCTCATTGCATGATCGCACATTTTACAAGTACACACCCAGATTAACCAAAATATACACACCTTTTTCAGAGCACGGATTTTAGATTTTCAAAGCACGGATTTTTCATCCCGAGGCACGTCTGTGCCTGTAAGCACGTTAAAATAGGCCCTGGTCAAAATCGGATACAAATGGTGACCTCTAAGAGGGGCCATAACCTTGCTATTACATGCTTACACGCTGTCCGATTTTTATACGCCCACATTTTCATGTGGACGTATTATGTCGTCGCCCCTGTCCGTCCGTCCGTCCGGACGTCCGTCCACAATTGTTTGTGGACTCTCTACAGTTCACAATTCTTACCCGATTTTGATGAAACTTGAAATATAGGTTTATCCCCCAAAGATCTCGGCTGCTTTCGATATTGGCATGTATCGGATCAAAACTTCATGGATTATGGCCCCTGATTGTACGAAAAATCATGTTTTTAGCTTGTGGACCCTATAGAAGTCACAATTTTGAACCGATTTTGATGAAACTTTACATTCATGTTTATAACCCTAAGATCTTGGTTCCTTTCGATATTTACGCCTATCGGAACGTAATTTCCTGAATTATTGTCCCTGATTGTCCGAAAAATCACCTATTTTAGCTTGTGGTCACAATTATTATCCGTTAAAAAAAACCGTTCGAATATATAACCGTTCCCCCCCAAGAAAGGTCGAGTTCAAATTTCGAAAAAATCGGGCGAAAATTACCATACAAAATGGCCGCCGTTCGAACGCGAATACTGTTTAAAAATGGTATATCAAGGTTGTTGATATTGACGAAACTTGAAATGCATGGATATAACCCAAAGATCTTGGTTCCTTTCGATATTTGCGCATATCAGATCGTAACGTCCTGAATTATGGCCCCTGATTATACGCAAAATCGCCTTTGATGAAACTTTAAATGCATGGATATAACCCAAAGATCTTGGTTCCTTTCGATATTTGCGCATATCGGATTGTAACTTCCTGAATTATGGCCCCTGATTATACGCAAAATCGCCTTTGCTTAGCTTGTGGTTCCTCTAGAGGTCACAATTATTATCCGATTTTAAAAAATCGTTTGATTATATCACCATTACACCCTAAGGAAGGTTGAGTTCGAATTTCGGAAAAATTTGGAACAAAATTGCCATACAAAATGGCCGCCGCGTGTACGCTAATACTGTTATTAAATGGTATATCAAGGTTGTGGACCCAGTATAGGTCACAATTTTGATTCAATTTTGATGAAACTTGAACCCAAAGATCTTGGTTCCTTTCGTTATATGCACATATCAGATAATAACTTCCTGAATTATGGCCCCTGATTGTCCGAAAATTCGCCTATGGTCCCTCTGGAGGTTACAATTATTATCCGATTTAAAAAAAACGATTAACACAATCACCGTTACACCATACGGAATGTTGAGTTTGAATTTCAGGGAAATCGGACCATAATTGCCAGACAAAATGGCCGCCGTTTGTACGCTTATAGTGTTAAAATATGGTATATGAAGGTTGTGGACCCAGTATAGGTCACAATTTTAATTCGATTTTGATGAAACTTGAAATGCATGTTTATAACCTAAAGATCTTGATTCTTTTCGATATTAGCGCATATCAAATTGTAATTTAATGAATTATAGCCTTCGTTTGATTGTAGGAAAAATCACTTTCGGTTTTGCTTGTTCTCTAACCATCTCTCGAAAATGTGGGCGTATCCTGCCTGGCAGTGCCAGCTTACTATCTTTAAGAAATCTGAACACATCCGTCACAATGGCATATGAACGTTTTGAAAATAAATAAATCGTGTTGTGACCTCCAAAGGGTTCACAATCTAAAAAATTGATTTAAAAAAAACCCATACAATTCAGGAAGTGGTGGTCAAAAGAAACACAAGATCTTGGGAAATAAAAATATCTGTAAAGTTTTATCATAATCAGATTACACGCTTTTACATACCGGGGAGCGACATTTTGTCAAACAGTGTCGGTCTGATTTTCACAAAATACAAATTCGCCCGTCATTATGGTGTAACAGTGATATATTGAACGGTTTTTAAAATACAAATTCTAACCTCAAGAAGGGCATACAGGCTAAAAACATGATTTTTTGTACAATCAGGGGCCAAAATCCAGGATGTTGCAACCCTTTCAGAATAGGTGTGATAAAGTTGAATTTTGGAGACAAAGATATAATTTTGGACACATTGTAGCTTTTTTACTAGATGTTTTGCAATACCCCATAGCAAACCATTGCAATAATCTAGTCTGAAACGGACCAAGCACAAACTAACGTATTGACAGGTGTTGAACTTGACGTATAGCACGAAGGTGAAGATGGCATATTTTGCATTAATTATTAACTTGTTTTCCCATCGATGGATCAATATCCAGGGAGAGGGGTTTATATAGGCCTTGCCTGTTCCTCAATCCCCTCAGTTTTCTGAATAAATATTGTTTATATAAAAAAAAATAATCCAGGAATACTCCAAAGATTTTTGGCTGAATTGGCGAAAGCTATATCCGAGTCTCCGATTGTTATGGATCGTTCATGTATGTTTGACTGCTGATGTTTAGTGCCTATTAAAACCGCCTCAGTTTTGTCGTCATTAAGTTTCAGCATATTAGTGGTCATCCATGACTTTATCGATTTTGTATAGAATTTCTGCGAAGATGCTGCTGGCCCGAAACTTCCAATTATCTGACTGTCATCTGCATATGCATGATGATCCAGTGAATGTCGGTAAATGATGTTAGATACGGATGCAGTATAGAGCACACACAACACTGGGCCAAAAACAGAGGTGTAGAAACTCATATGCTTCAAAATGAGTGGAGAAACTTAAAAAAAACGTTTGGTTGCAAAATATGTGTAGTGCGCAGTCGTTTCAGACTGACTCCATAAACGAGGTCTTACGAAATATTATAGCACGCAGAAGAGATATGTTTTCCCAAGAATTTGCCACGTAATTTTAATTCTTTTGACTTACCCAGTGTTAAATGCAAAACTTGGAAGTGCATTTTCATCTATGGGCCGCATCAAAACAGATTGGCGCAACATTTTATCTGAAGCTACTCTTGAGAATTTAATGCTAAGTTACAGGGGTCAGTAGCTGCCGAATTTAAGGCATCTGAATGTGTAGAATTATTCTTTTCTACACCGAGAAGGCCAAATACAGTCCCTTATAAATTGTAGTGCCCGGCTCAAGAAATTACACAAAACAGCCATTCCGAAAACAATGTGCATTGTGGGAGATCTGTGAGTAAACTTACGAGGAGCGACCATTGCTTTGCATGGGATTTCTCTGACCAAATTTCGAAAAACGCCGATTTTAAGTTAATTTTAGTGCATTAACCATCTGTGTCTCTATCACGTCATATGAAATATCCTCCATCACTAAAATTAACGTAAAATCGGCGTTTTTTGAAATGTCATGGTGTCGCGTAAAAATGTCGTAGTGTCGGGTTAAAATGTCGTGGTGTCGCGGTGTCGTGGTGTCGCGTTGTCGACTTTATTTATCAATGTTTAAGCGGCCAAGAAATCAAGTTAGCCCCCACTATCTCTACCCTTCACTAACTGCGAATCAAACTGGCCAACACTACCGAATTCGCTGGTTGACCATGACTTGAGTAAAATCATGTGCTCGGTATGGGCTTTTCCGAGCCGTCCATAAATAAAATCAATTGAAAGAAGTCTATTTTAGTAACTCATTTTTTTGCTCAAAATAATAATGCTTTTATCTCTTCTAAAGTTTGTAATCATGAATGTGCCCAAAAATAACAAGTATAGCCATAGAAAACTCCCTTCCAGTGATGTATGACACTAACGTATTTTGACATTAAATACTCGCCCCACCCTCACCACTCTCTTTAATTCTCACTCTCTTTCTTTCTCTCTCTCTCTCTTTCTCTCTTAGTGAAGGTTGAGATAGTGGGAGCTAACTTGATCTCGTGGCAGCTTCAACATTGATGAATAAAGTCTCTCTCTCTCTCTCTCTCTCTCTCATTCGCAGTTAGTGAAGGGTAGGTATTCTTAGTGAAGGTTGAGATAGTTAGGTAGGGGCGGATTGGCCCATCGGTCGGACAAAAAATGAATTTTTTTTTTTGTCCAATTCGTCTAAAAAAACACTTTTCTGCTGAACATTATATTGGAGGGGGGGGGTATTGGACCGGCCATGGAGCGATGATGATCATGTTATATGTGGCCGGTGACTTTAACGGGCCGCCATGCCATCACTGGAGTCTGGAATGGGCTTGTATAATAGACTTTCTTGGCTGGGTGTGGGCCGGGATTTGGAATCCTGCAATTTCATCCAAATATTTCATCGGATTCACTCGACACTGTCGCCCTCAAATTTACTAGTTATTAAGTCGCATGCACCCTGTTTGTGGGGATACGCCAGAAACGTCTGCCCATGGTTCGTAACTCAAAAAACAATTTAAATTTAAGGCCTCAGCAAAATTTGATGATAGCTGGTCTGCTGACTGAATTTCAGTGCGAGACAATTTTCTGGGGCTGGTGTTTAACATTCCTTGAGATGAAATTACAGAATTGGGATGTCGGGAATGGTCTAAAACTGCGGCAAATGGCCTCCAATTTCCAAAAATTAAAAAATAAATTGTGTCCCGTATGATTCCCTCAAAATGCGGCACCGACTTTATTCTGCGAGGACGGTAATACAGAAAATTCATCACATTATGAATCGCCTACTGGGCCTGACCATTCAGATAGTTCAACATCGGACTCAAATAAAGTCGGAAACATGAATGATAGTTACAATATAAGTTATCATGTTTTCACTTGATTTGGGTACCAAAATCCATGTTGTGGTGTCGTGGTAGCTATATTTTGCGTCCAAGATCTATTTTTATATTCTTATTTCCGCCCGCCGCTCCTGACAAAAATGTCGAGGGTAGGCCCAACGCAATTCTCTTAATTAAATTTGTGTGGCCTTCTACCAGAATATTCATTATCTGAACTAATGTTATGTTCATTAATCAATATGTAGTGTGTCAAATATTCAAGTTCGGAGTCAAGGTAAAGTAATTTATCTGGAACAACAAATTCAAAATTCAAAAAGCAGCTTTCATGAATTTTCCTTTCGTCACTCTGTACCAATGTGTCTCGCATGACCTTCCATCACAGGAGGAATGAACTAGCGCCCCCGGTAACAAATATGCGACATTTTTCAATGAAAATATTCCTACTTATTCAATATTCCTAACTGGTTAATCAAATGGTCAAAATTTTCTCAACTAGTTCCATTTTTAACCAGTTAAATTGTTTCGACTCTTGACGATACAATAATAATACATTAATTAATAATATGATGATATGATAATTCCAAAGGTTGATGGTTGTAAATAACGTGCAGGTCGCGTTTTGGACTAAATTAATCGATTTATGAGATATATTATTTGGCAGAGATTATAATCAAATATGCCACCAAATCGTGGCCGCTTCAACACTGATAAATAAAGTCTCTCTCTCTCTCTCTCTCTCTCTCTCTCTCTCTCTCATTCGCAGTTAGTGAAGGGTAGATATTCTTAGTGAGGGCTAACTTGATCTCGTGGCCGCTTCAACATTGATAAATAAAGTCTCTCTCCTCTCTCTCTCTCTCTCTCCCTCTCTTTCTCTCCAAAATTCGCTAATGTAGCAGACTTTTTTTTATCTGGGGAGGTACTTCTAAATGGCGCCATACAAGTGCCTGAAATACCAGAAAATCCCGTTTCCGGTCTCCAATTTCTGAAAATTTCCGGCCACCGCTTCGCGGTCGGTGATTACCCGCCCCACCCCATATTCCATTAATCCGGTGTTGGGTTGAATGGATGGTCTAGATCGCTCGCATTCGGCAAACCTCGACAGATTCCGGTGCCCTATATCTAGACTCGGCCCTATATCTAGACTCGGCCGTGACAAATACATTATGTGTCCAGACATTATACTAAGTCGTGTGGACGACTCCACCAACGGGTGTGGACAGCTTAACCAGATTTTGGGACTGTTAGAGTAAATCGGTAGTCGTCAAGCCGCATCGCAAATGTATGGTCGTAGGTACATATCAATGACTATCATACATCCGAGTCTACATGTAGTTTACGGAGAGTACCGGAATCTGTCGAGGTTTGCCGAATGGATCGCTCGGTCTTTGATTCAACTGGCGTGGTTTAAACCCGATCTTCCAGTTTCCCCCAACTGCTACAGACTCTTACAGGTAAATGATTTATTAAAATGATTCTGTGCCATATTAGTCTCGAAAAGAGTTTGTGTTAAGCGGACGCTTTTACCCCCCCCCCCCTCTATTTCTCTCAATCTCTCTATTTCATTTCATTTGTCTTTAATTCAGCATGTGAAGGCTATCTAACTTAATTTTAATTTTAAAGAGTATATATGCATTCCGCCGAAAATATAATTAATACATTTCAAGAGAGGATTAACTTTACTTTTCAGTATAGATATGCAGAATTTTGAATTTAGCCCCGCTTTTTTTTTAAATTTTCAATGTGCCAGAAAATTATTTATATATTTGAAGAAAAAAAAACCAACAGTAAACGTGCTCTTCAGGAATATGTAACATGATATCTGGAATTTTACTTTGAATAACCCTACCCTCCCCCCTCATTAATTCGCTTGCGCGTCGATGTCTTTAGCAGTGGGAGGAAACCTGAGGACCCGGATAAAACCCACGAGGCTGGACAGGCGACCCTACTCCTTGTCACGTACAACTAGGGACTCCAAACCACGCTAGTTGACTCAATGACAGGCTTTATGATACAGCGCGCGCGGGCTTTACCATTTAGCCCCCCCCCCCTGAAATGGAATGGGGTTTAACGTCATACTGTTCTGCTGGTAAACTTGGCTAATGAAGACGGGCATACGCCATTCAGTGTGAGTGTGCTATGAGGGAAATTTTGCCCGGACAGCGGCGCTACAACCTACTCTTATATCGAATTCCAACTGCCAGGGGATTTTTTTACGTGCACGTCAATGTGTACATGGGACCTCGGTTTTTGGGTCACATCCGAACTACTAGACAGCTGTTCTTGTCAGACCCTCTGTCTTACATGAACTTTCTTGGCCAATGCAGGGATCGAACACCCGACCCCCAGGCTAGCATGCAACCGTCTTACCCACTTAGCCACGTAGTCCCCCGAATTAAAGAGAGTGGTGAGGGTGGGGCGAGTATTTAATGTCAAAATACGTTAGTGTCATAAATCACCGGAAAGGAGTTTTCTATGGCTCTTCAAATATACTTGTTATTTTTGGGCACATTTATGATTACAAACTTTTGAGCCAAAAAATGGGTTACTTAAATAGACTTCTTTCAATTGATTTTATTTATCGACGGCTCGGAATAGCCCATACCGAGCACATGATTTTACTCCTCAAGTCATGGTCAACCAGCGAATTTGGTAGTGTTAGCCAGTTTGATTCGCAGTTAGTGAAGGGTAGAGATAGTGAGGGCTAACTTGATTTCTTGGCCGCTTCAACATTGATAAATAAAGTCGACAACGCGACACCACGACATTTTAACCCGACACTACGACATTTTTACGCGACACCACGACATTTTTAATGTCGTGGTGTCGCGGTGTCGTGTTAAAATGTCGTGGTGTCGTGGTGTCGGGTTGTCGCGTTATGAAGGGCGACACCACGACATCACGACATGATACCAATCAGCCACCATAGAAAAGTCTTTGTTGCCCCTGTTTCAAGTATAATTCTAGAAGAAAGTGACCCCAAAGATATTGTTATAGATTTTCTAAATTATGCAAAAATCCATTAGAGTCGATACCTGAGTCGTCATTGATGAAAGCATTCTAATGCCAAACCTCACTCCACAAGCTTGTCTTTTCTATAGCGGGATAAATTGCGCTAAATTACTCAAGACGTGCTTTTATGAATGGAAGAAAACCGCTGCTTATTGCCTCTTCTGACTTAAAGTGGCTGAATTAAAGAGATTCGTTGGTCCCACGGCAATATCCCTCGTGTCAACTGCCTGAGAGTTGTTGGTATTTTAGTTGTATTTGACCGTAGTTTATTGCCAATTGTGTATGGTGAAGGTTAACACATAGTGATTAGCTGTGGTGGTAAATGTTGATAATACTCATTGAAGAGATTACTTTTCTTGGACCAATTTGCCAAATTCGGGTCGTCTCTATCAACATCTTGCATATAGTTTGTTGTCCCCTGTCATTTGAAGAACATTTGAGGCTATTAAAGTAGATGTCCTGTCGTCTGTCCCGTCACAGTTTTGAGACACAACTCTCCTTCTAATTGAGCTAAAACGTTTTAACGTGGCGTAGATGGTTATTTAGCGAATGCATTGGTGGATTTCAAAGATGGGCATTGCTGCTTACGCTATGCACAGATAAGCAGTTTTATTGGTTGATGCTTTGGGGCACGATGACATTGGGTGTAATTAAGTGGGAGTGATAAATCTTGGTGTATAGTTTCATTATATCAATACCTTGACTAAGCTCGATAATAACCATTTTTTTGCTATCATAATTGTGGACGGACGGACAGGGGCAGTGGTATAATACAATTGTGTTCAAATAACTTCATCTTTCAAGATTGAAAAGTAATTTAACATACATACCAGAAGTATTCTAAAATAAACTTTCCAATTATAGAAACTCTGATTAATTCATGATCTTCCACTTTTTGCGTCAAGGGGAGCGGCCATTATGACAGGAAGTGTCAATATCGTTAGGAACCAAGATCGTTGAATTAAAAACGTGTTTTTTAAGTTTCATCAAAACCAGATAAAAATTGTAACCTGTAGTGAGCCGGGTATAGGGTGCGAATGGTTTTAAGCGTGGAGTATAATAATAAGGCATGTCACTGAGTAAAGTGAAATGCTTTCGACGACATAATGCGTGCACGTAAAAATGTGGTTGTATAAAAATTGTTAAATAAACTAATAACTAAAACAAACTTCAAAGTAAACATTTCTAGAAATATTGCTAAGTTCTAGAAGATAGACTGTAGCGGTCTAACAGTTATTGATTATCTTTAAATGGCATTTAGTGAAAGAGATATGTAATAACACACAGCTTTATGGATAACATTCACTAAGTTTATTAACTGTAACGTTTCAATGAGGACACTCTAATGGAGAGGGTGATTAAATGTATCAACTATAACATGGTTTCTCATTATAGGTGTTTTAAATAATTTTAACATTTATATATTCTTTAAAATAGGGAATAAGGGTTTAATTATGATAGTTGTTGTTTTAGTATTGATTGTACATTTCATTCTCTTTCTAAGGGTTTCTCATTATTATAATTATTAGTTTACTAAGGTAAATAAAGAAGGTTATATACAAATAGTTAAACTATTTGTATATAACCTTCTGTAACATACTGATTGTATCATACCTTGATAATGGTGAGAGTGTCCCCATTGAAACGTTGCAGTTAATAAACCAATAAACCTAGTGAATGTTATCCATAAAGCTGTTTGTTATAAGTTATTGATTAGCTTGAAAAAGATTCACAAAACCCACTCCTCAAATGATAACCAGTGAAGTTCCTGCGAGATTGGCATCATGTCTGTGTTACTTGGAAGCATTCATCTGAAAGTGTTAATTTAATTTAACGTAAAAATGCGTGATCGACACTTTCTTTATTAATGTACAAACGTTAAAAATGATGATCAAGGGTAGCCTAAAATTTAATCGCTAATATCTAGGTTATTGTGAAGTAGTTTGACTTAAATGTTTTCTTGATATTATGTTTTCATAGCGAGAACTGTCAACTCTTTATCTAATCTGACGTAATGCCCCTTTAACCCCAGTTCCCAAAACACACTAATTATATCTATTGACTCGGATATGATTATAGTTCAACCGTGTTTCAACACGCTCATGACACAACTTTATCTAACTTGTTTCTGATTTTGATCAACATTGTTTCGAAGGATATACGTATTAAGCAAATTTAAATGAAAAGGTTTTTAATTGATTCTAAATACTAATTTTGAAATCAATCTATCCAAAATCACCAACAGAAGTATAAATACATTTCAATTGCATGAATAGTTTGTTGGCAACAATATGAGGACCAGTGCAACATTACCTATCATACGTTTTTATCATTATACTTCTTAGATGATTCTGCACTTGTAATCAAACTTCCTCTTGCATTCTTATAATATGCTTTCTAAACGTTCTTTCAGATCTAATACATTGTGATAAGTGTTTAAACTTCCGTTTGTATAACATTACCTGTCAAAAATTCGTGTAATACAACCATCGATCCACACCTTGTATTTCACACAATAGCTCAAATGGGCTGAACCCTGGGTGCAATAGTCTGCCGCTATGAAAAAATACTATAAATATTGGTATAAAAAATCGGCGACAACTGGACATCACAATGTTTTAGCCCGACACCACGACAAAATGTCGCGTAAGAATATCGTAGTGTCGTTTTAAAATATAGGGTTGTGGGCCACCCTCCTATCATTCATTATACAGTATAATTGTGTACACTGATTTTGATGTTGGTCAAGAAAGTTCCCTGAGATTTTACAGCGTGGTTTCTCCCCATCAGTAGTTCAGGGCGAACACAGTAAAAACCAGCGGCTGCCAGGCAGGATACGCCCACATTTTCGAGAGATGGATAGAGAACAAGCAAAACCGAAAGTGATTTTTCCTACAATCAAAGGCCATAATTCATTAAGTTACAATTTGATATGCGCAAACATCGAAAAGTATCAAGATATTTAGGTAATAAACACGCAATTTAAGTTTCATCAAAATCGAAATTAAAATTGTGACCTCTACAGGGTCCACAACCTTGAAATACCATTTTTTAACAGTATTCGCGTACAAACAGCAGGCATTTTGTATTGTAATTTTGGTCCTTTTTTACCGAAATTTGAACTCAACCTTCCTTAGCTTGTAACGGTGATATAATCAAACGATTTTCTAAATCGGATAATAATTGTGACCTCCAGAGAGACCACAAGCTAAACAAAGGCGATTTTGCGTATAATCAGGGGCATTAATTCAGGAAGTTACGATCCGATATGCGCAAATATCAAAAGGACCCAAGATCGTTGGGTAATATCCATGCATTTCAAGTTTCGTCAAAATCGAATTAAAATTGGGACCTCTACAGGGTCGGCAACCTTGATATACCATTTTTCAACAGTATTCGCATACGAACGGCGGCCATTTTGTATGGTAATTTTGGTCCAATTATTCCGAAATTCGAACTCCCCCTTCCTTAGGGTGTAACGGTGATATAATCAAACAATTTTTTAAATCCGATAATAATTGTGACCTCTAGAGGAACCACAAGCTAAACAAAGGCGATTTTGCGTATAATCAGGGGCCATAATTCAGGACGTTATGATCCGATATGCGCAAATATCAAAACGAACCAAGATCTTTGGGTTATATCCATGCATTTCAAGTTTCATCAATATCAAATTAAAATTGTGACCTCTACAGGGTCAACAACATTGATATACCATTTTAAACAATATTCGCGTACGATCGGCGGCCATTTTGTAAGGCAATTTTGGTCCGATTTTTCCGAAATTCAAACTCAACCTTCTTTAGGGTGTAACGGTGATATAATCAAACGATTTTTTAAATCGGATAATAATTGTGACCTCCAGAGAGACCACAAGCTAAACAAAGGCGATTTTACGTATAATCAGGGGCATTAATTCAGGAAGTTACGATCCGATATGCGCAAATATCGAAAGGAACCAAGATCTTTGGGTTATAACCATGCATTTCAAGTTTCATCAAAATCAAATTAAAATTGTGACCTCTACAGGGTCCACAACCTTGATATACCACTTTTTAACTGTATTTGCGTACAAACGGCGGCCATTTTGTATGGCAATTTTGGTCCGATTTTCCCGAAATTCGAACTCAACCTTACTTAGGGTGTAACGGTGATATAATCGAACGGTTTTCCAAATCGGATAATAATTGTCGGCTCAAGAGGGACCTCAAGCTAAAATAGGTGATTTTTCGGACAATCAGGGGCCATAATTCAGAAAATTACGTTCCGATAGGCGCAAATATCGAAAGGAACCAAGATCTTTGGGTTATACACATGTGTGTCAAGTTTCATCAGAATCGGTTCAAAATTGTGACCTCTATAGGGTCCACAAGCTAAAAACGTGATTTTTCGTACAATCAGGGGCCATAACCCATGAAGTTTCGATCCGATACATGCCAATATCGAAAGCAGCCGAGATCTTTTGGGGATAAAGCTATATTTTAAGTTTCGTCTAAATCGGACAAGAATTGTGACCTGTAGAGGGTCCACAAACAATTGTGGACGGACAGGGGCGACGACATAATACGTGCACATGAAAATGTGGGCGTATAAAAAGTGTGTAACGTTACTCTTTTTTAAGTGAAATCTTAATCCATATTTGGTGTAACTGGGGCTTTACACTTAGAAAGAGTGGCTTTAGACGATTTGAAGTGCAAACTTACTACAATGGAGTGTAAACCCTTAGTTACACTATTTTGTGTAACAATATACACGATAAATTGTGTAAGTGTACTCTTACAAAAGTGAATCAGCTGTTCGTCCTTGGTCGGTGTTAAGTATACTGAAAATAAGTGTCATAAAACATAATTTTGGGTATAATTTGTTTCTCGAGGAGGGGAGAGTAACTAGAAACAAAAAAAGCAGTAAATAGTGTAGCATGACACTGAACGTGGTGTATTCGTGTACACTTTTTGTAGTGAAACATAATGCTTATAATTTTAGCACGATGGAAGGTGTAAAATTATATATTGCTAACTATATTTATTGTATTAATTTACACCAAACGTAGTGTATTCACATTTCGCTTGCTGGGATGTAATATTAGCACGATAAAAAGTGTAAAATTTCACTTAAAATCGTATAGATCATTACCCTGAGATCGGTGAATATTTATCCTTCTATTCGTGTATGTTTTAACACTATTTCGAGTGTACCAAATACCAAACGAAAGTGTTTAAGATTCATATATACATTTACAGTGTTAATTTACACCAATGGTAGTGTATTCATATTATTATCTCCCTTTACTTAAATAGCTGAATTTGAATATATAGTATGCAATTATAATAAATATGCATATTCTGCGACGTACTTGACAGAACTAGATTATACTTCTGTATACCAACTTTATCATAAATTACATTGTGTCCATCGGTTAAATAATGTTGCATTTATATCGTTGACAATGTATACTTTGTTTACATAAGGCAAGTATACTTTATAATATTGCATGACTAGGCAATGAAATCTCCAAATGATTGCAATCTTGTCGAGACGGCCAGGTGAGCGTATTACCCAGCACTAGTACCCTGGGTCAGTTGTTCCCACTGGAATATCCGTTTCCAAGGTCTAAGATTGGTGTAAATGCTAAATTTAGTTCTACACCAATAGTTCTTGGTAAATGCTCCTAGAACGCACAAACCTTAAACTCCTTGCAGTTTAAGTACAAATACAGCCTTTCGAGTGATTTTACCCGTAACTGAGGGTTTAGCAGTCATTCTAGTGATGTATGGGTACACTTAAAGAAGTAAAAGTTTGCACCGAACGGGGAGCATAGCAGTCGCTCCAGCAGTGTAAGGTTATCCTGATAGTTTACATGTTTACGCTGAACCACGACTGTAACAGTCGTTCCCGTGGTGTAAGGTTACCCTATATGTTGTACATGTTTGCACCGGGCTGAGAGCTTAGTAGTCGTTATAGTAGCGTAAGTGTTGCCCTAATCGTGTACGTCTTCACCACACCGGGAGCTTCGCATCACCTGTACCAGTGAAAAGTTACACCTAATGCTAATGAAGATGCACCCCAAAAGGTGTATATAACCACCACTCGAGTGTAATTATGCTGGTGTAACCTTACACCGAGCTCTCAGTTACACTTCAGTTGCACCTTTTGTGGAGGCAGCAGGAGTTCACCCTAAATTGGTGTAATCTATGAAATTATTTTTTACAGTGAAGGGCCTGGCAAAGAACAGTGTCTATAGTTATGTATATGGAACAAAAACACAAGCCACTGTGTATACATTGGCGTGAACTTAAAAAGATAGGTTCCCGGGCAATGAAACATAAGCCCACAGCAGCTAAATCGACAGTCAACAATAGTTGTCGCATATTATTACTATTTCGGTAATGACACATTTATAATATACTAAAATCTTGATAAACGGTAACATCTCATTAAGTAATTATCAGAAAATCATTAGAATGTGTTTGGCTATTATATAGTTCTCTCCCATGCTAACGTTTAGTATACGAAACATCTTGGATTTAGCTGTTCAAATAATTATACTTGTTCGTCTAACGACCCTAAACACTGTGTGTATAGGGTATTAACCTACCCGAGGTTGCTATAATTATATAACCCGCGGGCGCAGCCCAAGGGTGATATAAATATAGCAACTGAGGTATGATTGGTTAATATCTGACATATACAACGCCCACCCTTAAATTTAAATGGACTTTCCCATTAATATTCAACAATGATTGGATAACGGCTCGGTAGTTTCCGTCAAATAACGAAGATTACCGATTTAATCACGTGAAATTACGAGATGGTATTTTTGTAAACACAGCGCCATTTTGAAGAATTGAATTTCATACAAAAACAAAATGGAAAGTTATACGAAGTCAGACAAATAATCAATCCCTTTTAGCCAACATACTGACGATGGAATTAGCGTGAATGCAACTATCGATGAGGATCTATCCAAAGCCTAAAGAAAATTTGGATCAAAAGACATTCTTTCCCGATAATTCTGACAGTGAACTACGATTGAAGGCTTTTGCTTTGTTTTATAGACAGAAGGATTTGGCCGACTGTTTTATTTAAGTGCATGGACTGTACCCAAAAATAGTTTATAATGGAAATCTTGGGTGATAAATACTTTCAAGTCTAGGAGTGTGTGGACGGAAAGAAGATTCTGAAAGATATGGAAAACCGATTTAAATATGCTGATAAGTACGTCGTCTATTTCTGTCTTGAATGTTTCAAACTGTTCCATAATAATTTTTAATTGTCAAAATAATAAAAAATTATTTCTGTGTTTTTTGTATTATTTTGATCATCAGCGGTTGATATGAGTCGAATGCATCGACCTGACATGACGTCATTAGCGGGTGATATGAAATATCAACCTGTCGTGACGTCATCAGCGGTTGATATGAAGAATATATCAACCTATTATCACGTCATGACAGGTTGTTATGAGATATAACTGCTATTCACATCAAAGAAAAAAACTACCACCAGTTGTATATATAATATAGCACCCTCGGGTAGGTTAATATCCTATACATAACCCGCGGGCGCAGCCCAGGGGTTCTATAATATAGCAACAAAGGTATGATGGGTTTAAATCTGACATATACAACGCCCACCTTTAAATTAAATAGACTCTTCCATTAAAGGCGAACAACGATTGGATACCTACTCGGTAGTTTCCGTCAAATTACGAAAAGTACCGAATCCATTAACGTGCAAACGCATGCATGTTTTTTATCAAGCTACCTTGTCGCCATTTGGGGTGTCACAACAGGTTCAGTTGAATTGAAATCTTATATAAAATGGATAATCAAACCTTTTCGGATGAAGAATTATGTGTGGTTAAATGGTCGACAGCGAGACATTAAGTAATATTTGGTACCCCATGTGGAAATACCTATACAGATTTGCCCTTGTATTGGATATCTAAATTACATAAAAATCCCTACAAGCAACGTTTTATAGCAGGTTCATCCCGTTGTTCCACAAAACCACTTTCAAAGGTATTAACATCTATACTAACGGCTGTTAAAGAGGGTATACAAAAATACTGTGACAAAGTATACTCTCGAAGTGGTATAAATCAAATGTGGATATTAAAAAATTCCAAAGAATTACTTGATGGTTTGCAATCTAGATCCCCTGCTTCAGTCTCATCTATTCAAACGGTTGACTTTTCTACTTTGTACACTAAAATTCCCCATAGTAAATTAAAAGCCCCGTTGAAAGACATTATTCACAGTGTCTTTTCGTCTAAATCTTGTACTGCTAAATATCAATATTTGGTTGTAAATTATAATTCTTCATATTTCGTTAAGTATGACAGTGATTCAAAAAACAAATACACGGCCATCAAGATAATTCAAATGTTGGATTTTTTAATTGATAACCTCTTTGTTGAATTTGGAGGGAAAATATACCAGCAAGTGGTTGGCATCCCGATGGGCACCAACTGTGCACCTTTGCTTGCTGATCTGTTTCTCTTTTCGTACGAAGTCGAGTACATACAGATGCTTGTAAAAACAAATAAACGACCAGTCAGACTTTTTAATTTCACTTATCGATATATCGATGACGTTTAAGCCCCTAATAATCCTAAATTTAGTGATTATGTAGACTGCATATATCCCGATGAGCTCAAAATTAAAAATACCACTGACAGTGTCAATTACGCTTCCTACTTGGATCTGCGTCTCGATTATGACAGTTGCCATAAACTGAGTGTTAAATTATACGATAAACGGGATGACTTTGACTTTCCGATTGTTAATTTTCCATTTATTAGTAGTAACATTCCAATATCACCAGCTTATGGAGTGTTCGTGTCTAAGCTAATTCGTTACGCGAGAGCTTGTTCCTTTTTTTCTGATTTTTTAAGTAGATCGAGGCATTTGTCATCTAAGCTTTTACTACAAGGATACTTACACATTGACTTATCAAAAGCTTTAAAAAGTTTTATGGCCGTCATATTGATTTGATTGGTAAATAGAACGTGTCTCTCTCGGCTATTATTCTAGATATTTTTAATTGACACGTATACTATTACTATCACCCTGATAATGTCTACTACATCGTTAAGACAGTTAATCACGTGCATTTTGCATACCGATAGTTCATTGGTCAATCACTCTATTTTACCGACATTTCGCCTAATAGATTGGCTGCAACTGTGGTGGTTGTGGCGCCAGGCAGGGTAAGCTTACTCTCCAGGACACCTGTTACCACTGCTTGTCGTGTATTTTGTACACGAGGAGCAGTCCATTTGCTGATTACACTATTTTGCTTGAATGCATTTTTTGTGCCTATAACGTTTTTAGGACTTCGAATTCTGTCTTATGGTTTGGATTGTTCGTACGTTGTTTTTATTTTATTGATACTGCACGAGGCGATAGCCGAGTGTTGTTTCAATATATTACGCAATGTCTTAAGCTGGAGAGCATTAAACTACTTAAAATACAGACACTATCTCCCACGTGCATTTCAATGAAATACGTCACAACAGTTCAATATTTAAGATAATGTACTATTGGCAAGATGCCCGTACATCATTGGAAATAATGGTACGCAAACATCAAAGGATGACGTCACATCTGTATTTTAATAATTTTTAGTCAAAGAGATTGAAGGCGAATTCGATGCAAATACAAATTCCGACGAAGATCTTATAACTGCGAGTCAACAGATCGAAGAAAATTTGTCCAAGGCAAACGATATTTCTGACAGTGAACCTGAAATGTTTTTAATTTCTTCAGAGAAGGATCTAACCGAGTGTGTTAAGGGGGCTGTTCCCAAAAATACTGTACGAAGAAACTCGTGTGCTGTTAACACTTTCAAAATGTGGATGAAAATAAAATTTTAAAAGACATGTTAAACATGGATAACTCGGAACTTAATTATTGGCTATCTCGTTTTGTATTAGAAGTTAGAAAAGTGGATGGATAATTTTGCCAACCTAACAGCCTTTTAAGTTTGGTTATGGGCCTTGCATCACACATAAAATATGACCGTAAGGTAAACATTGACGTTTTATCAAGGAATTTTATTGAGGAATTCAGACAAGTGTTAGACGGACACATGAAAGAACTTTCAAATATGGGATTGGGAAATTTAAGAAAGCAGGCAGAACCAATCCCAGATAATGAAGAAGAACAAATGTGGAAATGTGGAGTTCTAGGGTCATTAGTAAATAATTATGTCTATTAACTAGTGTAGATGGTACATCATTTCTTAGATATAAAGAAGACGTATCGAAAACGTATCAAGGGGGTTTAAAGCATCGTAAGTGGCTCCGAAAACTGAAGATCATTATCCAAATTCAGACAAGAATAAATGTCATATTGAGATCTACTAAAAATATATGACACTGTCTCCTTCAGAGGGAAGAGACGACACATTTTATCTGACACCCCTTAAACAAACCACAGACAGCATCTGGTTTAGTAAACAACCAATGGTCCATAACACCATTCAGAAAGTTGTACCCGATTTGTGTAAAAGATACGGAATTGGAGGTCACAAGACTAATCATAGCCTAAGAGTAATAACTGCTACCAAATAATTTTCCAAAATGTCCCAGAACAGTTAATAATGGAAAGAACTGGTCATAGAAGTATTGAGGGTGAGTTGAAAGTTTTCTTTTGATATTTGTGTATGCCTTTCCTATAGTTTTTGTATTTATCCATGTGTTGGTGGTAAGTTAAATTTTTCTTGATAGTTTTGATAAACTTTTTTAACCTACAATTATTGTGTTCATGTTTCAGGTGTCAGAGTATACAAAAGAACGACAGATGAGCAAAAATGTCACGTAAGTGATTTGTTGCAGGAAAGCGGTCTAAGTACCAGCTATGAATCCGAGGCAAAAAAAACTAAATTAGAGACCGATGTAAATATGCCGGTAACTAAACCGTCTGTATCGATAATAAATTCCTCCAACTGTACCATAAATATTAATTGTAATTGTCAAAAGAATAAAAGTTGATTTCTTTGTTTTTGCATTATTTCATCAACGTCATCAGCGGTTGGTATGAGCCGAATATATCGACCTGAGATGACGTCATAAGCGGTTGATATAAAGATTATATCAACATATTATGACGTCATGACAGGTTGTTATAAGATATAACTGCTATTCACATCAAAGAAAAAAACTACCACCAGTTGTATATATAAATTTAAAGTCAATGGGATATTAACTTTAACCCCTAGAGTGTCCATGAGATTTTTTGAAGTGATCAATAGCCAAAACTCTGACAGTAATTGTCGGAAATCGCTGGTAATCAACAGGATTATTCGTTTCATGGCTTTAAACACTGTGTATACATTTGAAGTCAACCGGACGGACTGAGGCGACGACAATATACGACCACATTTCAACGAGGGCGTATAAAAACCTGCACAGTTGGAATTCGATGGAGAAATGCTACTTTTGTGGAGATCGATATAGATTTCAGCTTTTCTGATATGGCTGATCGTATTAAAACGTAAGCAAATAATATAAAAACACCTTAGACCTTTACACAAATCTTCTAGTTTGCTAATGACACAAAGATAACGGTATTGGCATATAATCTTAATCGGGTTCTGGGGTAAACTGATTTAATTGAAGCTCGGAAACTGGTGGAAGCGGTGGGTGCTGATAATATTGAGATAAGAGAGGTTTCTCAGATTTTTAAAATCTAGATTTCCTTATAAACCTGGAGCGATCAAATATGCATTCGGGTCCTTAGAACAGAAAATCAGTGCCATCATAAGAAAATGCTAATCCCGATCAGTTCAAGAATGTTTATATTCGCAGTAGTAAAACTCAAATGTAACGTCTTACAGAACTGAACAAAAAAAAAAAAATTCTTAAGAAAATATCATGTCTCAAGCCTGGTATAAAAAACCCTGGCCAAATCAGGTACGTATTGCTTATCAAATATTAACCTATGGACAATTCGAAATAAACTTACGCGAAAAGTTAATAACATTTGAGAAGCCAGATATTATTTGTGTAAATGAAAATCATTTGAACGAAAACACTAAATGCGAATATAAATGATTATCAGATCTACCCCTTCAATAAATCATGTGTTCACATTAAAGCCCCAAAACTCTCAGGTGGCGTTGACATATTTGTACATAAACGTATATATAATCATTTCAAAATAGCGGTAGTTAATATGACTTCTGAAGGGATTGTTGGATTATCTTTTGATAGTTCCTTTATGAACTGTCTCTGAGCGAACGATGTCTCGCTAACAGTTCCTCGCGGGCCTTATCATCAACTAGTATGAAAATAAGGCTTTTCTCCATCTCGGTTCTAAGGCTTTTTTAGATCCTTACCGTCTATTTTGCACCGTGAAACGATTTTGATCACCAAAAGAAATCATTTCCTGACACAACCGACACAAATTTATAATAAACCAACACTATTTTCGTGTAGAATTCGATGTTAGAAAAAGACCGGTCTGCGCTGACGTCAGTTAACAAACATGGCGGCCAGATTTGAACGATTTTGTTTATCTTTTTCTAAACAGCACTCGTTTCCCACTTTCATCGATATTCAAAAGGCTTTTGATTGTACAGACAGTGAGTCGTTGTTCTATAAACTCCTTGTTAATATGTTGACGGTAATTTCTGTAATTCGATTAAATCAATACACACAAACACTTCAACATAGTGAGGATAAATAGTCAGACATCAGTTTCGTTTCCTTGTTCATCTTGAGTTCGTCAAGGCGATAATTTTTCCGCAACATTATTTAATTTGTACATTAAAGAGCTTAATAAGGACAGTGATCTTGGGGATCGGAAAAGTTTTGTTTTACTCTATTATATTATTTTGCTAGCACCGACGGAATCGGATGTACAGACGATGCTCGATTATACAGGTGGGTGGTGTACGAAGTGAAGGTTGTTCCATTAATTACTCTAAAACAAATACAGTTCATTTTAGATCAAAATGGAAACAAAGGAGTACATTCGAAATTCATGTCGCAATCTGGAAGTCGCGCCGTCGGGACTGTCATTACAAAAATACATTCTTACAAAACAGTAAGTTCAAAATATATCAAAAACTGTATGAAAGTTGTGTTGTTCATATAACTATTTACTGCTCTGGTGTTTACAATAAGTTCGACACCTTGCTTTATACGACGATGGATCAGTATGATGATATTGTGGAACAATATTGTATCAATGAGGTCCGATCGTGTAATTAAGTAAAATCCGTGCTCAATGGTAGGGACCACTGCACTGAATCATACAATAAACAGCGGGAAACAGTAGCGCCAGGATACCGGGCTGGTAACGTCCAGTTAAACACATGTTATAAGGATTATGATATAATATATGAATATTTCGGATGTTAAGAGAAATATGGTAACATATAACGACACCGACAAACGGCCTGACGATACTCCGCTATTATTTTAAAGAGTTTACAATTGTTTTAAAATTCTATAGAATATTAACTAAATTTGAAGTGCAGGAGGACAGTACCACATATAGTTACACAAGAAAACCAACATAATCCCACAAGCACTTTAGGCCAAGATCCAGAAAGCTCTTAATACTGCAGCCCGAATATAATAGCGACACGGACACATAAGTTTGCTCACATCAAGAATGTGCTAGCTTCGTTACACTGGTTACCTGCTTAGGCGCAAGTGAAATACAAATTACTAACACTATTGTATAAATGACGCATTAACGCAGCTCCTCGATACTTATCCGACCTCTTATATGACCACAACCCTATTAGATCACTCCACTGTAAAAATAAACAGTCACTAGTTGTTCCAAGATATAATTTAAAGTCATATTCTGGGTATACGTGTTTACGTTCAGTTGGTCCTAGATTAATCAATTTAAATCTGCACTAAATACTTCCCTGTTTCAACAGTTTTACCAGTAGAGCCATTACTAAAAGCGTTTTAAGTTAGTGTAAACATGGAGAAGACTATATAAAACCTCATTATTATTGCCTCCCGCCTTTCGAGAAAGCCGGGGACTATTACAATGGGTTCGTCCGTCTGTCTGTCCTTCACACTTTTGGGGACACAATAAGCAGTTATTGCGACACGATAACCTTAGTTATAATTAAGTGAGGGTGGTAAAACTTGGTGTATAGTTTCATTGCATCAATACCTTGACGGGCTTGACGAAGTTCGTCGATAATGAACATTTTCTGCTCAGGCTACGCAGAGCGAGAAGCAACTTGATTGGCCGAGATTTTGGAACATAATAACTCTCCTTCTAACTGAGCTAGAATGTTCACACTTGGTGTAGGCGTTCATTAGGCGAATGCCTTGATGGAATGCGATGATGAACATTGTTTGCTTACGGTAAGCAGAGATAAGCAATCGGGTTGGTTTATAACTTTGGGCGCGATAACTTTGATTATAATGCAGTCAGAGCGATGAAACTCAGAATATAGATTCATCATATCACTACCTTGACTAAGTTCGATAGTGAGAATTTTCTGCTTGGGCTAAGGAGCTATAAGCAATTGGATTGGTCAAGACTTTGGAACATAACAACTTAAATTGAGGTAGAATGTTTAAACTTGATATAGATGTTCATGAGGTCAATGTCTTTACCGAGTTCAATGATTAACATTTCGAGCTGAAGGTAATCAGAGCTGATCGATGCTTTAGGATAAGATAATCTTGATTGATAGATAGATGTGAAACTTAGTGTATAGTTTGATAGCTCAATACTTTTGAAAAATAAATGTGCGATTAATTATTTTGGGATTTCGGCGGGGGACATCAGCCTCACTGTTGGCTTGTTATTATTTTTTAAAATACAAAATTACTTGTATATCCTTGTCAACATAAAGTAGCATATTTCCCATAAATAACATTGATATATCCATACAGTAAAACACACGTATTACCAGTGTGATGTCTTTACAAGGTGTTGTTATTATGTCAACAATTATTTTCCGTAGTTTAATAACTGTAATTTATACGCATGCGTACTAACGATTAATATGAGGATGTTTCCGGCGATGAGCGTTCTTACTTGCCGCAACCATGCTGTAGAGATGCCATGCTTTCTATAATAAAGCTATTATGTATTATAAGTTTTATCGTCGTATCTAACCGGCCAAGTCACAATATGGCGACGAAGATGCTGAGAAATCTTTCCAAAGACGATGTAGAGGTATTTTCATCGAATTTCATTCATTATTAGGCCTACACAGTTTTTAAGAACTTTCCCGCCACTGCGAGACGACAGACATTAACATGGCTTCACACGGAATACCCATTCCTGCTGATTTTCTTTCTAAACCTGGGCGTCAAAGATGCAAGTGGGCGACATTTCGTAGTGAATTCGAGAATTATATTATTGCTATTGGTGGTACGAATTATCCGTCTGCTAGAAAACGAGCGATGTTAATTTCTGCTCTTGGAGACAGAGGCCGACAGATTTATGAAACCTTACATGACGAAACTGGTAGCTTCGAAGGATGTATGAATGTCTTAAATAATACGTTTCGAGATAGACTAAATATTCCTGTACAACGAAAGTTATTTATGGAGAAAACACAAGAAAAAGAGAAAACCATCGACGATTTTGTGTCTGAATTAAGACGACTTTCAATAAACTGTGATTATCCAGGTAATTTATTGGATCAACTTATCCGGAATAATATTATTCAAAAAACTAACAATTCTACAATCAGAGAAAAACTTCTTATGGAGGGTAATGATCTCAGTTTGGAGAATGCTATCATAATATCGAGAAGAATTGAACTTGCTTCGAAAGATATGAAAACATTGACTGGTAATGATAGTCAAAATTATTCTTGCGCAGATCGTGAGACGCAGTCCGTACAGAGAATACGAAACGACGGTTACACGAATCGACAAAATAGATTTAATGGTCGTGGAAGATCAAGTTTTCGACGTCAAGCACCGCAGAGTTTTAGGCGAGATCAACAACTGCAGAGTTATAGATGTGATCAACGTAGACAACAACCTGTTAATAATAATCAAAATCAATGTTTCCGATGCGGAAGTAATCGTCACCGAGCTCAATATCCACATTGTATTGCACTGAACCAGCGATGTAATTATTGCCAGAAAGTAGGTCATTCCGCAAAGATGTGCATCGCCAGGAACAAAAATCGCATAAATCAGGTCGATACAGAAGATGGTATTGATATTGAAACCGAATTAACAGTTTTGACAGTAGAACATTGTACGAAATCTCAAACATTGAATTGTGTTTTGACAATTGGTCATACAGAGTTAGAATTTCTTGTCGACACGGGATCTCCGATATCCATTATTTCTAAGAACACGTATATGAACAACTTCAGTGATTGTCAACTATACACGGCTGATAAACCGCTGAAATCTTACAACAAAACTGAAATTAGGGTATGTGGTATAGTTTATTTACCTGTGAAATTTAAAGGTCGAACTACTAAAGGAAGATTCTACGTAGTAACTTCTGGTGATGATTTAATTTGACTTGATTTGATTGGTAACCTGAACATGACAATTTGTGTTAAACCTTTTACTGGTGTTAGTCATTCTACAGAATTTCAAGTCAGTTGAAAACTGAATTCCCTGAAGTGTTTACTGGTATTGGTCGAGCAACAAAATTCCAGCACCACTCAGTTCTCATCGATAACGCTTTCCCAGTCGCTCAAAAAGCCAGACCAGTTCCTTTCGCTCGTGAACAAGAAATGAAAGAGGAAATTGACGATTTACTCAACAAGAAGATTATCATGAAAGTTGATCACTCAAATTGGGTTTCACCAGTTGTGATTTCACGGAGAAAGAATAACAAGATAAGACTTTGTGTGGATCTCCGTGCTGTTAATAAAAACATTTTTCCCAATAAATATCCACTGCCTAACATTGAAACTTTAATGGGGTCAATTCAAAAAGCTTGTTTATAACGAAGCTAGATATGAATAACGCGTATCATCAATTACCTTTGAGTTCCACAACACAGGAACTTACAACGTTTACAACACCTTTTGGATTGTATCGATTTCAAACGGGACCTTTTGGGTTAACGGATCTTCCCGGAGGTTTCCAAGAAATGATGGACACATGATTCTCTCAGGTTGTCGCGGAGTATTTAATCTGTTAGATGATATTCTGATCGTTGCTGACACGGAAGAAGTCCATGATCAAAGAATCAGAGAGGTGATATCACGTCTTCATAAAAATGATCTAACTCTCAGTCCAAATAAGTGTTTCTTCAAAGTTCAAGAAGTAAACTGGCTAGGATTTAGTATTTCGTCTAAAGGAGTTCACATGCTTACAGAAAACATTGACGATGTTCGAGATATTCTACCTCCAACCAATGTCAAAGAAATCCAGAGTGTCCTAGGATTCTTTAATCAATATTCCCATTTCATTCCCACTTTCGCTGGTGTGACAGAGCCAATTCGTAAACTCGTTCGTGCTAATCAATCATGGGAATGGACTCCAATTCAAGACGAGGCTTTGAATACCTTGAAAACTAGTTTAACTTCACCCCCAGTTCTAGCATTCTATCGAACAGATTTGCCAACTTATGTAACATGCGATGCCAGTGATTATGCCTTGGGTGCTGAACTTTCTCAAATTCAAAGACAATGGCGAAATCCGACCAGTCGCATTTGCGTCTAAGATACTTACTGACTGTGAACGTAAATATAGCATTGGTAAAAAAAAAAAGCATTGGCATGTACCTGGGCTGTTAAAAAATGGGACAGATACCTGAGAGGTAAACATTTTAAATTAGTAACTGATCACATTTCTTTAGTAACACTTCTACAATAGACTACAGATACGTCGGGACACAAACCAGCCAGAATTGCTAGATGGGCCGCATCACTTCTAGAGTATAATTTCCAGGTGATATACAAGAAAGGATCAACCAACGTTATAGCGGATGGGCTATCGCGTTTACGTAAACAGAGTACTAGTGAATCGCAACACGACAGTGAATTAGTGTGTGACATTTCGATAGATGAATCATATTTGTGTGAATCTCTCACTGTGAATTCTGTGAGAATAACTCATAATGTTCTTTCTGAGGAAACGCGTAAAGATAATGTGTTAAATCAAGTTGTTGAATTTGTGAGTACTAATTCATGGCCATACAAAAAATATGTTGGTGATGATGTGTTACCATATTTCCATATTCGCGAAGAACTATATGTGTTTGGAGACAATTGTTTAGGTCGTGGAAACCGAACAGTAATTCCAAAATCGTTAGTAAAAGATGTTCTAAACTTAGCCCATGAAGGTCATTGTGGGATTGTAAAAACAAAACAAAACCTTAGAACGGTTGCATATTGGCCAGGGATAGACAAGGACACTGAACATTTTGTAAACAACTGTGACAGTTGTGCCAATAGTGACAAATCTGCAAAACATTCTACTGCTCCTTTAACTCCACATAAATTTTCTAAATATCCATGGAGTGATATTGCTATTGACATTCAAGGACCATTTGAATCTGCACCTCAAGGGTCTAAATTTCTGATTAATGTCATTGACTATTATAGTAAATGGCCAGAATGTTGTATGACTGATAATATTACTTCTCAATCTGTTATTAATTTTCTTGAAATTATCTTCAGTACATGGGGAATTGTTGAATCAATAACCAGTGATAATGGCCCTCAGTTTATAAGTAAAGAGTTTACTGAGTATTTAGATAGTCTAGGCATAGAGCATATTTGCACTCCTAATTACCACCCTGAGACTTGGATTAAGTCCTTGCGTACTGTTCTGAGAACAATTCGCTGTACAAAACATGCAACGACAAATCAAACACCCTTTTTTCTTATGACAGGGAGAGAAATGAGGACAAAACTTAGTATGTTAAAACCATCCAGTAATCTTTATTGTTCTAATGATGTTTATAATGATTATGTGTCAAAGAAACAAAATATGATGAAAGATAGATATGATAACAAACATAGAGTTGTAAGTCATAAATTTCAAGTTAATGATTTTGTGAGAATTAAGTTGAAAAATATTCAACATGGTCATAAAATGAGTTCTCATTATTCAGATCCTAAAAAAGTTATTAATATTCAAGATAATGTTTTAACTTTGGATGATGGCAAAAAATTGCATTCCAATGACTTAGTTTTGTATAGAGCCGAAAAGGTGAATAGTGATAATTTACAAGACAACCCTACGATTTGCATTCCCGATCCACATCCTACAAATGAGTGTTTAAGGTTTTCTAAACGAAGTAGAACTAAACCTATGTATCTTCAAGATTATACACAGTAATATAGTGTATTAATTATACTTTCAATGATGTATTCATTATTTAAGATGTTATCATTTTAAAAACAAAAACACAATGGTACAGTGTTGTAGATGTACATTCATGAAGGTTTAATGATTTATTCATTCGTTCGAACATTCAAATTAGTTGAGATAATTCATGTATTTCTTTGCAGAAACTAATGGTCAAACTTTCATTGTAAATCTTTCAGTGTTATTAATTGAAGTGCATTAACAAGTGTTTAACTTTCTAAGTAATGAGTTAGAAACTGTTCTTGAATATTCTAAAACGTAATTACTATTTTAATTATATTTATGTGGCAAGCTAGTCGCTGTAATGTTAAGTTTCTCTTTTCTCAAAAAGAAGGGAAAATATGTGATGTCTTTACAAAGTGTTGTTATTATGTCAACAATTATCTTCCGTAGTTTAATAACTGTAATTTATACGCATGCGTACTAAGGATTAATATGAGGATGTTTCCGGCGATGAGCGTTCTTACTTGCCGCAACCATGCTGTAGAGATGCCATGCTTTCTATAATAAAGCTATTATGTATTATAAGTTTTATCGTCGTATCTAACCCACGAAGCTACCAGGCCAAGTCACATAAACCAGTATTAGTATATATTAGTGTTGCTTGATAAAATAAATTACAAGCCATGGAACTGAATGCATACAAATTATTTCCAGTTTCTATATGCCCCAAATAGACATGTCGACATCCATCCCAAACTTAGGCTGCCTATCTACTGCTAGCTTCGGCTGAGAATAGGCCCTAACCTAATTAACCGACATTTAATTCCTACATCGACGATTTTAGTTTTGAGAAGTATTTATTTCTCTTCTATTGTCATATTGAATGAAATTAAATATGTTTATTTAGCCATTGTGTGTATGAAAGATGTCAAATTGATCAAGAGCCGAACCACAAAAAAGTCCCTTAATTATTCAACACGGCGGCCCCCATAGACGACAAGTTCACAGATGCGGTTTTATTTGCGAAGAAAAAATTAGGCGTATCTAGGCCTTGTTTTGAAAGATAAACATATTGAAACTTTAAAGACAGTTTACAATGGAAAAGAATGTATTGCAATATTACCCATAGCACATATTATATATCGTTTTAAGCCGAGTGACAGAACTTGAAATTTGACTTTGTGTTTACAAAAACCATGTGCGACGGTCTATTTTCACTCTGTTTTGTAAACACAGGTGACGTAAGTTCGATAAGTCCCGCCCACACCTCCATGGACCCGCCCCAAAATGATGACGCGAGCGTTTTAAAATTGACTCCAATTAGCACAGTGTTTCATTCTGGTAATGACGTAGGTGGAACGCTGTGTGCAGTATGGTCGACATCGTTACAATGTCGAAGAGTCGTCACTCATACAACTTAATTGTGGGCCACGTATTGTTTTCGTAAGTGTTTTGTCACGTGTTTATAAGCTATTGTTTTGCTAAGTGTTTTTTTGTTGTCCCCCGCCTTTCGAAGAAAGAAGGACTATTAAAATGGGTTCGTCCGTCTGTCTGTCTGTCACACTTTTTGGGACACAATAACACTCTCCCAAATTGAGCTAGAATGTTCAAACTTTGTGTAGGTGTTGATGAGCATTATTGGTTGAGGCTTTGGGACACGATAACTTTAGTTCTAATTAAGTGAGAATGATGAAACTTGGTATATAGTTTCATTACATCGATACCTTGACTAAGTTGATAATGAGCATTTTCTGCTCAGGGTAAGCAAGCTTTAAGCAATTTGATTGGCCGTCATTTTGGAACACAATAACCCACTTCCTAATTGAGCTAGAGTGTTTAAACTTGGTGTAGGTGTTTATAAGAATAATACCTTGATGGAGTTTTAAGATGATCATTTTCTGCTTACGGTAAGCAGAGATAAGCAGTTTGATTGGTTGAGCCTTTGGGACACGATAACTTTAGTTCTTATTAAATGAGAGTGATAAAACTTGGCGTATAGCTTTATTACATCGATATCTTGACTAAGTTCGATAATGAGCATATTCTGCTCAGGGTAAACAAAGCTTTAAGCAATTTGATTGGCCGTCATTTTGGAACACAATAACTCTCTTCCTAATTGAGCTAGAGTGTTTAAACTTGGTGTAGGTGTTTATAAGGATAATACCTTGATGGAGTTTGAAGATGAGCATTTTCTGCTTACGGTAAGCAGAGATAAGCAGTTTGATTGGTTGAGCCTTTGGGACACGATAACTTTAGTTCTTATTAAATGAGAGTGATGAAACTTGGCGTATAGCTTTATTACATCGATATCTTGACTAAGTTCAAAAATGAGCATTTTCTGCTCAGGGTAAGCATAGTTTTAAGCAATTTGATTGGCCGACACTTTGGAACACAATAACTCTCTTTCTATTTGAGCCAGAACGTGAAAACTTGGTGTAGGTGTTTATTAGGTCAGTGCCCTAATGGAGTTCGAAGAATTAGGGTAAGCAGAGATAAGCAATTAGATTGGTTGAGGCTTTGGGACACGATAACTTTAGTTCTAATTAAGTGACTGTGAGAGTAGTGAAACTTGGTATATAGTTTCATTAGATCAATACCTTGACTAAGTTCGAAAATAAACATGTTCTGCTGAGAGTAAGCAGAGCGATAAGCAATTTGATTGGTAGAGACTTAGGAACACAATAACTGTCCTTCTTATTGATGTAGAATGTTCAAACTTGGTGTAGGCGTTCATTAGGTGAATGTCTTGACTGAGTTCAATGATTAACATTTCGAGCTAAAGCTAAGCCGAGGTAAATTAATTTCTTTGGTCAATGCTTTTTTGGGACAAAGATTATCTTGATTCTATCTGTTAGAGACTGATGAAACTTAGTGTATAGTTGGATTGCTTGTTTTTTTAGTTAGGTAGTCAGGGGTTGCAGCGATATTGTATGCGGTGCAAACATCTGCCAACTTCGACCCCAGCACTAATTTGATGAAGAAAATTCAGTCCATACTAATTTTGTGTGGACTTGTTTTAGGGTAACATATTCACATTGTCCCTATAGTACAGAATAAGAAAACGTGTACCTTTATATTTCATATTCGCAAGTAGAATTTCGTCGGATGGTTCTGAAGCACATAGTAGCAATATGTGTAAACCAGCGGCTGCCAGGCAGATACGCCCACATACGAGAAATGGATAGAGAACAAGCTAAAAAGAAAGTGAATTTTCCTACAATCAAAAGCAATAATTCATGGAGTTACAATTCTATATGCACATATATCGAACGGGACCAAAAAGTGTTGCATGGTAGCTACGGCTCTTGGCATGCCAGCAGGGTAAGCTTACACTTCCGGACACCTGTTACCACTGTTTGTCGTGTATTTTGTACACGGGGAGCAGTCCATTTGCTGATTACACTATTTTGCTTGAATATACTATTTTGCCTATAACGTTTTTTAGGACTTCGAATTTTGTCTTACGGTTTGGATTGTTCGTACTTGATTTTTATTTTATATTTACTACACCTTCAGGGATGGATTTAGAAATAAGAGAGGCCCTAGGCATTCCCCTGAACAGGGACCGCGACATGGACCTTGGGGTCTTCGGACAAGCAACTCGGTGTAGGGGTGGGTCGAGGGTTGGTAGGAAACACCATATGAATGAAAAAGGGATTTATTTTAGGTGTTTCTACTACGGTTAATAATCTCCAAAATAGGGAATTTACAGATTAATTTCTTGGGTTATTGTTTCCTTTACCTAGTTTTTGTCAAGTCGATTCCTGTCATTTCTATTTTTTGTATCAAACGTTGGCAGGTTGCTTGTTCGCGTGAGCATAACTATTTAAAACTAACCCCATGAAAGAAGTAGCTATAGTGCGTCAAACTTTTGGTGACGAAAAATGAGGAATTTGAATAAGTTTTAGTACAATGGTTAATCAGAGAACTGGATGTATGAGATGTGCTGTTGACGTTTGGGAAAGTAGGACGAGGGGAAATGTGTAGGGAGTTTTGTTATCCAGTATGTGTACAGATCTCGTTCGACCTGAAATTAATTTTGTGGTAACAGCACTAGGCCATCTACAAACTCTGTGAGTTTGGTCTTTTTGCTACATGTAGTAAAGGTGTAAGGACCTGCTAACGTTGGTATTTGAGAGAAGACAGATTTTGGCAATTTTACCATATGAAAAATGTTTTTTTCAATTGATGTGTTTTGGGACTATCCCAACTTATAAACCAAATATGGTCAAAATCTGTGATTGAAGCCTTAGCACCTTCTGCATATGAAAAATGTTTTTTCAATGTTCTCAGTCAGGAATTGAAAGCTGCACATTTATGTGTTTTGACACTATCCCAACTTATAAACCAAATGTTGTCAAAATCTGTGATTGAAGCTTTAGCACCTTCTGCACAGTGTTCTCGCTGAGACGCTCTTAAAAATGACCCACGTGTGTGATAGAGGGCTGTGAAAGTTTCAACTAAGCCACATGACAAGTCTTGCACATTGTACGCATCTGCAAAACAGCTCACGACCAATCGAATTAACTGATAATATATATTGTGTAGAATAATGACAATAATTAAATTTGGCAATATACGTATCATTTAACATGGATTGTAGCAGCCGATTTATGCCATTTGTTTTTTAACAACTGGCGATCTGGTAGACTGTATCAATATAGGTCGTATATGTAATTGCCACAGTTGTATAATAAGCTCCCTTGCTGTTCATGATTGGGCGAGAACTAACTTTGTTAGATAAACTAACGCTAGCTTTTCATGGAGTGTACCTCTTACACACTCGGGAAAATTCTCCAGCTTATAATTCTCTGATTCACCACTCCATTACAGCCTACACAAATAAAGACCAATCGATTTTATGTTATTAATCACGTGACTTAACAGATTTTGGCTGTAAGGGGTAGAGCATACAATGACAGTGAACTGATTAAATCGTGGTTAAAATTATTGTCTATAACCCAGTTTATTCTCAAATATTTGGTGCTCGACAACTCGATGATACCTTCAACACTCGGGAAATTAAGTTTAGTTGGCAGTAACGTGTCTTCGCTAAACAAAATTTATTCACTCCGCTAATCTTATAGCGACCAATTCTCGCCAGTCTCAAGTTAATCAAGATAACCAAAACGAATTAAGAAATCATTGGACGGGGTTGTGTGCATGGTTAAAATTCGTCTGTTGGTTTAACAATTCAACGGCATACAACGGGTTTGGCTGTTTTAGTGTACATAAATTGAATCTTTATGGGTCTGAGTTTTTAAAACAATAAACGCAAGTGTTTCAGTAGTTAAATAAAACGAATGATGTATGTCAATTCAAAATCGCGAAACCAGTATCCACATTAAAACGAAAAATTTCATTAAATTCAATCAATTGTTCGCAAGACTGACTGAACGACTAAAACCATAACATGTGTCAGACCCCTTACACGCCAATGCAAGCTAAACTTGTGAAGCGTGATACCGGATAAGTATTTGACAGACCGCCGGCATTCAGAATTTGCATAATACCAGGATGACTAGCCATTCCCTACATGGTGTGTATGACTAGCCATTACCTTCATTGGTGTGTAATAGTGATATATTTAAACGTTTTTTTTTTTAAATTGAATACCGATTGTCATTTCTAACTGGTCCACGAGTTAAAAATGTATTTTTCGAACAATCGGGGGCCATTATCCAGTAAATAATGTTCGGATATGCGAGATTATCGAAAGGAACCAATTTTAAAGTCGTATATTTATAAATTTTTAAAATTTCATCAAATTTTCACGATTTGTATTTGTTTGTATTTCCATTGAAACAAATTTGACTTTTTTTGCGTATAATTTTGTTTCTGGAGCATATCTTATAAACTGTTCAAGATATATTTTGTACAGACATCAACCCATTACAGTAGTTGTGCCTTTTTCTATTTCGACATTTCTGAGATTTATATTTTTTGTGTTTCATATGGAAAGAAATTTGACTTAGTTTTTGGTGTTCAAATTAGTTGACATATCATATCTCATAAACCATTCAAGAAACCTACATGACACTTTTTACAAACATTAACTTATTATATTAGTTGTGCTTTTTGCTAACTTGGAATTTCTGGGATTTTATCATTTTTGTGTTTCCATGGAAACAAATTTGACTTGGTTTTTATGTACAAATTTGTTTCCGGAATATTTTTCATAAATCGTTCAAAATATGTTTTTGAAACTTTGAACACACATCATCATTCAGTGGTTCTACGAACATCTATGAAGTCAAGAGAATTAATTGTTGACTTTCACGAAGGCCTGACAAGGACAGTTGTTCGGATGGTATACTAGCATGTAAGCAAAAGATCCCTTGGCAGTTGGAATTCGATACAAGAGTAGGCCATATTACAGTAGTTGTGCTTTTGTCGGATTTAATAACTTTTCCACGGAACAAAAATCTATGTTGAATGATTTTTACAACACATTTGAATTAGTTGTTGGTATATAATTCATTATTATATTAGAGCATATCTCAGAAACTGTTCAAGACACCTTTGTAACACTTTTATTTTATTTTTTGATAACCTTCCTTCTGTCCCTATTTCAGTTCTAGAGATTATTTTATTAAAGTATTTCATTGTCTGATGTATAAGCTTAATGTGTGACATACAGCAGCTGATTGAGGAAGGCAAAGGTTGTTGTGCAAACCTTACAGGGAGTAGTGAATGTGCCTTCCAAACAAGTTCAAGGGGGCGGGATGGTGATGACTAGTCATCTTGTTTTAATTGGTACATGCCAGATATATGCCACGTCATGGAAGCCAAACACGATTGGGTTTGTTAGGATGGATGGCTGATATTTTACATTAGAACAGATGGGGGGGGGGGACTTTTTTGTTAAGAAATCTTAGAACCAAGTATAAACTATAATATCTTAGGTAGCAAATGTGTAGGCATAGTTTAACCGTGTAAAGGGAAAAGTTATTATACACAGAAAGGAAAGGTAATACAACACCCCAATTTGAATATACTACCAGTGTTTTTCAGACAGGTTAGCTATTGTACGTTCTGGAAGTTATTCCACCTACCTGAACTGCCCCGAGGAAACACTGAACCAGCAAAGGAAGATCGAAACTGAAGTTCAAGTAGCGGGTTTATTGTTGATTGTGGCTCTATGGACAACTTGAACATGATTTGAGCTGACCTGTATCATCCCTGGTTAAGTATTAAATACCCCCAAGAAGGTAAAATAGATAACTTATCTAGCGCTATATATTAAAATACGGGTGTTGCGACACTTTTTTTCCTCTCGGTTTTTTTTTACCGAAGTATAGAATAATACTATGAGACATTGTCAATTACGTAATAGAGATGTAACAAATTGAAGAAAGGGTATAGATAATTGTGAAGTGCTGTGGGTAAGACCTATGTTACAAAGCACCGTCTAGAAGAAGGAGATGTAGTATCTTTCTACGAACATTAACCTGAAATGAGAGTAGAATCAATGACCTGTTAGATTTGATGACCTGTTAAACTTGATGCACTTAGGTCCATATGGGGTTCTGTAACGGGCACCAGCCATAGACGGTTATATAAAGAAACCGGTTTTATGTCACATTTCTGACAATCCATCCTGTAAATATGGACATCAATTCGAAGACACTGAACATTTTTCTATTGAATTGCTCCTTATATTCAGATGCCCGAAATAAAACAATAAATAACTTATCGACTATTAATCGAAACACTACTGTTTTATTGTACGGAATTGACCACGTGGAAGACTCACTCAATATTTTGAAAACTGTCCATTCGTTTTTCGAATTCAACAGCCGGTTCCAGGGACAACTTTAAACATCCATTGTAAATATATGTTCACTAAAATCATACTTGCACGTATACATTGATTATTAGTTTCTAAAATGTTAAAACATGTATCTATATCTGAATAAAATATTGCTTATAAAAAAGACCTGTTAGACGCTTATAGCATAAAAAAAAATTTGTAATAGAGATCGCCCTTGCTTTTAGATTCTCGGATAATTACTTGACTTATTTCAACGTTAAAAAATGCTGTCTCAATTCATACACAATGAAGATGTTACTTATTCGAAGGTCTCGATTCATGCTTGTGCTAGTTGGTTTTTGGTTAATATGGTGTATTATATATGCATACATTTACGTTCATTGTTCCGATGTTTTTGACTTAGTAACGCCCACTACATTTTTACATTATCGGAATCGGAAATATATGTATATGAATACTATCCTTTTAGAAACATTTAGACGTTTTGAAAATACTCTCACCCACCGTTATTACGCTATAGCTGACTAAATGTCTACACTACTGGCACACTTATCTGCACATCTGGCTACAAAATTGTTTATTACTCTGTGTATCTACGCTTGCGGCAAAACTATATACCGGAAAACAACTGGAAAACATCATTTTATACTGAATACCGGAAAACACACTAAATACCGGAAAACACCCTAGAAATATGTCGTGATGTCGGGTTATCGGCCATATTCCTCCCAAACTATGATTATATACCCTGTTCCTTGGGTGTTTTCTCTCTGTCGGTAGTACAGGTCAAAGGGTATGTCAAAATACAGTGTCTAGGGTAAGGTTTAGGGTTAGGGTGGTGGAAACGGGTTAGGGTTATACAGTGTCTAAGGTTAGGTTTAAGAACAACAATACCCAGTTTAACCATTCTAGCTTCATTAGAAGCAAAATGCCCAAAATGAGGATGAATGAAAAATTAAAAGGAGCTGTTCTTTTAATAAATGCATCCTATTTGCTTAGTGTAAATATTAATTAATATCAACTTCCTGTTATTCAGCTAACATACAAAACGTGTTTACTCCTATTAGACATTACGTGCCATTTTACATCTTACTACCGGTATATGATTCTAAACTGTCTTGACAAGCATTTAAGGTCGCGATCATACATTTGCAGACATAATTCTTAAACGGAAAATCTTGTAAACTGCCAGTTATACATCAATAATTAAACTCTTCTGCATTCTATCATATTATTTTAATTTAGTTTTCTTGTTCAAGTGTCCATGACATTATAATCACCTTTTGTAATAAATTTAAATAGCACGTAAAATCTACATTTATATTGTAAACATGAAATGTTAAAAATATGACCTGAATTTGTATTTAAAAACAACATTAAATTTGGTCTATACCCGGCCACCATTCTGTTAAATAGTCGTGGTATATTACAAGTTTTCTAGCCCAGCATCGATTTCAGCTCATTGATTTGCTATCTCACAGCGAAGGCACCGTCTTAGAAGTAATTTTGAAATTCGTAAACGGTGGCGATAGATGCCATTACGTTGGTGAAAGATGGCATCAGCATAAATGCCAATCACTGTAGTCATTAACAAAGGAAAAAATCGAAATTGTAAAACTTCCATTTACCCGAAGAGAAAAAAGTCAAACACTGAATTACGCGAGGAGAATATTTAATAGTGATCAATTAAAATCGTCTCGACGAAATCAAGATATCCGTAGTTTGGAATTAAAAATCTGTCATTTATTTTATCTTGACCTTTAACCTTAGCGTTTCATCAAGTAATTCAGTTCTACTCCCATTAAATAGCTCTAAATCACCACGCTGCGTCTATTCGAAACGTCGGAGGTTTGCCAATTGAACTACCATACTAAACATCCTTGGTTCGTAATACTGCGATAACAAACCATTCGCACAAAGAAGTGATCAGTATTCTGAAAAAATCAAGTATCATTAATAGGTACTCGATTATTTCTCCTGATGATGTCTTAAGTTATATTTATTATCAACAAACAACGTGACGCGAATAAGAAAATATATCTCGCTTGTACACCAGACAATAAATGACGATATTTTGATGAGAAATGAAACTATTTTTAGATTTCCCTCTAGGAAGTTACTAAAGTGTGTTTCGAGGGGTTAATAATCCTTTACAGACTGCAATATTGTGAAATTTGGATATCTAAAAGGCATAGCCGAGTCCGAAATGGTCTAATTCGGTAAAGTATTCACAAAGATATGATTGAGTGAACATTTCGAAACACTCGGCATGGATATGGTCTAAAAGGACGTAAAGCAAAACAGACAAAATTCACGAAAAGTTTGGTCAAATATTATCTAAAAATATACTTTTTATACGGCCACATATAGTATAAAGGTATGTAGTACCAAGGTTGTGGACCCTCTAGAAATCACAACTTTTATCCGATTTTGATGAAACTTGAAATGTATGTATATAACCGAACGATCTTGGTGTCTTTCAAAACTCATACAGGGGATCACTGTGCTAAGTGAGTTAGACGATGACTCGCTAGCCTTGGGGTCGGGTATTCGTTCCTGCATTGGCCGAGAAAGTTTTGTTTTCGGCCTGGTTCCTACAAGTACATCACATCTAGTCGTTTGCATAAAGGATCCCTTGACAGATGGAATTCGATATAAGAGTAGGCCGCAGTGCATCCTCGGTTACCCAGTGTACTCATTCCGTATTACTCCACTATACCCAGGGTTGATCCATAGGGTTTCCACGATGTCCAATTATCTGCCCTGGCCTGGAATGTAGCTATAGTTTACGAACCATCAGAAACCAGTTACAAACCAATCGTTTCGCCTACGTTTTTTTAAGGGTAGATAACCATATTTATGTTCATTTACTGATTGATTTATGTAAGTAATGTATATATTTATAATTTTTTATATTTATTTGTATTATTAAAATCTGTAGTATCTATTGTTGATCTCCAATATATATAACATCTATATGTTTGACATTTGTTATTATTATTACTATTCGTTCTTTGTTTGAAATAATACTATGTCGTTCTGTTATGTTTATTTTTTATTGAATTTATACTTGGTAATTTGATTCACAATAACTTCTCTACGATATCACGTGCGCATAAAATTCCAGGAACGAACCCTTCTCAATAAAACTAATGACCCTACATTATTATATGAACGTCTGGTGTTTATTAACATAATATATAATTGGTTGTTACGTACATAAATGTAGCTGGTGCTTTAAATATTTTGTTTTAGACCATTGTCCAAGCTAGAAAAAATACTGATAATGATACCCTCGCAAACAAATTCAGAAACTTTTTCCATGATAAAATTGTCACTATCCAGCAGACAATAAATCAACACGATTACTCTCGTCTTCCAATCTGTCATTTTTGTCAGAGATTCTAGAAAAAGCAGCCAAAACACGGTCATTGAAAAAAAACCCAACTTGTTCTGTGAATTTCAGTCAGGTTATAGGCCTCATAGGAGAACATTGGTACACTTTTCAGCTAGGTGTCCCCCTCCCCCTCCCCCGCAACAATCTGATTGGGTCCACATCCAGTTGTGTTCACTGTTTCTCAAATCTACATTCCAGCCGTTGTGAACAACATGCCCGCGAACGAAAATAATACCCATTCCATGTGTTATTTCTGATTATCCTCTGACTCGGTTTGGCCGTGAAGCATTGATTCAATTTTACCGTAACACATTTTATGTTTGGGCTGTAAATGAGCTAGATTGTAAGTTTCAGTGGCGAAGCACTTGGTGTCAAGTTTAAAGGGAACATCCCGATTTTAACGTAAGAAATTGAAACGCCACAATATAGAAGAGTGGTGTATTTACCTATCTTAAAATTTCAGCTCAAAATATTATGTCTTTTAGACCGCTACACAAACCCGCTTATCCAGACTCAGTGGCGGCACCCTCTGTTTTCCCCCTCCTTCACAAACAAATAATTAAAGAAAATAGTTTTATATAATTTATAGTAGGTTTACAGCAGGATGGGCTTGTAAGAAATTACTCTCTGATTACCGAAACGTATCACAAACGCTCAAAATATTAAGTCGTTTAGATCGCTACACCAACCCGCTTATCCAGACTCAGTGGCGGCACCCTCTGTTTGCCCCCTCCCCCAAATAATTAAAGAAAATAGTTTTATATAATTTATAGTAGGTTTACAGCAGGATGGGCTTGTAAGAAATTACTCTCTGATTACCGAAACGTATCACAAACGCTAAACAATAACATGTGAATCACTTGAAAAATGCTTTTTGCGATCCTCAGATTTTTTTGGGCATAGGTTCAACGCTGAGTGAATATGCATTCACTTGATACACTCAATCCGTTCGTTTGACACCTCCCTCTTTTTTTCCGGATAAGCTGGTGATTTGGCGACGAACAGTATCTGGTCAGCTCTATTTATCTCGACGACCAGTATCTAACAGACGGTATCTGGTTAGCTCTATATATTTCACAATCGGTGCCTGAATACTCTCAGACAGCGTTTCTGACAGTCTATTTTTCAAAAATTTGTTGGGGAGGTCCCAATACCCCCCAAAAGGATTCCTTACTTTGGCACTCGTGAGTGGATTTCGTCGAGGTTCGTAAGTCCGTTCGTTTGACATTTTATCTCTACGATCATTGCCTGAAATACTGCTAGTTGAAGCTCGTGCCTTTACCCCTTAACCTTGGACTTTGCCCCAGTCTTGCCCCTCCAACCACCGGCGGCTGACGCCGCCACTGTCCGGACTCATAACCCTTAAAAGATTTCGGGTCAATATTTGTGTTGGGTGACCTGATAGTCTATTGCAGTTCCTTTAGAGATCTATACAGTGCATGCCAAGTGATGTACTTGATAACGAAAGGTAAATTCCACCTACACGTTATCTAGACACCGTATAATACAGCTTGAGACCCCGGTTTCCATTTCAAACAGAAAAAAACATATATTGAGTTAGTTGCACGGTCTTAAGGTAGTGGATTATTTTGTGTTTTTAACACAAAAGTAAGGAGTTTAATTCTTCACAATATAATCTAGATTTGCCTTTTAATTCAATCTGAGTAAAGCACCTACCCTATTTCGTTTCGTGTTTTATAGTTGGAAATTTCGTTTTACTTGTCCTTACTACACTAGGTTCTAATACACGGTAATAGCAACGTGTATCAGTCGCCTTATTGTTTGGACTCATTGACGACAATTCGTCTGCTATTATCTCACAATACTAACGGTAGCACGATTTACCCAAATCCACCATTATTATAAGTTGAAATAATGGTCGATTTGGATAAAATCGTGCTACCGCAATACTAATTCTAATACTTCCGTCGTTTTTATTGCCAACGAGAATTATTTGATCATTATGATGTAATTAAATTGGTCATTTTACAGCGTTATTAAACTTGAAGCGCTATTAATTGGCGATTACCAACTTCGTCTGACATGAAGTAGCAAGAAATGAGGTCAAAGGAATTCCCTTTTGATATACATGTACATCCATATTTTTATGAGGACGTATATTGTCGTCGCCCCTGTCCGTCCGTCCACAATTGTTTGTGAACACTCTATAGGTCACAATTTTTATCCGATTTCAATGAAACTTGAAATGTAGGTTTATCACTCTAAGATCTCGGATCCTTTTGATATTGGCATGTATCGGACTGTAGCTTCATGGATTATGGCCGCCTGATTGCAAGACGTCACAATTGCTAACCAATTTTGATGAAACTTTGAAATGAGTGTTTATGGTATATCAAGGTTGTGAACCCTTTAAAGGTCACAATTTTAATCCAATTTTGACGAACTTGTAGTGCGTTTTTATAACCCAAGATATTGGTTCCTTTCTATATTTGCACATATCGAATTGTAACTGCATGAGTTATGACCCTTGTTCTCTATCCATCTCTCGAAAATGTGGGCGTATCCGGTCTGACAGCCGCTGGTTTTTGTTACTAACAGTCTGTATCACCCAGTTCATTAACATACCCGATATACGAAATATGCTTAGACACTGGGTGATCCAGACTGCACCAAATCATAACCGCGCTTGTTTGTCAGGTGAAAATTTAAAAAAATGTCCCTGGTATTAATTTTGGAACGATCTGGATGGGTATTCAGTTTTAACTCGTCATTTTACCGTCTACTTAATTTTTATCACTTCACCTGCCTGCAATCTGATAAGGAGGGAAGGGAGACTTTATTTCGTGCCCTTCATTTTAATATATTGATTTTGTTTCACCACTTCCCCTGTCTGAAATCTGATAAGGGTAGGCAATTGCAACGACAGAAAGTGTTAGAACTAGTAAGTATTGTGAAATGATAGCAGTCGAAATATTGCAAAGAGTTAAAACAATATGGCGGCTGACATACTTTGTTTTATTTTTAATCCCTTCAAGTGCCTGTGAAAAACCAAATACCGGATAATTTGGCCAGTTTAATATATGATAATATGATATTTCTAAACTGAAAAATCAATACTTTCTTATAGCTAGACAAAGCATGTTATTATAAACTTGTTTGTTGTTTTGAACCTAATTACCCTAACATTAAATACTGGTATTTATTGTCGTATCCTTGGGTAACCCGAGCAATGGTATGACTTCGAACAAAAGTGCTTCGTATTTAATTTCAGGTTAGGTGCTGATTTTGTTCTAGTTTTTTAACAGTTTCATCAGTATGCGTTGATGTAAAACTGGTCTATATTCAACTCTCCGGTAATTCCCTGCTATAGTCGTTTCTTTTTGCTAACTAGAGGCTCCAATATATAACGATTTGCTTTGTAAGTATCCCATAATTCCTTAGTTTTCCCTGAAGGCCAAAAGTTGCTGGATTTGATGTGGTCACTAACACGCTGTATTGTATTTCCAGTGGTAGATTGTCTCCCATTTGTAGTGGTAGTTGCTGTCTCATCTTCAGCGGTAGATGTCTCATTTTCAGTGGTAGCCTGTCTCATTACTAGTGGGCTGTGCAATATCATCAGAATAGTCTCAATTAGATTGTGTGTGCATACATCCAAAGAAACAATACAAAACAACATACTTCCAATGGTAAAACATATTGAAAGTAACATAATTAGCCCAAAACCCCATCATCTCAAGTAAATGAAATGAAATGATGTTTTTTTTTTTAATGCAACTAAGTTTGGTAGCCCAGCATTTCAAACCTTTGAAAAATGTGTGTGTGGGGGGATGTAAGATCCAATCAGTCTTAAGAATGATGTGACGATCATGATATAACGTGTGTATATCCATACAAAGACTGGACATAGTTGGTGTTTAAAAGTTAACGGTATTATAGCTACTTTAACCCAACGTTTCAGTTAATTGCTCGTGACAAGGGATAGGCCGCCTTTCCAACCTCGTGGGTTTTCTGTGCCCCCCCCCCCGGTTTTCTCCAACATCAAAAATGCGAATTAGTGAAATTGATTAGTTGCGTCGAGTTGACTTTAAGGGATATTCGGTCTCTCGTCCGATCAGGCAGGTTTCCCCCGAGTTCTTCGGTTTCTTCCTGCAGCAATGATCGAAATCATTCGCACGATCTATGCCAAGGGTCAAATTGAAAACAAGCCTCAGGCTTACTTCGCTAACCTTGTAAAATGACAAGATTATTGTTATTATTATTATTATTAAACCCCGATTATCTGACATCGAATGATTCATAAACCAAAGAAAAACAATTAAACAGATGCTCCCTTACTCTTTAGATGCAATTGTTTGATATAGTCAAACTTATTCAAGATTGTTTTCCGCCATAGACGTTTGGGTTATAGGGACAATGTAAAATGCAGCAATAACTTATATTATATTTGCTTCGAATACGCCACCCAATACATCAAGTCAATCTAAAGAATAAATAAACTGTTTTGTGACGAACTGAGATATTATTACGATAAATATAGTTATTAACTCCTACTATCCTAACATTGCGTGTGACTTTATAATAACCATCAAAACTAAAGTATTAAATATGTCCCTTAATCTGTTTCTGAATAGATCGTTCTTTGTAAAATCGTATTATAACCCATACTAAAATACTTCAAAGTTCAATTAAACATTTGAAGAGCTAGAGGCTAGATTTATCCGTCAGTTTGAACGATTGTTGTCACCACACAATTTGTGGCAATTTAGTTCCTTGCGCGGACATAATCGATATTATTGTGATACAATTTTTGATTTGTGTGGTTTTCGGATGATAAAATTAGCCTAGAATATAATCAACATAATATGAATTACCTCCCGCGCCAATTTCTTAAGCGTTTATAATAAAAAAAATTGCATGAGCTATGCAGTGTTCTTTGTGGGTATTTTTGTCTAGTTTTTGTATTCGTCGAATTTCAACCATCAAGTGTACTTTTACGTGTATGCTAATGTATACACGGGACGTCGTATTTTCGTGTCATCAAGATGCGATTTCTTATCAAGCCACTACACCACTTACCAAGCGAAACCGCACTGGATAATTGTAAGAAATTTTATAAACAAACCGGGATCGAACTCCTGACCTGGTTAGCGATTGAGCCACCGTGGCTTCATGAACTTCCATACATTGTCCGAGAGGCAAAAAAATCCAACATCAATCGAATGGTCCGAGAGTCAACGAGTGGTCTTCTAACACAAATTAAATGGTCCGAGAGTCAACAATTATTGGTCCGAGTGGTCTTCCAACATAAATTGAAATTTCCGAAAGACAACAAAATTAAATATTGGTCCGAGTGTTCTTCCAATACAAATTGAATTGGTCCGAGTGGTCTTTTGGGTTGGTCCGAGTAGTCTTTTAGGTTGGTCCGAGTGGTCCGGGTACCGTGTTATTGTGTAATCCTCTATCCAGTTACTAAATGTCTCTAAACAATTATTGTAATCACTTAGTAGATGCATTTGTTTTTCTCAATATTTTATATTGATATAAAACTTGAAATGACTAAAACTGCAAATCAAAGAAAACAAGGAAACATTTACAAATTCACTCTATTAATTGGATTCTTAAAAATTGCGTTTGCTTTCATTGAACAGTTGTCGATCAGTCGCCATCAAAATATGTTGCTTAACAGTAGCTGGAAGATCAATAGGCATTTATGATAAACAAACCTGAGATTTGATGTATGAAATAGATTGTCACACGAAGCCAATGATGTAATTACATGTGCGTCATGTTTCTATCAATGTAATGGTATAGAAGATTTGGAGTGTTGTTTTGGTCTGGTATAATCAAATGAACTCGTTATCCTACAGGTTAAACAGTACAATAACATATTGATGTGACTGGAACTACCTGTGGTGTATGTAAACACTTTTGATATTGCCATCACACAAACATTAAAAGTAAAAAAAAAATAAAGATCACCAAGAAAATAATTGTAATTAATTTTGATCAACCACAGGAGCCTCGGTTGCTCATTGGAAAGAAGGTACAGGCTTTTTAGCGTAGTGTACACGTAAAAGAACCCAAAATGTTTGGATTTCAAAATAAGACTGGTGTGTAGTCAATCACAACTTGCAGAAGTGGATTATAGCTGACGTGCTAGAGGCAATTGTTTAGAAAAGAACTCATAACAGTTTGAATTTTAAAATCACAACTAACGGAAGTAGATTATAGCGGACGCGCTAGAGCCTAGTCTCGGTCACCCAGAACCCCCTAGTCTTCAACGTACGGAGGGTCTGGGTCGGTTCTAAATTTCTGACGAAAATTTACTGGATAATCTACCCCATAAAAAAACAAACTCCCGGTTACGCATTGGCAATGGAACCTTTTGGCTAAAGTCTCGGCAAGTGATAGATATTGCGAAGCCGGGCCGATTTTGCTAGATTCTATCGGCTTAAGCCTCGGTAAATGATAGATAATACGAAGCCGGGCCGATTTTGCAAGATTCTATAGAGCGAGACAGAAATATATCCCACAATTCGCTTGGCACATCTAGAAACAAAATAGAGACAAGAAAATAGCATGAATCGCGATGAAGAATGTGAGAAGCCGTACGTCTTATTCATGACGAGAGAAAATTACCATTTCAATTAAAACCTTTACAAACAAAATTTTAGAGAGTGTCATTGTTTTTATAGATTCAGTACGTGATAACTTAAAAGACTGGATAATCCAGACAATGACCGACTTTCCGTCAAATTTCGAGGACCCATTTAGACTAATATTCGTAGAATATTTGTTTGGATGATGGAGACTAGCTAAAGCCGCAAGCCTCTTACCCGAAATTGTTTGGAAACCTACCACCCCCCCAAACCCGAAAAAAACCTCTAAATTTGGTATGAAAACTTTTTATTGAACACCAGCGGCATGATCCCCGTGTCCAGTGGAAATAGGCCCACTGCTCTTTCTATGTATATCGTGTGTCACAGTAGTAAGGGAGGCTGTGTAGCCATACGTGCATCCACATGACCTTGCACGTAGGTGACCGTCCTGGGGGCAGTTTCACAAAGCAACTTACGATGAAATTTTGCGTATGTTTATCGCAACGTGAACTTACGTAATAATCGCGTTTCACTAATATTCTTAACTTAAGAAATTCGTAACTTTTATCGTAAAGTCCACGACAACTCTAACTTTTTCGTAAGTTGGACATTTTCACTTATCTTTGACAAAATGCCCGCCTTGTTACTTTATGCGGATCGGCAACTTCGGCGAGAGAAAATATTCAGGGATCAATTATAGTAGCGAAGTCTCTAACTCAATATTACCTAGAGTCTTCCGCATTGAAAATACGAATTATTTGTCAATTTAAATCAAGATTGATCTTGTTATCTTACCGGAAAAAGATGGGCTGGGTCAGTTTAATAAAGCAACTTACGCTGAAAATTTTGCGTAAGTTAATCGTTACGTAAACTTACGAAAAAATTGCGTTTCACTAAAAATCCTTAACTTACGAAATTCGTAACTTTTATCGTAAAGTCTACGGCAACTCTAACCTTGTCGTAAGCTACTTTATGCGGATCGGCAACTTCGGCGAGAGAGAATAATCAGGGATAGATAAAACCCGCTCGACACCTATACGGACGAGGAGTTAGATTCACGGTACATACTTGATCGGACCAGTATATTACATGTTGTTAACTTTATTATTGATGATATCGAAACCGCAACTTACCGATCGAAATCCTTGTCAACAAAGCGCCAAGACGGTTGAATGTCCGAATGGTTAGTGCAGGCGCGTTGTATTATAAGGTCTGCCATTGAGCCAACTGACGTGGTTTCGATTTCCCTGTTGTATTTGACAAGGAGAAGGGTAGCCTGTCGAACCTCGTATTTTTTCCGGGTCCCCAGGTTTCCCCGCCCCCACTGCTAAAAAAACGTACATTCAAGCGAATTGTTGAAAAAAAATTTATATTAGTCCCGAAATGATCTAGTTTTATCGAGTGTACGAGAAACCCAATTCTCTCGGGCTTGCTTTTAGGTGGCGCTTTCATGCGTTGACATTATAGCTACTGGTGTTAATACAGATGGGTGTCGTGTGCAAGGAGCATGCTTTTATTCCTATGCTGTTTGAGAATTGTGTTGTACTTTTTATACTATCGATGTATTATCGCCCATAGATGGAAATCACCAATTTCACACCGCTTTCTTTCATAATCCAGAGCCGCGAAAGTCATGTAGTAAGCATATTCCTGAAGCAACGGCCCGAGAAATCCCTCAGATTAGCTCTAATCAAACGGAACACTGCGAGGAGGATGTGTAGTAAGGGACTAAACTTTTAGATAGAACATCGAGGTCGAGAGGGAAATTGGTCTGAAATTAATAATGTTTAGTCGTTTCGATCACGTAAAGAGCCAGGACCCAACTTCATATTTCACACATAATCCTAGAAATAAATACAACAGATTATGTATATACGCAAAATACAAAAGACGTTAATGATTATGTGTCGGTCATTACTTCCAGACAGTTTTGTCCCATACCAATTATCCTTTATAAATAAATGTCTGTCTTTGTGAAATAGCATGGCTTCGCAACGCGTAATTGGGGCTTGTTTTAGAAGATTCAGAATCCACTATGTTTTAAAATGCGATATAAATGCAAGCATTTTCAACTTTAGAAAAAAAAGGTTGCTATAATAAATAATTATGATTTACACAAGATTCAATTTTAAACGGCAGCATCGCTACCGCTGGAATATACGCCCACATTCCTGCTTTAATTGGTAATGTAATTTTTTATTATCGAGAGAATGAAATTACTGCATTGACTGCAAAAGAAGGCGTTGGGTTTGTTATGCCAACTTTACAGACTAAATATTAACAAAAACGTCGGGACATGCACGAAAATAAATAGTTGTTTTCCTCTCAGTTTAAAGAATAAATATGCCAAGTTCCAAGATGATCCATTCAGACTTCCAGCCTATAGACGAAACAAAAAAAAAATGGCGGTGGCTATGCCCCTAGCGGCTGGATAAGGAAAAATATAAACAGGTACAACCATATAGTGGATTATGTCGAAATTAAACACAATCTGTTTACAGTTGCATCCTGTAGAATATGTATAGACAAAATATAAACAAAAAGTGAGTGTGTCGTGGTTCTGTCCCTGGGGATCGGGCATGCAACAATAATAAAGGTCATCCTTAGGGTATAAGGAAGAAGTACGAAAACTTTCAAGACAATCCGTCAAGAAATGCAGCCCGTGGGCGACAAACAGACACACAACCATACATACCTGCACACAGATTGAGGCTTGCGATGATGCTACCTTCAAAAATTACGTCCCCCTTCCTGAAACAATTTATCTAAAAGTAGGTGGGGTGTTTTGTTAGATTACAAAGCCTGAGTTTATTGGTGCACCAGTGACCTACATAAAAAATGCACTGCCAATATATATATATTTTTTTAAAAAGTCTGCTAATATATGTTGTTTAAAAAAAAATTGCTGATAATAATAATAATATATTTTTAAAAACGAAATTCCGATATTTTTTGATAACACAATATCAGGCCCGTTCTTCTTTTTATGCATTAATTATATACATGTACACCCCAACTGTACATGTACATCTCAATTTGCTAACAGTAAATTATTGAATTTAACAGGTTTGGGGGGGGGGGGTATTATAAACGATATTAGTCAGATTATAAAGGATAATGGTCCCTTCATCTCCTCAGGTCTATTAATTTCTATATATATGACCGCTGGCAACGGTTTTGGGATCTTGCAGACACAAACAAACTTCATCACATCAAGCCTCTCTTAGGAGACTGGCCAAGCTCATATGGTTCGAGCAGGAGAGATGAAGTTGTCTTGTGTCGCTCTTGCATAGGTCATACTTTTTTAACTCGTATTTTCATTTTAAAGCGAGAGCCTCAACCAGAATGTGTTCACTGTCATGTTCCTTTGACAGTAAAACACATCTTGATTGAGTGCAATCATCTCAAGAATATTAGATCTAAATATTACCGTTGCCAGTCAGCTATTTGCTCAACCGGAGCTTTATGCTAAATTGTTAGCTTTTTTTTAAAAGAGACAAACTTTTATTTTAAATTTTAATTGTATATATTTATCATATATTGCGTTTTGAAAATTTATATATGTAAAGGAATAGATATTTGTTTTTAATTATATTTTCTGTGATATTTGTTTTTATGATTTATTTTTGATTATATTTTCTGTGATATTTGTTTTTATTTACATATATGAATACATCCCTGTGATATTGTTTTAATTTGTCTCGTAAATTTCATGTATGGCGCAATATGTCCCGGTTGGAGCTGACGTGCCATTAAACAACATTTCATTTCATTTCATTTCCTCGGGTATTTGTGTGTTCTATTACAAAGGACATTTTGTTATTAAAGGGACATTGATTTAGTTTAACTTAGTCAAATCAATTTTCTTCCCAGTGGGTGTGTAAACTGAAAACTCTATAACGTATATGGTGCCACAGCCCACTTTAGTGTGACGTAGAAGATCGTTTGTACCGTTACTACATCATCTTCATAAATTTCTTTATAGACAAGTTGCGTAGGCGTTATTGCACTGATCTCAATTTAAATCCTGACAGATATTACATTTGCACTTCCATATACTATTTAATTTATCAATCAACTTTTCTAGTTTGAGGCATAATTAAAATCTCATTATCTGAAGATAAAATAAGAACAAAATAAATTTGAAAATGTTTTAGTTAGTTTTAAACTATACAGAACACATTAATGATATTATTTTGAAGTTCGTTTGAAATAAATTCATTGGATTATAACGTTCGTTTGAAATAAATTAACCAGATAGTCAGATCTTCAAAGCAACGCATCTGTCTCCACAATTAACTGAAAAACTCGAACTCGACATGCTTCCTTGGTTTGGATGTCGGCGTCTATTTTTTACCCGGAATTTTGGACAACATACAAATAGCATCTTACCAAATGCTCGCCGAAAGTCTCGCATTGATAATGCATATATAATAGGGTTTATACCCGAGTTAATATAGCCGAGCCATGTAAAAATGGAAAACAGAAGATCGGGCGAACTGATACAATGATTACATATACCAAATAACACATTAGATATGAAGAAAGGAAGCCAACACATTATAAACACACCAACAACAATACCCAGTGTTTTTGCCGCTTTTTGTTCCCGTGCTATTTTACTTAGTTTCTTACTCAGGGCAAAGTTTCGTAAGCGCTTTGTTAAAAACTTCCCATGTTGTCTAGAACCATGATTTTGTCCATTTTCTTTGTTTTCTTGTAATGGATGTGCTGGACTTTCGTCACTCTCACTAGGCGAAGGAAAGTTATAATCGTCATGGAGACGTCTCATGCCACCTCGATGCATGCGCAATGTCATAACTTCGCCGTCACCACGAAGACCATTCGAAGTCACTTTACACCCGGATTTGAGTCCCCTCGTTTGAGCGGCTGCTGCTCTATATATTTTACAATACACAAACATCATTATTATAGTAGGGAAGTAGAAGGAGACAAGAGAGGAGAAAATAAGATACGCCGTATCTTCAGTAAATAGGCACTTATGTTCCGGTAAATCTGATGGTGTTACCGCCTTCCACCACGCAATGGCAGGGAATGATATCCCAGCAGAACACAGCCAAACCAGAGTTATCAACATGCACACTTTACATGTAGACATTTTCGATGGATAAGCGATCGGATCCGTGATTGCCCAATACCTATCTAATGAGATCACACACAGGTTTAAAATGGAAGCCGAGGATGCGAGCACATCTAATGAATGCCACAAATCACACCATGCTGGTCCGTAAAGCCAGATCTGGTTGGTCATTTCGTGGCTTATACTAAAGGGCATAACAATACCACCAACCATTAAGTCGGCCACTGCCAAGGAAACGATAAAATAGTTGGTCACTGTTCGCAGATAGATCTCTTTGTACACGGCTATCATTACCATTATATTTCCGACAATAGTTATAAAACTGAAGAAAGCCAATATGATGCCAATACTGGGATGTTTTAACTCATAATCGATCAAATTATCGCCCCCTGTAGCGTTATAGTCATCTGATATATTATTGTACACATCCGTCACTTGGAAAGGGTCGGATATATTTTCTGTAAAGTTTTGCATGTAATCCTTCGAATGGGGCAACCTGGGAGAAACAAAATGTGAATATTTTCTGAATTTCGAGTGGGAACTGCCGTTCACCGTAGATGATCTGCTCGACATACGAACTAGACTGCTAATCCGAGATTTGCACACTGAACATAGTTTATAGAATTGAACATATCCTTTGAAACATTGATAGAATAAATCCAAGTAGTAACCGTTGGTTAGACACACCATTAAGTTTGTAGAGGATTTGCACCACATATCAACTATTTTCTGTCATTATAGTTCGGCGCTTTCCTCCCACTAGACCAATTCTATTCTTTGGTTTCGAACTGTTTCAATTTTGGATCGTCTTTCTAAAAAATAAACAAAGAATTACGTACTTGATATTCCATCTGTAAAAAAACGACATTACGTCATTGGCTGAATAAGGAGTATACAATACAAATATATTTAGACAATAGAGAGAAAAAGATGCCAGAATTGTAATTATATAGGAAGGTCTGTCCCACGTCATTGTTTGATGCATGTCACATAAGCGTGTTGTGTAATTGGTCGTCTGGGAATATTGTTTTCTGCATCTATTTATTGACTGATCCCAAGGCTATGTTGATATATGGCGAATGTTTTTTCTTTAAAGATATATGCTTATTTGTAAGTGAGATTTTCTTTGGTATTAAGGTTTAACACCCCAAGTGGACATGCCTGAAACTAATATTAGCACAGTTTACTGCAAATCGCCAGATGACTGGGTTATAGTTAGTTTACAATCAATCACGGGGATTTCCAAGAAACTGAAACAATTCATAAATACGATTTCATGGAATAATGTCTTGTGCAATTAAAAATTATAATATAATAAAGAACATAACATAATACTACAATTATATATAACTCAGGTTGAATTCATTCGTGGAATTAGCCTACAAAACATCTTCCAGATCTAACCCAATACTACAAAATTCAACCACATACAACCTTATTCTTACCCAAAACTGACATAATTCTACATGTACAATTACTTCAATATTAAAGAGTTAATTCCTATAAAAAATGCAAACATTAGAAATATCTATTCATAGTAACAGGGATAAATGAAACGGCTAAACACTGAATAACAAATTCAATTTCCACAAATAATCGTGTTGTTATTTAAATAATTTTACCTTTATCTCATTTTTTCTCAAAACCCCAGTAAAATTCCGATACATAATATCCTGCAGTGTCTGTCAGACGAACCACTAGCTCAAACGATCACCAAAGGACTTAAATTATGCCAAACCCAACATGCTATTTGGCGCAAAACACTTCGTAACTACACTGGAATTAATATTTTTTTCATAATTGATAAAAATAAACCTATAGTAGATACTATAGATAAAATCAATTAAAAAGATAATGCAAAATCAATAGAAACGTTCGATTTTTCTACTTTATATATTATGCTGCAACCTGCTGATCTTAAAAATAATTTGGATTGGTTTGCAGATAAAGCCTTTAATGGAGAAGGAAAAATTTCAAAACATCATACATTTTCTCATTGCGGTGCCATATTTGAGGTTGGAGATCAGATAATACAGCAAACTATTGGTTTACCAATGGGAACTGACCCCGCCCAATTTATGGCAAATGCACATTTACATAAATATAAATTCTACTTTCAGGACCATAAAAGAAAAACAGATTACAAAGTAGCTAAAAGTCTAAACTACACCTTCCGTTACATTGATGACATAAACACTCATTAATGATAATGGAAATTTCCATAAATATAAATGTACAATATATTCCCCCTGATTTAATATTAAACAAAGAAAATTCCGGCATTAAAAATGCATCTGTACATGACGTGAGCATCAATATAATTAACAATAAATTTAATGTTGGTTTTTGAAGTAGTAAAATATCCGTCAATGTATAGTAACATACCAGATACCACTCTAGATAGTGTGTTCTATTCAGAGACGTTACGATTTTTGACAATATGTATTAATACAAACCTATTTCTTTCCCGAATAAAATCTGTTTTTTAAATGCATTGCTAAAGGCGGTACACAATTACGCATATTTAAAGAAATTTCGAAACTTCTGTTTCTTCAACACACCAAGTTTAACAATTTCTTTTAAGTATATAACAGACTGCAAACTGGACCCTGATCCTATTTAATATTAATTTTTAAATTTCGGCAGTTACCTTATCCTGTCTGGATTATCGCCCTTATTTTATGCCTTTATAAATACACTGATAAAGTACGATTTCGTCTGCATTCCTGTTTTGCATTGCTTTGGGGTATAACGTATTATATCCTGTGCAATTACATAACTTAAAGTAGTTAAGTCCGTAACTCAATATCATTCAAAATCTTCGACATTGAAAACACGTTTTTTTTGCAATTTAAATCAGCATTGGAGTTGTGATCTTACCTGCAAAACATGGGCTTCTGATATCCAATATTTAAGATATAAAAAAAATTAACCATTGGTATACGAATCCGGTACCATAATGCGTGTCGGCTCCATTTGTAACAAGGTGCTCAATAAATAAGGCCAGACATATTTCACGAGTCATAAACGGCGATGCCATATTCTTATTTGGAAAGCATGCGCAATAAATACTTTGGGAGTTGACTGGAATAACCAGACGCTAGAAACTGACTTTCGGTTGCGACTTCTGGTGTATTTATTTGTCCAAAAACATAACTGATGATAATTCACAGTAATACGGTTACGATTGAATGTAAAACAGTTTATATAAATCCTTTTTCCATTATTATATGTGTTGCCACCCATTTGTGCCAATTTCTAGGTTCAAAATATTAGCTATTTAGCTCCTTTAATAATTCCGAATGGTTGATTAAATTGAAAGCTTTTAAGTTTTTTTAGCCTTATTCCATCTGGATTATCGCCCTTTTCATTACGGTATTCTGTTAGCTTCTAGATTGACGTCATTGACAACAAAACAACGTATTAAAGTCACACCATTCAGTCTTTTATTCGGTTTTGTTTGTTTTTGTGACGGATGGAATATGTTCCTTAAATGCATTCACTATACCTCTTTTGCATTGCATACTTAAACGTTTCTTGATTGATTAAGACTACTTTTTATACATTTCACTGATGTGGTTACTTGTATAGTTGAATTTTACTACAATATGCTTGCATTCGTATTTCTTGTGCAGACCATGACTCCTGGTGACATTACACAATATTTTCTTCGGGCTATATTCACTCTTTTAGAATTGTTTGTTTGTTTGTGGTTTCTGAGTGTGATGTCTTGTCAATATATTTGTTTTTATGTAAATTATGTGTGGTGTAGTCCCCCTGCACTAACTATTAAACATTGAGCCACCACGTCTGTCGTACATTTTTGCAAGTTTTGCACGAATTAACTAAAAATAAATTTTCATATAATTTCGGTATTATTATGTTAGTTTTCCTAATATTTAGCTAGTATGTGGTGGTATATAGTAGTATTTGGTGGTATTGGGTAGTATTGTGTACATCTTCCCTTCCTTGAAACGCCATGAGGTTAACCAGGCAAACATAAAAGCAAGGGATCGAAACCACGATACTTTAATCTGTGATAGACCGTATGAATTAATGTGCGAATGTTAACAAAACACTGTGACCATTCTGTCCTAAAGAAATAGTGATAAATGTAAAAACAATTATACATCATTTGAGAATATTTGTATCGATGTGATTATAACAATATCCTATTAGTTAAAATAAATGAAAGTTGAGAATTTATTATCCTTGCGAAAATATATCAAGGAAGCAAATTGTTATAAAGGATATCTTCATGGATAAAGAACACGAAACAAACATTTCATTTAAAACCAAGACGACAGACAATCTTGAAATTGACATAAGTGGGTCGCATCTCATATAATAATGTCATATGAATGTGTATCAACTGATTTACGATCCATCGTTTCCATTTTCACTCTAATTTCAAATCAGTTATGTTCGGCGAATAACGCCAGAAGTCCCAATCGAATGGCAATCTCTGGCGTCTGGTTGTTCCAGTCTCCACCGATCGTATTTATTAAGCATGTTCACCAGATACGAATATGGCGTCACATCACCGTTTGACATAACCCTCGTTCTTCCAGTTCTGTGTTACCAATGACACTGGATCGCATTGTGGTACTATTATTTGCTGGTAAGACCACAACACCAATGTTAATTTAAATTGACAAATAATTCGTGTTTGCAATGTTGAATTTTAAATACCAATGGCAATATATTACATGCACTACTTGGTTAAAGATAGTATCTGAAATTGTTCATGTACTAAATGGTAAATATAAAAATAGTAACGGAATTTTTGTGTACATTATTTTTATCATGCGTATTGTTTCTGTTGAATTTATAAATATTTTTCCGTAATGGTATTGAAGATTATTTTCTATAGTCCACACATGGGTCTCTGGCTTGGGGTTCCCATGATGTCTTAATCTAATAAACTCGTGACGACAAGAGAACTGCATATAATAACAATGCTGATTTTGTTTGAAACAGTAACCACATCCAGCCATTTGTGCAGCATGGTTTCTAGCTAAATTGGGCGATGATAATATCTCTTTAACACACACATTACTTTCAATAAAACATGTGTATTTTGGTTGGTATATCAAGGTAGGGTGGTAAAGTCAATATACTGCTACACTGATTTGACTTTTTGTATTTACTTACTTATATATCTCGTATAAAATACATATTATCACAAAGCTAATAATAGTATTATAATATATCAAATGGGATATATTCAGCTGCAATCAAATCTTCAGAAAAGGTATGTTTTATAAATTTAAAAGCTTATGAGCGACGCAGATCAACCTCCAACAGTTAATAACATTATTATTATTATTATGCAGCGGCATAAAAAGATTTATGTTCCGTTATATGCCAAATGTTTACCTTCCTCAAATTCTGTTCCATAAAACAAATATCGCAGACAAAAAGTCTCTAACTAATCATTGAGTGGGCCTATAATATATTTCCCTTAAGACACAAACCATTAGTCTTTCATTCTAAAGCTAAAAAATAGTTTTTTTCATGGTAATGAGATACTGCAAATTCCGTTCACTCATGAAATGATGCTAAAGAAAAAGACTAAAATTTCATTTACCTTGATTTGCGAAAATAACCAATCGTTTTTGACAGGCGATTAGAGTTTTTAGACAAACCGTCACACCAATTTCCTCCGGCAAATTCCAATGAAAATGTTTGTTTTTTATATAGAAACCTGAAACGACGTTTGTTGATTTTGTCCTGAAGTCCATTTATACATCTGTTCCAAGACCAAAAAAACCCGTTGAGTCTAAATTTTCACTCGCAAAGTAGTTTGGGTGGGTGTATGTGTGTGTTTGTTCTCTTGGCGCAATGAAAAGTACTAAAATATTACTAAAATTTTTTTTTTCTCTGAAGTTCTTAAGAATAATTGCTTACGCGTCCCGTTATTCTGCTATTTAATATACATACAGAGTATTCTTATATTTCAGTTGGACTGCTAATCCAAGCTGGGATACATTGAATGGTTACCTCTCACTGTGCCCACTTTTGATTAATCCAATTAAGGACTAATTAGGATTAGTGTATTAAGCGGATTAGGATTAGGTGTTATAGGTAATTAGATGGAAAAAACAAATATTGAAAGTGACCAAATATTCAGTCTTATAATTGGTGAGATGAACTCACTGTAATCGTTAAAGTGATGAATTTTATTAAAAAAATGACACCTGAATAGAATATGAATTATGTTCAGTAAGCCTACACATTACACGGTCTTTATAAGGACACACAGAAGTCAGTCTGTCATATTTCATCATGGCAAACGTTCAAGTAAACATCCAGTACATCCCCAATGCTCAAGGTGGAGAAAACTTAGTCCACGAAGAATATAAATTCCGAGTGAAGAATAGGAAGGAAGAACGAGTATACTGGAGATGTTGTGAAAAAGGTTGTCCAGCAACCCTGAACACCCACCAAGGCTTGATTACCAAATATTCCAGAAACCACAACCATGTTCCTAACCCACACAAGGTGGCAGTCGACAAATTTCTTGTTGCCATGAAAACCAAGGTGCAAGAGGAAACCAAACCAGTCTGTGTCAAGACCACATCCGGAGACGACTTCCTTCTCCATGCAGCAGCCGACAACAGGTTTCTAGTGTTTTCCACACAAGAAAATCTTTACCATCTCGCCAATGCAGACACTATATACTGTGATGGAACATTTAGCATGAGTCCTACCTTATTCACCCAGATCTACACTATACATGCTTTTGTACACAATAAAATGTTCCCTTTGGTGTATGCACTATTACCCGATAAGAAGGAGGCAACATATGTTGAGTTCCTCAGATGTGTTAGAGACAAAACATTGGCACTTGTCAATGTTAATCTTAACCCGGGCCATGTGTTTACAGATTTCGAAGTTAGTATGCAAAATGCTGTGAGAACTGTGTTGCCGAGGTCAGAACTAAAAGGTTGTTTTTTTCACTTTGGTCAGTGTATTTGGCGCAATGCGCAGAAATATGGACTACAAGCAGATTTTTCTCGGGTGCCAGAAATCAATAAAATCGTCAAACAGGTAGCAGCATTACCATTAATTTCAATACAGCAGGTTGAAGATGTATGGCTGCGTGCCCTTGATGATGCACCACTCCAAGATGCCAGAGTGTTGCAATTTGCAGATTACGTTACTGAGTTCTGGGTGGAGGGGCAGCATGGCAGAATGATGTGGAACCATTTCCACACAGAAGGTCCATGCACAACGAACCATGTTGAAGGATGGCATTCCAAGTTAACATCCATTATTGCCACCCCTCACCCAAATATTTTTAAGTTGGTGGCTTTTTTTAAGAATGAACAAGCATACTCCGAAGTAACCATTCTCCAGTTAGGTGCCAACGGAAAATTACGGCCTAAGAGAAGAAAGTACAGGCAACTAGAAACCCGACTCCAAACTCTGAAAACAGATCTTCAGAACGGTATAAAGACTGTATTCGAGTATGCAGATGGTGTAGCCCGTTTAACTACATTGTAAATTTTCATTGTTTATCTTGTTTTTGTGTGATGTATGATATCCATGTATGTTATACTTTTATTACATATTTTATATATAAAAAATTGTTATATTTTCATTTAATTATAAAGTGCTAATGTGATGTATAATATATCCATGTATTAACGGTGTGTCCTCACTGTATGTTATATTTTTATTACATATTTTATTATATAAAACATCGAAAATTTGTTATATTTTCATTAAATTATAAAGTGCTAATGTGATGTATGATATATCCATGTATGTTATATTTTTATTAAATATATATAAAAGATCGAAAAATAAAAAAAAATTACATAAAATATTTGGGTTTTTTTTCCATCTAATTACCTATAACACCTAATCCTAATCCGCTTAATACACTAATCCTAATTAGACCTTAATTGGATTAATCAAAAGTGGGCACAGTGAGGACACACCCATTGAATACATAGAAAATCTATTGTTAAAGTATAGCTTACGTGATTAAAGTATTGTAGCTGTGATTATTTAATCCGTATTTGGTCTATGGAAGCTTGAAAACAGATAATTCAGTTGTTACTACTTTGTTGAACCGATCATTTAGCGCCTATAAACATTTGATGCCAGGTATTGAAAAGCACAGTACCGAACAAAACTTTGTAGACTGACGAGTAAACCAGTGTGGCTATGTGTGTCTATGCACACTGGGAGATATGTTATTATTTAACTAATTTACACTTTATCGTGTTTCCCATGTACTGTACAGTCTAACGAGACTCGAATATAACTGCGAGTAAAACCTTATACTTGTATGATTTCTTTGTACACAGTTCATATTGTTAACATTAGTAAATACAAGATCAGTCAATTCCACGCTATAAAGATATCCGTTAAAATATTATTGCCTTCAAAATACTGATCATAGTTTGTTCTAATGCGCCAAGGAATAGTATTAAATACTCAATCTGTCGGGGGTTTTTTTGCATTTTTTAAATCAACAATATTTTATAAAGTGTAAGTATCTAAAAAAAAGCTGTCTTGTAATTGACTTCCGGTTCTGACACATTACCTCATCCATAAAATTGCATGTCCTCCTACAATGTATTATTGTTGTTGTTTTTTTCCTGATCTTTCTAATATTCACTTAAATTAGATTGCCTTGAAACATAAACACACAAACTTCCACAAAACAGGCATTTAACAAATTATAGTACATCATAAAGTTGAAATAAACAAAGTTTGATCTCAGTTGTAAGACGAACATAAAGTTATAATTTCCATATAGTAATAAACTAACTGGGAGTTAATAGTCTGTATTGCCCGGGTTAATAGCAATCACCTGCTAATTTTAATCAAACATCAGAGAATCCTGAACTTCATGTTGTCAGTTGGAAGTTCCTTGGTTTAACCACATCATCACTATGCTAACACCTCTATATAGAGGTGCGCCTCACACAGTGTAGAATATAGAAACAGTTTAGTGAATTGCGACAGATACCACACTCTACTCTTCATAACCAGAAGATCACAAAAAACGATCGATGATAGTTAGTTGTGGCTGTATATAGATCACGTGATTTATGTCAAACCTTGAATGAAGAAGTAGCAAGTGTGTGTTAGCTTTTAATTTCTGCGTCACATGTAGATTAATGTGGGATTGGTAGTTAAAAACATGCAATATACTCATTCCAGATAGAGAGAAATAGAATAAATCATAAACACATCTTTATGTTATTATGGGAGCAGATTATGAAAGTGATCGCATGACGTGTTTTAAGCGTTTGTTCGAAACTTCGATACTTTAACGTGGACAGACAAAAGGACAGCTGCCTAGTCGTTCGGACGGTACGAAAAACAGAGGTCCCGTGTACACATTGGAGTGCACGTAAAAGATCCCTTGGCCCTTGGAATTCGATATAAGAGTAGGCCGTAGCGCCGCTGCCCGGGCAAAATTTCCCTCATAGCACACTGTATGGCGTATGCCCGTCTTCAATCAGCTCAGGTTAAGAGCATAACAGTAGGACATTAAACCCCAATTCATTCATTCATTCAAAACTTATGACCTAAGCCTCAATTTTAGACCCCTCCATCCCACTTTTGAAATATTAATTAATAGCTTACAACTATGAAACATAAGTGGGCAGTGATTTTTACAATATGATTTTTATGCAATTCTTTACGTGGGGCTGCGTACACAAGGCTAACCACATAGTGTATTCTGTATATACACACTAATCGGTCGCTACTGGGTGTGAATACAATAATGAATATCGTAAACAGCAGTAGAAAGGTGGGGGGGGGGGCAAGTGGTCTAAAGATCGTATTGTTTGTCGTTGATTTAAGTGGCGTGGTTTGGATCACCAGCTTGTACGTGACCAACAGAATCACCTGTGGGCTTTTTCCGGGTCTTGGGTTGTGCAATATGTTTGTCCCGATACAGCCCAGTTTATATCGAGTGGACACTTAACTCCATTCCGCTCTAATCCAAGCCCTGTGCGTTAAAGTAAAATTCCCTGCATCCCCCAATGGAAAAGCAAATTGCTAATCAGGACTATAAACCAAAATAAATATGGTTATATTTATCTAGCCTCACATGACCGGACAGTTAAAGAGAGATGTATACGACTGCAATAAATCCAAAAGTTATAAGATAAAAGTAAAGGTGGTGTAAAAACTAAACATTTATAATGCAGCTGTGTTATGTACTCGTGGATAGTTTTTATAGGTCTCCATTTTCTAGGCAGCGTACCACTATTGATTTACATATTACTAATGAATGAAAATCAAACAAAGAGAGAATCGACGGCTGTTAAACATTCAATATACAAGTTGTAAAACAAAATATTATTAAAATATCGATATATGATAAAGATCATTATAGGTGCTAGCCTATTACTTTACGTGTAGTTAAAGGAACTATACCAGGTATCTAAAAACCAAATCCAAGCTATCTCTCTAATTAGCTAGTAAGTACGTTTTCTAAACACTTTGGCCTTTTGGTGTTACCTGCCGCTGTATAGTATGGCCTCAAAAGTAGCACTTGACTAACAGGCAGATGGACGAATCAATTTTACGACAGGTCCGAAACAAAAACACAATACTTCCTGAAAAAGTATGTAACATATTAAAATTAAGAAAAATAGCCATTTGTCGATATTCGTGTCAAGATTCAAGAAATATAGCAAGTCTAATTGCATATCTGGGAATTTGCTGATAGTGCATGTTACAAGTAGTATATCTAAGCAAATAACAACCATGTCGATATTCTATAAATCCCTAGGAATATTGTTGAATTAAACAAAATCTTCTTTGAAGGAAATTCTGTCCTGGATGATGTTTGCAATTTGGCCGAGGTTGTCAGTGATAAAAACACCTCTCTCATGTATCTCTTAGTTGCATCTATCCCAGACATCTCATAAATACAGGTCTCCATACTTCTAATTAGTCGTGCAATAAGATGGCCATACAGAGATCATTAATAGGGTAGTTGTCAAATATATCTCTTGTAAGAGTCTTCTTCCAGGATCTAGGGCATAATGTGATTGGAAACCTGACCTGCTTGCTGGTTTCATTGTAGCGCATGGGTGTCGTTTCACCCTTTCATGTTGAATGCAGCGGTCTTGCGTTAGCTAAAGTCGAACGTTTATGAAATGCCACGTGTAAACATAGAACCGAAAGGTAGATAATTTGAGAATGTCAAATACTTTAATTTTGAAAATAAATAAATAAAAAGGCCAAATTTTTCGCCTTCAGTTCGAAAAAAAACCCATTCAAATGTCCGGATGTGAACAAACCGTTGGGTTGTAAATATTGAGTCGTTTAGATCTGACCGAAATGCTTTGCATTAAAAATCGCCTATACTTACAAGGTGTCAATGGTCAGGTCAATATGGCCAATGATGTAGAGGACGCCTAACTAGTCAGCCAATCCCGAAAAGTTCAACATATAAAGCCCGGGCTATAAATTACAGGGGTGAAAACACTGATCTATTACTCTGGAGTTCGATACCGTTTCTACACCTTTCCTCATCTGATACATCGATTTATATAACAAAATTTCAAACAATACGTGATGCGGTGATCTTAATTTAGATATATTTATCTATGATTAATCAAACAATCCCAGAAGTCTGTACCTATATGTCGACACAAAGTTTTGATGACAAGGGCAATAACTAATGGATGGCTAGGACTTTTGGTGGTATTCCTCCTTTTGGTTGGGTAAACTGTATTTAGGAGATAAACACTTCATGTTTTGCATTTAGAGGGGTGTTATTGTCCAATAGACATGTCCTGAGATCATTAGGACCCAAGACGCGTAGCGTCGCGGGTTCTAATGTAAAATCTCAGGACATGTCTATTGGACAATAACACCCCTCTAAATGCAAAACATGAAGTGTTTATCGACATTGTAACATGCTATTTACGATTTTAAAAGAAAATACTAAAACAGAGGGGTGTTATTGTCCAATAGATGGTGTCTAATTGACCAATCAAAATGCGAGGTTCACTCTTAGCATGTTACAATAGTAAATTAAAGATTGTTCTGTAGAGCAATTACAGGATTTGAAATAAAAAAATCTCAAAAGTATAGCCTGTGGATTGATTACAAGTTTGAGTGACACAATGCCAGGGGCAATAACTGTGGAACTTTACCCCATTGCCAAACAATTTTAAAAATTCCTTGAGAGTTAGTACATGTACGGTAATATTATATTTCCATGAACAGTTAAAGATACATTATGCAAGAGCTAAATCTGATTATTGCAAGTTTTAATTTAGGCTTAAGATGTTATAGAAATTATAAATTAGATCTTTATTTAAACAACAAAGCCCAAAATCAACTCTGTAGACCCACGGGTGGCTCGGCTACAGCTTGGATTTAAATATGATTTCACTGATTAATTTTATCAAATATGGTGCTCCGTGATGAGATTATTAATTGCTTTGTTTACGTCATCAGTTTGATCGAGGCTAAATGATAGAGTGTACTTAGCGAGGCGGCTGTTCAGGGATATTCCGCTTGTCATTGACAACTTTACTTGATAATCGAGATTATGTAGGTGGAGTTAACGTCTGTCAATCAAACGAGAGGCCAAGGTGAAGTCAAATATATCAACGCTAATAACTTTGTACAGAATAAAGTAATTTGATAGAAATGTTCAATATATTCTTCTTTCATCTTCTTCTTTTGAACTTGTTATAGCAAGAGTGGCCAACTCTCTATAAAAATCTCCCATAATGTATCTTTAATGAAACATTTTAAGAACTATTCCAGAAAAACTTACTTTGTAGAGTGAGTATATTAAAGTCACACATGTTTATCCAAACTCCAGAATATTAAAAGCGCTGGAAATAGCGTCAGGTGATAAGATGATTGTTGCTCAAAGACCTCTGTCACTCTATATCGCATAAAATGTAACATTTAAATTTACATTTATCGATGAAAAAGTTTAAACAATACATATGAAAAGTGATATTATATTGAAAATTTCAGCTAAAGTACTTCATGGCAAAGTTTTAAGAATAGCGCAGTCTTGTAATACCGTTGTAACGCCGGTTATCCCTTTTGAAAATTAATTGTTAAATGGCGATCATGTTTTAATCCATTCAATATCACAACCATCCGATGTTCTAGAGGGTTGGTTATAGGGTTGTAAATAAATGTATAATAACTAATTTACATAACATTTGGGGCAACATTTGTGCTTGATAACCCCAAGAAGATACTTGTCGAAACTTCGTGCTACATGTATATAAAACAGTGATTGTTATTTCCATATAAATTGTGTTGTGTTTTAAAATAGGCAGATTTAGCTCTTTCATAATTCATCTTTAATTACCCCCACTAAATTATAGCTTTGATTTATCCTGGGAAAAGCATTCAGGAAGTGTTAACTTTTATTCCCCAAAAATCAGAATTAGAATCACCCAAAGCAGTCCTCAAGATTGTATGCATCCAACTTATGTTGAACTGTTTTATTATAAATATTCAAGTTTAGAAGGAAGTTAATAATAATAACCAGTAGATATTGTAGAATGTTTTATCGATAAACTAAGAGAGCATATCATGACCCAGATACAGAAGAATGAACACAACATTTATCAAATATTATAGAAAAACAGTGTTAAAGATAAGTTAGGTTTGATTAGATAATAGTTAAAAACCAGATAATGTTAAGAGAATTTGCTGAAAATATCTGTCAATTTGATTAAGCCTAGACTCGATCATCATTACTTAAGTCGGTTCGATATAAAACACAGTCCCGATTATCCACTCTTTGATATAAAACACCAAAAAGGGTTTTGCAGCTAGCTATGACATTGAGAGTGTAGTGTGGTCTGGATAATCAATAATTTAGATAACATGTTATGCCTAAAGAAAGACCTGCAATAGGCAGATTTTAGCTCTTTCATAATGTATGTTTAAAGGAAGATTTAACCAACTCTGTTGATGGTCATCTAACCCGAGCTAACTTTCTGCCTAGTAGTTTTTAAAACCTGAGTCCTAGTTAAATCACATTTTGTCTTCAAGCTTAAAAATCTAATACATTACAGGATATCACGCCTGTTTAACAATATTCCTAAAGCCTGCAGATTTAGTATATATATATTAATTAATCAAAGTGTCGGAAATCTAACTAGGTTAAGCGTCTGTTTTAAATATGTTTATAAACCCCTTAGTTTTTATTGCAAAATCAAAATGTATCCAGATTTGACATGTTTATACGGCTAAACCGGCTCAGTTACAAAAAACCTGATTGGCTGACATAATATTGTAGCATTAAAGATAAAGATGTCTGCAATCAAAGGATCAAATTGCAGTAATCTTCTTGGGGTTTTGCACTAATACCCAATTTCTAGCCAACCTATATACGAATCATCTCGTGTAATTTATGAAAGTCAATTTAGTATTAAATTTTCTTATATTATTGTACATGTGATATGTGTAAGTAGTTTTTCGGCATATAAAATTGTCCAAAAGGAGCTAATCATTTGACATGACTTGTGAAATATGTCTAGCCTCGTTCTTCGAATCCCTAGTTACAAATAGCGCTGAAACGCATTATGGTACACGATATGTGTACCGATGGTAAAATGTTTGATCAGAAGTCTATCTTTTCCCGGTGAGATCACAACATCAAGTTTTTTTTAAATTCACAAATAATCCGTGTTCTAAATGTCGAAGACTTTGGACGCTACTTGAAGCTAGAAAAATAAGTCAGGTACAACCAATTTATGCATTATTAGAAATTTATAAATTACAAATAGCACATAATCCATCGTAAAAAAATAGAATGCATTTACTAAGCACGACATGTTTGCTATTGAATATTGAATAATAAGAAGAAAACGGGCCATTCAACATACACAATTCAGCAGGCCAATCGTCCGAGCAGCTATGACTTAAAAATAGTCCATATAAGTTAAAGCCCCACAAATAGTAGCGTATTATTCAATACAGTCGATATAAAGTTTTAGAAATACAGGTTATTAATAGCTGCATATAAAGTTTAAACATGATTTCGTGACACCTAGATCACACATTGGGTGATTATTGAAAATTAATGTTAAAAGTCCATAGGCTACTTTCTTTTAGTGAGATAGACATTCCACTACAAATCAAAAAAGAAATATGGATTATGTGTACAAACAAGAAATGTGGACGATAGACATAGATTCCGCAACAAAGGGGTAAAATGTAAGCCATCATCTAAATTCGATATGCGTTAAACAATCCATACTAAAGCATCTATGGTGCTAACAAGATTTAATAAGAAAGGGGAATAACTCAATAGGGTCCTCCATTTCAGTAAGAAAGACAGCGATATAAATTGAAGTTAACAATTTCAGTCTATAATGATTTCACAAGGTTTCACAAATCAAAAGGCAACTCGGAAGTTTTAGAAATCAATAGTCTGCTTCGTTTCAATGAGACAGACAATCCATATCAATTTCAACAATGTATATTATTATGGATTATTGTAGCATATAGTGTACTAACCAGAGATGTGAACCACGGACCTAGACTTCTCAACAAATTGGCATAACTATGCAACTTATCGATAATCAATAGGATTCTCCCTTTTAACTTTGATCATAACTGAAGCCTCTGTGTATAACGAATAGAAAACCAACTGAAATTTCTACGAGATATTTTAGCAAAAAATGTTTCATAAACTCTGGATATAACTATCAAAAAATGTTTAAATCAATCTTCTATTTAAAGAGATATATAAAAGTGCTTTATATAAATTTCAAAATAATTTTGATATATCTCATGGGATTGAAGAACTTAATTGATTATTGCACCCTTTTTATGCTTTCAAGAAAAGTAAACGATGTTCGGACGGGTGGTCTTTGGTAACGGCAATATACGACTATTTTAATCTGTAATCTTATAAAAACTAGGAAAATATATATTCAATAATAACGAAAAGATTGACCAAAGGCAACACTATTGAAATTTATACATCAATAAACTGGAAAAAAAGGTATATTCAGGTGAAAGCTAAGAATAAAGGATATCATAATTGATGTTAATTATTGTAAAAAGATGGAAAATCTCAGGCAATTAGTAAAAAGTGATATTACATTTGTTTGCTTGTCTATTATTACTATACAATTCGGAAATAGTTTGTACCATCTTTGTATATCCGTTTTTTGCTGGGTTTGTATCCTTGTTATTAACAAAAAATAGATAGGCTTTAACTTGATCTTTAATGTGTACATGTAACATGAATCGGTTCTAATCTAATAACTTCCAGAAAAGAGTTAAGTATTCCAGTCAATATTTTTGAATACTGAACCAGAACGATGGTCACTGGATCATCTCCAGCTATAGATTGTCATGACCTTCTGTCAATCTGGCTGGTTAGCTGAGACATGGTTCTACTCACAACTGGGGCGTTATTGGATAATCGTGACTTCTGATTTCATTTCAGTTCATTGATGCAATCCATTAGTCGATCTTATATATTGTTATCTATAATATAATAGGGTGTAGATCACACTTCGTGTAAATAGACAGTGTTCTTGTATAAATCTTAACTGACATTATCCGGCGAGAATAAATAATGAATAATGAAATTGATACACATTGTATACTTTCACATACGCAATAAATAATTTGGTTTTACGTATCCCCTACGTTTGTGACGTATGATATACGATCTTTTTGAAATATATATGGAATAATATAATTACATTTTTCGATGTGTCTATACACAAACAATGTCTTAAAGGTATACCCGTTTCGACATATAAACAACTTTTATGTCATTTTCTCAAAATTAGATTTTTGACAAAGTTAAAAGCCATTGATTTAGTTTAAGGGTTTGTTAAAATGAAAAACATGGGAATATTATACATATAGATGGATAAACGAAACACAACAATCCATAGTGAAACATACAAATCTCATTTTAACTTCCGAAATGCTCGGAACCTAATTATTCGAAGACGCTCTCCCCAAGCAGTCCAAACGTTTAGCGCAAAATCAAAACGACGAAATATCTCTATGTGACCAAATTCGGCAAAACTCATTTAAAACCAATATTATAATGATGTGTACCCCGTTAACATACCTCTACCGGCAGACAAAATGTTGATAAAGTTACTCAGATATTTCCATTAACAAAAATGGATTCCAATCGGAATATCATAATAGGTTAAATGTTTAATACCTCGTGCTAATCCGCAAATATTACTTAATTCGGTAAATTATTATATGATTGAAAAACATACAATTTATAAATGCTATCACTGGGACAATGACTGCTTACATCACCATGTGTTTGTCTTCACGTCAAATGACAAAGCTAAACACAGCTAACATCAGGAAATGATAAGTATGCCTGGAAATGGATCTTTGATTTATATTCATAGTTTACGCCATGGTCTGACGGCAGACATATATAGAAGGTCACCTTGGTGTAACTATATAATATTTGGATGTAATTTGGTTACATTATTACAATGGCCAGACATGTTTTCTAAAATAGGAAACTAATTGATAAAAGAGAAACAAAACAAATCCATATCGTGTGGTTACTTCAACAAAATACTTCTTGGCCTTTTAAAACTATTACTTATTTTCTGAGTGGCTAGTTTTCGATCATAAATAGCTATATAGACATGTCTTATGATCCCTAATGCCGAAAATGTCATTTTCTTTCTCAGATTAAAGTATCCTTGAGTCTGATATTATTAGCACAACACGTGTCGCGCCATCAATAAAATCCAAACTTTTCTTGTACCACTAGACTTAACAGGTCTTATAGCCGTAAGGGGAAGGGTGATAAATGCGGTATATAATAGTAATCAATTCTGGTCATAGAGATACCCAAATATACTCCCGCCTCATTGCTTTTGAGGAAACTTGAACCATTTAAGATACGAAAAATAAAGGGATACACACGGGTGAAAGTTCAACAACATCGAGCCAAACGTTCATAAACCTACATGTTTCTCTGGACATCGGGGAACGTTGCACAATTGGCTCTCAATAGTGTGTCATATTCCCAGTCGCTGATGTTTCATTTCTGTTTTCTGTGAGAATCGGTATATAGCAAATTAAACCAGAAGAAATACGAACCCCATGCCCCATACACTAACCCTTCACTAGTTATAGGTCACGATTACATGGGCTTTGATTTCAGTAGATGACATAAAAAGTTCGACTCTAGTGGATGCGTTCCTTCATAAATCGAAGAACAGACTCCCCGATCGTCTACTTTCATCTATGTGTGAAATAAAAAGTCTGAACAGACCCACCCTTAAAGTAATGATGAATGGCAAGACTAAAAGCATATTAAATGGAAATCGAGTGGACTTTTTTACCATCAAACACAGAACATTCTTAAAACTCACCAAAATTCAATTTCTAACGATTGAATGACATCTGTCATATAAGATTGGAATTGTAAAGTACACTTTGATGACTAGAGTCCAATATCCCATTCCGTTTTGTTATTGAAAGAATTGTTATTATATAAATTGAAAATCGGGTAATACCGTCTACGATGTCCAAGAGACATTATCGAGTTTCTTTAAAAATCAAGTGTGACCCAGATTGTGGTATTAAATACAATCTCAACCAATCAAGGAATCAAGGACGCTATTTCAGTTAAAATATGCCAGCACATTACCTTTAAAATGTAATTGCTTTCGGTTTCTGCCGTTCAGAACACCACCACGTCAGCAATTACCTTTCACATTTAATCATTTTCAGTTTCTACCGTTCAGAACACCACTACGTCGAAAATGAAATTTTTACTTGAGTACTACATAATACCTTCATAATACGTTTTTAATCATGCAGTACTTTTCTTTTTCTTGTTTAGAAGAATTTGTTAAAATATTGATTAAATTATTAATTGATTTGTTGATATTCTCCCTTTAATTTTAACCATTCTGTATACATAAATGGGACACGAATCCTGTATAACCGGTGTAATTTTAACACAACAAAATTTGAAATTCTCAACAAAGATTACTTTTATACATACAAAATCTGTATAAAGGGTATTATTAGTTAGGAAACTCATCGACAAAGATCGCTGTTTGAAATGTAACGCTCTTACAGCTCACTGTATAGCTATGTAACTTTCCTACGAAGACAGCTGTAACTTCCCTACAAAAACAATTATGTAACATGCGTTACAAGTGTGTTATCAACTACATGTAATTGCCCAATAAAGATTATTGTAAACTCAACAACGACAGTTACTATTGAAAGCCTATGTTAGTGTCTTGGCATCCGGAAATTTGAAAAATGACCACTCAAGCAGTGCCAAAATGTTAATGGTTTGCACTTGGATTTTAGAAACAAAAATATAATAGTAAATGAGTAATATCCCCAATTCTAAAAGAGATAACATAACCGGAGTTATTGATTGGCGGGGAGTGGGGGTAGGGGGGTGTAAGTATACGTTGTCCCGTGAACGATTCGGTGACTACTTATAGCTAAATTAGAATTTGATTTTAGGAGCTACTTGCCAAGAGGGGTTAAATTAGATAAATGAACATATTCTGATTCACAGATGTGAAAAGTGTTATCGGATGTTCTAGACACATATTGTGTGGAAGCCGGGTTATCCTAGCACAATTTATAATCTAGTTAATTAACTAATAAAAGCTGTCGATATTAACCTTATTATCCTTTACAAATCTCAGTAAATTGGTCTGGAGACTGAACTATATAGAATTGGTCTATAGGTAGTAAATCAAAGGTTGGTATTATATTACCTATAGATATATATACACTAAACACTAACATATGTTTTATATATGATCATCCTACTAATTCACCTGCTAATGAATACTGGCGTCAAACAATTTCCTTTCAGATAGTCTACAGTAAGCCTTGTAGTATTTACTGTAATAATTTATCAATCTCGTGGATAATGTCAAAAGATTGAATTCATATAAGTAAAGTACAAGATAAATGTAGGAGTGCGATATTCGGAAACTTTACAAATGATGCTTATAAGAGTCAATGACCGTAAGAAATATCTGGTAGAATTCCGTGAAATTAGATATACATTGCTGATACAAATGTTTCTCTGACCTGTTACCTTTTTCAATAATAATATCAATTTATAAAAACAAGCGCACTGAAGTAAAAAAATTGTTAATAAATACAGTATATCAACAAATTAGGAATGAGTACATCTATGAACCGGCAATAAGATGAATAATTAGATAGACAAAATTAACTCTTAGTCGGGATTAATCTTTAGAAAGCAGACATTCATATTTTGCTTCCTTGATGTAATATTTATGTTGGTATGATTTTTTTTATGTTTGTACATAGTATGCATATCTTTCTGGTGAAAAGGCTTAATAAAAATAGTACTTATGCCAACCCCAAGTACATTGTGCTACGAATAAACTTTTTTTTATGCTAGACAATAGATAGTAATAAATGTTTTTATATGCTTATGATTCAATGTATTGTGTTGAAGGTGTTGAAGGAAATAGATTCTAATGGAGCATCCATATGTTCTTCCTACTATCAAGGTGTAATATTACCTTTTACCTGCTGAGTAAATCGTATATAGACGTGTAGTAAAAATGGGGTTATCAGAACAAAGACTTTTAGATTTGAATATAAGATGTTCTTTCACTTCTCTGATAAGTCAGCTCATATATCTAAACATCCCCCAACCTTACATACAGCGATGGTTGTTAACTGCTAAATATTTATATAATTAATACTTTCCAGAAACCCCAATAACATTTCTCCAAGTTCAAAAGAGATTGATATATTTCGAAATGCATTGGGGCGTTTTAAAGTAAACGTGTTATGATTCATTTAAGGTTAAAACACATAAAATAAATATTTAGAAACCTCCAGTCGTACTCAAAACATGGTTATATTACTTTATATAACAAAAAGATAAGTTTCCTCGTATTTTGACATATTGGCAGATCTTCTAACATCAAAGATCACCCTGCTAGACAGCTAATAGAACTTCAGTGAAGCCGAACAGTCCAGTATCTCCGCTCAGGCTACCATTTCATTAAAACGATATGTGTTGCCAGAGTAGCCTGTCAATTCTCTGTGAAAGGGAAGATACGGAAATATGTAGAATTCGTTCGAAATTCTTTGCCATTTCTTCTGCATTCCTAGATTGTACGCGACAGTGAGTAGCAGGGCTTGCGTGACACACACGCACTTGTCAAATGGAACATGTCTTTTAAATAAACTGAATAATAATAAAAAAAATACCTTTCTGTATCAAAAGTTTGAACAATATGTCTTTCGGTTAAGACCAGGATCCTTTTCCTCGCAACGTAGTATTTTTGTGATAGAAATGATTTTGTTAGGAAAAAACGTTCGCAGGGGTCGATTTCTTTTGTCACCTTCCGTATTTTTTGAGTGATAGAGAAATAGTTTCGGGTGAGTTATTTGCCCCTGAATTTGATGATCTCCCTTATAAAAACTTAATAGACTACCGGTTTAGTACTTAGTCTTGATAGCTGAATTTAAGTTTGAATAGCAACTTTAAATTTTACCAACACCTAACGTACGCCAACAAATTATGAATATACCATAAGTTAGTATTGGAATGACCTATTTGTTTAGAATGGGCGTTGAAGTCTTGAATATTCCAATGAGGGATAGCACAATCCTTTGTTTTTGAGCCAAGACGAATGACTGTTTTAAGGTAAGTACGCAGAACTGGGGTACATCTGTGCATATTGAGGTTCACATTCCTGTTGTAATGGACCGAAAAATCCCCGAGCGGGATTTGGTCTAATAGATTAAATTAACCCATGTATATACGACTCTTTAACTTGCATTGTATATGTCACCGCAGATCGACCAACTTTCTTTTAATGTTGCAGCGTAAAATCATGTTATGGCAGCATAAGGTTTAATCACCACTAAGCAGCAACGGCTTGAAAACAAAAAAAAAATCTTTAGTATACGTATAGAAGCAATCTTCATTTAATTTGATGATAAATGTTTGGTATAGACAGAAAATGTCTACTCTACTCGTTATTCTAATCAGCCTTGAACAGTTATATAACTTTTCTTATAGATTCCATTAGGTCCCACTTAACATGATTGGTGAATATCCTTCAGGACAAGCGAGACTAATCAACTAATCTCCGTCCCAGCTATCTAGTTGATACTTGAACATCTAGTATGTAGGCGTTAAACGCAATAACCGACGAGATGACTACTTGAACCAGTGGAAATCCACTAAAATCATAAATCAAAATCGTAAAACAAAGTATCTGTGTCATTATATTGGAAACTCCAAATCCTTTAATATAAAGTGGATTTTATTCAGTAATAATATATGAGGTGTTTGGGTCAAGGTACCGGAACTCAAAGATGTTTGTCTCAGAATTCTACACATGAAGATACAGTAAACTGATGAGTAGTTTGAGTATTACATAAAAACTAAACCAATTTTGGCTTACGTCATCAGTTAACGACGACAGTAAAAAAACCTGTTCATTGATGGCGTGTAATAAGAAAATATATTAATAACTGAAAGATTGTCTTTATTGGCAGATAGAATTTATACCACAAAATTGAGATACGCGACCTTCCATGGAAAAGTAGAGCATCCATTTCGAAGCCTTAAACGCCAATCAAAAATATAATTGTGCTATCGTCATATAAAAGACAGCAAGACAACTGTAAATGATGAACTAGTCTTTAACAGTTATGGGCCATGATCATAAACCAGCAGGTCAATGTTCTATTCAAGCACGATAAACACTTTGCCATAGCCGACAATGATGTTTGTAATTCAACAATTTATCCCGTGAACAACCATACTTTTTATGGAATACCAAGGAGCCTTAAAAGGTTAATGGAAATCAGACACACACATTAATGCGTACACAAAAGTGAAGATATTTATGGTCATTTTTAACTTACAATAGGACTAGAGAAAGAGAGCGAAATGGGGTTTAATGAGGTCTTTAGCAGTGGGAGGAAACCGAGGAAAGCCCACGAGGTTGGACGACGACCCTACCCCTGGTCACGTACAACCGGGTATTTAAAACCACGTCAGTTGCCTCAATGACAGGCTTCATGATACAGCGCGCACGTGCTAAACATTCGGCCATCCAACCCCCTAATAGGATTGGAGGGTTGTAATCATGTAGCTGGTATATATTATACATGTAAATTTAATATATACCAGCTACATGATTACATTGTAAATATATTCCGATGCATTGCAACACGATTTAAATAGCTTACTATTTGCTTGATAACGACAACAGAAGATGTGTTGAAATGTTGGCCCTAGTAAATTCAGCAATTTTATTCCATAAACGAGGTGTCATGTATTTGGTCTTGTCACTCTTTATGAGGTCATTGTAATAATATTAGATTTTTTTCTTCATCCCTCTGGGACTTGACATGGCTGAAGAAGTTTGTTTCAGTACGGTAGTGTAAAGTAGGGAGAGACAAATCGCTTTTGCTTGATCAGGGAAACAAATGGGGCGTATATAATACGCGAATTGATATATTGCACGTACCATAACAGTTATTGCGTATATAATCAAAGAAAGACGCCATTTCAATGGTTGTCTCATAATAACCTCTGTGCGCATGATGAACGCAAGAATGATTCCTCGTCATTTTCTGAAGTTAATTTGGTCATAGATTGAGCCGAATCTACTTGTAAATGAAGTGACGTAAGATTTTCTTTTACAAAACTAACAGCTTTCCATTACTTACACTCGACACGCATTACAATTTGTACAGTGCAATAGGAAAAGCGTATATAATATTTGGATTGTATCAACTACAGATCAACTTGAACTGTGGTGGCCAGACTTTGCCGCAAGGTAGTTTGGTCAGTGAGGCACAGTTTGAATAAAAGTCGTGACAAAGGCAGATTGGTTTTAATTAACCAAGAGTTATCCTTACTTGCTGCTGTTTAACTTAATATGTTAGATCTCAAAGGACCGAATTGCACTGTAGTATTGATTGAAGTCAGTGGCCTCACTTCGGTTTTTTAAGAGCCTTGGTGAAAGAATTATTCTGGGAGATCATCTCTGTTTTATGCCACCTTTGTCTTTGTAAACATCGATAATTCTGTCTCTGTGGACTAGATTTCTACAGAAAGTAGATGATGCCAAAAGACACATCGACTTCAAAGGAAAAATAATAATAACGTAGTCGCATAGCTTAAAATAAACTGATTGCATTATAAAAACCTTTAGTTTTCAATTCAAAACCTTTTCTACCCACACAACAAAATGGTGGTTTGCAATGATTACTAAGCTGAAATGATATGAAAAATTCAACCGCTGAACATTGTTTGGTATTAGGTTTATCGTTTAAATCTTCTCATCGATGTGTGAAAAGACGAAACTCGTTAAAGAAAGGCGAGTCGATGGTTTTATCTGGTTGGAATAAACAGATATGTCCTTTAGCAAGATGGTTAGTCAATAGCTCTTTAGTCTTAGATACCATTAAAAGCCTATATACACCCACTTGATATTCTGGAAATCATGTCTCACCTCGTTCCTTATTGTCATCATCAGTTCGGTGACTATCACTAGAATTCAACCAAACAAGATAGCTGGGCAACTTTAATGGGACGTCTGACAAACGATCTCTTATCACTGACCTATATACGAAAGCCAATCGCTAATCATGGTCGACCCGACTGGTACATAAACTTATAACCAATTGATGTAATAAATATTGTACATAAAGCCCAACCGTTTTCTAGTTCACTTGACATCAAATTCGATTTAAAGGCTAACAAGTCAAGAAAGAGATTGTTTTACCATCCATATAACTATTCCTTTATTCATAGATCGAACTTGGGAACACAGAGTCTTTGTGGTTTCTGATCGAATTTCACTGTGAATGAACACATCTCTCATGGAAACTCATAAATATCATTGAATGGGATACGTGAGATTTTTACAGCTTACTTCATTGCTCTCGAATTTCAGTGGTACTGTTTATATTACAATTCTAATCAAATTCCGAACCCAAATGGTTTGTTAATAGTTTAAGCAAACGTTAATTGTCCTATCTTGTCATATTAAAATACAAGTTCAGAATGTTAAAGCGTTTAAGAAATACACCCCCCCCCCCCTCTTCTTGGTGTGGCCTAATTATTGTGAGTTTGTTTTCCTTTTGACTGAGGCCTGTACATCAAAGCGGACTCTGAACCCCTGGGGTTCATTCTCTCATCTGAAATAAACGTTTGTTGTTTATTTCTTGCAATTTTTTTTTATGTATATAGTGTGCGGCATATCATTGGTTTTGGTTATGTATGGTGAGGCCCTCCTGCATTTATTAGGGTAAATTAACTACAAACCCTCCATGTTCTCAATCAGTATTTTATTAAAATTGGAGTTGATTTACTAACAGGCATGTATTCCAGGAAAGGTGTGTAATCTTTTGTTAATTAAAATATAGACTTATATTTGTCAACAATAAAGAGTAAAAAGTAGTACGTTACATACTAAATATAATTGGGGTTAACTTCCCCCAACACATAGAGTTAAACATCAAAGACAACTTGGTAACAACGGCATTTTTTCTGTCGAGCTTACATAAGAAGCTGTTTAAACGAACGTATTTTGTTGGTTTAAGGTCTGGGTCTCCGGTCGATCTGAATTCACACCAAGACCTTAAGATGTTATTACAAGCAGTAAAATCACCATTCATCATAATATAATAGACTTCTCTTTGGATAAAAAATCCTATTAAATTAGTCTATAGTTTACACTAAAACAAAAATCGTTAACCTCTTTCCTACACAGGCAACACTAATCATAATTCAAGAACGGTGCCAATATTTAAAGAAATATTAAAGAATTTATTCATTGTTATATTTTAAATTAGCTCTGCATTATAGATGTATTATGTAAGAGCTTAATCTGCCTTATGAAGAAGTTTTAACATTTATTCACATGCCAAGCTCATATTCAACTCTCTAGAGCATCGGTTGGTTTAGATTTTCAACGGATTTAAACACGTTTAAGAGTTAATAATTCAATAATAAATTATTTACAGTAGTAACCACGGTTTCATTCAAACGCTAGACGATCAATGAATTCAGTCTTGCATATCTTTACTCACAAAGTTACAACACCCCAATGATACATGCCATATGTTTTAACCTTGTCTAGTTTCTGACATATGCTGTATTGCTCAGTTATTAATTAATTCTACAAGCATTTATTTCTTCTACGAAAAGGTTATTTTGGGTGAGTTTTTTTTGGTTAGATTTTTTTCCAGACTGTCGACAAGCCGAATCAATATTAACAATTTAATAATAAGCAGAGTAATTGATGCCTGTTTTTTTTTGTGTGTGTAATTTTAAAAGGTAGAAGAGTGAGCTAATGTTCAACAATACGTCTACATTGTTTTTGTTTGTTTTCATTTTGTTTCATTTTTTATAAATGCATTATTAAAGCTGTCAACTGAAAGGATTTTCTAGCATTTGACTATTAAGTTACATCGGCGATGTCCGAGTTTGATTATGGCCAAATCTGAAACAAATCTGCCTATAACATTTAAGTCTCTCTTCTGTATTTCGTAATGCACTGTGTTTCAAATTGTGCATTACCTTTCTTGCACAGAACTTAACAGTTCGCAGGTAGTGTTTTGGATATTTCATGAACATAGAAGCGTATTATCTCTACAGATAACATTTTATTTGACGATCAGACGGGCTTTGACATGAACTTCATTGCTTTAAAAGATGTAATACATTTTTAAAAGAACTAAAGTAGAACTTCACACATCTAATGCACGCATTAAACTCGTGCGTCTATCACTCTCCAAAGTACGTGCCATTAAACATATTAACTGAAACTAAATATTGTTAGACGTTGCCACATAGATGCCACGTTATAATTTTCTTTGAAAGTAACACAGTTGTTATTAGTCTACACCATATAATAAAGATTACCGTCTTTATTAATCATATTAGACTATTGGAAAATTACATTTTTTCAGACCTCAATACTTTTTGTTACTCAGTTTAATTAATTTTACAAGTGTAAGTAATCTGTAATAAGGTCCACTAACGTTTCTGTGCTATACCTGTCTGTGATAACAATTCTTATTGAAGGTATCTTGTGAGAATACATATTATTATAATATATATAACATTCCTTGCAAACAGTATTACCATAATTTATACTGAGAAATACGACAGAAACCTGAATTTAGTCTCACATGAACTGGAGTTTTAAATCCCATTAGTGTTTTCAATCTACATAAATTCAGCTTTAATTTAGTGAGAAATTGGAAATTTAATGGTAGCAGTTCGAGCAATTTTAACGCATCAATCCCTATTATACGACGTCTTTTAACTGATGAAGAAAGGAGGTTAGTGTTCTAGCTTAAAATGCCACAATAAATCAGTAATAAACCGTCTTTACATCTTATCCATATCATGACAACTAATAGCTCCAAATCTCGCCATGAATTTGGTGAGTAAATAATTAATCTATTTTCATTCCAGTTACCCGGATTTCATTCCAAGTTGTATTTCCGGTATTAAACGTGACTGCAATTGGTGATTACATTGAAGCCCTTTAAAATAGTGAGAAGGCGCCCTGACTTGAATTCCTCTACACTGATGATTACTTTTTATATCTATATTAATAAAGAACCTTTTTAACCTTAAAATTGGAAGCACTGGAGAAAAAATGTCGTTTTTGTATCCTTATCTTGTTTAAACCGGCTGATCGCCATTTGTCATTTTATGGAAATGACAAATTCATACGGCTTATTCACCATTTTAATTAAGGCAAATCAAAATATCATCGGTAGATAATCTCCATGTCATAGCATGTCATATATATATTGCTTGATATGTCAAATAGCACTGTCATTGGAAATAATCCCACGCCTTCACCAGAAAAATGTGCCTTGTGAAGGCGGGAGACATATCATCCTGTCCAATGAAGTGTCGTATATCTCAGTGTCAATGCGAGGTTGGGGAATATTATATCACCTATACAGCGGTGTTTCCGCCTCGATTTGAACAAGTGTAGACCTCGTTTTTTTGTACTATCTAAACGACTAGGCACACTTGAAGTGTCCGTCTGGTCGGAGGCAACATGCCTTAAAATGGTGGGCTTGAAAAATTATTCTCGGTCCACAACATGATCAATGCAAAGATAAGAGCTACGTCACTATTCACGGTTACTAAGTATTGTAATATATATACTATATTCTTAAGTCCGGGGTATTATGTTGACACTTTAAATCTGTAACCAATCGTTTAGATTTAGTTGATTTGAAAACTAGAAGAAAGAAGTTTTTATTTAGCTATAAACTCATTTCCGATAAATAGCACTGTGACTTGTTAGTAAGTTATTGACAATATTATATAACATGGTTGTAGGACAAAATGGTTTGTCGACAAATAATTGATAGCTTTAATTTATATGTAAAATACAATGCATGCATTTCACATGGGTCTTCTGATTGATTGTCCAAGTAAAATTAATAATAAAAAAATTGAATAATAAAAAAAAATGTATAACCACAGAAACAATTACCTTTCTATTACTTTATATAATTACAAATCAAGAAAGGATGCAGGATCATTAATATGTCATTTAGAGCACGCAGTGTCTCATAAATACGAACAGTTGTCTTAGTGTGATTCAATATAATTGTGTTGCATTATCCGCGTGGGAAGTCTCTAAAGAATAAACTGGAACAGGTAATGACTAATGAGCATTTATTGTAACTGGATCGTTTAAAGCCCCAATACCACTCTTGTTTTAACTGAATAATATGTCCGAATCTTTATTCTGGTCAACAAATTGTCCTATTTTACAATAATATTCCAATTAATAAATGATTCAAATTTCATCTTAACACACCTAATTTTAAAAATTGGAAAAATTTAACTATATGCCGTAACATGGTTTGAAAAGCTTTACGTAAACACTTTCAAATGCGACTTAGATTTGAAAATATTTTCGAACCCTCTAGACAAGTAAGATAGGTTGCAAGGGATAATTTACACAACAGGTAGGACACTTATAAATCTAGTAGTTAAAAAAAGGCTGTTTTTTTCGTGACCTGTCAAGCCAGCAAAAGTGTTATTGTTCCTTTAAGAAATTGTCATAGGGGGAGAAAAAATATATGAATGATAGCATATCGTTTATAATGTTCCCCCCAAAATTGATACGTTTACTTAATGTCATAGAATGACGTGGTTATGTGAAGGGGGCGGGGACATGGATAGCATTTGTGGTGTGTAACTTAAAAAGGCAATTATTGCAACTCTAAGCTTTTTATATTATAAAGTACGTTTACAACGTTTCAGTGGCAGAGACAATATCTGTGTAAACTTCATCTGCGACTCACATTTTCAAAATGGCCTTTGCTAGTGACCCGTGACATGAAAACTAAATTTTCCGTAAAATCGTTGCGCAGCCTCTATATTATTTTTTGTACGGTCAGCTGAAAAACTATAAGCAATTGTCAAAATGTTACAAATTGTGAAGGGATCCTGAATCAAAGAGTTCAAGAAGACAATGTAATTTACAACTCGTATACATATTATTTAAATTAGATTCAATCGCTAAAAGATTAAATCGTTTGATCACAGTAATCAAATCTTTTAAGGGTTTGTATGGTCTTTTATTTATTGCAAATTTTATTTATGTTATTTCTCGTGTTTGGTGTCTCCCTGAATTGACCCCCCCCCCCCCATTTTGAAACTAAATGTAGGGTTATCAGTCGGGAAGATCTCGGATTAGGCGAGTATTATCTAAACACTCCACTCGGCATCGTGCGTGGCTCTTCCCGTCAACCCGGGAGCCGCTCATTACCGACTTTGCTTTGACTAATGACCCCACTCTCGTTTTACAGGCTGCTCGTAGTATACTATTACATATTTGATAGCCCCGCCTTTTTATTTGAAAGAAATGTCCTCGTACAGTAGGATCTGCTATGTATGTGTATGTCCCTGTAAAGACGAATTGAGTCCATAATATAGTCAGCTCACTACGGTAGGCCTGAGCGGGGTTACAATTCAAATGTTATGACACCTGAAACAAAGTGGACCCCTTTCCTCGTCTGCCTCGTTGCACGAATTTGCTAGTAAATTTGCTATAGTTAAGCTTTCTAATATTCTGATATTTTTTAAAGCCCAGAAGTAGAAAAGATATTTAAAAATACAAAAGACACGATCCACTAAATATGAGAAAAAGACAACAAGCAGTTATGGGGACGCCTTCTAGCTCTAATATTACATCCAGGCCTACGAGATCTCAGGTCCAGGAGGGCCACACTACGGACTAAATTTCTCCAACTCAGTCAGCTATTACTGTAAGAAGTTATCTACTTGTCTGATTTAACCAGTAGTAATGTTGTGAGTTTGTGTTACATGTATCCTGCACTCCAAAGCAGAAAATTATCAACGCCATATTTGGTTGAGCTTTGTCTACTCCTGAAAATGTTAGGGAATGTGGTTTTCATTCTCCATCAATTGTGCCATACCACCTTCTACTGATTTCTCTAATTATAGGCAAGACAGAGGCGTTCAAGAGGGATATAGATTTTATTCACAGCTAGTCGACGGATACAGCAAATTAACCTCCCGGGTACTTTTATTGTGTGGTCGCAAATTTTACCCCGACTAATATAGAGGGCGGGCCTTAACATGAGGCAGTTGAAGGGGCACATTAAGGGTGAATGATAGGGAATCGGACTAAATTTGCTTTAAACATTTAGGGCCTGAAATAAGTCACTCGAATCTCTACCCTTTTCGCAGTGGTGGTACCCATTTAAAACGTTTGGGCTATGATATATTTAAACATGCTATTCCAGTGTAGCCGATCAGATATTTATCGAGTTATTAGTAGATGATTTGATAGTAGAAGTTGTTTATTAACGTCTCACCAGTTATAAATACATCATATTCATAAATTATAATATACTAAAAACTGCCATTCATTAAGAATTATGAGAGACGAGGTGTACATTATAATATAGACACAAATAAATAAGCATAGTAAAACACACAAAACAGAAAAAAAAAACACCTGCGAAGGGAATTTTAAAATTCAAATCTACACTATAAACGCTAAAAATAATAACCCATTCATTAACATGGATATAAAGTTTGCCTCCGTCTTTTTAAAATATCACAGCAAGTTTTGGCACTAAACTGGACAGAATAAAAGAAAATTTATCAGAGTTATTAAAAGACACAACTTGTATTAGCGTCAATATAAAACATTCCTTAAATCACTATACAGCTCGCATTCTAAAAGACAATGTTCTCAACGGGAATTCCTTCGTATCGCCCAGTTTCTATACGAAGCGGGCTACTCCACATGAATTTAGCCAGAGCACTGCGATGGGAGGGAATACGATTGCCCGTTACATATTTATCGGGTCCTTACACAGACTTGAACAAACGATATGGCCGGAGCTTATTATGACCATGGCTGACGTTAGCTCTAACATTGGTAACATCATTGAACCATTTTTCTAAATACACATGGGAGTTTCTTTCGAAAAATTCACAAAGCAGTTCTCGGGTATTTATGTGACTATTCAAATCTATATTGATATCTAGATTCTTTAAGGGATACTTAACTCTAAAGTTCCAGCTGTTGGTTCTTTTTGTCTTTAAATTTTAGGGCTACACCGCTACCGCATATTTAGAGGCGTGATTTAGTTAGTGATAATGATTTTCATTTAATTTGGCTTCATTAAATTTAATTAGTGTTTTAACGGTCATTTGTTCCTGGAGTTCGTCATAAAATAACCTGTTTTATCTTACCTGAATGAAATTTGAAGTTTGGTCAAATTTTCATACGAATTAATTTATTTGGATTGCTCCGTGTGTATGGTTGTGTTTCGACGTGTAATTATCCTACGTTGTCTATTTTATTTTAGATTGGATTTTCGTATTGCGAATTTTCTTCTTGTTCTTTTACGATTGTATCTTGTACATGAAAATCTAATTAACATGAACTAAACCACCCAGAACCATTCCTGTATACCACAGCAAACAGCCTTGTATATTAATACAGACAATTTTGTTAATCTATGAGTTCAACTGATTTGAATACATTCATGTACATTGTAGGGGAAATCAAGCAAAAAAACAATTAATTTTATTCTATCGGTGAATGAACCTCTGCAAATAATCTACTAAAAGCCAAGTCAGACAATGAGAGCAGTTGTATTTTGAATACTTTCCCTAACTCTATTGAAGTCTTCAATTTAAATGTCTATATTTAATTATTGTGAGGTATTTTTGTCCAAAAATAAATGGATATCAGTCAAATCAAATTTGTTTAAAAGCCTGATACAACGTAACAAATGATGATGACGAGATGTTTGTACCCAGGAACAGCTAGGTAAGTTTTGTAATATCGTAATTACGATAACAACTGGAAGCTTTAAAGGTAGAGATAAGCCTGATGACTGGTGCATGAAGTGTATGTAAAGTAACAAACTTTCAAATTAAATAATCGTCTTCCAATTACGGGGTCGTAAATCTTAAGTACAGTCCTTTCTGTAACGATACTCAATGGACGTAAAAAGTATTTCATTTGGAGTACGTTTGTTTTGTAAAATATTTGTAATTTCTAGAAAGTCCTAAATGAGAAGTCAGAAAATATCACACGAATTATGAAATGAAATGGGAGTTTAACGTCCCACTGGCCTGCTCCGGGGGTGCTAATGAAGACGGTGATAAAGTGAAATAACGAAGTGTTAGCTATGTGAAGTCCTAAAATGAGAAGCAACATTTTGCTTTTTTCGCAATGTGGATTCTTACAATAAAAAGAGTGTGAAATGCTACAATGAGAAGTGATAACATGTAAGCTATGTCAGCCCCCCCCCCCCCTCGACCAAAGTTAATTTTGTTCCGAAATGTCTGTATTTAGTTTCCATGGAAAGTCATGTCTTACAGAGGCTGACATCAGGGTTTTCTGGTCAAGTGGTGGGAGACAAAACATTAACTTATTACGTGTTTCGGACCACCTGTGGTTTTCGTAAGGAAGTTTGATATTATTTTTCGGCGGTTTTAATCCGTGTTTGCAGCCAAATTTTTACGTGGTGCAATAAATCTGGCTTTGTGGGAATATTTATTAAATATAAACTGGGTCATTTTTGCAAAAAAAGACGTGTTTTACAGATGTGACGAAAAAATATCTCAAATTACCAATAGTTTGGTTATTTCTCAACGGATCTTCGTCAGGTTTCGATTTGGATTCTTTGTGGGTATTTAAAAATTCGTAAGTCCGTTCGACTAATTTTAACGAAAGTATTCTTTAGCATTTTTCGACATTAATAAGATGGCGTATATCCGTAAGTAATTGAGGTATCAAGTTGACACTTAGTAGGAATAAGGAAGACATTGATGCCATCAAAATAGCACTTCCGGAAATTACCGAGGCTTTTCCATTTTTCCCGAACATAATAATATATAGTTTTCTCCATTTTTAATAATAGACTAAAAACTAAAATGACACATGATGGTGTTAGCCCCAGATATAATTTTCATTTTCTGACCTTCAATAACATTTTCAACGGTTTGGCAATTAATTTGGGTTTTCCAAAAAACTTTGAAATCGATATTCAGCCGCCCTTTTGATTCCGGTTTTCAAAAACTTTTTTGAACCTACACAAGTTGGCAAGAATTCTTGGGGATCCAATTTTTGAATTTCGATTTGGTTTACTTCCCGTTTCATTTTATTGACCTTTGACCTACTATCCGGTTATCTAGCCCTTCAATAACCCCTGACCTTTGCATATATAATGACTCCGACGTCTACAAACAAATAATATCAAAACGTTCGATATTGAAGTATAATTTCCGGTTTTATCATGAGTACAAAGTGACAAGTTGATTCCACTTGAATAGGTATTGGATGTTACTATACTTAATAGTTCATGGTGTAACTTGATTGATGACGTAACAAGGCGTGACCTCACTTTTTGAAACACGCCAGTAATCCTTTGGAGTTTTAGTTATGATTTTGGTTGATATTTCGAGGCAGTACAGTTTATTTAGTTAGATAATTACATGTATATAGGTGTCTAATATAAATATGATTGACGCGTGTATGTAAGCTTGTAGATAACCTACCAGTTTAGTTAAGTGTTTTTCATGATTTCATGACAATATAGATGATTGACTTCTAAAATATACTAAAAGGATTTTCTTATATCAAAGAAGTACTCTGACCAAGACATGTGAAGTTCACACAAAGTTTTCCACATTCGTACTAGGATGATCTACCGCAATGAACGTAGTAGCCTACTTAGTAAAATTAATTACTTATCCTTGCAAGTAAAATGTACTTAAAGGTTTATTCTTGTTTTGTATTGTACGTATCAAAATTTTATAAGAACCCTATTAAAAAAATATATTGTAGCTTTTGTCTGTTCAAATTTAATTAAGTAGAAGAAATAATGAGTATTGTTTAAATTACTGAACAGTTTTGCCATATTAGAAGTAAATAAATACTGAACTAATTAAGTCGATTTTCATTATTTGAATCCTTTCCAGAAATTTCTATACATAATTATATGGTTAAGTGTTTTTTTTCTATTCGTAAACTATTTCCAAGAATTGATTTTCGTGAAATCATAATAGATATTGGTACGGTTTATAGTTCGTTTAGTTCTTACACTGTTTAAAGATATATTCCATCGACATCGAATGTTAGCGATATATTTTTATTTTCATGTTTTGATTTTTATGAGTGCTGCTCAGTAAATACAACTTTCATTGTTTTTATAATGAGTTATATCACCGCACACGCATTTTGGACGAAGTTAGTTCGTTGAATACGCAACGGGTACCCACTCTCACTTTGCATCACATAATATTATCCAGACCAGTTTTGGTGGCGAAATATGTTTTATTTCCAAGAATAAAGTATTGAATAGCCGACTCCACTGATTTAAATGGAATCATATAATAAATTAATATGGAATTTACGAGAGAAGAAAAATGCGGCCGCTTTTCGTTCGTGGTTATTTTTTTTTAGTTTATATTATTTATAAGTAGCGCCTGAGTTTTTTTAGTATGATGTGTGTTTTTTGGTACATGTATATCGTAGTTTTTCGTAAATAGTGTATTGGGGTGTAAATCTGTAAATATTGGGTACCCGGTATTTCTTTCGGCAATTCTTCTGAGGTATTTTGTGCTAATTTCGGCTTTTATTGTGTTTTTCGGTGTTATTTTGTGTGTCTCTGTGTTAAGTATGGTCATCACTATGGATAGTTTAGCTAATTCGTCCTTTGACGTTATACCGACGACCTGGGCACACCGTTACAAACTGCAACATCTGTTTTCATTTCTCTTAACGTAATGTTGCTTAAAATATATCCTTACACGTAATTATTGGCATGACTATTTAAACAAAAGTAGGTCAATCCAATAAAATTCAGAATAAGTTCTGCAAGATAGGTTCAATGCAGGTTGGATCTAACTGTAACTGGACAGAAGTTCCACAGTTGTTTAAATAATAATTAGTTGGGTATTAACAATCATGTCAGCTTTACTTTTTACAGCGTATATGCCTTGCACGCACTGTTAACCAATTTGTTACTTTTCATCATCAGAATATTTCCCTTACATGTTCGTGAAAAATGTTTTGAAGTGTATTGTTTGGATACTAACAAATATGCTAAGTATATTAGTTCCCATTAAAGCCACCTAAATTCAGAATGTTATTAATGTACTATAGTTGCTGAATTACGAACCAATCACAGATAGACAAAATCACAGATAGACAAACAATTTAAATCTTAGCTAAAATCTAAATCCGATTTTCATCAACTTCATGCTATGTTCTATCAACTAGAATGTAACATGAGATAGACCGTGATATATTTGCCTATTCAATTCTTCAATATACTAACATTTTGACAGCTTTAGAAAAATCTCATTTGTCTAGTATGCATTTAATGGTATTGGTTTCATTCAAATAAATATTCCCTTGTAAAAACTATGTTATTTTTTCTATTTTGTTTAAGTCGCAAAAATGTATTGATCATCTATCTCGATGTCTGTACTAACACATACTTTGTCTAACACACTGACGCTACAAACAACATCAAAAAAACATTCAGTCAGTTTTCAATGAAATCAAAATCTATTAAAACATTTCCTCTGTCGTCTGTTTATTTTTATTATTTGATGCATATAGCGCTTCATTACACATTAGAGTTCTAAGCGCGTTCACTACAAAACAGTCCAAACACATTTTTAAATACATGTGCTTTTAACTTAAGTCCTAAAGTTCTGGATGTAAGAGGGCTTTCAAAGAGTTTTTGGAAGATCATTCCACAGTTTAGCTACTCTTTACGGAGAAAGCATATTCACCATATAATATGCTACCACCGCTTGAAGAATGAAGTTAGGATCGGCGGGGGAGTATAGCAATCAAAGAGCTCTTTTTTGCACAAGAGCTTCAAATTTGACCCTCGCTCGAACTGGAAGCCAGTGGAGTTTTAGTAACTTTCGTATTCTAGTTATGAGACGTACAACATTGTTTGTAGTCTATTTAAAGCTGTTCCTGGTGCTCCTAATAGTTTGAATTAAGATACTCCATATGAGATGTTACCGATGCTCAAACAACACTTTTGCAGGCATTAGTATAAAGATTAGAGCGGATTCTCGAAATAGCTCTCATTTGAAGTTGCATTTTCCGTATGATACTTCTGATTTGGCGAACTGGGGACATAAATTATTCATTCGGTCACATAGCCAAGGTTCTAAGCCCGCTTCTTGTGATGTTGATAATATGACAAGAAATTCGGGTTTATCATCGCTAAGTTTTAGACCGTTTCTTTTCATCCATCCTCGAATGTCTTTAGTCAACTAAAAGAATGTATTGGAGAAAAAGTATAGGCCCAAATACAGATCCTCGCGGAACACTTTTCGTAACAGCACAGGGTTGAGACACATACCTATTTATTTGCATCTGTTGTGTTCTTTATTAAAGATACGACAGTGCGGCACAGATCCAAACTGAACATTCCAGCCTTTGAAACAGAAGAATACTTTGATCTATAGTATAATACAGCACCGATATCCAAATGTACTAGGTACACAGCTAGCTAAATTCGAATCCTGTACCAGGTCAGTACCGCCTTTAATTTAAAGTAGATCTGTCTCTGTGCTGTTAGCTTGTTTGTAAGCTGTTTGGCGCGATTCGTCTAAATCACTTTCAGACAACTAATTCGAAATTTAAGAAGCAATGAATCTTTTATTAACCTTGTCGATGAATGGTTATTTGGAACAGGTCGGTATTTCTACAATCACTTGAAGAGATTAAAATAAAACTTCTTATCATCTAACGTTCTCACACGTCCCACATAGTGGTTTTACGCCACCCTCTTATGTGTTTCTGAGAACTTGGCGCTCACAATGAATTGCATTTTAGCGATTGGCGCACAATAGTCCAATAAACTGATAACACGGGTATCATAAACCTAAACACATTTAGTTGGATCCGCGTACTATTGGAACTTTCTAATAAAATACTAGAAACTTCCGATAGGTTTATGTTTCTAATTTTTCTGGATGTTAATTGTAAATCACTATTAGTATGTGTCCCTTTAGCCTACGTAGCTTGATTGGCAAGCTGAACCAGATTATACGAAAAAAGTATGTCATTGAATTGAGAAACAGTAGGATCACTGGGATTGTTAATGAGCAAATTAAAAGTACGGATTCTGACACCTTTAGATATAAGCAATTCAAATTCCAAATACCACCTCCGCCGTAGTATCAACATCCATTTACCTGAATACAAGTGTTACCCCCCTGGCCCCTCCCCGACAAAAAAATCCCATAGCTTATATATAACATAGTTAAGTTTACTGATATCCATTTTTTAGGTCAAAAATACTTCACAGTGGACGAGCTAAGACATTAGAATTAATGCAAACATATAAATGGAGTTTGGTTACACAATAAACTTACTCTGTTCCCTTTGATATTAACATCGTTTTAATGTTCAACAGTCGCAAACAATCTGGAAGCAACACGCACGAGGTCTTAAACACATTGTTTAAACTCTAAGACACATGGATTCCACATTAATAAATTATAATAAATTCTCTTGACGGTCGATTATAGTGATTGCCTTGCCTAAACCGATGCAATGATTCAAAAACTAAATTAATCACCCAGTAAGTACAATCTTCTCATCCGTTTTAATCATGTTCAAATGGGATTATTTTATATGTGTATGTATTATTAACTAGTACTTGTTCACTTTAAAGTATACATATTAAGTGAAGCAAGACCATTAAGTTATTCTGGTGACGGGCGTACTTGATAACTTTATATTATATTCGGAGATATCGCTAGAGTAGCAACACACACACAGTTATCAGATTAGCAAATATCAAAACAAAGCCGAGTCGAAGGCAATTAACATAACAAAATACTATGTATTAGGTTTCTATCAAGAGCATGCATCATTATTCAATCTTACAGTCGTTTGTTTTTTTTGTCTTGGATAAATGCTCAGTAAAGGAAAAACTCATTTCTTAATAAATAAGACACACATATAAGATAATTTTATTCCTTTGGCGTGTGGCGTCATGCCCTGGGGTGAATCTTTTTTTATTTCAATTCTAAAAATCTATCTTATCCTGCCAACAGCACGTTGGTGAAATCTTTCCCTGTGCGGGGGCGAGTTCCCGTGATGCTAATAATCAATTCCAGTTCTTTTAGGTATATGTCTCCGTGTACACTGGACATCTGGGTTTTTTTTTCATCCTATCTGAACTAGGATACGCTGTTCCTTGCTGGGATTTCTATTTTGTGCCACCGACAGACGGAATCTCGTTGAATATTCTTGGCCAACACGACGATCGAATGCCTATTCACTGAACCACTGCGCCTTCCCATCTGCCAAAGATTAAAATAATGTGGCCTAAAATTAATACAAATTTAAGCGATCGGTGGCTTTTTATATCGTTTAGGGACACAAGAATGTGTTGAATTGCCACGATTAGTGCCGAATATCGTAAACTTTTCGTCGCTTAATGGTGGTGATCGAAGTGTATTCGCAACTGATTTCAATATATTCGTTAGTAATTCGGCGTATTCTTAACTGCATCGCTACCATTCGTAGATGATTCCTTCATTTCGTACCTTTATCGTAACCCTATCTTGACTTTCGATTTGTGACGCGATTACCCACGAATTGTCATAATCCCGTCTTACACTATTCGTAACTGCTTCATAGCTACTCCAGATACTCCACAAGTTTTTAAAAAAACTTTCGTAACGTTATCTTGAATTTCGATTTGTCACGCGATTACCCACGAATTGTCATAACCCCTTCTTACACTATTCGTAACTGCTTCATAGCTAGGCTCCAGATACTCCACAAATTTTTAAAAAACTTTGCCGAAACGCCACGAATTTGGATTCGGCATTATTCGTGGTATTCGTAAACACGTGAAAGCGATGCAATAACAAATGCAGAAAAATACAAATATCAACAATAATGCAGACAAAACAAAGGCTGGAGATTTTAGGGAGGGAATTTTTTTTTTGAGTAATATCAATTTACAAATTGGCGTTAACTGTACAGTTATAATATTCACTGGACCTGGATAAATATATTATTTTTGTTCTCTGTGTTAAAGACGAACATATCATATATAAGTATTGTTTAAAAAATCGTTTGGTCTGGCAGTTTAGGTATATTGTACACATTTTTGAGACTCTTATTTTTAATTATCCTTTTCTTTCGTTGGCAAATCCTGTGATATGTAAAATAATTCCACCAAAGGTTTTTAACCCAGATTTTTATATCTTAAACAAGTTGCATTTTACATAGTTAGCGTTGCTTAATTTTTTTGTGAGTTGTGGGCGAATAATGACATTTAGCTCTTAAAAGTACATTTCAGCTTAAACAGAGCAATGGTTTCGATATTCAAAACTATTCAAGTTTCATATGAAGAAACAACCAATAAAGAATTATTTTGTTGTTCTTACAAATCATTATGTTTACTTAGATTAAATCTTTAATAGTGCGTAAACTTAACATGAATTTATCAATATATATATATTGCATTTTTTTAACAACGAAAACTGGCTAGTTTCCAAAAAGACCAAAATAATTTCTATCAGAAAAAAACACAAAAATACCAGCTGGGAAGTGTAAGGGACAAATGTGAGCAATTATCGACGTTATTTCACGAATCAGCGTTTGTTAGAAATCAAATAAAAATGTTTCATTCGATCTTAATGGGATATAAAAAGAGTATGATGGAAAGATATTGAGTAGATAGTAAACGTATATAAACATTAATGGTGATTTGTGGTAAATAATTAACTTATAGTTCAATAAACAGTAAATTTAAAACTTTGATTATTTACAAGTTTTTATCAACATTACTTGTAGGTTTTTCATATAGTATACAGTCTAGCACTTATAATCAAAATTTACATTTACCAAAAAATTATTTAAAGCGTTACTCATACTAATTGTTTAAAAATGCAAGTTAATTAAATTTAATTAAGAAATGATAACAGTTTAAGATCCGGTACTCACTATTTTCTTGAATAATGCCCGCTGTTTATCGCTGTTGTCTGTCACTTTCTGTAAACTATGGAAGCCTGTTACGAAATTTATTGAGAGCTCGATTTCTTGGCCGGGTTTCTTGCCCTTCGACTTCTCATCGTGTCGCCCTTGAATTCTCCCGAGATAATACCCCCTCCCCCCAACATGTTTTCACAATATCATAGTAAACAAGCCGTATTTTGGTAGCCTACTATGAACGTGGTTGGTATTTATCAATTAATTTTTAAAAATTTGCACTTTAAACTTTGTATCTTTATCGTCTGACCGCAATGATTGGGCATATAAGTAAGTTTGTTTTGTTTTTTTAAAAAAAAAAACAAACCCAAAACAGCTCGCTGCCTGTATTTAAGAATTTCGTTATCTGCCCTTTTCTTCTTTATAAGCTGTACATTTGAGAAAGGAATTCGTTACTTATCAATATGGTTGGGTATTCAATTTAAAGGTTTTTTCGACGGTTTGGCCAGCAGTGTCAAGGTTCAAGTTGTGTTAACTCCCTTTGTTGACACCGGCGCCGACTTTTAGGTCACTATTCAAAATATTCATCTAAAATTTCGAATTCTGTTATGGATAGTATAAATGGCCGAAGACTGTCCATTATGTAAATAGAAAGAACAACTGAGGGGAAATAGAAAGAACAACTGAGGGGCGTTAGCTCCGAAGTTTTTCTTTCTTTTTACATAATGGACAGTCTGCGGCTATTATCAAACTTAAAACATAGTACCATAGAGATACAAATAATGTATAGTTTTCTAAAACAACAAGCCATAAAATAATGGATATACTCTTAAAACAACATGCACATGCTCAGGAATGCATGTGACAAAACACTCCAGTCAAACCATGCTAGCATACACAGACAGTCCATAATAGATGGCATGTTTATAACACAGTCGAAACAAATATTAATAGTGGGAATATAATAATATAAGCATTGGAATACTGATAACATTGGTAATGTACTCGATATTGAAGATAATAGTTGTAAAAATTGTGATGTTCTTGATATGGGAAATAATAGCCGTCAAAGTTATGATGGAAAGGCTGCTCACGAGAATGATTTAAGGTGGCTACAGATCGACCTTGCGACGCGACTCAACTGTCGGCGACTATCGTAGATTGCACTCAGATCGAATTCAGCAATGATCACCGACCAGTTGCTTTCGGTCGTACGATTGAACGCGAGCGCGCTCACATCGACACCGATACACCGACTTGTGGCGTCCTCACGAATAGATCATGTGACTCGTTCAAAATGGCGCCACACAAAATATGCCTAATTATTCCAAAATCTCTCCATCTAATTAGCGAAACTATTTTGAGAAAGTAATTTAAATTAACTCGAGGGATTCAAATTTTTGTTTATGATTCTATTTGATATGATTTATATTCCTAAATTTTAGATTTATCAACAAAGGCTTTATGTCAACATATTACAAAAACGTCGTAGACAGGCAGCTACAGCAGTCGCGTTAGCCGTTAATCTAGGCTTAGAAGAGAAGCAAAAAAAAAAAACGAATTTGGAAGAAGGATTGGCAATCAGGCTTTCTTCTTCTTCGGTCGTCCACGAGGTCACCATTTTGATTTTTCATGATTGGCTAAAATTTATAGCGCAGTCGGCAACCGATCGCAGAAACGCACGCATCGACGATGACGAGTCGGCGACTGGTTCCGTCGCGTCGTAGAAGTAGAACATGTTCAACTCCTGCGACTCAGTCGCCGATCGTGAAAAACTGTCGCACGACGGTCGTAGCGACACTCAGATCGACTAGAATCGGCGACTGAAATCGTGCGACGATCGGCGGCAGTCGCCCGAAAACCAGTCGGCGGCCAGTTGAGTCGCGTCGTAAGGTCGATCTGTAGCCGCCTTTAGATATTGCTAATATTCTTAGTGCTGTGGTTAATATGAAGGGTACTAGCCGTCCGAATGTTGATTTAAAATGTAATATATACTCCGATTTCGATGTCCTACACTACATCTAGCTCTAACAAGTTATAGTGGGAGTACGCCATTCGATTAACCAATCAGAATCGATGTTGCAAGTGGCTATGCTTTGCTTTCTTTTGATTTCTATCGCTGCTAATATATACCAACAGTTACGCACAAAAAAGGTCAAGCACTCAGTTTCACAGACCATAACAACAGTAACTCTTCCAGATCCTAGTGTGGTAAAGACAAGTAAAACGAAAATTTTGAACTTTAAAAAACGAAACGAAATAGGATCTGTGTTTTAATCAGATTGTGATATAAGTGACATGACACATGATCAAGGGCACAAACCAATTCACGAAATTCAAAATCAACTGGTATTATGGTGTAACGGTGATATATTTGAACGTTTTTTAAAATCGGATAAAAATTGTTCCCTTTGTTTCTTTGTTCAAACAGGTGCCATAATCCAGGAAGTGACGGTCATGTTAGCGCCAATATTGCAAGGAATTAAGATTTTTGAGTTATAAACACACCTGTTCAGTTCCATCAAAATGTGACCTCTGGTGTGTACAGTCAGGGGCCATAATTCATGACGTTACGGTCGCATACAAGCCAATATCGAAAGGAACCGATATCTTTAAGATATCAAAGTATGACCTGTAGAGTGTCCACAAAGGTGTGAAAATGTGGACATATAAAAACGTATCGTCGATCTAGTGCCGAACGTACTATTAAACGGACAAGTGACATTATAACATACGGATTAAATTGGAATTCTTTATGTAGACAAACACGTGAAAACAACATCCGGTCATGTGACATTTTGGTAACTATGAGGTTTTAAAGTTATTTCATGCTCTGTAATTTAATTTTTTCATAGAATAAATTGTCTCAAAATACAATGTCATTTTTCAGATAAGTGTCCATTATTGTTATTTTCTTAAAGAATTGTCTATTATTTATAAAACTGTAATTATTTACTGAAAATATGAACAGTTTGATAAATAATGATGATAGCTTAAGAAACTCGTATAATATGCTCCTATATACTGGTTAAAAACCAGTGATGACGTCTTTAATGTTGTCTTTCAGTGATTTCAGATTAATGGTGACCTGGCGACAGCATCCCAGCCTTTTTTCTGGTTTGTATCACACTGAATATAGGTGTCATTGATAGCAGGCATACTACGTAAACTATTTAAATCCCAAGAATTTAATATAATTTGATCATGTAATGTACCTTGCATCCCACCTCTACCTCGTTGCCTGTGTATTTCCTATACAGGCTTAAAAGTATCCGTGTATCAGAAATGAACAGTACACTGTTTAAGACACCATTCAAACAATAAGTAGCGGACGTTTAGTCCGGCCCATATCGCAATGATAACGATGGCTCTATACAATGCAGCCGGACAAATTACATGACACAACTAGTCAAAATCACAGTAACAAAACAAACCGGATGGAACAAACCTGGCAGTTCAAAAATATATACAATGACATTAAATTAACATATAAACATATTACGAAAATCAATTATTATACATATTAATTGGCATCTATTCCATAATTTGGTTTGATTTATATTAATATGCAAAACATATAAATTAGAATTTTTTTTTTATTGATTGTAATGATGGAAGGCGCAGTTCTCTTGTTAGACACTTCACAGGCATTGAAAATAAGCAGGACGAAAAAAACCGCCTAGAAAGACATACATTTATTACAAATAATTCGTTGATGCATACTATCGCCAGGAATGACCCACGTTTCGCATTTCCATTACACTACATTTAATAATAATATTATTAATATCGCAGTCCTCTACGTCATAGACAAGTTGTTTTGACGATGTGGTCTAATCAAACACGTGATTTTTTTTACGCCTAGGGTATAGCAAGACGCACGTGTAAATACTACTCAGGTCGTCTCTCCACTTCGAAATCATTCTACCATGAAATGTAACGTGAGCTCAGAAAGGGATAAATGAAAGAGCATTTGTCACTCTTCGGTTGAAACGACTCGATAATAAATACTATTTTCACATTTTCCTTCACAATACTCGATAGAAATGTGAAGTAAGTGACTTATTAGCACCTTTCCTCGGTGTATCGGTGAATATCAGGACAGTTTTGGTGCCGAGGCGGTCCCCGGCCAAAACTGTCCTGATATTCACCGATACACCGAGGAAAGGGTGCTAATAACTACTACTTAATCAGTTTACATTGAAGAAAAGCAGTACCGCACTACATAAATTGGTGCAAGTTATCTTACATTGATACTTTGAATATAAATTTACCATGTTGTTTTATTGGATATAATTAAATGTTTGAGATTTAAGTTAATTGTGACAAAAGCTACCCTGAACTTTTAAAAAAAGCATTGAAATAAAATGGGGTTTAACGTCCTACTTTTATGAAAGGACCCCGGGCAAATGAAGACGGTACAATATGTTCCAGTTCAAATTGACCTAGCAAACATTGGTGTTGCTTGCAGATCTGATGGGTTGATTTAGTTCCGGATCAACATGCGCGAGGACCCGCAGAGCAACTGAAATATTTGCTTTTGTTTACATCGACTAGTCTGATGATTTTCTGGTTCCAGACTGTTTTTGGCATATACAATCTAACAAAGCAAAGAGTGCAAATGCCGTTTATAATAGACATTATACCCTATTCCATTTACTATAAGTCCTGCATTCTTAGTATCTTGTGGTGGCGCTGTACGTTTCTAGGTAGGGTGTATGCCAAAAAGGTAATCTATACACTGTTATGCTTTAGTGTGGTGGGTTTTTTTATAAATGCTTTTATTAAGCCAACGATAACAAAAAGGTCTTTGGGTACATAAAATTGTGAGAATTACCAATGTAAAGTGTGATAAATTGGATTATATGGTAGAATGCCGTGTAATAAATAGCGTACTACCGATATCTGTTATAATCATTGATTTGTAAACACTTTTAATCATCTTATAAAAATGGTAACTTGTAAGACGGAAATTAGAACATTTGCTGTAGTATTGTTCTTAGAGAACTGCACATTGGTATTAAAGATCAATGACCTTGCTTATTGGTTACTGATTGTGGGATTCTAGGTACAGTAAGAAGTTCTAATTATTTATTAGAAAACAATTTGTATTTTACTGTGTAATAAACTATCTTTTATTATTGTTATCAGCCAAACACTTTATAGATAATCACTTCTTTTATACCAATGTTAACGTACTATTATCGATGGCCTTGGGTGGTGATGACTAGTAAATAGAATGACTGGATGTTCTTCCGATGTAAATTATGATCGTAAACGACATGTTCATACTATCGGAAGCGATAATATTTGGTTGGCATTTAAATGATTCTTTTCTTGTTTTTATTGTGAGTTTACTTGTCACTCTTAATCTAAAGTTTTACTTTTATTGGTCATAAAATGGCACTGTTTCATGGTGCACTAAATGACCCAAATAAACCTCGAGGAAACATGAAATATAACTATTCCTTTCTTTATGACCGCTTTTATTTTATACTAGTTGTGTTACCCGGCGATGTACGAGTGCAAACCCAGTCCGTAGAGTTTATCCACACTTTACGTCCATAACATTAACAACGCAATAATTATTAATCATCCCTTTTATCGTTAAATATTGCGCCAAATAAAAAATAAATAGCAGCATTCAATTTCATGTAAATCATTGTTATTATTCTGGTCTAACCGTTTTATTTCCTGTGGACAAGAAACTTTTTCTTAAGACGACCTGACCCGAAACACCATGGGGTTTTTTATACCCCTGTGTCAAACCATACTATGATCGGCTGCCGACCCCTTTGTGTTCCAAACAATTTCACCAAAGCGCAAGTGACATCGCCAATACATTTTGAAATTGCATAGTAAGGCCTCCTAAGACGCAGTGGGAACTTAATGACGGGAGAAGATCACCATGAGCTTTGTTCCAGGCTTCCATACAGGTCAAGTGGAAGTGCATGCGTGATCGCTGGTGAGTGTGACATTGGTTTAAGGTTTAACATGAAATGTACCCGAAAATAAATTTTTTAGCCATTAAGGTAGGTCTTCCCTTGTTATGACAGAAGTGTGATCTTGACATTGTCATTATACACACATTGAAATATGATAATACATTGTCGTCCCACGTGTCCGTCTCTGGCCCACGTTGTTTTTATACTGTATATCATTATAGTGATAACAGTAAATACATATACATTTGAAGTCCGATCGTTTAGGGAATAAATACAAACTATCCGATAACAAACTTAAACGGGAGCCATCTTCCCAATACTAATCGATTCGTTATAAAGTTCATGTTTTCAGTATTTTGGTTGTAATGGACCTCGCGTCACTTGACATTCAGTATTAATATCTTATAAAGTACCTTACGATGGTGTTTAAACTTAATCTTCTATTTTATGCATTATTGATTGGCGATCGTACTGAGAATTTCCATGATTATGTTGGATAAAAATAGTGTTTTAGCACTTTGGGTTTCTGCTGCTGATAACACGGTTGTAGTGCAAACACTAAGTCATTCCAAACTTCTTGCAATATTAACAGGCGATCAATATGGAGATACTTTAATGTTTTTCTTAATAGAGTTTTTGAACAGGAGAAAGGAACAGTTTCCAACATTAAAAACCGTTTAATGCTAAGTTTCATTTTATACAGGCCCCAAGTTCACAAAGCATTCTCAGACTTCAGTTGAGAATTTACTCAACTTTCAATCACTGTTTATGAGAAATATCTTGGATCCAGAAACACAAAATTTGGCACATAGTTTCTTATTGGTGTATTTAACATATTAAAACAACAAACATTTAATAAAGGGCTGTATTTTTGTTAAAATAAGGCGAACAATTTAGAGTAAATTCTCAACTTAAGTCCGAGAATGCTTTGTGAACTCGTGGCCAGGACTTTCTAATAATAATTATTTTGCTAGTCATATTACGTTGTTGGTGCTGAAGAAGACAAATACAAGAAAACAGCTTGGCTAGTAATACATAAATTCCAGAATCTGGATGAATACTTTGCATTAAGCACTATGGTTTAATATGAAAGGAAAACGGGCAAGATGTGCCAATATTCTTAATAATTTTATGAATTGGTGAATATTGAATTGGTGAATATTGATTTGACGAATAATTTTTGTTTTGTAAGCAGTGTTTCTTTTCAAAAAATAAAATATATGCTGGTGATAACGTGGTTAAATGAATAATTCATTTCTTCCGTCGATGTTCACAATACAATCACATCAAGTTTACAGATTCATGAATAAAATCGAACAGGTGTTTGAGTCATATGAAATTGATTGTCGTTTTTATTTTCAATTTGTTGTCTTGCTTTAATGAAATCCTCGTGGGAGAATTCGGTGTTACGCCAAATGGTTTGATCACGTCAACTTGAAATGTCTTGCTTTGATCTCTATCTCCTGAATTTACATAGTTTCGTCATCATATGAAGTGGTGTAGTCTCATAAAATGCGTGGATTTAAGCTGAAACGATATGCCTGGTTAGTATATCATATCCATGGTTTAGTCAATGATATGGTGGGATGCTAATGAGTATGCTTTGTCATTCTTAATTTTGCTTGCTAAAAAGAGCTAAGAACGTTTTAGTCTATTTTCATGTATATGTACTGCAACAGGAACCAAAATGTATGCTATCATCACGAAACATTACAAAGCCAGGGGCGTGATACATTGAGCTCTTCTTAAATCTCACACAACATGAAATAACATTAAAGGCTTTAATTCAGCAAATGATCAAAGAATCTTCTTCAAATTCAAACACATCCAAATGCAGGAAGTGTTACCACGCGTTCTTAAAGAAGAGAAGGCGACATCTGTGAAATAACGAAGTCTAATATGCCCTTGGTCTCCTGGATTTAATATAATATTAAAAAAGAGCAATATTCCGTATAAGATTGTAAATACACCAATAGCTTAGCTTGTTATCAAAGAGAACACGGGTAGTCTTCAATCAGACTAAAACACTTCGATAAAGAAAAAACATTAAAAGGGGAAAATGTGAGCCGTTATCGATCTTTTCACGACTTCGCATTCACAAGAATTGAAATAAAACATCTACATGTACTTTAAAAAAAAAAAAAGAAACAACTTGATTTCTTTCGATGTAAGCCAGATACCGGAAAATACATCTTTCGATCTAAACGAAATGGACAAAATGAGTTAGACAAAAATCAGTAAAGTGAATCAATGCAGGAAAGATATAGAGTGGATAGTGACGTCTAAAAACCTTAATGGTGATTTGTTGTAAAGAATTAACTTTGAGTTCAAAAAACAGTTTTTTTTAATCTTGGTATTGAGAGCTCGGTTATAATTCCAATTTTGTTCATTTACAGTCTCAATGTTTAATATTAAACAAGTTAGATGATCCAACACCCCTTCCCATTCCAGTGAACACGTTGACAATAATTTACAATCAAATTTTCCCAAATTACCTAAACAGTATTAAGACAAACTATCAATTACATGGGTGCTGGCTGTATTTACATACAAGCCTTCATTATAATCTAGGCAATATGTTTGATATCAGTTGTCAAATAATTCTATATTCAAATATTATCTTGTCTTATCAACATTAATACTATTATTGTTTATATATTATTAATTTTCATTTTCCATTTTTGTCTTCTTGATTAAGTTAGCTGGGTTATCCTTTTGGACATCTTTTATAGAATATGGTGGGGTTTTGTGCGTGGGTGTGTGTTTAGCGCAGAAAAATCACTTTTTTTTAAAACGTCCTGAACTAAGATGAGTCAAACCCTGAAGACTGTTTCTATCGAATTAAATAATTATTTACTTTGAATATTTTTTATAAATTCTTATTATTCTGTCACGTCAATAATGAAATGCCGCGACTTAGTAAAAGCTGATTTTCTATTTCAACAACAACAGTTGTCAATAATATGTTGTTGGTGTTTGGTGGTTTTTTTTGTTGGTAAACAGAGAACAGACCTTCATCAATTTCCAAGTGACATCGACTTTTAAAGGGGGCAGGTCTTTAATTCAATTTCATCTAATGTCTTCGACAATGCAGGCGCATCTTTTTGGTCAACTTAAAGTAGCTAATTTTCTAACTAAGTATCATCCAAAATCTTCGATATGATGATTTGTCAATTTAAATGAACATTAATGTTATGATCTTACCGTGAAAAAATGGGCTTCTTATATCCAATATTTAAGAAAAAAATAAACATTTTACCATTAGTACACGAATCGTTTACCATAATGCGTTTCAACGCCATTTGTAACAAGGGAGTCAAAGAACGAGGCTAGACATAATTCCATAGGTCACGTCAAACAGTGACCTCATATTCTTATGTGGAGAGCATGCGCAATAAACACTATCGGTATAGACTGGAATACGATTGTGACTTCTGACACATTTCACCGAACATAACTGATTTGGAAATAAGAGTTAAAACGGAAACGATTGAATGTGAATTAGTTTATATATACATTCATATTACATTATTATATGCGTTGTGACCGATTTGTGTCAATTAATAAGTAAGATAGGTCGTAATGGACAGTTTACACAACAGGTAGGACGCTTAAACATCTAGTAGTTAGATAAAAGCAATTTTTTTTCTTGACCTGTCAAGCCAGCAAGAGTGTTATTGTCCCTTTAAATCAACACTGAAAATGTTGTCCTACTTTGGAAAAATGGGCTACTGGTGTCCAACATTTAAGTCAACAGGAATCTCCTTTCAAATGAAGCCTCTCGATGAACCAGACACTACACATATCCGACACAGAATATTATCGGTGTAGACTGAAATAACCAGACGCCAAAGTCTGCCATTAGAAATTACAGTAACAACAGAAACGATTGAATGTTAATCAGTTTATAAACATTGATATTACATTATTATATTCGTTACGAACCATTTGTGTCCATGTTTGATTGCGAAAGAACAAAAATTTAACTCCTTCGTTATATTTATAGTGTATAGTAGTAGATGACAACCCAGTTCTACAATATTTGTGTATATCTTTCAATTGAGGGTGGGGTGAAGAAAGTCAGATGTTTAAAAAAAACAGTATTCTTTACCTACCGACTGTAGAGGTGGGTGCCGATAAATCAATCAAGGGTGGTACATTTTCAAACGAAGTGAGGACAGTTATTGATGTTTTTCGGTTTAATGTCATGCTGCCAACGCTTTACCCAATTCCGATCATAAAATATTGTCTGATCAGATAAGTTGTCTACATTAAAATCTAAATAGCTATAGATTATAGTGTTTGATTGTAATAAAGCATGCACTGCATTGATTTGGATCTCATAAATTAGATCTTTACATGATTGTAGCTGTGTAACCTTTTCCCATCTAAATAAATATTACTATTTAAACTTTCAGAAAATAATCCCTGAAAAAAAATGGTAGCATTAAAACACCCAATTTGCAGAATAAAATACAACGCTAAAACTGCAATACATGAACAACTAATTTACCCTGTTCCTATATTAAATGATTTCAAATAAAAACACCATATATACTTAATCTACTTTGCAAATATAGGTCATTTGTCCTAAAGTAAAATACAGTTGTATCCAATGTAAGTCTCTGAACATAAACTAATCATCTTCTACACTTTGTACATGATTTTATCTATAAGGTTTAACTATTTATCATAAAACAAATTGTATTATACGGTGTAATAAAACTACTAATTACTGTCATTAGCCCGTCAAATACATAATAATCACTTAATTTAAACCAATATAAGCATACCATGCATGGCGTCAAAACACTCACATGTATATCAAAAATAAATGAGTATAATATATTGTTGTTACAGATAACGGATGTGGTTCTCACAATAACAGGGAACGGTATTCACAATATTTTTCTATCTTGGGACGGCAGTAGTCGTGTAGAATGTCAAGGATTGAATTGCTGGGAATTTCCCAGAAGAACATTGGGATTGTTCATAATGACCGAAGTATTTTGTTTATACTACTATAGTTTAACTAGGTAAGGTATATGTAAGAATTGTTCGTCAAGTTGTATAACCTAAAAAAATAGGCTATACTGTATATTTTAGAATACTTAGTCGGTTGGCAAAATGGGCCATCTTTAAACAAAACAGCCAACAATCTGATGGACAGCCACACCTGATAAATGCGCGTTTTTTGTATATTCGAGAAAGAGGTTCATAGAATGTTTTCGGAAGTGTTTCAAGCTGAATTGCCTGTCATTAAAACATACAGTACATCAAGGAATAACCTACTTATTTATGGGTCAAAGAAAATCTGTTCATATCATTTTAACTCAGTAAGTGGCATTGTATGCAGTAACTTATTTACGTATTTACCATTTAGTACCCTTTTTGAAAAGCAAAACCCCAATGCTATATAAATTATTGAATTTTTTTTTGTAGATTTTACTTTTATCTGTACAACATGCTAACTCATCAAATTGAAAAAATGCCTGGCTTCATCTTACATACAACGGGCTACAACTTTAAGGCTCAATGATTACATTTCTTTTATTGATATAATTACACATTTTACGAGATGGCAACGATATAATTTTTCACCTGCAAATATATATCTAATGTGATGTATTGTTTTATTAAAGGTAATAACACACGTGGCAGTTCATTTACACGTATGTTAATGTTAAAAGCATGTGATAGTATTGTTACAAAAATGAAAAACATTAACTTCAAAGTAAATTTCATAATCACCAAATTCTTTTTCTTGGTTACCGTTTGGCAAAGATAGTGAACAGTAAGTAATCATTTTACTCACTGGAAATATAAATATTATTATAATAAAAAAAAGTGTTACAGATTGTAACTTGATAAATGGTTTATCTGTAAATAAAAAAAATAAACATTATCTTTTCTTGATTGGGGTGTATGTGAGATGGAGAACAGATGACGTAAGGTCAATGGGCATACACCATGTTGGGGTTAAACCAGTGGCTTAAAATTATAATATCGGAATGAATGGAATTTGATACATTCGGTCGGTGCAGATAAGTAATCATCTAAGAGATACAACTATCATTGGTTGTTGGGTCTTGAATGTATCAATCTAACTGGTGGTTGGATAAGATTATATTCATGTATTTAGTCAACATTTATCTAACCCTTTCAATGGATTTCATTATGTCTTTTATTAATACACCCCTCCGCTATATACAAGGGATGGCTGAAAAAGTTATGTCTGTGAAAGGCCTGTACAAGGTCGATGGTTTCCATTTATTTTTCTACATATTCCCCTAAAAATTCCATTCACAGCTGACATTACGTCAACATAACTGTATGAAAATGACGACCGGCTAGTTCCTTTTTGTTACAAATCTGGCAAAAACGTATAAGGGTCTGCTTCAAAACGGCGCAAATTGTCACGATACGTCAGAAATCTAACAAGTTTCTGATCCGCAGTCAAGATCTTTGTAAACCGATCATAGGGTTAGTACTCTTAGTTGCGGTACTTGATAACTTCACTATAGCCAGTTTTGTTAATTTCTGCTGATTTCAATGGGTAGGTTAACAAGATGGTCTGGTACAAAGACAATAATAACACTACAGTCTACGACCCAGTGATCATTCAATGATTGTACTTGTTTGAGGCAAAAGTTTGTTTCAACCCAATTGATCTATCCTTTTCAGACATAATAAAACAAAATAGCATAAGACTATTGATGTATTTATCTTTCATGTTTTTGATACGAGAGTGTATTCGGTGTTTAAATAGTTCGAATCTCAAGTTTGGTATTTAATATTTAAGTAAATTATGTTGAACGAATAGATATAGGATTGGGAATGTTATAGGTTTTTCTTTTATTTTCAAGAAATTTTATTACTCCATGACAATGAAAGTTTTCATATTTCTGTCGAATTACATCTTCACTTGAGAAGGGGAGGTATCCGAAGAACCTTACATCACATTTTTATTCCATGGGACCTTTTGTTCGGTGCACCAGACAACCACACATCTTAAGGCATTCTGAATAAAACTATTCATATTTACCGTTATTTTTTTTTTAATATCGTATATCATTAATCGTGTGTCTATCTCCGTTCACGGTTGGCACCGATTGTGCATTCTATTTCATTAGCCCTAACATTATACCGTTTTCAAAATATATTAAAATTATTTCAACTAGTAAATCAAAATATATTCCAATTAATACTTTCCAATATTGTATAATTAATAATTTCCAATATTGTATAATTAATACTTCCAAATGTCGTATCTTAATTAATACGTCCACATGTATCTCAATTTGTTCTTCCAAATGTTGCATCCCAAATAATACTTTAACACAAGATTGCAAGAAAGCCAGTATGTAAGTATTGATTTGCAATGATAATAATCTAATAGTAAGTGCAGGGGGACTGCACCACACATGATTTACACAAAAGACAAATATATCGACAAGACATCATATTCAGAAACAACAAACAAACAAACAATTCTAATAGTAAATGCAGGAGTACTGCACTACACGCAAAACAAAAAAACCCAAAAAATCTACAAGATAAACCTGCGGACAAGACAGAAAATAGACATTGCCAAAACTTAACAATTATCAAATCAAGTGAATGGATCCGGGGGCCAGCCGTAAGCGTCCACTGCGCTGTACAGTCCCGGGCCTGTCTTGGTACAGGCTTCACTAAAATGATTTACATAAAAGACGTAACAAAAAAAAAATTAATGCGACCGATCTTGTGAGTGGTCGTCTCTTCAATGGCGATAGTCAGCCAATCGACGTCAGGTGTTAGAACGTCAAATAATTTTAACAATAAGGGCGATAATCCGGACAGAAACTCGGAAAACGCTAAAAACAAATAAATGTAGTGAGCTAACAGGAGCAAAGCCCGACAACGAGAACATTCTGCAGTACGAAGGGCTAAAACTCTACTCTAATAGTAAATGCAGGAGTACTGCACTACACGCAAAACAAAAAAACCCAAAAAATCTACAAGATAAACCTGCGGACAAGACAGAAAATAGACATTGCCAAAACTTAACAATTATCAAATCAAGTGAATGGATCCGGGGGCCAGCCGTAAGCGTCCACTGCGCTGTACAGTCCCGGGCCTGTCTTGGTACAGGCTTCACTAAAATGATTTACATAAAAGACGTAACAAAAAAAAAATTAATGCGACCGATCTTGTGAGTGGTCGTCTCTTCAATGGCGATAGTCAGCCAATCGACGTCAGGTGTTAGAACGTCAAATAATTTTAACAATAAGGGCGATAATCCGGACAGAAACTCGGAAAACGCTAAAAACAAATAAATGTAGTGAGCTAACAGGAGCAAAGCCCGACAACGAGAACATTCTGCAGTACGAAGGGCTAAAACTCTACTCTAATAGTAAATGCAGGAGTACTGCACTACACGCAAAACAAAAAAACCCAAAAAGAGTGAATGGACCCGGGGTCTATAGGCCGTAAGCGTCCACTGCGCTGTACAGTCCCGGGTCTGAAGTGACACAGACTTAACTCATTGATTTGCAATGTTGAGTTTTATCATAAAAATCTTACTGATGAGTTTTATCATAGTTTCCGCAATTTTAAGTTTTATCAAAATAATCCAAATGATGATTTTCTCGCCGTACAAAATTATATAAAAGAAACGAACATATTCACGCTGTAGCTATTATTGTAATTCTCCAGTGGTTTATCACTATTGATACTCATTTAGTATGTAACGATGTGGACTTATTATCCTAAGGTAGCATGTAAATATGTATATAACTATGTATTGAATTAAATTTCAGTGGTAATTGTTATTATTCTAGATTTCCGTGGTAGCATGTAAATATGTATATAACTATGTTTTAAATTAAATTTCAGTGGTAATTGTAGATATTTTACATTTCCGTGGTAGCATGTGTATAACTATGTATTCAATTAAATTTCAGTATCGTAAATTGTATAATTTGCTCTGATCCCGTTTGTATTATACGCATATACTTATAATATATGTGTGTATTTGCAAATAAACTTATTATATATAGAATGTTTTAAATATATTTGAATTGATTTTAATCTTAGAATTGGCATTGATTATAGTGACTTGTGTATAGATTACTTACATTTGACTAGATTTTGTTTCCAATGGTTTGTCTTCCCTGTTCTTAATATAAAAAAAAACAATTGACATTGTATGAAGCTGTAGATAAAACTGTAAGTGCTCTAAGGGTTAACATCTTTTGTTTACAATTTTCTTATATTTGAATATTTAAATTATCATTCTACGCGTCATTGTACACCACCAATTAGTTATACAATTATCATCCTTTATTTTATAATAAAACTGATTTTAATCCAGTAAATAAAAGAAAGCTTAAGATCAAACTATTTCTGTAGGTGTTGCAGTACAGAAAAGAAAATTGTCGATTTTTCTGTTTAGTTACAATGTGCGTATTGATAAAAAAAATATGTTAATTGATCAGAATTTACAAATTCATACATGTTGCATACCTGTGGCCCCACAATGTTTTACAGAACACGGCACTGACGGTCATACTATACAATTTTGACGATGATCTGAATAATCAGGTTAATGTACAGACTTCAAATTTTTATAATGCAAAGAAAACACTGCATGTATTTTGTACACGAGGAGCAGTCCATTTGCTGATTACACTATTTTGCTTGATTAATTATTTTGCCTATAACGTTTTTAGGATTTCGAATTCTGTTTTATGGTTTGGATTGTTCGTACTTGTTTTTTTATTTTATCACATCCTCCAAATGTCGATATCGGTGGATAATGGTATCTTTATGTATTTGGTCTGAACTCAACCAATTTCACAATATTTCTTTAATTTAAAATGTTATTTCAAATCGGCTGAAGTGTACTGTAACAGACCTTTCACGAGCCAAAAATAAATGTGTTAAGTTGAATCTGAGATTACGCTTCCAGTGTTCCCATCCAGAACATGCGTCATATATTCAGTGTACACCTTCTATAACTGACTGATAAAGGAAATGCCACGACTGTAACTTTCTTTAATTTATTATCATTGGTTGACAAGTCAAAGCTTTTTTCTGTAGCCAATACCTTGCCTATATTCATTTATTCTTCACAATTAATCCCAATCATGTACCCACTTTCACCAATTTAATAAACATACTTTTCATGAATGAGGAAATTGAACACACATTAAGCCTTACTTCTTAATCTTAACAAGACTAATCTTATGACGTTAGTGATCGCCACAGTCTCGCGGTTCGACTTCTAAGTATCACTGTTTATATTTGTTTCAAGTATTAAATGTTGTCGTGCATTTTCTTGGACATCTGACACCTTCTCGTTTATCTTGGACGTGTAGAGAGATAACATTATATTCTTTGTATTTTTATACAATTGCGGAAACCTTTTAAAGTTTTAAATAAAGCGGAAATTATCGCTTTGATATATCACTTAACCATTTATAGTGTTCCCATTTGTAAAATACTTTTATTGTTTTTGAACACTTTGCAAGATTATTAGATAAAACGACGTAGAAGTTCAGCGGCTATAAAAAGTTCAGCGGCTATAAATGCCACAAAATTCACAATAATCGTAGAATTCAGCGATGCAGTGAATATGTTACGTGCCAAGCGAGAAATAGCATATAATGAAAAGAAACCCTTTCCAGACACAAATAAACCTTTAAGCAATTTAGTAATTTAACTCTGCAGATTAAAATAGAGAACATGCCTAACAAATTGGTTACATGTAACTCAAAACACATCTAAACCATCGCCCGAGGAATGAATAATACGGGGCTTCTGCACCTAAATTGCAAATGAAGATGGAATATCACTTTGTGTTTAAGCGGATGTTAACCCACACAATAATCTGTAACGAGGGATACACAAAGATATGTTTTAGTGCATGATGCTATGGTGTACATTTATCTCCGACGATCCATCAATTGATCAGTTGATAGAGACCTAGGCAGATTGTAAAATCTAGAAGTTTATTTTTAATATCGTCTGTACAATTCAAGTTAAACTCAGCGCTCCCATAAACGTTGTTTGAATGGAAAAGATCAACAGGGTTAATCGTCTGTACCATTCCGAAAGCTGAAGAGGTAGCTTGAAACAGATTTAATGAGACAGGCGTCTTCGTGGGCATTAGATTTAAGACTAATACGAAATGAATTTAAAATCGTTCCTTTTGCAAAGCTAGCACTTCAAATCGATAATTTTATATTATTCCATTAAAGTTAGGTTCCAAATGAGTGCCTGCATTTATTTGATTCCACATGGAGGAGGTCTTGAACTTACGAGGAATTTAGCAACATGAATCGTCTTATTAAGAATTCTACCCTGTGACTAAAACCAATAAGAATTTAAGACCACAAGTACCCACCTTGTAGTAAATGTTTATCGAAAGCTTGGGCTGTCTAAATGGGCGATTAAGAAAATATTTGTAAGGGGATATAATAAATACTAATTATACAAGACAGAATAATTACAAAACTGAATGAAACTCGTGATTAGGACATGCACTACTGGGGATATCTTGGGTACGTTATTTACAATAAAATAATGTGGAGGTCAAACAAAAGCTTCAGAATGAAATCCAAATGTGAATAGGTTCATCCCTATAAATTCGGCTTGTTTGGATGACATCTCGCCAATGTTTCCCAAAAAGGAAAACTGGCACGGTGTCCGATTCACTTGGTACCTTAAAAATTAAAATGTATACAAGCCACTACGTCGTTCGGGCAGTCCAAAAAGATTGCCGGTTATTTATTGTTAACATTTGATCAAGAATGACAGCCCGTGAAGTAGTTGGTTCCTATTTCTGCTATACCATTTATTATATAAATTTCAAATCAATCGGACGCCCATAGCTGACCCATAAAACTTTAAAAATTGGGGGAGGCAACCTCGTGGGTTTTCTCCTGGTCCTCCGCCCCCACTGCTAAAAAACCCTACGCACAAGCGAATTATTTAAAAAGTGACGAAGCGCTATAACTACGCAAATATGAATTTAACCTATGCGTATAAAATGTCAATTCAGATATCATTCTAGCAGATATTACACAAACAATGAAACCGCGCAAAACTGGGTACTGAGTTAAACCGCGACAGTAGGTAATATCAGCTCGATGAAATATTGCAACAATCACCCACAGCTATAACTAGCACCATAGAGACCACGAGCTTTCATGTCAAGAACGAAACAGTTTTTCCGGATCTAGTTTCTGGATTAGGTTACATTAGAAGACTTTAAAAGCAAAAGATATGTGGATTTTTCACTCTCTATTAACTATTTGTTATACTTCTATCCGTTAACCGAAAGCATCGTTTCTATTTTGGTCCGATATCTATACTTGCCATTATAGTTTCTTTATAACATAACACTAGCATTGTAATAATTACTTATATTCAACGCACCCAAATGTCTCGTTTTATTTATTCAACACAACTAATGGCCGACCTGTTATTTATAAATATTTTATTACGGTTCCAATACCGAAACAATTAGATTACTTTCTGTGTTTATTATCCGTTCGACTTTTTGTATATTATTTTAAAAAGTACACCGATATATCTGAAATGTGGGATAATACCCCCCTATCCTATGTATTGTCTGGTTCATTGTTAATACGTCTTTAAACCGAACATTCAAATCAATTTGCATTTTGACTGGAATTTATACAGGACGAGCAGAGCAGACAAATCTACTTACGGTTATAAGAAATACAAAATTGGTAGAAGTGTGAATTAAGTGGGCGTATATATTTCTCCGTTTTTGTGGGATAAAATGTAACAAATTACAATAACTCGCCATGGATATCTCTAGAGGTAGACTATATAGACAAACAACACTAACTAGATCAACCCTAAATCAATAAAATGAAACAAACAAGCAGATTACTTTACCAAAAGCATGAATAACTGTCACTAGTGATATAAATTTAGAATATAAATAATGATACTGATTCTATGGAAATCTATAAAACTCTTAATACTGCGGTAGCCTAAAATTACTGCCGTTGGAATCATGGCATCCTTATATCTGAGAACAGTGAATTCTGGCAGCCACTCTGTTTCATTCTGCTTTTCCAATTTAGTTCCTGGATCCTTCCTCATTATCAGATAATTTTGAAAAAAACCCAGAACATTAACCCAATTTGCATTAAAAATTCGTGCCTGATAATATAAAACTGTTATGTGGTTCTATCGAAACCGTTAACCGAGATTTAATATTTGGCCCGTTTTCTTCACAATGATATTGAACAAAAACTGGTTTCATCTAATGGTACGAATATCTTACTGCCAGATAAATATCTGTTGATGCACCTGCTGTTCCATCCGCCAGGCCATATGGAAGTATTAATGTATAACACCGTGTGGTTCTTGATATAAGTATATTATTACATAGAACATATATTGTGATTATAGGAATAATATATATAATCAACCTATTAGTATGGGGGTGGGGTAAAACGAAGGAGATAGAACCTCCTGTCAAATTATCCCATTCCCCTCTTTATTGACATGTTTCATTGATGTTGATCCCTCATTGGACTGTGTTTAAAACTGTTCAAATAATATATATCATCAATGTTTCACGTATATTTGTAAAGGTGCCAGTATAGATTTAGTTATATTTTAATAAAATCTTTTACATAATATTTTGATTCTCCATTTAGTCTAACAACTATATAATTTTTCTGTATCCGGTCTTTTAAGAACTAATAGGGATATGCTGCAATTGTGTGTACTACTAAGACCAATACCCTTCTAGCCCTACCAAATATGCCAATTTGTGAGCATAAACATCGCATGAGTTCCATTCAGAGACCCAGAAGGAAGAATGAAACGCCTATTAACCAGAACGAGAAATACAAATTCTAGCCACAGTCTCGACTACCTTCATTAAACTCGTATCCGTGAGTATTTTCTTCATTACCCCTCACTTCCATTTTGGCAAACTAGGACACAATTGAATTTCTAATAGTCTGAAAAGTTTGGCCCTGAAATATTCAATTTCATATCTTTGGAAGCGGGTGCTAGAAAAACAATGGTAATCGTGTTATGTGGGTTATTTAGATTACTTTATGTAAATATATGATAGACATCTGAAATTATAGAAAATAGGCGATATTATATCTTTTGAATAAGTAGGGCTATAAGTTACCATGAATATGTCCATTTATTACAGATCAGGCACAGAATGCAGACTATGGCATAATGTGGCAGAGGTAATCCGCGGGACCCCATTGAAATGGTTGAAGGATGTAAATGAACTGAACCAGATTAGCATTGAATTTGTCACGAACTGGTAGCGCGATAACTCTGCAGGCTGACCAAATGATTTCCTGAATTACCAGTTGATTAAATACATTTCGTACCATCTGAGTCATTGATTCACAATTAACTTACACTTGACTCTTTTGAACAGTTCACGGGGTGTATGGACATGTACAAAATGGATACCAATTCCGCAATTAACTGCTCAGTTTATTTCATTCTTTCAAGCCAGTGATTTTGACTTTTGATAAACTCGTTCGGTTATGGGGTTGTCATGGTTATTGTTATTCCTCGTTATCTTTGTAAACAGAAGTAAGGGTCCAGGGATTCCTGTATCTTGACTAATGAGTGGGATATGGTAATAACCACGTTGTTATAGTCTCATGCTTGTGTGTGGATAAGGTCAATGGTATCTAATATGACCGACAAGATGAACATGTATGCAATCTTGATACACCATCAAACAATCTGATTATTACTTGTTGACATTGCCAATTAACTTACCATACCCTTAAAGTCAAAACGCCCATTCCGTGCACTAATATGTATTTATCAAATACATAACCATTGCTATGATTTGAAAACAATAGGCTAGGGTAATGAGACAGGGATTTCTTACTCTTTCTAAAACACCCGATTCCTCTTGTCGAGGATGCCTTGTGATGGGTTCGCGTGGCTAACATGATCAGTATAAAGAGCCGGGGTAGGGGGTACTCTGGCAGATGATCTCCTTACTTTCGGTAAATCTGACTTTTCGGTCAGACGTTTAAAGAAAAAATTCTTTTTTCATCTAGTTGGCAAAATGAAGTGTTATACTATTTAGTGTTTTATGCTACAATGAATAATTACGTTAGTCGAAATTCATGAACAAATTTGTCGACACGCATAATCAAGGCACGTGAACTATAATTTGATAAACGCGTGAAGTAAGAGTAAGAGGGGGTCACGTTTAGACGGGCTCGGCATCTAAACACTATTCAGCCTAAAATGACACAAAAAAACTGCAGAGTGGGATAGTGGCTAAGGGGAGGTCATGATAAGACGGGCCTGGCACAAAAAAAACCCCAGAAATCCCACAGATCTAAACCTTGTTTCTAAGTGTTTTAATTTTATTTACTTATTTAATTTAATTGATTTATTTTAATTGATTTATTTCAATTTATTTATTTTAATCTTTTTATTTTAACTTATTTATTTTAATCTATTTATCTTCATTTATTATTATTAATTTTTTAATTCATTTATTTTAATTTATCTACCTTAGTTTATTTATTTCGATTTACTTACTTTAGTTTATTTATATTTATTTATTGATATTAATAATAATAACAATATGATATCTACCAAACTGGCGGGATAGTGGAGTAAGGGGGAGTCACGGTCAGACGGACTCGACATCTAAACACTATTCCACATAGAACAGATACCAAACCAATGGAGTGGGATTGTGGAGTAAGGGGGGGGGGGGCAACGATAAGACGGGCCTGGAACCAAAAACACTAATCCCACATCGATGACATCTACCAATCCAAATACGAGAGAAAACAAACTACCAAACTATATGTTTTTTTTATTAAGTAAAGGGAAGAACTTCCCACTAAACCCAATCCATGGCCTAAGGCCAATATGGAAAGATTGCAAAAAAACAGGAAGCAGCTTCGGGTCTCTTAGGCCTTGTCTGCGATATCACTTATGTGGAAGCTGGCGTTAAACACCAAACAGAGAAGACAATGCGTGCCACGGAATCGTGCAAGTGGCAGCCTTGCTTTAGACAGCTTTGCGAAAAGTGGATAAAGATATACGGTACATAATATCCGTACACGTTATTTTGTGTCATTAAATTTTGCTTTAAAAAAGTTATATAAACTTTGTATAGTATAACCTGCTAAGCGTTATTGTTTCACGTATATTATGTTATTAAACTGTTTAATTCGATATTGGGTCACGATGTACTCCAGGTCGGTGTATTGAGAAAAACCAATTTGCTCTGATTGTCCTCTTGTTAATAATTTCGACATGTGTGCAAGTCACGCGATATACGTTAATAGAGATCATTATTAATGTGTAAAAGAACATGTTTATAAAGATATAGACTGATGTTCGAGGTGATTGAGACTGCGCTCAACTGCATAGAACAGTTCTAAATAAAATAATACAACTGACGATGTGATAGGTGAGCGCCCACTTATCCCGCATTCATGGTGTTTGTGTAGTCGATATCAAAACAGATGTTGAAATTTGATAATTATGGTCAAGACGTCAAAATTAAATTAGATTTATGTTTAAAGAGGCACATCAAAGTTCATTTATAATGAAATGAAGATTTAATTTCAAACAAGACTAAGAATTAATAATAGGATTCTGAAAAAATATTGTCAGAATAATAAGTTTTAAATCATGAATAATTAATTCTTGGTCTGATAGCAATTACATGTTTTGATTTGACATGTGAAATTTATTGAGACCCAACCAATCATTAAAGGAGTGCTGATTGATATTCTTGAAAAGTCGGGAAGACTCCATGTTCCTGAAGCAACGACAGCGAGTTTTACAACATCTGGCCATAGCTGGTTTACTCCACAATTTCCGACATTATAGCTACGCTATCTACAAACACGTGAACAGTAGCATCCAATCAGAGATCGTGACATAGCGAACCCACGGAAACCATGACATTGGACGACCCTTGAACTTTGTAGCTCGATTATCATATGTGGACATTTTAGCTTGAAATCGTGAGACTTAGTATTCGCGGCGGCCAAGGAATCTAATAGGCTCACAAGCTGGGCTTATACCCAATCAAACTTTGTGCCGATATTTTCAGGGTATTACGTGAAGGGCTTGATAAGATGTACGTGGTTTAAGCGAGATCAAGCCTTCTTTTGTAGATGGGAAAAATCCTGATCAACGAGATACCCGACTTGAAAGACTAGAAAAGCTTAAACATACATTATGCAAGAGCTAAATCTGCCTATCGCAGGTCTTTGTATAGGATTAAAATGTTATATAAACTATTAATTAGACATTTATTAACAGGAACAGACCATCATCAACTCTCCATGCCATATTTTGCGTGGGATTGGTATTGAATTTGAATCCGACCTGCTGCTTAACACTTATTGATGAATGTTTTGATCGTAGCAACCATAGTAATGATGAACGAGGCTAGGCCGAAAAAAAAAATCACTAATATCTCGGTTCAGAGTGGAGCCATTTGACTGCATCCTGCCTGCATGCTTGACATAAAAAGTAGGAAATGATCTGTTATACTGTTTATTCCTGAAATTATATAGATAGCTGCTAAAAATACGTACATAACAGTTGAAGTTTAAAGCAAAGTCCTAACCGAAGATAATTCCAATATTATAAACCAGAGACAAATATAGACGATCACAGGCTAAAAAAATCTGTAGCAGAGAATATACCGGACGTCGGATGGCGCCGTTTTGCATATTCGAAGACTTCATATTGTTACAGAAGTGACCGAAATCTAAAAATCACAAATTTTACTTTTCTTTTAATTGAATACCACATATTTGTACTGATTTGATTATGGCTTAAAACATTTTGTCTGGAGACACTCTACTTTAAGCAACATCTTTTCGGGCATCGATTATTTTTTTTTGATGCAACCGTCTTTATGGATTTCAGGTCGCCATAGAGTGGGAATTCGGATTCAAAACGTTTGGACTACTTTGAAACTGCTTAACTCAAGAGGCAGAAGAGCAATAAAAAAAATGAACCCAAAACGCATTTGCTGCGGTTAAATTTTCAGAATCGGGGACGACGAGACGTACGATAATTTGTTTGGGGTTAAGGTCAGCCACCTTAGGTAGACTACATTGGACCACAGTGAAGTTGCTGTATTAACAGACGGAAATAGAAGGAACACGAGTTTGCTGCAGATACATTTCCCAAGGGAGGGCTCCCTACAGGGTAAGCTCAGTAACCCAAAATTTGTTCTGCTGTCCCTGATTACACTATATTGCCAGATTACACTATTTTGCCTATACCGTTTTTTTAGGACTTCGAATATTGTCTAATGGTTTTATGTCATTTCATTCATCGAGCCTGTAGGTCTATAAAAGTTTGATTAGCTGTATATGCTCCTCTTGTCGTTTGTTTTGTGGATTGAATTACTACAAAACCTACTTCATTATGACACGGATACTGAATAATGAAGGATTAGTGGGATACATAGATTGATTATAATACAAGGCCTATCATGACCCGAAGCCTGCTTAATACATTATGACACGGAAACTGATTAATACAAAACAAGGCCTAGTTCTTTATGACGGATTAATATTTCAATAATGAATTCGAAAGTGCACCCTTAACAATCGTTCACATTATGACAATACACTGTAGACAAGCATGCAGTTTATTTAGCCGTTTTCTTGTAATCGGTGTAATTAAACATTGTGAAATCATCTAGATCTGTAATGGGAGTATGAGATGTAAATATCACGATCAGTAAGAAGGATATTGAATTCAACGACCCGTCTCTAGCAGATATCGATATTTAGAGTACACACACTACTTCATATAAATATTTAAATATCATAGTAAAGATAAAGATAATCACGTCTAGTAAACAAATAAAATAATTTAATAAGTAGTACCGTCGTACCAAAAAGTTAGTCAACGGCAACCAAATTATATAAACCGTTTAAGAAAATGTAATTTGGTAAAAAAAATAAAACTTTGGTAAAAAAAAAACTTTGGATAAAAAAAAACTTGACTTATTTGTAATATCACTATTGTGGAGGACGACCAGGAGTCTAGAAGATGTTGGTAAGACAATGGGGTTCACAAATCTAGGGTGCCACTCACAATACTATCCCACAATGGATTTCAACAAAATACCGTAATAAATGCGTGAAATAACACTGTGCGCCACAAAAGAACATAGATCGTGTTGCCTATATTATAGTTGTTCGCCGATTGTTATCTTGCCGAAAAGCAGTTTTATTTAGATTAGCATAAAGTTCATTTAATGTTATGATTTTCATTGAATTTAATGTTATTTTTTTGTGAACCTCAGGGACGCCTACGTGGTCTCATGTGGCTGTAGAGGACATTAAACGACCAAGGTACTTCTACTGACAACGTAAACTAACATCGCCATTATTGGAAGTGAGATTAGGAGGTCCGGAAATATTAATTTACCTCTGTTGCTTTGTGCAAAACTATGCATGGAATTATGCTATAGAACAATAAAGACACAATAGGCATTCCTCGATAAAATCGGGTAATTTCCTACTGTGATTGAATTTATACTTAGAGATCATTTGGGCGGAAGGGTTTATCCAGAAAGTAGGAGATATTGGCAAAATGTCAATTTCAACTTCAAATTCAAACGTTTTAAGATAGCTATTCAATAGGGGGACGGGAAAACAATTTTGTTATTTCCGGTGTCAATGAATTTTAAGCGTGGAAAATAATGCCCATGATCGTATAATAGTGAGTTGGTACCTGAGCAAAAGACATAGAAATAATTATGTTTTGACTTTCTTAGAAAAAAGAAAATTCTCGCTTTTCATCACGTGATACGCAAGGTCTTCCTTGCACGTATATTTTTCTCCTTCGGTGAATAATTTGGTTGTACTATGTTTGAGCAGGAACGGATGGGGAGGTGAGGTTGGTAGGGTTCCTCATCAGTACAACTATTCGCTCTCTCTGAAACTAAAGTGGTTAACTTATATAACCACGTGTGCAAAGTGAGGGATGATGAGCAATAGATAAATGCTACGACAATAAAATTAATTTAGACAAAAATTCAAAGCAATAACCAGAATTCATCTTAAAATATCAAAAATATTTACGTGTAAATCTGTAGCTCAATTAGTTTATCTGGCATAATGTTTGTTCAAGCAGTAGTTGCATTAATCAATTGATAACCATATATTCACCAGGGAAAACACAAACAGTTCCTGTCCATTGATTCTCTTACACAATTAAAACACCAAAAAAAAAACAATGATGATAACGATTGTTTCATATCACTGAATTAAAACTGGTTCAAAATAAACGTTTTGTCCAGTTTCATCAAATGCCACCACTGACGTAGTCAGAAAGTTTGTCTGGTCTAAAGGGCAATATGTCCCGATCAGCCATTAAAACTTGATTGGTAGTGTATTTCTTTATGGTGCGGCTTATTAATTGTCAATATATAAGTTAATACTTAAATATTAATTTCAATTTTAAATGCCAAGCACGGCTACAAAGGATCCGCCTTAGAAAGCGGAAATACCTTAGTAGAATGTGAGAGAGATTATCTCACTTCCTTCATCTCTAGAGCAGGTGTTCTAGTATATTAAAGAGAATATGATACCCCTGCTACTTGACAGGTGGTTATTGTAGAAATAATATCATAGTTTATACTAGATAAGTAGACCAAACTAATACAATACTGGCATACCTCTATTTATTATAAATGGCTAACACTCAATCATATAAACAACGATCTACCAATCTAACAATAGTTTAAACACCGGAAGAATAGTACCTATAGTAGTGTCGGTGTCGAATTATCAATACTACCTTTGATATTGGTAAGTACTATACCCAAGCAACCGCAGTTAGAAGAAACTAAATAGTAGAACAATAAACCAAAGTATTATGAAAGAAAATTGGTAAAGGAATTAATTTATCTTCAATAGAAGTAAGGCCTATGTCAAAATCACATTGTGATCATAACTGACACCTGATGGTCTATGAAGTTCAACCCCATATTTGTTACCTTGGTACTATGATAGGGAACTATAATATTAAGCTTTGAACTTCCTACTTCAGTGAATGTTCAACTTCAAATGGCAATTTATAACCTGATAATGCGACAGAGATTCAGCACGTGCATTATCAGCAGAAGTTATTATATGCCTATAAATAGTCGTCACACGTGACATTCTCTATATCTATCAAATAATAAGGCCCTAAATTACATTAATATTTAGATTGTCGGTTGTGAAATTTATTTTAGAAATTTACTTGGGTTTACTTAGCAATTTGTAATATTAATAACTGTACGTCATTCACAGTGGCATATTTTGATTACATAGAATTTATATCACCAATGATCGCGTGCTATAATAACTGTCTGTAATATTTCGTATAGAATAGTCTCAAAAATAAATGGCTATCAGTCAGAAAACCGTTTTAGCGAGACCAATTTTAGAACAAGGGCCGGTAACCGATTTTGCACTTGAAATGACTGTGTGGTGCCGGGTGTCGTGTACGATTTACGTATTGTCTTTATATTTATTTCTTTGCCAATTTTATTCAGAGTTTGCAGCCGAAACTACAGGACGCAAATACTTTGGCCTCCGTGAAATTTATAAAATATAAATTGGATCAATTTTGACAAAGCGATTTTTAAAAAAAAGTACGCTCGATTAGTTTCAGTATCACATATTTGAGAAAGTTTTCTTAGGCATTTTTTTTTTATTTTCAAGATGGCGTAGGAAATGAAATGGGATTTAACGCCCTACCGTCTGCTCCGATTAGGCTTATAAAGACGGGAGATGACGTATCTCAGTCACTATTTGGGGTACCAATCAAGTTGAAACTTAGTAGGAACACATCGATGCCTTCGAAATGGCATGTTCAATTTTTCCAGACATTACTGAGAGTTTCCAGACATTACTGAGAGTTTCCAGACATTACTGAGGCCTTCCAATTTTTCTCGAACATGAATAGCTCTCTCCATTTTAAAAATAGATTAAAAATGGCATATGGTGGTGTTAGCCCCAGATATTATCTTTCATTTTGAGAGACCATTTTTGATAACATTTTCGACCGTTTCGTCGCAATATTGGATTTTACAAAAACAAACTTCAAATCGATATTTAGCTGCTATTTTGATTCCTATTTTGGAAAACATTTTTTCCTAAACCTACTATAAATGACAACAATTCCAAGGGAGCCGAGTTTCGATTTTGTTTACTTCCGGTTTCACGTTGAAATTATTTGGACTTTTGACCTCAATCACCCTCGACTTTTGCATATATGATGGCTACTAACAACTAATATAAAACAGGTCGGTCTTGAAGTATAACTTTCGGTTTTATCATGAGAACAAAGTGACAATTTTATTTTCCACCTGGACAGGTATTGGATGTTACTATACTCAATAGTTCATGGTGTAACTTGATTGATGACGTAACAATCAGTGACCTAACGTCCCGAAATATATTAGTACTCCGTCGGGTGATAAATGTCGGAAACTAACGTATAACTTGTTTGATATATACGAGCGTAAATGTGGTGGTATAACTATCTATATGTTTGGAGAAATTTGTTTTATCGTAGGACACCGTATTTATGATTAACATGCGCAAATCGTTCACATAAATTAGTATCTAATAAGTATCAGTTTCTCCTCACGTTTTAATGTCCGTAAATTAGTTAATTATTATTGGGCGTTTTCCTCTGATGCGAATTAAGTGTTTTTGCTCATAACAGAATTAATTATTATTCAATATTTTCAATCATAATTGACATCATTAGATTGTTAGAAATATAGTTGGCCATTGAATAAGATATTGGGTATGAAAGACGAAATATTTTGTTGAATTGGTACAAAATCAGCCATTTGGTTACGAAATAGAGATCTACAAGCATCATTCGGATGAGATTGGGACGGACACTCATTACTCATATGGCCTTTATTTATATCCAAACAACCTATTAAATTATAGGTTTGCATATAAATAAGAAAAATGTCGTCTGTATTTTATGTAAATTCCAAAACCAATTCGAGTAAATATTCATATTAACGCATAATCATTTGTTTGATGACCTTGCTAGCGATGAGAAATCTATTGTGTCTTGATGCCTAAGATATATATAATATAATCTACAAAACGATGTCTATGATTGAAGAGAATGACGATATATATCTATATAAATGGTATATTATCACTTTCTTATATCATGTATATAATTGCGTTGTGGGAATTAAATCCTCCTGTGTCACTAAATAAATTACGATTATATCTGTTTCTTTTAAATGGAATCAGCTTCATCTGATTTATGTTTGTTGGAAATCATCTTACGAGTCAATTCATCCCCTGTACTGCTAGGGTCTCACGTCCATCAGCTAATACGAGCTTTCTATACTATTAGAACTCGATTCATACTTGTCGAAAAACAATGGTCCAATATACATATTGACATTATTTTAAAAGGTGGTATGCAAAGACGATTAGGAACTACGTCATTGAATATAATATGTAGTAAATTACCGTAGTATACTAAGGTTAATATTAAATGGGCTGATATTTAATGAATAAAAATATATTCAACTCTAATGCCTCGCTTCAGATTTGTCGGGGTATTCTTATTCATAGTTTACCTAAATATTATGGTGGAAACTAAAAGCAGGGGCGAACATAACGATTTTATTTGATGGGGGTGGGGTAGCCAAAATGCGACCGACTGATGCACATACCCCAAGTACGTGTGACCCATTCAGGAGCCAAGCACCAAAGGTGCGAGTTTTTTAGTGGCCATGTGTAGTAGCGGACCTAAAAGCTGGGGAAAATGGGGGTGGGCTGGGGCGGTTCCTAATCCCACCCCACAATGAACGCCAACAAAATACTGGCTTAAACATTAATCGACCCGGTAGATAGTGGTGTATAACTATGTACCGTATTTCCTCTAATAAGCGCCGGGTCTCCAAAAAGCGCCGGGCCTCTAATAAGCGCCGGGGGGTCAAGGGGTGCTGAAAAAATAAGCGCCGGGTCTCCAATAAGCGCCGGGCCTCTAATAAGCGCCGGGTCTCTTAGAAGACATTAGATTGCTTTTGATCAAATGCCGTAATTTAAAAGATTCTCCGGCCCAATGTCCATGGTAAATGACGGCTTTACCCTAAATACAATTTGCTATTAAAGAAATAAGCGCCGGGCCTCCAAAGAGCGCCGGGCCTCTAATAAGCGCCGGGGGGTCAAGGGGTGATGAAAAAATAAGCGCCCGGGCGCTTATTAGAGGAAATACGGTAGTTGTTCGCCGAACGTTGTCTTGCAGTTTTAATTAAGTTGACATAAAGTTTATTTCATATGATGATGTTCGTGCCTATAACGCTGACAAACCTGAGAAAATTTTGAAAAATTAAGTCAATATCCTTGCATTTGAGATCATTGCTGGGATAAATTCTTGTGGACGAGAGGATCAAAAATGTGAGTCAATAGGACAGAAACTCGAGATCTGCCCCTGTCAATTCCGCCTGTTTTGTAAGAGTTGACATAACATTTGTGTAGTCTGACGCCCACACATCAGTATAACATGGCAGTTCAGTAAACCCGTGAATATGATAGTGCTGAGACAGTGTAAGACAACAGATGAGTAGAAGAAGAGCGCCGCAGTCGCGAACAGTTTTCAGATATTAACATAGCTTGAAAATTTTAGTCAATGTTGTGTCAAATTGAACAAAATTCTCGTTAACGACATTCACGCCTCTGACACTAGAAGGTAAGGACTCAAAAAAAAGCCTAGAACAGGTAGGGGGTAGGGCGGTCGGGTATATTCATATTGCAGCTTAATAAGGACAGTTAGGAATGGTCAGAAGACAAAGTCCCTTCCCAGACCGTCCCGAAATGAACCATCTCCACCCCTCCTTCGTTTACTTTACTTTTAGAGAAAAAAAAGTGAAAATAAGAAGTACCATTTTCAGCCAGTGGGTAGAATATTATATAAATTTAACAAAAGTTTAATTGGTATATAAGAGAAGGTCAAAGTTCATAATATTCATATGATGTTGTTGATAAGGGGAGGTTGCTTTATAGTGGGGAGCTATACCCAATTTGTAAGGTGCTGGCTCACTAACCCGACTGTCCCGATGTTGAGCGAGAAAGTTCCTCGAGATTTTCCAGCCTTGAAAGCCCTTTTCAGTGGTACAGGACAGGGAACAGCGTCGCGTGCACATGTTGGCATGCACATTAATGAAATTAAGCATCCAAACTCGATGAAGGGTGGGCGGAAAACCGATATCTGGGCAAAACATCCCCCATTTTATATCGCATGGATTATATTTCCCCCATAAAGTGCAGGAAACTAGGACGTTAAACCCAATTTGCATTGCATTTCATTTCTATTTTGTCGATGAATCTATCATAAGTGTTGACAGTATCAAGTGTACACATCTTTTATCAGACTAGGCCAGTATATACAGAAGTCTTGACCTAAAGTAAAGGTAACGTATTAATCATTCACAGCAAATTCATCTGTGTGATAATATTCACGGAGCCAGACACTCATAAATCAAACGCACTCTCTGTGGCACAATAAAGCTGATTCTGTTTTAAATCCCAAATATATCATCTTCATTTCTACCAATTGCTTTTACTGTATTTATATGGTAAAAGGGTTCTTTTATACGACTGCGCTGTAAACTGTGGTCGATATTAGAAAATTAATTGATTCTGATTCTTAGGGCCAGCGCATACCGTGGAATATTTGTCGGTGGTATTTATCAACAGCAAATAACCATTCCTCCATTATACAACCTTATAGATAGCTACCGATGTTTCGTCCGGTGTACGTACTATGATAACGACAATCTCTGGCCGACAAACCATCGAATGAAATGCAAGCTTTTACAACAAAGGCGGTTTGTTTTACTATTGTGATGGGTGACTTTATGATTTTGTAGTTAACAATCGTATAAATCAACATGGTTATAGCATATAATTGTCGCCGCGAAAATAGTTATTATTGTTTAACGTACAGTAAGGGTAACTCGTGTTTAACGTACAGTAAGTGTCAATCGTGTTTAACGTACAGTAAGTGTCCCTATTGTTTAACGTACAGTAAGTTGCCCGCTTGTTTAACGTACAGTGAGTGTAACTCGTGTTTAACGTACAGTAACTGTCTCTCGTGTTTAACGTACAGTAAGAGTAGAACACTGTAACTATGTCGTACCCTCGTCTTATTTAGCCAGAGCAGAACAGTAGGAGGTTAAACTTCATTTCATCGACCTGCGTTGCAAAATCGTACGAAAAGCCGAACAGAATATAAAAAGCAGTGGTGTAACTGCACTGGGGTTTTATATTTTTCTAAAATAACAAAGTGGAAATACCAGGTACAATTTAGAGACAAAAACACACACTAGAGACACTAGAAGCAGATCCTGGCATTAAAACAAACAAAACAAAAGAATTCGGCCAAGGGACCCGATAAACTTTTGGGTGTTTTCGCTATAGATCTTTACTTATGTATTTTGTGTTCCTCAACCGACCCAAAAGGGTCCAAATGACTAATTCGTACCTAAAAAACACAACAGAAAACCAAACTAATTATTCTACAATTGTTTCATACAGTGACATACCTTAAAAGAACATTTATTTTATTATAAAAAGAACCTTATTACATAAATCGACTCATTAGTGAACTTTCAGTTGTGCTAAGTAGACAATTAAAGTCAATAAATAAGCGTAATAATGCAATGAGAAAGAAAAATATGGAATATTCGGAGAAAATCGATCATCCATTGACCTACTTTACACACTCACACAACTGCTCTAATTTTTAAATATAGTGGTAGAAAAAATTACAAGAAAATGATTTAATGGTGTTTTCATTCAAAATATAGCCCACGATTGGCAGGTACAAAATAGGATAGAATACTCTCAAAACGAAAAAAAAAATACAAAACGAATCAATGCATTTCGTTCCAGTTTATTGTGATAACACCAATTACGGGACCATACTCATGTCAGTTGTACTGTACTCTACTGAGTACATATAACACAGATCGTTTTGTCTCTCCCTTTCTGATGTTATGACAATTTATTCTTGGTGTGGATATTTCATTAGGACTGATAACCTCTCACAGTCTAGTTTTACAAATCATGGTCTTCAGAGAAATCTGACATGGGCCTCTTTTCACCTTTTACTTCAGTAACAAACACAGATCTTCTATAGTAAATGTGCGTCCACAATAATAATACAAATTTTCATATCTCCATACTTACTAAAAGTTATGTCATGCCCAATAATTATTATTCTCGAACTTTGAAGACCTGCTATATCTTTTAGCTACAGGAAAAATAATTTGACACAATATTCGACACTGCTGGTGGTTATCCAAATTAGAAGCTATAATATAGACTGTTTTGCCTTTTTCTCGATATACGCCATGTATGTGCCTACACACTAAATTATTGTTTTAAATATCATGGCGTTAGGCATCATGGCGTTACATGAACCCCATTTGCAAAAATCAGGAAAGCATGGGTTTATCTTGATCTGAAGTAGGTTGGGTTATACCACAACTAGTTGTATCAAAACTTAATTTGCTGGATATAACACAATTTTATTGTTTTAAGCTAATGCAATTTGGATAGAGCTGGTCGTTGAATAATAGAACATGATATTGATTACCCATAACAACATTGCAAATTAGAGAAATATTTTGATAAAGGAAACGGCAGTGCCAAGGAAAACAACCAATACGATGCGTTCTATCAGACGTAATAGCATCAAGTTGATAGCTTTAGTTATGGATTAGCTTATTTCTTCTACGTCTATCGCCACCGATTCATTGTTAAACAAAGCTCACGTACATATCTACATCAATGATTAACAAATTCAAAAATTGATTTAAGTTAGAATTAGATCCAAGAATTCCAGGAATTCAAAGTTCTTTAAAGATTATCAATAATTAATACTAGAAGCTAAGAGCGTTACTTAGTAACTGTTTACCTCCTATAACTAAGGCATTGATGGAAACTATAGGCCTGATATTGGATGAGTGCGATGCGGTACAACCGTTGTCTACCATATATAGGGTTAAAGAAATGTTTTTGAATTCAGATGAATTTCGATCAACACAGAATACATAGTTAGATTTACATTTCAAAAAAAGACAGTCGACTTGCGATTAAGGGTCAATAATGGCAATATAAACCAAGGATACTTAGATTTTTGCAGCATCTCAATATTTAAAAATATTATCGATAGAGAGTGATGAATTATATTTGTAAATGGGGTTATGATATATTTTTATCGGCTATTTCAACAAAAATCACAAACACTATATGGGACAATACTCGCTTTATCGAATAGTAAACAAACTTCATCCTAGTGCAAAACACATCTCTCTATCATGTATGAGTATTTTTCTCAGTGACATTCTAAGCCTCGGGCAAGCAATCATACAAAGTGTTTTACTATTCTTCACAACTGCCGTTTCACGAAGTCTTGGTTGAACGAAATAAAACAATTAACCTTGTTCGACCAGCAGTTTATGGCATAAAATGTTTTATTTAATAAATTTCATTAATTTTATATCAAATATGGCACTTAATGGTTCCTAAACGAGAAACGTAATGAAATTTTATCGCTATTTGTATCGAATTAGTGGATGGGTTCAATTTATATAGGCTATCATGTGTACATTGAACCCAACCAAAAATATTGTGCCAACGGTCTATTTAATGTCATTTTTTTTTCAACTGCAAATAATTAAGCTATTTACAAGCGGACAATTCCCGCATTTTCATTTCTACTTGTGGACCGTTAGTATGTGATTGAATTCAACCGTCCGTGAAGCCCACTGGGAACCACAATGTTGTGCTACGCATAGTTGAACTTGTTTACAAAGACTTTGTAAACAGCACGTTAATACATCTTTTGATTGTTCTCAGCGCAAAGTAACTTTTCAAACGGAAAATTGATTAGGGCCCGGGTAAATTAGGCCACTGGCAAATTTGGGCTCTGTTGAATAGGGTCGTGTTCGACTTTGGGCCCCGAGGAAAGCCGGGTGTCATGCTAGTTTTCTAAATTTCCATATAATCAATTGTTTTGTCGACTTCTAACGAGAGAAGAGTGTCGTATAATAAATGGTCTGCCGTCGGCACATTGTCGAAAAGTTCAGGTAGATGTTTTCATTTTTAAACATATTTTAAACATGAAAAAGATGGAGAGCCGAATTTTGAGATTAAAAGGATATTAAAAAGTCCTGAAAATCGTCTGTTCCCAAAACCAAGTAGTAAAGAGATGCCCAGTTTGAGATGTACGAGTACTTGGAAAGGTATGTTGTTATTGTCAGATTATTTAACATGTGTGAGTATGTGTATACTACCCCTTAATGTGTATACTACCCCTTGATGTGTATACTACTATAGTCTGTTCCCTAACAAAAATGGTTATTAATATAACATATAGCATAATTAAAAGAGACTGATCGAAATCAAAATTCAACTAACAACATTGACTGTTTCATAGCCGTTCAACTGCTCAAGACTATAGCTTGGTATCGGAATGGAATGTGTACAGTTAAACTTGTTTTGTTACACGATAAACAGAGACTATCATCCCAAGCCATAATTTGTCAAGAATGAAATATAATTTGATTCGACACATCTTTAATTAAATTGGCCTGATAAATATTAGCTGAGCTATAAAATCCCCACTTCCTATTTATGAGTTTAATCCTGTATTACTACTACACACAAGTAAAACCATGAGGTTCTATGTTCAAACATCAAAGTCATAAATATAAATTACATTTTTTTTTATCACAATTACGTCGTGCCGAGGTTCGAACATCTACACCATCCCCGCATATTCAATAAACCAACTTCAATAAGATTGGTTTACCTTTTTTCGAAAACGATATCTTGAGGTATTTTGATAACATATTTAGATTCACTACCACAATCAAATGCATAAGTTCGAATGATACGTTGCGTCAATGTAGTTTTATTAGAGTTTTGGCAGATTTTCGCGCCGCGTACGTATTGAGGCAGACCACCATTAAATTTTACACTCTCGGTATACCCACAAATTGTAGTTCGTCTATTTATAACAATTCTCTCTCCTTCTCTTTTCTCCCCCTCTGCATGGACATTTTTGTTGATAGTTTGGTCTAGAATGGAAGAAGAGGGTTTGAATTAATATTTTCTGCCAGGTTTTGGTAAATATTCATGATTTTGAAGTGGAAGGATAACTGAGTTATCAGTTGGCAAAAGGTTACATGTTTTGGGTATGCATTTCAAGTTGGTGTATCTCAAATTGTTGATGGTCAACCTCATACAAATTTTAGTGCAAAGACATGGTCATTTTTTCCTCAGTCTATAGTGAAAAGCATTCATCAGCCCAACGAAAGTTTGGGGAAAAGTTGGAGGTAGGCAAAGAGGCCAGAATTAACAATGAAGTCAATGGGGAAATTAATATTGGTCTGCCTCCGTATGAGTAGCTGAGTTATCTACCAAGTACAGTACCTAGCCACAAATTCCTGGATGGAGTAAAGTCGCTTGACAGTCGCTGAACCCTTTAAAAAAATAATGCCGAATCTTATTTAAAATATTCGAGTTCGACTCGAAAACAATCTGGTCTCATCATAATCAACTAAACATTATAGTAATTAGAATTGTTTGAGTTGTTTGGGATTAACCATTTACATAATCGTAGTGAGTCTGGAAGGTTTGTTTATAAGTTAGTTACGATTTCTATAGATTTGGGAACTTAACAACATAAAGATAACCCAAGAATCAGTCAGTTCTTTCGTTGCTTTTAATAACTATAAACTTATTAGAAACCTGACCAGTTGTTTCCTAGCCCTGTGCAGTACATGTTTAGAGACTGATTATTAGACAGAGATCGTCCTTATATTAATAGACTCACATCATCTACAGATTTACAAGGTCTCACCTCGCTATATTAAGCGCGTAAATCAACCAGCATGCAGACAGACAGACAGGAAAAAAAATGAAAATTCCGAGAAAAACTCATGAAAATTAATTATTTAATTCCAGTCTTTATCATGGTTGAAATCACATCAAATAAACACGCTATGGTACAACATTTCAAGCGTCTAAAAGTAGAAAAAAACGGTAGAAATACAACGATGTTATACGGACCTTTTCCGTATGAAAGCTGTTCGAAACGCTCTGCCGTATCCATGTGCCGTATCACGTATGAGAAATACACACACATGATTCACATCAAACCCAAAATCGATACGAATACACGATACGGACGAGGAATTTACGCTTGCCAAACGTCTCTAGTATCGTACTACAATCAAAAAGGTCGGTTCTTTGAATGGAATAATTGTGTAATAAAAATATAATGATTGTAAAGGAATAAAATAAACCAATTGAAAGATTGTGCAGAGTAAACAAGAAAACTCTGTATCTTGAATGATGTTGTACATGTAGTTATAATTTTGTAATTAATAGGTAATATTAACATGGTAAACATGACACTACGTGTGGATGTTTACTACTTTTATTGCAATTCCCCCATTATGAAATATAATATTGGGCAGTGGAGTATAAACCAATCTGGCCTGTTTTAATTAAAGGGAGTGCACGTGCTCATTCATATTTAAGTGTTAAAATAACCAATAGTTAGATTGTACTGTAAGTGTATTTTTGTTTGTAGTTGGGAACTGTAGTTATGGTAAATCTATATAATAGATCATATTTATTGTAACTTATATTATATTATATTACCTGCATTATTAAAATTGCATAAAACATGACATCTTCTTACCTATTAGAAAATAGACACCATACATGTATTTATTTATAATATATTTAAAGTAAAGACACTAATATATCTAATTACTAACTTTAGGCATAGCACCAATGTAAGAACAACCGATACATACATTACACCAATATTCAATTGTCGAACCACTCATTTTAAGAACATGTGACCCTCCGCGGCTGTTATATACATAATGCGGTTAATTTGCACTTAATGTATATAGTGTAACAAGCAATACGTTTATATTTAAACAACCAAAAACTGATAATATAACAGCTGATTACCTATAGTGTAGAAACCGATAACTAATAACAAACAATAACTAATTATTATAACTTTACATTTTAACAAACACTTTATATTTTAACCAATAAGTAATAATTTAACAACAAATGATGCATAATGTAACAACCAATATAAAACTTATTACATAACCGTCTACCTACTAAAGTACCCTAGGAATGAATTAAAATAGGCATAACTCTTAACCCTAACCACAAAAATAACTTTTTTCAGGTTTATCTTATCAACAATGATAGTTTTTAAAAATAATATGCCAAGAATCTAAGATAAACATTCTTACCTGTCTGTAATAAAAGCCTACATCACACGTCATAAAATCACACGTTTTACCATGCTAAGCTGATTATTACACCATATTTATGAATGGCAGATATAAACTGTAGGTATAAACTTGGCAATAGATCATATAGTTTATCACAATTACCAATCTGTTTGTTGGGTACAGTGTAAGACAAGCTAGAACTCTAGCGCTAACATTGGATATTCGACTACAGACTCAATACGCAATTCTGAGCCAACTTCTTTAACATTACATTACAGTGTTTACCGATTCCTCGATACAAAAGATTACTCGTTCATCCCCTTAGCCTCGTTTTAAAGATGTGCTGTAAACGAAAGTAAGTATATTTGGTGAATTTAAGAAAGATGAAAGAAAATAATTAATTAGTTAATTAATTAAGGGTTAACCAATGATACATATATTAAACTAGACAGAGAGTTATAAACACCGTAAACCACTCAGATTTACTAACAAGATCGTTATTCTACTCCCATTCCATTGATCTTTACTTTGTAACAGCAACATCGAACTTAATTTATTATATTATGTCGGATAATCATACAGCTTCTTTTAAGAAAACTGAAATATCCCCCATTATCTGTGTTTTTATTTCACAGTATCAACGACCTTGTCGATAAGTATGGCATTGCGCTCCTGGATATCGTTCAATTAGCCCATAGTTGTAACTGACAATATCGGGATATGTTTTACCAAAGGGAAGTAATTAAAGGGGAAATCCCGATAATATTTTGAAGAAAAAAGCTGCTTAATTTTGTGTTAAAACACTTAAAATTCTCTATCGACGGGCCGAGCTACTAACACAACATATTTATGCGATACGCTTTCAATCAACTTAAACCCGTCAGTCTTCATCTGGAAATAGAGACCGGTGGCCCAAGCTGTATTACGCGGTGTCTGGATAAAACTAGTTTTTTTAATTTTATATAGATAATGTGAAGGTGAAATTTATCTTTCGTTACCAAGTACAGCACATGGGTCATTTATTGTATAGACCTCTAAAGGAACGGAATCAATTATCGGGTCACCCACCCAAGCACTTTTGACGTTCATGTCCAAACGACTCAATGTTTTGAGCCGAAATTTTGAGACAAGGTAAATACACCATTCCTATATAATTTGACCGTAACGTACTCAGACCCTTTATTTTTCAGACTCTGTTCAAATCGGGATAGTCCCTTTAACACGACAACAATGTTTAGTACTTTAGGTAAGACGGAACATGCGGGAATGATGCCAACCAAGCATTTGCAATATATTTAAATTGTTTCAAATATCGAAGCCATATATTACGTAACATACATTTTTGCTTTGTTTTCTAGGTAATACTTTTCATACCGGGGCTAAAGATAAATCATGAATGGATAATGTTATTGCTATTACAATTCACTTTTGGAAAAAAAATCTAGGAACAATTTTGTCACATACTATTTTCTAATATTTATGAAGTACGTCTCTATTGATTTACTTTCACTGAAATTAAAGTTTATTAAAACCGTTGGGTGTAATAATATTGTTCATTTAAAGGAAAGAGTGGATGAAATGATTGGCATTATACGGACAGCTGCAGAGAAAAGTATCCACTTTGATTACTTCAGATGTCTTTCTTACAATAAATGTAGGTTTTTTACGGTTTCACATGAAGCATCTGGAGATATAAACGTCAGAAACAGTTAAAAAATTATTCACCGTAACTATTTGTTGATAAAACTAGACAAAGTGGGTAAATATGGCATAACATTTGGTGGCTTTTTTACATGTATCCCAACCGTATCTTAAACATACACGGCGTATTCTTTCCATTGTTTATCAAACCAATGGTTTGTTAAAAAAAAAAGAACTTGGGTGTTAATTAAGAATAATTTTAAAACTCAATATCACTAACCAAGTCTATCAATGTCCAGGAGAATTGGTAAGCATTTAGAAATAAACGTTTCTGACTTTTTACTTTTCACAAATTATTGGAAGTATTTTAACCCGTTAACTGCGTATGACGTTATATTACGTCATGGACAACTGTGACGCAGTGTGCGTAAGACGTAATATAACGTCTTGGAGGTATTTTCCCCAACCATACGATCGTAGCATGTGCAGGGCATAAAATTACGCCTGGAAGAGCAAATCTTTTTTTAAAGAGAGGCCACTCTATTTAACGTTCGTTTTAATATGGATTCAGACTACTATCTTTTGTATTCGGGAATAAAATGGCCCAACAATGATGTTTTTCGTCAAATTAATTACACAATGAGGGACAGTTAACGTTTTAAAAACTACACAGTTAATGGGTTAAGCCATTTAATATTTTATGTAATGTTTTTGACTCTTTGTGGTGTGTGCCGTTTAATTTTGATGCACCAAAACAACGTATTACCCAATTTCTTCCATACCTTAAAAAACATACTTATTGGCTGTATAATATTGACAGTAATCAAGAATTGGTATCGATAGTAAGTTTAAAAAAGATCTTTCTGAGATAAACAATTCCTGGTACTTTATAAAATGTATTATACAACACACAAAAAGTACAATTTTTGACACGTGCGGGGCTTAAAAGGTAGGTGTTTTTTTAAATTAGAAAATTGGCCAATATCTTAATTTTCTTAGATAAGAATAAATAAGACTGAAATATATGACGATAATGTATAAGGCGGTTGGTGCAGATTTTTTTAAGTTAAAGATGTTCCATCAATGTTTATTAGGTTAATTATTCGAACCATTTTACCCATTTTTAACAGAATGATGTTTTTTATCGGCACAAAAATAATTCATAGATGTTAATTAATGTGTAATACATGGAATAATAATAGTATTTTGTTTGGTCTGTTGTGTTCTTCATGGTGTATCTTACAGGGTTAGCACCTTAGTCATCATACCGTCTTTTCGTCCCGCATAAACTACCTAATTACTTATATGTTTCACTTAGATCCAGTTAATAAAATCCATTTTACAATTGAATTTTCCAACTCATGAAATAGTTCTCTCTTAAACACACATTATGCAAGAGTTACATCTGCCTGTTGCAGGTCTTTCTGTAGGCCTGAAATGTTATATAAACTATTATTTAGACATTTATTAACAAAAAAAGACCATAATCAACTCTCGATGACATTGGATACTCGAGAATTTAACTAGATTTAGAAAATTAGAAGGGTTCGCCATTTTAATAATTTAATTAAAAAATGGGAAAGCGAGTCTCGAATATAACTAGAACCTGATTACCACTATGCACACATCTTGTCAAAACTAAAACCAGTGATAATTTGGCTCAGAGTTAAGTAATTTGGATTGAATTTTCAACAATTTATTTTTTTATCATCTATTTTTGAATTCTTATAGCAAGAATGGCCAACTCTTTTATTAAACTCTCAACAAATGTATATGTACGAGATCAATTTGTGTTTTTGATTCAAAGTTTTGTAGGTAAATAGTGTTGCAATAATGACAACAAACTCCGGTCATTTCGATTGTTTGAATCTGGTCATCAAGAACGAAGATACCAACATTATCATTTTTTAAATAAACAAAAAAACCACACACTTTAGTTTTGAAAGGGGGAGCTATCCACGCTTACGGCTGGCCCCCGGATCCATTTACTTGATTTGATAATTATTTGTTTTTGCAGTGTCTATTTTCTGTCTTGTCCGCAAGTTTATCTTGTAGTTTTTTGTTTTGCGTGTGGTGCGGTCCTCCTGTACTTACTATTAAAGGCTTAGTATATTCTAAAAATATATAGGGTTGACTTTAGTCCAAAGATATTTCAAAAGATAAAACAAGAAAATTGCAGTCGATCTTATTGGGAATTATTTAACTACAAATAAATAACTAGGAATGAGATATAATATTTATGTGTATGAACGCACAAGCTATACCAAATTATGACTGTCATAAAAGTGCAACATGGAATGAATGCTGCTACCCTTTTGTACCAAATGACTTATACCGTAGATTGACGAAATGAACTTCAATTCAGGTATCTCCTGAAGTCAAAGTTTGAAATTCTCCACACTGTTTCATGCCAGGATATCCTTTCTGTGCGACTGACAAGGGGAAACCGCAGGTATAGTAAATAGGAGGGGGGGGGGGGGGCTTTTTGGGTTAATTTTATTAAATGCAATACAAAAATGGTGGTCACCTGCCATTTCTTTAGTGGGCTATAAAATATGTATTATGTCACACGTGTTGCTCATTCTATAAACCTTAGCATTATTATTTGAGTAAGAAATGCTGTTTTTCTCTTTGCATTATTGCCTTTCGAGAAAGAATTTCGTTTTATATACATGTCTTACTTCTTATCAGTAATATCACTCCCGACTAATATTTTTCAAATCACATACGACAAGGTGGAAATTATATTGGATATTACCCCCAGCTCTTCAATAACTATGAATCTTATAGAATAGACGGACGTGTCTGTGAGTATATCACGAGATACAAGACGGTGCTTATTGATTCTTCACTAATTCTTGTCGAATTGTTGTTTCAGCTGCGTTATATAACCACAAATTAATATCCACTCCATTTTATAACAAATATCACTACATCATGTTTTCATTTTAATATTGTACTACGCGGAGAAAATATGTCGAGTTCTGAACTAAGTTTTATTAAATGTCGGAATGATAAATTCTATTTATTTGATGTTCTGAAAAAAAATAGCAAGTCAATTATGTTTAAGGTGAAATCTCAAATTTTATGTTTTAGACCCTAAAAGATGCACCATGTAAAATTTAGATAAAGCGCTGATCATTCTTGTTATAACCGATCAAAGATATACTCACGCACAAAAGAAGCGCAAGTCGAGTACCAAGTATATATTTTTAAAGGTACAGACAGGAATTGACAAAAAATTCCTGAAGACATTGATCACCATTACCATTGATCACTGTCAAACATCTCCTGTACATTTCATGGATAAGACCTTTTGTGAGGGTCATAGCGATCTGCCTGCACAAACCCAGAGCAGTTGTGCATAGTTCAACGGCAGTTGTAGGGACTCCTCTCACATTGTGTGCAGACGCCTTTGAACCGCATTCCACAAGTGTTCGATGGGGTTCAGATTAGGACTGGGGGCTGGCAAAGGTAGAACATGAAGGATGGGCTGTTTGAAAAGGCCATGGTAGCTCCGGCAACATGGGGACGAGTGGTGACATACTGAAAAATGTGTTGTTGATGTTGTCCTATCCATGGATACGTTTCCAGAACGTTTCTGGTGGCCTCGATTCTGGTTCGTCTCTTTACACGGGAAACACAAGCGACTCTCGTCACAGAAAATGACAAGTTCCCACGCCTGTCAATTTTGGTGACCCTGTGCCCACTAAAGTCGTGCTCTAATGCATTTGATGGAAAACAGGACGACGTGTTGGACGGCGACATCTTATGTTGCTAGAAGGGAAGCATCAAAGGACAGTGCCCCGGCTAATGCGGAACTTGTTGTGACGGGTAATCAGCCGATCTTGTTGAGGTGTGATGACCCTAGAGCGTCCGCTAGGAGGAAGGTCATCTGTGGCCTATGTTGCATTGTATCGATGCTGGAGACTGTAAATTGTGGCCTGATCCTAGTAATGGCGCCTAGGTGTGGCTGCACATTTTATGAAAAAGGACGAATTTGGGTTTTTTGTCGTAGTTACGATCACTCTTAGAAATCGTCGATTGGTACAATAATTATATTAGACACATTAATTATGGACATTTCCTGTTTTCATCCAAGATACATTCTATTTGTCATTCTTCAAATAGGGCCGATATTGTTGTCAACCAAGCGGAATGTTTTCTTTACACAGTTTCAAAACTCTACTCACTTCGAACTAATAATAAGCAACGACTTCAACCCGTTATAACTGAACAGAATTCGACATCGTAGCATATATAATAGATACCAGCGAAAGAAGGGGAGAGCATCCACCAACCTAAGAACTGCACAAAATGAAATCTAACTGGAACTTTTATCATCGTATAACAATAATTACCAATGCAAATTTGGCTTTACAAATATTCGAGCAATCAATAATAAAATAACGAGACTTGGTTGCTGGGCGCGATGTCGTTGATGAAACAGTATCTTTGAGACCACCTGGATACAATTTCATAAACTTTTAAAGGGCTGAACGAAACGGTGGTGGTATTGGCATATTTCTCAATCTTCTATCAGATACAAGATTATTAAGTCTGCTTACGTTCTTTTGTTTTATATATGTAATACTTGAACTAATGATACATTTCCTTTGTATAAATGTTATAGTTTTTACACTTAGCTGATCATCGTATGCCCTTCGTGGCATTTATCACTGCATCCCCTGATTTCCCCCGTGAACCACTTTAACCTGCAATCGTTCTTTAATAGCTGGAGATTTCAATATTCACGTTAATAAGCAGGCCGATCCCTGAGTAATCGCTTATAATGAAATTCTCAACACATTATCTCTAAATCAATTATTTAACGGACCGACGCATACTTTAAGTAATACCCTAGAACTAATACTTATCCGTGAAAATAGCGACTTCACCATAAACAATATCTTGATAGAAGATCTGATCATGTATGTATTGCTGACCATCTCCCAACGTGTCGACCAGCCTTGCTCCGGAAACGGATTCAATTTCGGAAAATATAATCTATCGACCACGAGAAGATGTTATCAAAGATACCTATCATCTCAAGTGTCTTAAAGACATTGCTACCATTGTCTATGACTACAACACATCCCTTAAAGCACGCCCCAATAAGGTCACAAACATTTACAGTTCGACTCAAAGATCCATGGTTTGACTCTGAAGAACAACGTTTAAAACCAGCTACTCACCAAGCCGAGCGGATTCGGAAGAAAAATAAAACAGCTGGTATTTGGAACGGATTCAAACAGAAACGAAATATCTATTTCTATCCTATATAAAAAAAACCCAACAATTTATACGAAATACAATTGAATCGTGTGGAAGCAATTTGAAACTAGTATTCGACACTATTGCAAACCTAACAGGATCTAACCTCTTATCCACTACCCGAGGATGTTATTGATAAAGAACTTGTAGCAGCTTTTGCATCATTTTCCCACAGTAAAATGGTAAAAAAAATCCAGCCTAGTCTGGACAACATCCAACCTTTCCAATATTTTACCTCTCTGTCAATGGAGTTCAAAAACTCAATGTAAATGCAAAGGCTTAATAAAGTAGCATGTGGACATATTCGCCGTCATATGTGTCATGTTATTAATCGTTCCTTCGAAATACAAACTATCAACCGTAAGTAACCTTTCTTTTTTCTCAAAACTGGTGGATAAGGCGCCTGGAATTGGTTTCTCACAGCACAATGATTCTTACCAGCATACCAAAGGAAACACCTCAGTACTGAAACCCTAACATTAAACTATATTCTGTGGGGTATGGAAATATAACAGCTAACGGCGTTTATTTCGGTTGATTTAAGCGCTGCATTCGACACCTTTAATCACAAGCGTCTCTTGGATGTTCTTGAAACATCCTTTGATGTTTGAAGTAAGGCCAAAGAATGAATGGCGTATTTCTCATTGACAGAAACCTTGAAGACTATGTTCTAATTTCAAATAACCTGAAAAGACGTTCGATACTTTTAGCTATTCACTAAAAGACGAACTTTCGCGGACAGGGTCTGCCGTATGGCTGGTCCTAAACTCATAGATTCTGTAAAGTCATCTTTAACATTAGACAAATTTGAACGGTCTTTTAAAACCCATTTGTATAAACGTACATTCCCGGAAGAAATCAAACTCCTAAAAGTGATTTAACAGCTACTGACCTATATTGTGTACTACATGTTAATGTTTGTTATTTTCTTTTTAATTATTGTGTGTTTTGTAACTAGCTCTATACCAAAGTTCAATCTCCGTTCCCTTAGAATCCAGATCGAACCAAAATTTTATAAACAAAAAAACTTTCTGTGAGTTTGAATTAAGTTTGGCATTGCTGATCAAGGTGTGATAGGCCCAATATTGACCCGAGTTTTATACTTACTGAAGTTTGTACATGTTCAATTTCACGAGAAATGTGTGCATGGTGTCCACATATTCACTGAGGCGTTCTGGTGATTCATTAATTTGATGCGTTCTTACACGGGGCTTCCAAAAAGCAATCAAAAATGTTCCGGTCACCATCAGGCTGCTCTATGTTCTACAGTTAATATCAAATTTGTTGCATATTTGGATACAAAAGACTTGCCTTTTCTTTTCCGCGTGAGTGTAGATATTGCAAAATGAATATATTGAAAGTTACAAATTACTTATTTATGAGTGAAATTATCACTGCGTGCGAGTATATATAATGCAAAATAATTTTTTTGAAAGTTACAAACCCTTTTAATATGAGCAAAGGTATCACTATTTCAATCCGATGGTCTAGACAGCTGATTATAGGCTTAATTTAAATACATTTATACAACATTTGAAGCCAAAAAAGGACTGCATTTTAATAGGCAGATTTAGAACATACATAGTGCACTTTTTATCTATAACCCCATTTGTTTCACCGGCAAGTGTTATGATTGCATGAGCGTGTTGAAAATAATATACCTAAAAGATGAAACAAAATTTACTATAAAATGAAATTCCATGGAAAACAACAAACAATAAAGTGTTACTGCTTCAATAAACAATGCCTTTTTTAACCCAGGAAATATCCTGGATTTTGGATATATACTGAATTATACAGCTCACTATGTTACAGCCATTTAACATTGATGTCAATGGGCAAATAATTACTAGCCTGAGCCCTGATGGTAATTAATCTAGCAAGGAGTTATCTCCCCTTCAATTATCCGTGTGTTTTTTAAAAACTTATTCTCTAATCTTTTCGATTTAATATAAGAATTTTAACAAACGTTGTTCAACAGATAACTTCCATATATTTTTCAGCTCTGTCACGACATATTTAATGTAAGAAAGAGCCCACTGTTCTCGCTGTATATAATATTTCAAAAGCAGATAGAGCAAAATAAATATATTGAAAATTACCTCAAAATTACTTTATTTTGAGAAAAGTTATCAATGGTTGTAGTTTTGATCAGATAATATGTGCATTGATCGTAACCAGCGTACTGGTCATTCGAGTCTTGGCCTCGCTTCTCCAATTTTAAGTTAAATCATTAATGGCCGAACAGTTCTAATCTGCTAAAAATCTGAGCCACCCGATGACATCAAGAGTTGATTATGGTCTTGTCAAAGTAATAAATGTCTAATTAATAATTTATATAGTATTTAAGGCACAATGAAAAACCTGTAATCGGACGATCTAGCTCTTACATAATGCCTGTTTAACTAGTGAAAACTACAATATTTCACAGGGTTTAAAATACCTACATCAAAAACGAAATAGAATGTATGTCTTCCCTATTTATAAAACCAATGTGGAATACTTATAATCTCATTTAGTGTAATCCCCACACCAGTAATGGACTACTTCCTGGAAGCCGAGATTGCCTGGCTGAAATTTAATTCTGCGAGTTCTCATCTCTTTTATTTCACTTTCAAAGCTCAACGAGGCCCAACTCACCAATGAGATTTTATATTTCAACTACCGGTTAGACCGATTTCATTTCTTTTATTTATATACACAGATAATATGTCCCTTTGGCATTTTCAGTAGCCCTGAAAATAGACGAGTAAATAGGAAACCGGTGATCTATTCAGCTTCATCGTTTAGAGAGTTAGTAAGCTAACATCCACTCGCCAATTTTTATAGAAATTGTCTCCTCCATAAACCTTGTTTTATATGTAAGTACTTCAATGTCAGCCTTTAACCGTTAATAGTAAATGAACCCTAATTAAACTAACCGAAAAACCTCTGGGTTTTCTTCACCGTGTTAGGCGAAAATGGAACTCCACTAACCATATTTATATGAAGTGGTCAATTTTTCTTATCAAATACTAACGGGATGGTTCCATTAACTAGTCATACGAAATGTTGTCTTCATTGTAATGTTTCTGAATACCTACACGGGGTTTGCGTTTAGCACTTAAAAGCTGGGGCTTGTTAAAAATTATCCAATTTACCCCACTGAATGAAGCAGCAAATGGTATATTGTTAAATGTCCATTCTAAGTTCTGGGAGAGTAGTTAGCCACTATTCTTCCCAACAAGTAAATGTCCCGAGTTTTTACAGAAAAAAGATCGATCTAGGGAAATTGCCTCAAACATTGAAAGACGCCAAAGGAACCGCAATCGACATTGGCCATTGAAGTTTAAAGAAGTCAATGGCGATCATGAGAGTGCTCAAACGATTTCCAAGAATCGAGATTAAAAAGAAAAAATGGCCTCCTCAATGATCAAAGAGCCCTTTTCGTTGTCGCTGGTTTCCTACAATTTTCATTTTAATCTATAAACCGCTGAATCAGTTAATAATTTCTGGAGCAATTTATTAGCTAATAGGCTTTAGTCGGAGTCAATGAACCATGATGTGGTATGCTCTACCGAAGAATTGCTCAAAATGGCTATTAGCGTTGATGATTGAACATGTATTTTTTATTAGACAATTTGTTATTATTTATTTATTTATTCATTTATTCAAAGACATTGTATGTAGGGTAGAACATGATAATAAAATCGTAATACTTCAGCTTGCTTATCAATCACATAATTCCAAATAATTGCACCGAAATATAAGAAATACTTATAGATGCTTCGATGCTTAATATTTAGAGGGCAGAAAATATTGGTTAAATAGAGAGAACAGAAAAAATAAAAGCAGTACATGTACTAAACAGATCATGCAAAAACAGTACAAACGAACAGTACAGAATATTAAAATTTAAAAAACCGATTAAAATCAAACATGCCGAAGTAATCATTCTGTTAGTAGCGTGTGCCTACTACAACATAACTCCTCTCGGTCCTCTCAAAGGTAAACCATGGGTGACGACTGATAATGTCTTCCCTTGAGAACTTTGTTTTATTTTAATGAAATTCTTGGAAATCCTATATATTATCTTTTATTGGAGAATTCTTCAGCCTACCAATCGTCGTATTGATTTTCATCAGATAAACGTACAGATCGGAACTAAATAGTGCGTGGTGTTGTCATTTTCCTTTAATTAAACAACTCATTTCCACTAAATGGCTTCCACTGGTATTACGCCTAAGTCTAGTCTGCTACAAATGACCAGACGGTAAATATTAATTCCCGATTTCTGTTCGTCAGATGTCTGACAAAGCATGTCTAATACTTATATAAATGTTCCATCTCATTTGGAATATTTGCAGATATTTCACAATTGTTGACTGTTCTGTTAAATGAGATGTTATTTGTCGTCCTCGTTCAGGGAAGATATTATTAAGATAGTTTGAAATGGGGCGTAAATTTATTGAAGATAGTTTATTTCAAGCAAACATCCGTGAAACTGTTAGCAAAGATAACGGGTGAAATATAGTCCAATGTCAAATAATTATCACGTTTAATCAAGTTTTCCATGTTGAAAGATATTAAAGCGTGTTACCATTTAAATATATACAGCGATATGAAATGTTCAAACAATATACACGCAATACTTCATATTTAAAGACCAAAAGGAGAAATAGAAGACTTCATGGTACCCGTTGGTAAAAGGGGGTTATCTATACAAAGTAATCGTCAAATTTTAGGAAAACAACCATAACTCCTTGCTTCAAAGTATTGGTTAAAAAATGATAGCTAGATTTATTTAATCTGGTTACGCTACCCATATGATGAATTCCACTGTTCATTTGGATGAGTTATCCGAGTTTAATCACTTACCATTATAATTTATTAGAATGTGTAGACATGACTGACTAGTCACATGTGAATGGCATGAAATAATGAGGATTTTGTATTTCTGCGAAATAGTACTCCCGAGTTACAGATACTTCAGGAATAGGTAGGACAAAGGTTCCACTAAAAATTGCACTTCAGATTCAAAGAAATGATTCGTGTCCTTTAAAAAAAAATAGGCATACTTAGTTTATGTCGGTTTTTTTTTCAAAATGAACAAATCCTGGATTGTAAATATTACAAAACATATGTTTTTGGTTAAATAACACCCTGGCCTGTTCTTGTCTTGCTTAAATGCCACTGTAGCCTGATGTGCTTGACTTAAATACCTGCGTGGATTCTAATAACTCTAGAATTGACTTGTCAAAAATCTAAAAACGTGCCACCTTTTAGGTTTTTATATCATAAAATTGAAAATAACCGTAAACAAATAGTGTACGACTCTGATGTGAGTACAGGGTCTGGTTAACAAAATAGAGATGCTTGGGCTAAGATTGGGACATATCTTGTTTACATATAAAACGGGGTTACATACTTGAAACCTTTCTGTAATTAATGATTTTAAGATGAGAGGTATGTTAGGGTTCTATACACAGGCTATGTGGAATTCCAGTCAGGGCAGCACTGTTGCAATAATAGAGAATACCGAGGACCCAACAACCAGCTTAAAGGTATCGGCTGTCATGCATATTGCCTTCACTTCGTAGATGGTAGTAACAAGTACGACAAAATTCCATTTTCTGTTTGTTGTGGCTAAAGAGGAATCCAGCAAATATTCTTTAGTTACTATCATTAAAACCAGGATGTCAGTTTAATGAACCCCGAATATTGATATCTATAATAAGATATTACAATTTTAAGAAACATCAACAACGTATTTCCATTTCGATATGCATTTAAAGAAACCTGTTAGCGTATAAAGAACGTTATATGTCTATAAATGCAGTGTAAATCTAGTTTGATCAAGTAATCGGAGGTGCCTGATAATTGCATTGGTTGGTTCGTTTGATAGGGTTTAACGTCGCAAAAGATAGATGATGTTTCAATTCATTACCAAGGCAAATTACACAAACCTGACTAGGTCGTTTTTCACAGTCATACTTGACCTGATTACCTATTTGTCAACTTTCTGAAAATACGAGAAAATGATCGTGTTGACAACTTGTTCTTCTCGCTGTAGGACTGTTTGAACTGGGAGTTGTGGATAAGTATAAACTGTTAGTCGTTGATGAAATTATTCCTCCACAATCGATGCTAATCGAATACACCACACCATGACCTTTATCTATGATAAGGTGAATCTTTCATTCATGCCATCTGTCCTTGGTATGTCTGTTATTAAACCACTACTGACCTTAAAGCGACCGTCCAGGATTTAGTATTTAAACAATCAGAATTCTGAAATCACAGTCATATTTGCTTAACCGTGTTACATAACTCAGTTAATGGATTCCTTTATTCGATTGCACGACATTGACATGACAGCCATAACGACTACTTTCCACTATGATATGATAGACTTAATTATCCAGATTCTTAAATTAACAAATAGGTTAATAACAGTGCATTCATTTTATTTGGTAAAAGATGGGGATATAAGACGGTTCTTCCTGTAATCCTTCCTAACATTGTTTTAATAATAAACAAGCTGTCCATAAATACAGGTATCAGAGTATTACTTAAATATGAACTTGGTATTGGACTACTCTTACATTATTGTAATTGCTCAAGACAACCGGGTTAGTTGCCTTTGTGCTTTTAGATGGTATGTCTGTCTGCAAATAAGATTTGAGGTTAATTAGATGTCCTGGAAATTAACTAATATGAAGTAACAGACTAGTCCAGTTTAATCAGTTGGAGAAAATGTCACCAGCCATCATTCAGCATTTCAAACGACGAGAACTACAGCTTAAAGTTTACGTACTTTAAAGGGTGCTACTAATAATGGTAATGTTTATCCGTTGGGTGTACGTGCGATTTAAAATCCTGTATGTACCATACAAAGAGTTTAGAAGAATACGGGTTTTCAGAATGTTATTGTTTAAAATAATAATCGTGTTTTTCAGACAATCCTCAGAATAAACAAACGCCGGGGTAATTATCTCCACGAGATTATCTTACGTTGATATTTGGATTAAGTCGTTGTCAGCAAACTGCAAATAACTATCAACTGCTTTGCAACCTCCGGTGGTTCTTTTCGTTGATGCATTTTTCTCAACAGCCAATGAACCGATTTATTTTATTTAAAGTAGCCAAGTATCTAACTCAATATCAACCAAAGTCTTCTATATTGAAAACAAGGACTGTTTGTCAATTTAAATCAACATTGATGTTGTGATCTTAGCGGGAACCGATGAGCTTCTGATATCCAATATTTAAGACAAAATATACATTTGACCTTTGGCGTGTACCATAGTGCGTTTCAGCGTCACTTGTAACTAGTGACAAGAAAGGACGAGGCTAGATAGACATATTCCACATGAGACCGAGGCACCTGGGCATAACGTTTGTTTGCAATTTTATAAAGGAAACACCTACACGTTTTCTTGAAACTGTTTATCCATTGTAACAAAATGGATCTGAAATGATCAGGGAATGGTTTATTGACAAATAATAAATGACTTATAGTTTAAATAGTTTGGACATTAGAAGATATAAAAAATAATCGCGACAATCGATAGTTTTATAACGTAACTCGTCTAACATCACGCAATCGTTTCACTATAAGGCACGACTTACTTTCAAATTTGATTTTTTTTTACAATTTGAAAGCGAAATTTTCGAACACCCAATCTACTGTTTGCTGACAACTAGTCACCTTTCGGACATTACTACAATACACCTTGACCTGTGTGTTGATTGATTTGCCTGACTGGCGATTGTTTATTCATTGGTTTGGGTGTTGATTTTTCAAGCGGTATACTGTAATTACTGAATAAAAGGAAAGACGGAATGGTTCCAGTGGAGCCTTTAATTCCAGAAGTTTAGTAAACTTTACCAAACCAGTTGGACCTGAATCACAGCCAATTGCCGAAAGAGATTCTAATAATCCCACCCAATGCCAAACCGAAGGACCTGAATATAGGTTAGACACACTATGAAATCAATAATCGATTGCGAAAGCTGGTTGTTATTAAGCAGCAAATCGGAAACATGGCTAGAGATCTTAACTTAGTTAGGTAAGAAATAACCACTAATACAAATCGAATCAAAGATGTCGAGGTAAAATTTAAATATTGAAAAATGGATTGCAGTCTTACTCTATTGATATGCTGCAAAATAGTAATACAATCCTCATTGGAAAATTAACTTGTACTGAGTCTAATAACACAGTGAACTAAAACAAAGTAGCATTGACCTAAAGCGTAGAGAAACGCTTTAGGCCCGTATTTTCGAACGTGGATTAGTGCTAATCACAAATTTAATCTCTGACTTTCTGACCAGCCATATTCTGAAAAGCTGATTAAATTTTAAGCTAAGATTTTTATATACTTTGATTAGTCTAATCAGTGAGTAAATCAATGTTCGAGAATACCATAATATGTGGCATTCTCGAACGTTGACTTTTACTTAAAGGAGCTAAATCGCCAACATTTGAGACCTAGAAATTGACAAACGTGGGTCGCAACGAATATAATACTGTAATATGAATAAATATAAACTGATTTACATTCAGTGGTTTCCGTTTTACTCTAATTTCAAACCCGTTCTGTTCCACGAAATAATTCAGCAGTCCCAATTGAAGTTCTAGAGTCAGGTTATTCCAGTCTACATACGCATTGTGGTACACGATTCGTTTACCGACGGTAAAATGTTTGATATATGAAGCCCATCTTTTTCCGGTAAGATCACAGCATCAATATTGATTTAAATAAACAAATAGTTCTTGTTTTCAGAGTCGAAGATTTTGGATGATACTGAGTTAGAGACTTAGCTACTTTAATCATTGCCTAAATCACAACAATATTTAATCATCTCAGGGGGGTAGTTTAAGGATGGAATAAGTACATGGATATATCATTACAATGTATTTAATGTTATAGATATGATTATTTTTCACTTCATTCAGACACATTGCACTTACATTTTGCCACGAAAGCAAAAAATTCACATTCACCGTAAATTCTGTTGAACAAGATTTTTTTAAATATTCAACATTCTCTATAACATAAATATAAATAATTACGTGTACTTTAGTCAAAATGAATAAACTACAAATACAAATAATTTTTAGAAGTGTCAACGCCTTTTAACAAATCGAAATGCAAAGAACGAAGCAATTCAACATCTTAACACAAAAGGGACCTCATAGCAGCTAAGCGGCCACCCCACTAAACATGCGATTACTCTTTTTCTCCTTGCCTCTCAAATCCGATCAGTCAATAAGAGTTGTCACATATTTTCTTTCTTTGGTCAGAAACATTTACGAGTACGAGTAACAACCCATTAGGTAATTATCAGAAATCAGTAGAATTTGTTTGGTTTCTGCCCTCCACAATCGTTTACTATACAAAACATTTAGTATCAAGGGTCATAATTCTGGAAGTAATTGTCGGAAAGCATTCACAATCAATATGGCCCTCCTCTCATGAAATTAAACACTTTGAATAAATTTCACGTCAATGGGATATTAACTTTAAAGGGTCCCGAATAGAACAGAGCCTTAAAAAAGGTCAGAGTACGCATGAAATTTAAACGCCAAAATGTAGAAGACTGGTGCATATACCCTGACTCAAAATTTCAGCTCAAAATATTGAGTCGTTTGGACGTGAGCGTTAAAACAGCTTATCCGGACACGTAACCCTTTTAAGATTTCGGGTCAATTCTTTCGTTGGGTGAACCGATAATCGATTCCCGTTCCTTTAAAGGTCTACACGGTGAATGGTCCATGTGCTGTACTTGATAACAAAAGGTAAAAATCAGCGACACATTATTGTTATAAAATAAAACTCTGGTTTTATCAAATCACCGCATAATACAGTTTGGGACACCGGACTCCGTTTCAAGATGAAGACTGTGGGTTTAAGTTGTTTGAAAACGTATCACATAATATATTGAATTAGTTGCTCGGCCCTAAGGTAGTGGATCTTAATGGATTTTAACACAAAATTAAAGAGTTTTATTCTCAAAATCATTATCGGGAATGACCCTTTAAAGCATTCACAAGATTTTTCAACGTGATCAAGGGCCATAACTCTGGAAATCAATAGGATTTCCCATCTCATGATCCTAAACACTATATATATAAATCTAAAGTCTCTAGAACTTTCACAAGATTTTTCAAAGTGATCATGGGCCATGATGCTGGCAGTTATTATCGGAAATCGTTGAAAATCAATATTATCATCTCATGACCCTAAACACTGTGTATAAATAATCAATTTGAATATTAAACTTTAGCTTTCAAAGTGACCAAGGGCAATAACTCTAGTAGTTAAGATCAGAAATCAATAGGATCCTCTGTCTCGTGGCCCTATTGAGCGCCCATAAGATTTTTCAAAGTGATCAAGGGCTATAACTCTGGGGGAAATTATCGGAAATTGTTGAAAATCAATAGACTTTTGTGTCTTGTGGTCTTAAACATTGTGTATAAATTTCCAGCCTAGTACTGAATACATAAAAGAACCAATAGAAATATTGAAGCATAGTAATAGTGTATACAAAGTAGGAAATGGCTTTCTTTTTGTCAATAAAAACGAATTTGTTCGTTCTTAGATTTAGCTGTTCAAGCAAAGTTGCCGATGTAAAAGATTTAAGAAACGAAAGACAGTCGAGTTCTTTGAAATGTAAATCAATGTATCGCATTTTTATACATGTACAATAATAATTCATGTTGCTAAGCGACATTTTATATGCTTTGCACCCAGTTTAACAGTTCTATATACAAAAAATGCATACTTCTTGTGTCTCAATAGGTCATGCAACTCGTAAAACTTTGTTATACATATATAATAATTAATAAAATCGCCAATATACGAAGAAAACCAAAATCCCACTACAATTTGGGAAAGGGTGGTATTTAATAATAAATTAATAATACAAATATAGCAAGTTTATGCACAGTAGACAATTAGCGATAATTTGGGATTTTAATAGAAAAGAGATGGCATAAAATTAATTGCATCAGGAGAATAAATGGGACTTTGATATTAGCAACAGAAATAATTTTGAATTTTTATGCCTGCTGGAGGATAGTTTGTAGGGGGTGGGGGCGTGACCTTTGTGCTGACCCCACTGCAAACAGTAACTTTATTCTCGAAATTTGTAGAAATGTTACTTATCAGGACTACATTGCCATGCTGGGTGGGATGTGTTAAAATCAATATAAGCACAATATTTAGCAAATAAAAATCGTCGGAATTGTGCTTTACATCGCTGAGTAAAATCGCGTTTTCTTACATTGATTGGGGAATCATGGTGGCTAAGTGGGTAAGACGCTGGCTCGCTAGCCTGGAGGTCGGGTGATCGATCCCTTCATTGGTCGAGAATATTCATCTAGATTTTCCGGCGTGGTTTTCCCTTGTCAGTGATGCAGGACGGGAGGCCTGACAAGAACAGCTGTCTTGCCGTTCGGATGAGACGAAAAACCGAGGTCCCGTTAACACTTCAACGTGCATTCCGCGTAGAAAATCAATAAGGTCCGTCATTTGGCCAACTTGGCTTTGACTTCCCACTTGTCCATTGCAACCTGGTGGGTTCTCTCCGAGTTCTCCTAATGGCTAAAGACCAATACACACGAATTATTTAATTAGTCTTGGACCGTATGTAAGTCAAATAATGACATAGTCTGTGGCAATTGGACGTTAAAGGCCCCAATTCTCTTATTATTAATTTTCGTTGCTTAATCCGACGTGGATTCAACGCCTTTCCGTGCAATATATGTAACAATGAATTCCACAGATCATCAGAAAAGCCATCAAATAGTGTAACAGAATGGGCCGAGGGGAATCTACGTCTATAGCATCTGGGGGCCGGTATGGAGATATGCAAAGTTCGGATTGAGCAAAATGGGAAACTTTGCAGTTGGAATTTCCAAGACGTGTGAGTCGAAGTTAAAAAAAATCGTTCTTCGCATAAATGTGTTATACTCCAAAGCTAAACAAAACTGTTATCTGTGAAATTGTTACTCAAATTTATAAGAAGTCTCAAGTCTTAGTTTCTTTCGTGATAATCGTCACTTTCCTAAACATGGATTTCAGAAGCTTATTCCGCAGCTCACTTTTTCATCTACCACCAATTTAATTACTCCCCATGTCTACAACTTCCTACCAAAAAAACCTAATAATACATCATGGAAAACTTCAAATGATATTTACAAACGAATCTGGTGCACAAGCCAAGCTTATACAAAACCAAAAAATCCAGAAAGACAGACCCAGTATAAGATAAATAATAACGTGTGTGGACCTCTCTGTGATACCATAAACTTCTTGTCTTCTTTAGTGTAATCTGAACATTAAAACCCATGAATTAAATTAGCATTAACTCTTTTCGTAAACTCAAATCAATATGCACATCGATTGACAAATTCATTGTTAGCGGATTACAATTACGAGTATGTCAGTAACATAGGACTAGACTTGTGTCATAGGTCACATCAGTCCGATATAGGATGGAAACTATTCTGTGTAGTTAGACGAAAATATATTAAAATGGTGAATATCGTTTATTGAAAGGGTAGCTTACTCAAAGAAAAACTATCATGCCGCCATCGCCCGACCCATAACAGGAGATATGTTTGTAATATGTAATAGAAATATGGAAGTAAATAAACTGGTTAATTCTATGTGAAAGACTAGCGTTGAAATATACAACGATCTTAAACTTTATTATGATATGCTAAATAAATACAAACTTTCATTGTTCATGTGAGGTGGGCGATAAATCAGAAAATCCTTTACATTTTGTCCCTTGATGTGTATACCTGGTGAAAGGTGGCACTTCCCCTTTAATAGTACAACGCCTATGGTTTGTAAAACAACGCAATTCATTTCCGGTTTTTCAAATTCTACATTGAAAAACTGATGCTTGATAAAAACAATTTTAAGTCCAGTTTAATGCAAATAAAACACGACACTCTTATTAAACGTTCACTCGACACAAATTAGGTAATTTAGGGATTAACATATGGTACAATTTTATTACAATAATTCGCTTATTCGTAGGTGTCTTAAGCAGTGGAAAGACACCAGGGATTTAAACTTTATTAAAGTCCTATATTTCTGTCGACTTGTTAATATACAAGCCTTTCTGAATAAAATTACTCACAGATTATCAAGCGACTGGGTTGATCAAATCGTTGTATCATCGTTGTATCAAGCTGTGTAGAACGACAAATTTACAAATATCCTTTTAATTTACGGGACTCATTGGCAATAAATAGATTTGATGTTAGTCAGGCGTTCCATAATTCAGATCACCTGTGTATTCACGCTACAAGTCTGTACTGTGATTGGTTTATTTCTGGTGGGTATTCGACTGTGATTACAAAACAAAGAAAAGTATGCGCATGTGCATTTTACATGGTTCACTGTATGAGTCATGTGCTAAAGAATAAATTAAATCCATGGTTTTAACTTTTTAAAAATATAATGGTGTTTACCCTAAAATAGTAAATGGGGGCCACGATGACTCAGTGAGTAAGACTTTGGCTAACCAATGCCATATTCACACAAGATGTAGGGACATTAATTGCATATTCCTGGATATTCGAAGTGGGCCTGTCGCCCCCTAAATATTTCACCAACAATAATGAGGTTGTAGGAGTGTTTAAATTGGTAGGCGACCCGTAGGCTCGTAGCATGCTCCAGCGAGGCCTGTCGCTCACCATCACCACCTAATCCTAACTACAGTGAGGTGTGTCGGGTTACTGTCACTGAACAAGTGTACTCGCTCCAGAGGCTGCATAATTCATCGCCATTTACTGGGACCTGCCCTTTTATACCCGGGTTATGGGTTTCAAAGATGCCCTGGTTTACTTGTTCGCCTACAAGGCGACGGTTCAAATGTTTTCATTTTGCCTACACCCGATGTAGGGTGCCTACAGGCGCCTGGGATGTAGGTGCCTATTGTGTCTAACATAAGGTGCTTTTTGTGCAGCCTATAGGGGCACAGTAACCCAGGAATAGTAATTTTTCACTGTTTTGGGAAAATTCAATTTGTAACATAACTGAGGATTTCCCCTTTATAGCCCTCAATTGTCCTCTTAAATTAAATAAATTCATGTAAATATTTGTAACATCACTGAGGATTTCCCCTTTTATAGCCCTCAATTGTCCTCTTAAATTAAATAAATTCATGTAAATATTTATCAGCCATTATCCGTTTTTCGGGCTTAAAGAGGGAATTTAGATTGACTGGTTAAACGGCTTGGCTACACCAGATTATGTTAGAGCCTACAAAGTTGATATTCAAAGAGAAAGAGATAGTAATTGACTCTCATTAGAAATTTTCTGTTTTATAATACTATCACCTGTCTTCCTGTCATTTTCGATTTTCTGTCGTGGTTGATGACGGGGCACATTCGGGCACATTTCAGAGGGGCACACTGGGCATAAGCATTTCGAGTTTAGCTAAATATCATCTGTCCATTTAAACAGAATCTAGATATTTGAGCTATTTTTAAGTAAATATTGGTCCTAGGTTACGAAGTCATAATAATTTTTCGCATAAAAGATTTTTTTTTCTCCAGTTAAAGAATTTTTGTTCTCCAGTTAAAGAATTTTTTTTATTTAATGTTAAGCTGTTTTTTAAAATTTTCAGATGCGTATCTGTGTTCAAGTCTTAAAACAAATTTATTTTTTGAACTAAAAGAATAGTTTTTACAGTTCTTATGAGTTTCAATATGTTTACTATTACATTTTTTTTTTAAAGAAACATATGTATGGCCAACTGTGCCCCATAGTTTCATCAAGTGTTCCCCACATACGGGGAGCATTGGGTCAAAAAAGGTTTTGGTTTTACAATGATCTACATATAAATGGTTTCAATTTATGAACTTCTTAACAACACTGTTATATCGAACATGTGACTGGCTTCGACTGAGTACATATTTTTATTCTCTGTGTGATTCCATTTCTGGATAATTTACTAAAAAAAGAAATTCATGCCCACTGTGCCCCGCTCTCCACTACTGTAATTATATGAATCCTATATAGTTCACTTGAAATTTGATACAAAGGCTGTATTGACCGGCCTAGTGTTCTCCGTGTAAATCAAAAGACACTCGCTACTACCCTCAAGGTGAGTCGAAGAAGGAAATTTCAGAAAATTCAGCCATAAAACCCTGTCTGAAGCACTTCAATTTGAGGCCCATGAATGCACTCAGGTGCGAGGAGGGAGAGCACTCAGATACGAGGAGTGAAAGATAAATCCTTTGCCACTTTGTATATAATTATTGATTAAATGTTTAATTATAATGTTTAAACATGAATTACAATCGTTGATTACAAAAAAAATATAGTGATGGATTAGCTAATCTGACTTTTGAGAATACCAAACTAAGTTAACCACTAATCTCTAACTAGCTAGTTACTGATTGGACTCAATTACATATTATTTTAGACACTGTTCGAAAATATGGCCCTTTTTTACACAAGAGCTAAATCTGCATAGGCCTATTGTAGGTCTTTCTTTAGGCCTGAAATGTTATCTAGGCCTAAAATGTTATCTAAAATCTCAATTCGACATTAATAACTGATCCAGACTATATTCAACTCTCGATTGCATCTCTTACCTATGATGATTACTGGATTAGAATCATATCTGCTGCTTAATGTTCATTAATAATTAAATCAAAAAATGAACAATAGAAACTATGTTTTTATCGTACCGACCTTAGTTATAAAGATCGAGGCTAGATTCAAAATCCAATCGCTAAAATCTAGGTTCAAAGTGGATCAATTTGACTCAAATTTTCAGCAAAATCCCTTTATATTATCTAGTTTTTAACTATTATACTATAGCGAGAACTGACAGCTCTTAATCTAGCCTCCACTAACGTATCTTTAACATAAAGGAAACATCAAACAAAGATTGTACTACCGTGATCCACGAGTTCATTAAAACCAAACTGAATGAATATACATGTACCCAACTCTGAAACAAGAATTAAATTTAACCGTGTTTAAGGCTGGTATTGTGCTAATTGAGTTGGTTGTTGCTAACGATTCCAGACTTTATTGTCGCTTAATTTAACGATTTCCCGAAAAATGTAAATGTGGGTATTTATTGAAAGATACAAGCTTCGCCACTGGAGAACAATGTCCTAGGGAGAACGTGACAAAACGGAAGAAATTACTACGGTCAGTGTTTAACGAAATACTCGCGCTTCTACAGTACAGGATAAATATTATAAATTGAGAATTATATATAATCCCAGATAGGACAGGTTTAATGGTCAGCTCACAGTTATGTGTTGGAATATCATGGTGGATTGTCGGGAAAACTTAGTGACCAGAATTCCTTTGAATATATAAGCAATTTTAGCTTCTTTTTGTGCATTCATTCCGGTAAATGAGAGAATTGTATTAGTGGGTGGGCCCACTTTGTCCCCTGACAACCAAATATTTCAGACCCAGTCCTCGACTGATCTGAAGACATCGTATATTTGAGAAGAGGTTGTTCGAAGTGTGTAGAAATACAGATCTGTATAATATTCTTTATGGCATACGTGTAGTAATTCCACCGGATCTATTTTCATCAACATCTTTGTGATAGAAGTAGCATTGAAGTTGATAACTTTCAGTTTAATTCAGACCAGCTCCTTTAATATTATAAATCTAAACACTGTGGTATTTGTGACAGTAGCCAATTTCACCGTAGAGACCAGTCGGTGGGAATGTGCGTTAATATTCGCCCATCCTCTAAAATGGGAAACTGAAAGTGCACCACTTTACATAGAGTACTATATGATAACACAGAACAATTAATTATTGGTGAATTTTGCACAAACTCTGAAAGTGTACATAACACGGCTTACATTTTTGTCTATTCGATGTAAAGATTCACCGTCACTAGTGATTATGTCGAATTTGGAATTTTGCATTTGGAATTTCGAATCTAGTAATTTGAAACACGTAAGTTTATCCGGCCCAGGCATCAGATAGTTAAACTAGCACTATTTAGTGTTAAATTACAATTTATTTAAATTTGTTTAATTGAGGGGGGGGGGGGCTGCCAATTTTCTATTTTTATTGGTCAGGCATGAATTTGGAATTTGGAATTAGCCGTCTGAGCTTTCGTAGATAACAGTAACAGAATTAAATTTGTACACTCCAGAACAACCTTTAATAATGTCCTTCGATCCGTGTTTCGTGCTAAAAGTGGTCTCGATTTACTATCAACATCAACAGCTAAAATAATCCGAAGATATTGTGGAAAACTGTTACTAAGTACAAAGGTTCTGTGCGTGACCCTTGTTACGTCGTACAAACGGTGAATCGATGCTAAAAGTGAAAAGATCCTCGAACGGAATATTGTTGGCAAATACTATTTCAAATAAACAACATAATAATATGTTTTTTTTTAAGACAAGTGACGGATTTCGAGAATTTTATTTATATTTTTTTTTTACAATTAAGCTAATATTTATATTTATATATTGTTGATCAGTATTCTATTACTTTCTAACAAAAATATCACTTTATAATCTTTTTTTTAAATATGATCCAAAGATGTAAATTTAGAAACCCTATATTATGGGAAAGAAACGGCCTTTAAAGGGACTATCCCAATTTGAACAGAGCCTCAAAAATAAAATTTCGAGGACGTATGAAATGTACGCGCCAAAATATAGAGGAATGGTGTATTTACCTTGTCTCAAAATTTCAGCTCAAAATATTGAGTCGTTTGGAGGTGAAAGCCAAAACTCCTTATCCGGACACGTAACCTTCTTAAGATTTCGGGTCAATGTTTTCGTTGGGTGATCTGGTAATCGATCCCCGTTCCTTAAGAGGTCCATACAGCGAATGACCCATGTGCTGTACTTGATAACGAAAGGTAAATTTCACCTACGCATTATTTTTATACAATAAAAGTCTGTTTTTTCCAGACACCGCTTAATACAGCTTTGTACACCGGTCTCCATTTACAGATGATGACAACGTATCACAAATATTGAGTTAGTTGCTCGGCCCTTAAGTAGATGATTTTAAGTGGTTTTAACACAGAAAATTAAGCCCCTTTTCTCCAAAATATTTTCGGGATAGGCCCTTTAAAGGAAACAAGAATAATCTTTTCATGTGGATAGCTGTGAAGTTTCTATTTATGATGCCTTCATTACACCGACCTGGCTTACTTTATGGTTATTTTTGTCAACAATATATTATTCAAATTGCAAAAATGTGGGCGTATAAAAATGCTATCAAAGAACCATATTATTCTCCGCATTATGCATCCCAAATTCAGATAGACTTCAGTACCGTTTTTAGTCTAGGATAATAAAAACTGCACGTGCTGAGCAATAAGATTGTGATTTATATCAAATGTCGTTAAAACAGTCAAAAGTTGATACAAATTATCCACCATTCCTACTTAAGATTTAACAGTGATCAACTGGATTTGAAAATCCCACCAGCCGACAAGGAGCATTCATTATACTGGTGAAGCGAATAACAGGCTGAATCTCGGTTTGTTTGAATGTACGACAGTAATCTCAGTAGGTTATCAATTTGTTCTTTTCCCAATAAATTTTACTTGTCGTTAAAACAGACAGTAAACCATCAATTTTTCTGTTTAAATCACCAGTTCTCTTTCTAGGTTTTACCGTTTAACAACTACTGATTATATTAAAGTAGTTCGTAGATGTCACGCACACAAATACTTATAGACAATTTACCTCGTTGATTATAAACCGGAAGTCATTTCTCGCGTGCTGTAATCGTTATGATGTACATGAGATTAAAGGAATCGCTTTGTAATTTTCTGTTATAAAGGAGTATTTCGTGATGATGGTAAAACTCAGTGTGCTTTAACCGGAATGAACGAAAATAGAAGATAAATTGTATAAAATGTGACGTGGAGCACGCCTTCATCCTGTCATTTTTACACAAATTGGAATCTAAAATCAGAAATAGGAATGCTACTGAAATGTCAATGGGATTCTCACATTCAGAGACATTTATGTACCGGTATAAGTAATAATTGTATTTTATGGGGTTATACACTAACAATAACTGTGTACTACATTAATAAATGTGTCTTTGGGTCACTGTAATTCGTGACATATTAATAGCTCTGTGCAAACTTGAGAAAGAGAAAATCCAGTAACACATTTTGATTAAAGCCCCAATAACACTCTTGTTGTAATTGAATAATATGTTCCAATCTTTATTCTGGTCAACAATTTGTACTATTTTACAATATTTCAATTAAAAAATGATACAAATTTTATCTTAACACACCTAATTTTAAAAATTGGAAAAATTCAACTACATGCCGTTACATGGTTTGAAAAGCCTTACGTAAGCACTTTCAAATGCAACTTGGATTTAAACATATTTTCGAACCCTCTGGACAAGTAAGATAGGTTGTAATGGATAATTTACCCAACAGGTAAGACACTAAAACATCTTGTAGTTAGAATAAGGCTAAATTATTTATCTGGACCTGTCAAGCCAGCAAGAGTGTTATTGTCCCTTTAAGAATACAGAATACATTTATATATCGAACACCTGGTATTACTCTCAAAAAATAAAAATTCAAAGCATGGTCTTCAATATATTGGATGCTTAAAATCGATATTAATATTGGAAAGTTGCTTGCACATGTTCTCCTCTCGCATTTCAATCAGTTAACTACGGAAGACCATTCGGGATAATCAAATGAAAACAGATATTTTTGTTTATCTTGTAATTACGAGTGTAGCCCAAAATGAAAATTTCTTGAATTCTGATATCTTGGTCGAAAAGCGGCGTCGAATGAGTATTTAATAGTCCTCTAAATACCCTATGTGACGCACTGTGAATGAATATCTCAAAACTTTATTCTAGAAAATCTTCATGAAATTTTGCTTGTACGTCATCAACAATACAACCATTGGTTTATTAAAACACACATCTGAAACACGATAAATACACAATATTACTAGATAATAAGTAAATTTAGTTCAATAATGCGATCAACGGTTAGTATGGTCATGCTCACATCCTTTCACCATCAGACTAGTCAAATTCGAAGATTTTCAAAAAGTTAATAAAAATAGGGCCTACCACAACTTTTTAAATTCTCTATGAACCGTAAATTACTGATGGTGATATAGTCTAAAACAAAATATACATGATGGACTGATAAATATAATAATATGACTGGGGTAAGAGGGTTATTTTCAAACACTGGGGGGTTTTATGCGAAGAAAAAATCAAATGTGGAAATGACAAGTGTCACAGCTTTCAAACTAGCGTAGCAACCACAGGGGTACAATACGAAGTCGTTCCTTTATCATTCAGGAACTGCCTCTGATTGGACGATGTCCGCTGACAGTTCTTATTCATCCCTATATATCTGCAATATGAAAATACCACTCTTCCCCAACTATTTTTTTTTAATCGATACCGACTATTTTTCACCGTAATTAGTCTTTATTTTCCAAGGGAATCTTTTCTTGCCACAGCACATTTATAGTAATTAGACATTATTCTCAAGTAGAATTCTGCGATTAAATCATACACAAAATACTTTTGAACTGAATAGCCATTACGAGATCCCAACATACGCAAATCGCATGCTTATTCTACTTGAAAATAGTGCTGAATTATTCTAAATTTATATCAAATATAGTGAGAACTTATTCCATTTGGCGAAAAATAACTTTTGAACTTCCCAGCCAATACGACACCCGAACATGCGCAGACCGCAAATTTATTTAATCGTTCAATTCTAATTGAAAATAGTGTTAAATTATTATAAATTTGTGACAAATATAGTGAGATTCCTTTTTGCGAAAAATAAAGAATCACGGTGAAAAATAAAAACCATGGGTTCCAAAACAGTGTGAGAACAGAGGTGAGGACGGATAGGAACTGTCAGTGGACATTTGGAACCCACTCTCTGAATCACCGTTAATTTTGAACGGATTTCTTCATGGGTTTGAAATCACCTCCTTTTAATAAAATCCATAGATAAATATTCCAACGAATAAAAATTCTCTCTTGGAAAGATTAAAGTATTAACTTGTATTTTTGACCGGGTTCAAGACAACATGGCTTTCATTGCACAATACTAGTCGTCAGAGCTATAAACAGTCAGAGTTTTATCTCTAAAAAATATTTCGTTATTACGACATACGTGGTAATTATGTGGTAATTACGAGTTAATCAAACGTGACCCTAATCGTCTTCTGGGGGTTCACAAATCACATAGATGTACATATAATGCAACAATCCAAATTTGGCAATGAAAGCAACGCGGTTCTTCAAACAAGCTGCTCACTCAATAGAATTGCGGCCTGACCCCAAAAAAATAAATCTAAAACTGACATGTAACGGTACATCAATATATTAATTAAAATGCGATGAGATATTTGGTAGTTACAAATGTAGTTTGTATGTAAATATCTAAGCGGATGTATTGCTTGTGTTCTATTGTATACAGATAAAGATGGGCTATTTATTGTTTGAAACGCATACATATGGTGGCTATTAAGAATCGGTTCTATGAATAAAAACTTCCAAGTAGATGTTCTCAACATGAAGTTACTTCACTAAATTTCAAAAATAAAAGATAATCTGAAATATCGAATAATTCCAGATTGTGTATCGACATTGCGTGCAGAAATTGTGGTCCATGGAGTGCATGGGGAATTCACCTCTACAAGATACACAAATACAATGATTATTTGTTATCTAAATTCGCGGTATCTCAGAAATATAATGTCGTTTTATCACTACTAGAAAACAATGGCAGTATGATCTAACGCCAAAAATGTTGTACACCTATCAGCGGGCACTAATCCGCCGGTTATAAAAAGTTAAATATCAAATTAATCAATTGAAACAAGTTCATGTAAACTCCACAATCTAAGTAGGCTATATATCCAGGGAAAATAAAGTAAATAAACCTACAGTCTCGGAATTGATTCAAAGATACGTTATAAAATGTGTAAATAATTGTCGTTTATTAATTTCGGGATTAGGGCAGTTTTACCGGTGGCTTGTTGTATTGGTAAAAGAGAAGAAACCTGGGTTTAAAGGATGCAGTAATGTCCAGAAGACAGTCACTTTATAAAGTTCAACTTGATAAGTAAGTACCGGATTCGGGGGGGGGGGGCAATGTGAGACAAATGTACCGGACCACCGACATTTTTCCGGGGGCTTCGTTCCACACCGGACCCAACGCTTATTAATTGAGCCCCCGACCCCCATTGACTCCCCCCCCCAACAAGGTTAATCTTACCTTACCTTGCTTATTAACACTGATTCCTATTTCATGTGTATAATAATCGCATGTGATAGTTTAGCGTTATTGTCGTCCATAAAGAATGGCCTTGTGAGAAGAGGATGGTTGTCAAAGTAGGGAACTACAACTCTGTCTTCGATCTTGCTTTGGTAACCGTGGCTATTGAGATTACCTATAACTGTTATCAGTAGAAGCTTACAGTAATACGAAAGGCAATGTAAATTAAATGATAAAGCTGTCAATTTTCAATCTTTGCACCAGGACGATTTAAAGCAATTAATGTCAGCATAAAATATAAAACCTAAAGCGAATTATTACTTTGGAAAGATCTTGCATAACAGAACTAAAACATTTTGAAACCAGTTTCAAAAATACGTAAAAACTGTCAAATTTAATAACAATTGGTATACACAATTATTTTACGAAGCCTGTCAAACTTTTCCCCGGTAGCATAATTTTACAATACGACATTTATATCCCGTGAGCTATTATGTACAATGCATCTGTCGGTTTTATATGTGTCAATGTTCCGGCAAAATTCATGAAAACTCATAAAAAATTGCAAACTTTTAATCACGTCGTCAGATACGATTAACGTCAGGTTTCCTAGATTGAGATTCCCGGAAATAAACCCAGCCTGCAGGTTGGAATTCAACCATGAAACTTTTCAATTGTTTTTTCTGACAGCTAGATTCATTATATGTATAACAGTCGTTGCTAAACGAGATCAGAGAGACTTTGATTTGACAGTTTTTTTACGTACTTTTGAAACAGGTTTCGAATTGTTTTGGTTCGGTTATGCAAGATATTTTTTGACGTTCCAAAGTAAATGTACGGTGGTAAGACCACCTAAAGATAAGATTTTAAATGTTCATATCATTAATTAGAACATGTTTCGCATTAGTTTTCATATATCACGCTGACATTTTATGCTTTAAATCTTCCTAGTGCAAAAACGGAAATTTGACCGCCGGGGTCACAAAGGTGAATTTAGCAAGTTTACATTTTTATTGAAAGAGTGTTTACTTTCGATCATGTTCAGTTTTTTCATGATACAAGAATAGCTGCACATTTACTTTCAGTGCAAATGACCTCATTTGACTTTTGACCTCGAATATCACGACAATCGTCCTAACGGCGGACTGATTACAATTCGGCATCGTATTCTGCGCAAAATTTTACTATAGATGAGTTGGATCTGGTTTTGTGCCCTCTTGATCCCCCCCCCGGTCTATACTTGTAAATCTGAACAGTTGGACTGGGAGGTCGAGCCGCTTTTGACCCTATGACGTCAGACCGTTTGAATCGCTAATCCCGTACATCAACTAAAACGCCTGTTATATAACAACTCTTCCAGATCCTATTGTGATGAAGATAAGTAAAACGAAATTTTGAACTATAAAAAAAGCGAAATAGAAGCAGATTGGTTTAACTGGTATATGGAAGACGGAATACGTCTAAAATATTATTTCATTTTCGCATCTATTGATTAACGTGAACAATTTCTCTTGAGTGCAAAACCATTTGGATATTGCGATACTTTTTTGTCTGTGTATATAAAATCTAATAGACCTATTTCACACACACACACACCCACACACATCTTACAAATATATCCTGTACAAAACTCACATATTTTCAAAATATCTCCTGTACAAATTAAAAACACACCATACAAATAATAATATATCCTGTACAAAAGACACACAACATACAAATATTTCCTTTACAAGACAGATATTAAAATATCTCCTGTACAATACAATTTCTACAAAATAATTTCATCTACACCCCCCCCCCCCAAAACCAAAAACGAAGAATGAACTCTATTTGATTTAAATTCAGTCTGGCGTTTGCGTGCAATTTCCTTTTTTTATAATTTTGTTGATTTCTTCGCCAACGTTTTTAGAAGGATGATGGTGAAATGTTTGCGTGATAGAGATATATATATTTCAAGTATTCTAAGAATTATTGACATCACATGGTATTAATATTTAAATGAATCATAGTTCACATATCATATTATCGCCTGCTTTCATTTTAGTGGTTCGTGGTAGTTTCTTCTGTAAAACCTTATTTTGTAATAAACTTTAAGTAATATATATATAACGATAATAATTCTCAATTATTATAGCGAAAAAATACTTTACATGTTAATGCATGTCTTTTCAGGTCCACGCAAAAAAGAATTATTTAGTATTTGACCGAATCGGCCTCTATACTAAAAGGACTGTGAGCGTCTCTTAACTGTATTTGTTAGATTCGTGGCCCAAGTGCAACGAGAATTAGGTTATGGCCCGCGATCTGTATTAATGTACAATAATCATAATTCCTATCTAGACAGCTCAACCTATGTCTAGGACTATCTACCAGGAAATTGTTCTTGTATTGGAAGCTTACTGGCTTGAGAGTTTGACAGAGTGGCTGTGTTAAACCCATAAACTGATAACACGAAGATTGCAAACTGTCAATACAAGATACCAGATGCTTTATAAATTTTATTTAGTTTCGTGGATTCTTATAAACAATGATAAAATTCCTCACATTTTGATTATCTGTCATGTGTTGGAAGTGAATCTTATAAAACAAAATACTGAAATGGGCATGATTATTATATCTGAGGTCAACAAAATAAAATATACAGAACAAACTAGGATAGGAAAAAAAACTTGAAAAGACTAAAAAAACACCTTGTTTTGAACACCGTAATTGCGATTTACCAACAGAGGTTCTTAGATCTTCCCATTTTCAAACAGGGCCGCGAGCTTTTATCTTGGACCTCAGAAGAAGTCTGTTTTGTAACAAATGTCAAATTTGTAGAATCTGCCATAAATGAGATTTTTCTTATAAATATGTGAAGGAGGACCCATTAAGCTCCCTGCTGTAGTTGAATTCTGAATCAATGTAACACATCAGAACGAAAGCACTGTTTATTTTCAAGTCTCCAGGGAAAATCTTGACAAATATCTTAACAATGTCATATTGAATATCGATAAGTTACATATTATTTTATTTTGCAAGTTATTGATTTTCATTTTTTGGCGAGTATAATATTGGATGATATTTTTTTTTATCGCAAACTGCATTTAGAGAGAGAGAGAGAGAAATGGGGTTTAACGTCCACTCGACACAAACAAGTTAATTTCGGGACTAACATATGGTTTAATTTTATGTCAATAATTCGCTTGCTCGTAGGGGTCTTTAGAAGTGGGGGGGGGGCGAGGCTGGACAGCCGATCCTACTCCTTGCCAAGAACAATCGGGGATTCGAAACAACGCCAGTTGACGCAATGACAGGCTTCATGATAGAGCACGCGCACGCAAACCATTCAGCAATCAAACCCCCAACTCCATTTAGGTTTCTTAAGGGTAGAATACTATTTTCGTACCTTTAGGTCACAAGTGCTATTAAACATTAATTTAGTCCATTAAACCTATAATTTTATTACAAAGTAAAATAAAACACAATTGTAAGGATGAGTTAATCTTTCATTTTTAGGATCGTTCGGGGTTTTTTTTCTTATAAAAGACTAAAATTTGTTTCAGTTTTAACAAACGCCTAACTATAGACATGGGTCTATAAGAATGAATAAATGTCACTCATCATAGGACTAACATTGAAATTGTCTAGATGTTCTGCTCGGACGAAATATACATTGGTACTGCACGGAAAACTCATTTGGAAGTCGGAATTCAAAACAGAAAGTCCATGCAAACAGTCAAATAGGGTTGGCAACGTACCGTATATATATTAGTCTGAAAAGATATCCTTGTTAGTACATGTATATTTCTTTAAAACAAAAACCAGACCCGTTTCCATGTTGATAAATTATTTCGACAGTTTAATCCCCTCACCTCCTTCCCCAATACGTCGGCTTTTTATATATATACGTTACTGTGTAGCTGACATTTAAAATATTCTGCCCTGACGTGTTTCCATACTACGGAATCATCGGCATCATCTGAAATCGGAATTAAGGGGTATATTTCGATTGTTTACTGTACCATAACCTATCATTGTGCCAAATGTATTGCTTTACGACGCAATATTTCGCCATTCTGCCAGATAACTGAGTAAACGTGATTTTTTTTCACCGCCCGCCCATTCATGTAGTGCTGATAATGACAGCAAAGTTTGAATTGCATATTTTTGCTTCCAGAAACTTTTACACCAGTCATTTTGATTTTGTGTTTGCCAAATATCAAAGAAGGGTGGGGTGGCGTGGGGTAAGGGGGACTTCATACTCTGGCCCCCTCTGTTTGACGTACTTGAAAAAATGATTGTTATATATCCCTTTCTTAGTTCCATGAGTCAAAAATAATTATTTGGCCTTCCTTTTTTAGGTGATACACAAACGGGAATTTTTGAGATGTAAATTAGCCGTCTTCGATGAGACATCTTGATCAGTTATGCCGTTAGAAAAAATATGACATCGTGGGTGCGTCATTATAATGTCTATGTAGATTTAACCCTAGACACAATCTAGGACTTTTAAAATGAAGACAATATCATAAATGACATGTCCGTCTGGTGATAAACACAAACTGTATCTTCGTGTCGTCTTCTCCCTGATTTGAGGGTTAAAGTTAATCATTATGATAAGCGCCTTCACTCTTCTGCTGGAGCATGTTATAATAATATATTAATATAAATAAATCTCATATAGCCTCGGGTATATTACTGTATAATATGTAAAACGACTTCCTGTTTAATCTGAGGATTTGTTTACGAGGAAATATTTTTTATTCTGGAAGTAGGGCACTGCGGTAATATGAAAGTAGATTCGGATTTTCCAAACCCGAGTATTTATGATTATATTTCTAAGTGTTAACCTCTATTTGAAACTGTGGCAATCCAACGGCTTTTTGTGACTAGGCAAATACATACGTTAACAAAGTAACATTCTGATGGACAATCTATCGGAGGCGGAATTAATTTTGTGGGTTTGGTTTCCAAGAGCCTTTTACGGAATTTTCTAGTACCCAGAGAAAACCCATGATGCTGGACAGACGACTCAAATCATTGCCACGTACACGACGAGATCGAAACCACTTGACTCGATGACAGACTTTAAGATCTAAAGCCATCCCTCCCCCAACAAATTAAACAAACAAATGAAAATAGCACACGTAACAAACCACAGACAACAGTGCCAACATTAAAACTATTAGTTACGAAAACATACCGCAGAGTAGTCTATTGACATGTCATATTAAAAGTCAAGATTTGAAGGTATGTTATAAAGGATATAGGCCATAGGGTTATGATATGGTAATTGTCAAACCCTTCACAAAAAGAGAATGAGTAAACACAGATGTTTGCCTTGGTTAAGAAAAGAGCAGCCTATGTCCTTCATGCAGGATCAAGTAAATATCTGTTGAAACATGATGAATGGATTGACTCATATATGGCTTATTTACTCGTTCAATTGTCCATATTAGGTAACAATGTGCATTAAACATGATTGGTTCATCAAACAAAACTCATTATATCGATTTATATCAAAGATAAAAGTTCTTTTAAGTCGGTGCCTTATCGCTTGGCGCCCTTTCTCGACAGAAACGTCTGTTCAGTCAGTGGTTCTATAGGTCCTTTGGCATCGTTTAATCAATGGCCAATACATCAATGTCGGAGAACCTTTTGGAAGAACATACCGACTAATACGTGATAATCTGACAGTAATGAAGAAGAGCTTTAGTCTGGATACTGGCTCGTGATACTAACCTAAGCCTTGGGATTAACTGAATTAATGACACGTGAAATCTTTACTTTTCTCTAATGAATGAAACTAGTTTTGTCTTTGATAATTCCATTTCTACCGCCTTCCAATTATCTAAACGATCTTAACCTCCTGTGTGTTTATGTTGTTAGTAACTTACCATCTGACGCTAGGCCTGTACTAACAATATACAAGGTTACGACCCCTGCAATTTAGTGCGCTTTTCATAAAGTACGATCTCTTTTACAAACTGATAAAAATGATGAACAACTGTATTTTATGACCGAATGGTTAGCACTTTTGCTGTATCATAAGGTCTGTCATTGACTTAACTGACGTTGTTTGGATCAGTGCCGGACTGGGCCCACTTGCCCACTTGCCAATGGCAAGTGGGCCTAAGCCGAAAAAAAAATATGGGCCTAAGCCTCAAAGAAAAAAAGAGAAAAGAAAAAAGTAAAAAAAAGAAAAAGAAAAGGTAGTAAAAGAGGGGAGGAGAGGAAACAGGGACAGGAAAGTGAATATCTATCATACTTTCAGTACTGTTGAATATGACAAATTATGTGAATTCTTGACTATGACAAATTTGATTTCTCTATTCGTATTCAAGGATGTGTGATTAAAGTGCTCACAGGTCACCATATATCTCCATCCGCTGCTCTGGCCTGAGGTGCTTGGAAAATGGGTTTGCGGCTGTCCATTTTTCAAAATTTTCTGGGGGGAGAACCCCAACAGACCCCCCTCGAGCGCTTGCGCCTTCGGCGCTCGCACCTCGCGGCTTCGGCGCTCGTAGGCGGGCTTCGCCCGCCATTTGCTCGTGGGCCTTGTCACAGGTATGGCAATTGGGCCTTCGGCCCACCAGTCCGGCACTGGTTTGGATTCACCTGTTGTACCTGACAAGGAGTAGGGTCGCATGCCCAATCTTGTGGGTTTTCTCCGGGTCGTCTGGTTTCCTACCACTACGCGCAAGCGAATTATTGAAATAAAATTGAACCATATGTTAGTCCCAAAATGACTTAGCTTGTGTCGAGTGGGCTTTTAACCCCATTTATCTCTCTATATAACATCCAGTTTCATACCCGGTAGACCAAGTTGAAGATGTCATTCGTTTTGCAGCCCAGGTCGACAGCCCGAGAGGTAATGAAGAAAGAGAATCACCCAATATAAGCCTCGCAAATATGCGGACAATACTATGACAGACATAAATTGCGATACAATTTAATAATTTAGTCTCGGACACCCAGAACCACACAGTCTCTGGGTCGTTCAGTTGTCCATATTTGACGAAAATTTACTGGATAATCAACCACATAAAAAACTCTCGGTTACACATGGACAATGGAACATTTTAGCTAAATTTATGCGCCCCTTCCTGAAATAAATCTCATAATTCATGCTTTCTTATTTAATGAACATGAATAATGACGACGAATTAGAACTAATGAGTTTAAGATATTGGACATGTAATTCAAATATATTTTTCTAAATTAATTTCAAAGGCGTAGACGTCTTGTTGAAGGGCCATTGCCTCCCTTATACCACTTATATTTGAAAAAGTAGATTTTGTACACGACAGCGTGAAAGACCGGATAATTTAGCCAATGATTTAGTTTTCTCAACTGTTGACAAGCCATCCAGGCTAGCATTCGCTGAATAACAGACAAAGGTAGATAACCTCCCGAAGTGGATCCGCGCGGATAAGAAGTGGTCGATTTAAATAAATCTTTGGTGGCGCTGGCATGTCTACATTTATCTTTATTAATACTGAACAGAATTGGGCCATTTAGAATTGATATTACTTCAGCGACTTGAAACGTAACAATTTAGACATACATTATGCAATAGTTGAATCTGCCTATTGCACGTCTTTCTTTAGGTCTGAAATTTTATCTTAATTATTAATTAGATGTTAATTAACTTATTCGGACCATAATCAACTTTCGATGCCATCGTTAGCATACGATATTTAGTGGATTTGAATGCATTTTGGGATGGATAATTTAACGTAAAAATTGATAATCGAGTCTTGGGGTATTATCGCACAGAAGTTAGCAATGACATTCGAGGCGGGCCTAAAATTGAATCGCTAATATCTCAGTTCAGTCTGAAGCAATCTGACTTACATTTTCAGCATAAGTTGATTTCGTTATCTATTTGTTAACTATTATAATGAGAACTGACAGGGTTTTTTTCTAATCTTTCCTAATTCTCAAAGTCTAGACCAATTAAATTACATGTGTATGAACATAGAGACAGACAAACTAAAGGAAGGATAACCAAATACCCGACATGACATTACAATAATCAATTTTATTTTCGTGAATTAATGACAAAAACTAAAGCCTGGCCAAGGGTGTCTAATGGGACCCGGAGGTATGCCCAATAACGTTTTAAAAACAAACTTTGGGCATAAATTTATAAATAAAAGAAATACATTGCTACTTGATCGTAAAATAGCCTGATACGTGTACTTCGTAGTGTGGGTATGATTAGAATCGCATTCTGTCGGTCCACTTTTTTTGAAAGAATTGACAAATTAAAAATTATAAGCTGCACCTGCGCCCGTCCTCGTTCCGTTTGAGAGGTTTTTCACCGCCATGGTATTTTGGGCCCCGGCAGATAATCGGGCCCTAGTCCGAGTCTGTAGAGCGCTACAATGATGGTCATACACGCGGTTATCCATCGCTCTATGTGGGCTGACTGGTGTCTGATCATTAAAAATAATAAATATTTGCAATAAAATTATACACTAGATCAGGTTAGAAATAATAGACATGTATTTAAAAGTACTCCACCTTTTTATGTCACAGTCACACTGTTTGAAAACGTGACACGTTTGTCTTGAGGGGTCACGGTGGCTAAGTGGGTAAGACGCTGGCTCGCTAGCCTGTAGGTCGGGTGTTCGATCCCTAAATTGGCCCAGAAAATTCATCCAGATTTTCCGGCGTGATCTCCCCTTGTCAGTGATACAGGACGGAGGATCTGACAAGGACATCTGTCTAGTCTTTCGGATGGGACGAAAACCCGAGGTCGCGTGTACATGCATGTAAAAGATCACTTGACAGATGGAATTCGATAAGAGTAGACCGTAGTGCCGCTGTCCTGGCAAAATTCTTCTCAAAGCTCACTGTATGGCGTATGCCCAGTTCGGAGCAGAGGACGTTTAACCTCATTTCATTTCGTTTGGTTTCGATACTGATAATGTGCCGGTCAGTTGCTCACAAGTTGAATTGCCACGTAGTATTCATTATTCGTCGGCAATGTCAAACCGTTGACAAATAATGTTTGTTTGTCAATGTCTCCACTGTAATTCAGACAGATTACTGGACCATTGACATATAAGAGGAATCTAATGATAATTAAATTTGAGATGTATGTCCCTTAAGAAGTATTGTATATAGTCTATGCAGAAATCAGTACTGGGATAATAAAGTATCAGTCTATTTCTGTCTATCAATCCGTAGACTGTAGATTAAAACGACATCTTTGAGCCCAAGGCCTGGGACATACTAAACATACAGCTGTTCTCGTTCTCAAATTGTAAATTTCAATATTAATATTGGCGTGACCATTAGAGATTTTTCTTGACGGCGAACGATAGACGCTGATAAGACAATATATCGCGGTAATGGAGTAAACCTGTAATAATCGAGATATTTTCGATAGGGTGTGGGTTGTGGGTTATTGGGGTATATATTTATTAGGAATGTAGTTAAAATGTTAGAAATCTGGAATGTTTATTAGAGACTTCGCAGAATAAAGTAATTTGAACAAAAGTTTCAATTTAATAACATGCATCTTACATTATCTATTTTTGAACTATCATTAGCAAGAAAAAACAGCTCTGTTTCTAAATTAATCATACATAATGCATCTGTAATAGCATACATTAATACAATGCTGTGAGTAATATCATACTTTAAAGGGTGATAATAAAACCTGTGTTAGCTGTTTCCAGAAGAACTGGTATCAGACAGATTGCTATGTAGGTAAGAATTACAACTCACAGAACACTACTAACGCCATTGGGCACATTTTTGAGTGATCGCGTGCATAATAATACCATGTTCTTATTCGTACCAGGCTCTCATAAATATCAACCAAAATGATATATAAAAAAACTTTTTTCAAATTACTTTAAATTATCAATGATTGCAGTTTTGACAATATTTGTGCATTGATCGTAACCACCGTACTGGCCATTAGAGTCTTAGTCTTGCTTCTCAATTTTTAAATTAAACCATTAAATGGCCGAATCGTTTTAATCTACTTAAAATCGGAGCCCATCCGATGGCTTTGAGAGATGATTATGGCCTTGCCCTGCTAATAAATGTTTAATTAATAATTATTACCATGCTTTCGTTAGGACAAGATAATCACAATATTATTTATTTTGGGTTGTATGTTTTACTTTGTCTTATTATGTTAAAACAGAAAGAGAGTGATGTATTGTATTTATAGTCGTACTTTATTAAAATATTGAAGAGTATACATCTTTATGATTTAAATTTAAAAAAGGGTATCGAGGATTGACCTGGCGTGTATAGTTTATTTGATTCGGCACAGGAACATCCAATTGAGTGATTTGTCATACCAGGATACATTGTAAGAACAATTCAGTATAACCCCACCTGTTAAGCTCCATCAAGAATGATATGGATGTCAAACATCTTTTCATTAACCATACAGAAATAACTTATCAATTTTAACAAACAATTCGAACAAGTAAACATAAATTACGCTTTGTAATGCTTATTTAAATCTTAATTTAGAATGGATTTTAGCGGCCATTGTTCGCCTCCATATAGATGATTTGTCACACATGTAGATTTTTTTTCAAAAACTTTACATGTATGTATAGGATAAAAACCTACCTCATTCGCCCAAGGGTTCTCTGTCATATCAATCCGAGGGCGACTAAGTTTATATCTATTATATTATACAACGCCTCCACCCTTAAATGTAATGGGCCCTTCCATTAACAGGCAACCATGATTGGATAATTGCTCGATATTTTCTGCCAAATAGCGAAAAATACCGAAGTATTCTTGCATGTTTTTGTTTATACACCGCCATTTCGGGGTATTGAATTGAAAGCAAAAATAAAATGTATAGTTATACGAAGTCAGACAAATAATCAATAATTTTAGCCAACAAAATGACGATGGAATAGATGTCAATGCAAATAACGATGAGGACCAACCCAAGTCTGAAGAAATTTTGAAGCCACGGGCATTATTTTCCGATAATTACTGACAGTGAACCCTTATTGAAGGTTTTCGGTATGTTCAGAGAAGGATTTAACCGACTGTTTTAAGTGGACAGTACCCCAAAATACTTTACAAAGGAACCCTTAGACGATAAATACTGTCAAGTCTAGCAGTGTGTGGAGCAATAATCGAATTCAAAAGAAAATTCTAAAAGATATCTTGGACGTGGAGTATGGATGACCGATTTAAATATGCCGATAAGTACGCTGTCTATTTCGTTCCAGAATGTTACAAACTGTACCATTATTTCTGTGTTCTTTGTATTATTTCGACCATCTATGTCAACAGCTATTGATATGAGCCAAGCTCCTTGATATGAGCCGAATATTTCGCCCCGAGATGACGTCATTAGCGGTTGATATGAACAATCAACCCTGTCGTGACGTCATCAGCGGTTGATATGAACCGAGTATATCAACCTATGACGACGCCATGACAGGTAGTTATGAGATATACCTATGGACATCAAAGAAAACACTACCGCCATTGTATATGTAAAGCTAATGCAAAAACAGGCCAATCTCACCCCAATATATATTCTTGACCTACACAGGTAGCCTACATCTTTATAATATGTGTGGTACATATAATGACGACTGTTTGTTTATAACTCTAAACACAATTAATGCAAAATGTGACCATTGCGTGGCATAATATATGCTTGTTTAAAATATTTATAGTATAGGCCTATATACGATTTTGGCGACCATTTTGAAGAGCGTCGTCACTTTTTGCCACTGTCTAGGGTCTGGAATACAAACGTACAGCTTCTTTGGAAATAAAAACTAATTAAAAGGGTGGTCAAACATGCATCATTGTTAATACTTATTTAACCAACGTAGGCTATAGTCACGAAAACGGTTCAGACAGTCTATTTACTTCATATATTCTAGAAAAAACACATGGAAATTTGTATACCTCTCCAGGTGGCACCTCCCTTAATTATAACCAAGACTAAAGGTAAGGCTTGCTATATGTATATGAATATGCTAACCAAGTTGTCGATATATTTGGAGATTTCTTTCGTCTTGTGGGACAACTTAGTAACGTCAATAATATTTATTTTGTAAAAATTAGAAATAAATTGATAATAGATATATCTACAGATAACAGATGAATGTCAAAGATTTATTTACTTTTTTTTTTATTGAAAAAGTTCAGAATTATATATTTTCCATGCAAACCCTCTGAAACTGGAAATCAGGATCTTAAACCCATTCTTATAAACGGCATCCCTATCAAACTTGTTGAATCTGAATCCCATTTAGGAAATCTACTTCATAGTTCGTCAAAACATGAACATTTACGTCAATGTATAAATAATTTTACTGTTAAAAGCAATGTTACATTAAGAAATTTTACATTCTCTTCATCAAGAGTAAAGTATAAACTATTCAAAACCTATTGTATGCCCCTGTATGGGAGCCAACTATGGGATTTCTCACAAAAGTCATTAGAGAGTTTTTATGTAGTCTGGAGAAAACAGGTTAGGAAAGTATTCAACATTTCTCCAAGAACGCACAATAGTTTATTGAATATTATATGTCAGGATTTGTCAATTGAAACTCAGCTTCATAAACGTTTTATTAAGTTTTATCATAGTATTATACATAGTAGTAATTTATGTCTTCATATGTGTGGACGTACAGCATCATCGGGTAGCCAGTCTACAATGTGCAACAATATCAATTATTTATCATATCATTATAACATAACGAAATTCGATTTAGAACGTAACCCATTATTAAATATTGTAAATAAAATAGAATGTCACGATAAAAGTTCCTGGAAGGAAAATGATAAGAGAATAGGAAATGCTATACGAGAATACATAGATTTAAGAGATTGTTCACCATCTGAATATATAAACTTAAATGAAATAATTAATCAACTCTGTATTAATTGAGAACATGTATATATTTATATGTATTTATTTATTTATTTTGTATTGTACTTAGTGTACGAATAAACTTTATTGTTATTATTGTAAGACCCGCCGTCCCGCACCACTGTCACGGGAACACAACGCCGGAAAATAACGACGAACTCTCTCAGCAAACGGGAGGCTTGGATGACCTAGTGGTCTAGAGTGCCGCGCTTCGACCTCTAGCTGGCCGGCAACCTCTGGCTTTCGGCTGTGGTTTCGAGCCCTGGTGTGAGCGTATGTAGCAAGGAGATAGGGGCGCACTTCAACCTCGTGGGTTTCCTCTAAACACCCCTACGTCCCACTTCTAAACACCCCTACGTGCAAGCGAATTTTTGAAATAAAATTAAACCATGTATGTTAGTCTCGAAATGACCTAGTTGTGTTGAGTGGACGTTAAACCCTCCCTCTCTCTCCCTCTCCCTCTCTCTCTCTCTCAGCAAACACTGGGAATGAACCCGCGACCTCCAGGGTAGCGAGCCAGTGTGTCTGTTATTTTAGCCAAGCGTAATAAAGTCACCGTGCCAATATAAATTTTTGTTGAAGAATAGCCTATGATTGATATACATGTTGTTTGGTCTATTAACCAAGAAACAAATTGACTAACCACAATTTATAGAATGACTCCCCGTGGAAATATCTCAGAAAGAATCGTTACAATTCCATGTCTTTTTTTTATATTGGATCCATCAGACATGTAATTTTAACAGAGGAGCTGATTCATCTTCTTAGCAATTCAATCAATGGCAATATCAAATTATCCGAATTTCAATAGAAATCAGGGTTATAGCCTACCCACTTTCATGCATCGTTGATGGAAATCAATTACGATATTATTTTTGTTGATAAAAATAAGAAATCGTGTGCATTATGTATGACTATCTCTTCAACGCATCCAGTCTGATAATTATCTTAGAGTTCGTCTCACACTCGTCCTTGACTGATGGGTGTAAAATATAAGTCCATAGAACACATAAAATCGATGAGTCAAATTTATACTAGAAGTTGATCGTATTTGAACTGTCTTATGACAAAGTATCGATCGAAGAAAACTAATCACCAGAATTAAATTAGAAAACGAACGTAGTCTGAATGTTGACGTGGATATTCATATATTTTTTAATAGCAAATCCATAACCTTTGCACCTTCATTACGATTATACATTAATAAATGTGCATATTTCATTACAACATTTCAACTAGATCGATAATAAATGGTTTGGGGTTTGTTTTAATTTGTTACGTTTTTTTGGCTTACTGTTTTGGTTTATTTTTGGGTTATCGTGGCACTATGACTCTTAATGTTGGAGAAATAGCCAACACAAAGAGTAAATAAAATCACGGTAAACTTTTATTGCAAATATTTCTACACAAAATTTCAGATCCCGTAAGATGAAACTGGTTCACAGGTCAACCATAATCTAGCTCGACTCAATATTTCTTATAATATTACAAATATAAAACACGAATTAGAATTTCATATTGGTCCATTCCAATCAGTGGTGATGTTGTTATCTTGTGAAAATATGCAATCTTAATACACAGGCCCGTGGCTTGCTAATAATTCTTAGGGAGGGGGGGGGGGGCTTCTGGGTACCTCACACAAATTGTAAGAAAGGAATACGATTTTAACGTACCTATAATAATTTATGAGATAAACGAATAGTTCGCAATCGGGTTAGAGTGCGACTTGTTTGAATTTTGAAGATTATCATGCAGTTTCGGGCGACCAATTCATTCGTGGGCACCTAAGCAATCTCACTCAGCATTGTGGCATTATGGGCGCCCCTCCGGGGTGAGGCACCATACCAATTTTCGAGATTATCACACCAATACATTGTTTATCATATTCAAGTCATGGGTGCCGTATTCATTTTTTACTGCATGTAAAGTATACCACAAAAAGAACAGCGGAGATGCGTGAAATTATACTTTTGGAATATTTACAAAATATTACTGACAGGCTAACTAGACACATGTTTCCAGGATGATTCTCTCGGTGTTTTATTTTAGCGATGTGCAGGTTTTATACAGATAGAATCTTAACTAATCCTAATAATTGTTGTAAATAAACAGAAATTAGGGCCTACTATTGAATTGGGGAAGGGAGGCTAGGTATATTCAGCCCCCCTCCCCGAAAACATTTTTTTTTTTGGGGGGGGGGGTCTGAATATACATGGACCCCTCCCCCCTATGTGTGACGCCCATGCTATTATCAGCTGCGGTAATATCAAGATAACGGTGAATGATACAGAAATGGAATGGGCTAATGAGGGCGGGCATACGTCATACATGCAGTTTGTTATGAGGGACAGTTTGCCCGGACAGCGACACCCTACTCTCATATCCAATTGCATCTGTCAATGGAGCTTTTACTTGTTAGGCCCTCCGTCCTGTATTAGGTGACAAGGAGGACCCACGCCCTACTGGTCTCTGCCCCGAACTGGGCTAATGAGGGCGGGCATACGTCATACATGCAGTTTGTTATGAGGGACAGTTTGCCCGGACAGCGACACCCTACTCTCATATCCAATTGCATCTGTCAATGGAGCTTTGACTTGTTAGGCCCTTCGTCCTGTATTAGGTGACAAGGAGGACCCACGCCGGAAAATATGGATGAACCTGTTCGGTCAAAGCAGGGATTGAACATGAATGATACCGCTTATATTCATCCCAGTTTAGGCTGCCTGTATGTCTACAATTAGATCCGCCTGAGTTAAAGGGCTATAATTATATAGTATTGAGACAAAAAGACTCTAGTACAACATCTTCAATAGAAGGCTTGATCTCGCTTTAACAACGTAGGCTTACATCTTATCAAGATGTTGTAAAACTCGCAGTCGTTGCTTCAGGAACATGCTACTACACTACTAGTAGTAGTATAGTAGTAGTAGTACTGTAGTAGCCTACTACAATATGTCTACTGGGATGGGGGTTTCAATTTCAAGATAGGAATGTCCTTGATGGTTTTTATTTTGAATTGACACAAAATTGAGACAATGGATTAGGGCATTTTAGGCGGTTGGCCTGTTACAATTTCATGCAATCTTCTCTTCTTTATCTCAACGGGTGAGCATAGGCGTACGGGCTCGATGACATGTGGGGGGGGGGGGCAGAACATTTCGGGTTTACAGACAGTCACACACCCAATTTGCTCGTGGGCCTTGTCACAGGTATGGCAAGTGGGCCTTCGGCTCACCAGTCCGGCACTGAATGTAGCCTACCAGTCTGACCCGAATTCCAAATAACCAACCAATTGTCGCGGGGTATTGGTGCCTCCCACAGAAAATTTAACCAACGAAAATGCGTTTTCTGCTATTCTAGCCCGTGTAAGCAACTCCAAAAGTATCCAATGGTTTTGTAACCGAAATCCCACTCTGAATTACAACCATCAGACTGTTGCAACTGCATTCACAAATAATGATCGATGCCGAAAAATGTCGCACAGAGTAAAGTGGCTCCAGACAAAATGTTTTAATTCCATATAGTCAACTCAGTAAAGAATTCTTGGTATTAAATGAAAAGAAAAGTAAAATTGGGGTTCGATGACAGTTAGGGAAGCAAAACTAGAAAAGCCCGAAAAAATTTCAGGTTTATAGATAGCGGCGCCCGTTTTCTTCGAGATGCCAAGAAGTGGGCTGACCTTGTATTGGAACACCCCAAGAAAATTTTGGAATATTTGATGGCCGCAAATGCGTTTTAATGCTATTCCAGTATTCAAAATTAGTGTTTTATTAGACTTCGAGCAGTTTAGCAGGGGAGAAACAGGCCCGGATCCAGGATCTTTTCGAGGGGGGTGGGGCATACATTGAAACTAATGGTAATCATTAGAGTGCCGCATACATTAGTGGTTTGGTGTAATCCACAGGGCCTTGATGCATTGCCTGGGCATAGACAATGCGAAAATCATGTTTATATCATCAATTAAAAAGCAAATATTCCAGTCTCGCCGGGGCTGAGGGGGGGGGGGGGGGCACGGGCACCCTGCCCCCCACACCCACCCTTGGATCCGCGCCTGAGAAAGCAATATCTGTTTGGCGAGAGCGTTGACGATGTACAGAGCATGGGAAGGGCACGGATATCGGACCGGTACGTAAATTGAACCACAGGTTTATCTCCAAAACGGATTGGTTGACCAGGCTCATGTGATATCGAACGCGCGCGTCTTTAGCCAGTCAAACTAACGTCACGTCAAAAATGGCGACACCGACAAATCGAGGCAAATGGTAAGAAATATTTCTTTTTAGTTAACTTCGATGTAAATTTTTCTTGAATTTGTGAGTATGTAGAAGTGTCAGAACATCTCCAACATCGATCTGCTAGTAATATGTTGTTTGCTTATGTATAGTATTTGTATTTTGGCGTTTAAAACTGCCAAATCATTGCATATATTGTAGTAATGGCTACGAGATTACATTGTGGGTAAGTCCCGATATTGGACCATGCGGGTGTCCCAATATTGGACCAGTGGTCCAATATTAGTTACCGGTGTTTCAATATAAGTAACATATTTATTTTTATGATTTCAGCGATAAGTATGGTCAGTGGACCGAGCAAGATTTGGATCGTGCTATAACATCTTTTAAAAATGGTGACGCTGGCCTCAATGCTACGGCGAAGTCCTATGGTATACCGAAAGCAACACTTAAAAGGCACATTGATTGTACAAATAAATACGCAAATGGAATTACGAAACATTTCGGACGTCCATGTAGAGTTCCACCGGAACTCGAGAAGTCTCTGGTTGAACATATTATAGCTCTTGAAAACATGCTCATTGGAATGACTCGAAAAGATTTGATGGAAATGATATACCAATTAGCAGAACAAAACAGTCTTCGACATAACTTCAATTGCGAAAAAAAGACTACCAGTAAACATTGGTACACAGACTTCATGAGAAGACACCCAGATTTATCGCTCAGACAAGCAGAAGCAACTTCAATAGCTAGGGCCAGGTGCTTTAACAGACAGAGCGTTATGGAGTTTTATAATCATTTACAAACAATAATTGACAAATATGGCATAACTGCTAATGCCATTATGAATATGGATGAATCTGGGATCCAAACTGTTCAAAAACCAGGAAAGGTGATTGCACGTAGGGGAAAGAAGCAGGTAGGGTCCATAACAATTGGGGAAATAGGTGTAACCACCACAGTTGTGTGTTGTATGGGAGCTGGTGGTACCTATATCCCACCCATGATTATTTTCAAACGAAAACGTATGGCAGAAGTATTGAAATTTGGTGCACCAGTGGGAAGCATTGTTACAAACAATGAAACGGGGTACATGACAAAAGAACTGTTTTTAGATTGGTTGAAACACTTAGTTGCGTCTAAGAACTGTTCTTATGAAAAACCAATTGTTTTGATACTGGATGGCCATTCCACCCATACAAAGAATGTAGAGGCTATTGATTATGCCCGTGAAAATGGAATGGTGATACTGTCCTTACCCCCACACACAACACATCGTCTTCAATCGTTAGATAGAGTTTTTTACAAGCCTATGATGACATTCTACAACCAAGAAAGTGATAACTGGTTACGCACAGAGAAAACAGCGGTCACTGTGTATGCTGTTTGTCAAATTCTCACTAAGGCTTATGTTCGTGCCGCTACCATGGCCATGGCTCTTAACGGGTTCAAATTTTGTGGAATATGGCCCTTTAATCCAAATATATGGAGTGATGTGGATTTTGCAGCAAATGAAAGATTTATTACCACGGATTCAGATTCTGGAGATGATGCCACAGTCACTGACATGCCAAACCCAACAGATGCAATTGAACCCGCCCCAGTGTTTATCGAATTAAACACGACCCCTGTTACTGAACCCGCCCCAGTGGTTATCGAATTAAACACGGCCCCTGTTACTGAACCCGTCCCAGTGGTTGTCGAATCAAACACGACCCCTGTTACTGAACCCGCACCAGTATACTCTTCGTCAAGTCTTCATTCACTAAACACGGTCGTTTCCTCGCCATCCTCATTGGACAAAATGAAACGGATTCCAACAAATCCTGATTGTAGATGTTTTTTCAGAGCTGTAGCAATAAACCTGTGTCAGGAATTACAGATGGCAACCAGGGACGACAATGGGAATATCACTGATCTACGTCTTCGAATATCAGAGATGCAGGAAGCAGACTGTTTACGCTCCAAAATGATAAACCATATGCTGGGAAACTTTGAGCTCTACACAGTTAAAAATAGTTGCCACCCAAATAGGCTTAACTCCTAGCCTTCTGTGGTGTAAACTGATAACACCCAACTAGTGAAGAACATTACACCAATTCCAGTAGTGTAACCTGCCTGATGCACTCGGACAGTGTAATGTTACACCCGTTGGTGTAGATTATGCATTACACCTCAAGGATGTTTTGTAAATTAAATTTATTACACAAAAACGGATGTAATTTGTTTGGTTGGATATTTTAATTCAAGCCACCGACTTCTTAGTTCAGAAAACTTGAAATTGGCTAGCGGTCACTTTGATAATTAGTATAGGGCGTTTAGCCCGACCCAGATTACATATAGACCGTTGGCTACTTCGCTTCATTTTACAACGACATTGAATTTGACAGATACCCACCAGACTGATTCAAATTCAACTGCTGTTGGGCAATTAGACGATCTGTATCAATTTATAATGAATATAAATCACGGGGAAAAATCAATACGCATATCCTTACAACTAAGCTTAATAATGTGGTTTATTCATTTGGGCACCTCAACTGAATTAAAAATAATTAATTAAGATATTGTACTTGGTAATATTTTGGAACGTTTACACGTCTTCAGGTGAATACAAGCTAAAACAATCTTTACTTTACTCGTTATCAGTAAACACTCTAAAATGAGTTATAGTTATGTTACTAGGGCATTTAACGCTTTGTTTAACAAACAAAAACTTTTGTAAAGCAAGATACAGTGTAAAATTGACACCTTATTCGAAGGAATGTTTCCCTAAAATAATTACACCCGTTGGTGTAAATGCAATAAACTCATAACTCATCGCAAACACCCTTTATCGGCCACAGTTACTTCTATCCTTGTGTTCAGTACTCATGACTATCGATTTCACTTTTGTAACCAAATAAACGGTGTAAAAATAACACTGCTCTATGATTTATTCCCAAAAAGTAGTTACACCCGTTAGTGTAAATGCAATATAATACTGGTAGTGGTGTACCTAATCCAAAACACCCCACAATTACACCTATTCAGGTGTTAAGTAGTCCTGAATATCGGTTACACTTGTTAGGTGTAGTTCTTTTAGTTGGTTACCCTTGGAAAGGTATTACATTTTAAAAAATCTCGCTGTGGTGTAAAGTTTACACTTAATTAACACTGCTTATAGTTTTTAATTACACACATTTTTAACAGTGTATGATCATATCGATATTATTACCGTCAATGCTGACTTACCGCCTGGGGTTGCTTACTCCTCAATCCATGATAGAATTCTTATAATGGCAAATCCTACAGAGATGATTGGTGAGGTGGAAATCAATGCAACGGTTCGCTTTCTAAAGAAAGAACTCCATATTTATCTCAGTGGAAACATTTTGAAATTCGGAACCGATTTTGCTGATAATAATCCCATTCGTGTCTTGTATGAAAAGCATGCCGAGGATGTGGGACATTATGATGCCCTACTTTGCAGAACCAGGGATGATATCAATCAACCTAAGGAAATGAACATGTATGTAACTCCAACGATGGTATCACCTATATCAAAAATCAAAAAGTCAAAATCAACCCGTACAACAAAATCTGAAATCATAACATCAAGTCCTTACAAAAATACGTTATTCGTCAAAAAACAAAAAGTAAAAACGAAATTTCAAACCACAAAGAAAACAAAATCTGCTCCTAAGGTTCATACAGGGGTACGACCAAATAGAAAGAGGTCCAACACCGCAAGTATTGCCCTAGACACAAAGGGAAAATAATGATGATTCGGATAATGACCCATGGTAGGCCTACTGCGTTATATGCGACGAAGAGAGAAGGGAGACAATGATAAAATGTGTTTTATGTGGAACCTATGTACATGAGACATGTTCAGGTGGAATACCTCCTAATTTTAAGTGCGACTTGTGCGATTAATCGTTTCATTTTGAATGATACGTAGAAAACGTTAAATGGTTAAAGTTCGTAATTGGAAAACGTATGAATGTTTGAAAAAAGTAATTGAATCAAAGTTTGAAAGTTAGCAAATGTTAAATGATTATAGTAGGCTACTTGAAATAAGTGATGTATGAAGCGTTTAAAGTAAGCGACAGTTTGAAATTTTAAATGTTTGAAAGTATGTTTTGAATCCACAATTTCTTATTAAAGTTTTAAGAGTACAGAAATAATGTTGTTGAAATTAATTTACCCCATGTGTTGTAGTAGTTGTAGGCTTATATATTGGACCAGTGCCGGACTGGTGAGCGCTCGAGGGGGGTCTGGGGGAGTTCTCCCCCCCCCCCCCAATTTTTTTTTACTTTTTTCTTTTTTTCTTTGAGGATTGGGCAAGTGGGCCCAGTCCGGCACTGTATTGGACCATGTATCCTGATATTGGACCACGTGGTTCAACATTATGTAACAGGTATCGCATATTGGACCATTTCGAAAATTTCTTTTTTTGATCATAAATATTAGAGAAACAGATATTTTGGTTCAAACTGCTGTGGATATACAGAGGTTTAAGATCTATATCTTGTATGATCTTTGTCATTGATCTATTACTTTTTAAGACGACGAAATTGGTGTGAGTTCTTGGGTGGTCCAATATACGTACCCTTCCTCTAACTACGATACAGGGGAGAGAAATCCATTGTTGATTATAAGTTATCTCCCCCTTGTTACACGTATTCTGCCGGCTCGATACTTCCGGTAATAACAATAACGTTGAAAGTATGGCAAATCGGGGGAAGAAGGACACAACTCCCCCTCCCCTGCTGTTAATGTCAGCTAGAGGAGGATTAACACTTAATCCTCCCGATCATCCGAATGTGTTTATGCCAGTCATTCAATCTGAACCACCCTTGTTTGTGCCAGGTAAAAAAAGTTCTGAACTCTTTTTTTCTTAAAAAAGTAGAGTCTAATAAAAAGTGAAGTCTACAGCTACACTTCTTCAACAAGTTACTGTTACCCATTTCATTTAGTGATCCATCCAGGTACCCTGTTCCCCTAGGGTAGAGGTATATCACTCCACACCTAGATCTATGAAAATAGGCCTATTCTTTATTCACGAAGTGAAAGGTGTCACTGTTAGCCAGGGCAGTGAGTGTTACGATCTACCGATATAAATTACCACACCTTGAAATATGAAACCGGTTGAAAACTGCTAACAATAATCAATAACTCCCAAATTATAAATTTTTTATTTTGCCATCCTTTTTTTGATGAACAATTTGTGTGTTGCGACAAGATCTTCTCGTCACATGATATGTAAATAAATAGGTCTTGAAGTTGAAAGTGTTTCTACCCGCCTGGACGTTATTGTTTGTATTGTAGTTCTACTTATTAATAACTTTTTCCAATGAAACCAATTAGCTTTTCATACATGTATGAACCATGACTCATTCTAACCAAGAGTCAAATCTTATTCGGACCACATTCAAGATTCATTCAGACCACCATATGGCTGATTTGGACCACGTTCAAGATCATAGTAGGCCTATGATGAAAAAATACTAGAAACATATATTTACACATCTAAGTTTAAAGTAGCTAAGGGTACTCTAACATATGAGTGATGTGATCTTACTGTGAAATGATGGGTTTTTGGTTTCCAATATTTAAAACAAAATAAACATTTTACTTTTACCATTGGTACATGATTCATGTACCATAATGCATTTCAGTCGCATTTATAAGAAGGGACTCGTATATTCCACGCCATGGGCAATAAATATTATTTTACCTGGAATAACCAGACGCTAGAGAATTCCATTAGGTTAAGATTTCTGGCGTATTTCCCCGAACAAAACTGAATTGAAATTAGAGAAAAACAGAAACGATTCAATGTAAATCAGTTTATATGCATTCATATTACATTATTATATGTGTTGTGACGCGTTTATGTCAATTTGTACATGTAGGTCCCAAATATTAGCGATTTAGTTCCTTTAACTTTAAAAGGGTTTTATCTAGATTCTATCATGGAAACTTATCTTCTTTTTTTTCAGATGAAGAAGGAGAAGCTGATAGTTTTGTGGGTCAATCATTTAATCCAACCCCAACCCAACCATCAACGCTATCACAACCAGGAACATTCAATATGTTTCAGCCACCTGGATCAACTAATGCAGATCTATTTGCTGCTCCACCAACTTCAGCATCAGATCCCTTTGCACAGGTTGGGCATAATCCAAGACCCCCACATCCACAGATGGAAACACAAAAGAGTCAGCCATTGGCTCCTCCAGCACCATCTGTAGCATCTAACCAATCAGCATCCCCTTTTCAACAGTTTCCACCTCAGTCTCAAACCGGACCAACTTTTGGTTCTGCTTCCTCTGTAACACCAGGTATAGAATAAACTTTAATTACCAATGTTCTGTATGTATATATATATATATATATATTTACAGTACTATTTTGTTGCCCAGAAATTGACCGTAATTTACTGTTATATCATATTTTTCATGGTGCAAGCTTATACTTATAGTTTCCAAATCCAAGGGGTTTTTTTTATCAATAGAAAGGATCAGTCTAATTGCCCAGAGTTTTATAACAGCTTATTATATAATTAATCTTACACTCCTTAGTCTGAATTGTAAGCTTAATCTACGTATGTGTATTTCAATGTTCGAAGTGTACCAAATGATCGAAGCAGCCTAAGCTGCCCAAAACATATAGATTTGAAATAAATGCTAAAATGTGGCTTGCATTTAAAATATTGTATTTGTAACAGTCATACACATTACACACATATAATTATACTAGAGGGCATGCTTCTAGCTAACAATTGGGATATGACCTTTGACCTCAAAAGTATTGTTTAGAATGTTCATATTGCCAAATGTGTATATAGTGTGACAGTGTACTGATCTGACATAGCTGTAGGTGATTAATTATTCAGGAAGGTTATTTCTCATTGGCAAAATGTTTTTGATAAGTTGATAAAAGAAAACTCTGGTTGCTTTATATTTGGATGAAACAAAATTTTGGTTCTCTATGTTTGTGATATTTCAAATGGACATGTTACTTAGAAACACTGATCAACAAAAAGAAAGTAAGTTTGTTAATGAATGTAATACATCATTTACATGTTACTTAACTTCACCATATTTATACCCTTACATTCTATATGCCTACATGTCTATAATTGTCATCATAGTACAATTCTAATTTCTATTGATATATATTATACTATATATAGTGTACAGATATTTAGTGACTGTGAAGTTGTTAGGCTTATGATAACAATAAGTGACCTCAAATATTCCCTGGTTGTTGTAATTGATGTACACGTAACTGTGATGTTGTTTCTCCCAGGTGTCATATCTTTGACAAGGTGCATGCTTTTAAGTAGCTAAAATTTGTTGTTTTATTTTCAGGTACCCCAGTGAGTGGAAATATGTTTCGTAAACAGGGACAGGGACGACCACAATATGCCCAACTTCCCCAAGGAACCTATGCACATGCTCCTCCAACTTCTAATCAGTTCCCTTCAAATCCAAGCTCTCCCTTTGTTCCTCCACTGGCCCATTCTTCTCCTCGACCCCCAACAGCCATGGTTCCTCCAATGTCACAGCAGTCTTCATATAGCCAGTCTCAGCCTTATTACAACCCAACCCAGCCCCAATCATCAACCAGTAGTTTTGTCTATCAGCCTGTACAGTATCACTGGTGTTTTAGTACTATAGTAGAAAAAAAACTCATCTGGAAACCATTTACAATCCGAGATTCATTAAAATTAGAAGAAGCCTTTCATACAGGTATTTATTATAAAAATACTTTTTTTTATTTTGCCTGATTTAATTGAAATCAGAGCCTTATTTCACCCTAGTTTAAAATTCTGCTTATCTAAACTTAAAGTGAATTAGGCTATTATTATTTCCATTCTATTTCTAACTGTAGCAGGATTATCGTTTCACGCAATAACAGAGGTCAGAATTAGATTACTTAAATATTGACATACTATATTTATTAATTCACCTCTACGCAGACGATACACAGCTATATCTAGCGTTCAAACCCACCTGTCAGAGATCTATTGACTCGGCCTTCACGCAGATGTCACTTTGTGCAGATGATATTAAACAGTGGATGTCTTGCAACTTTCTGAAGCTAAACAGTGACAAAACAGAACTAATAGTCTTCAGTTCTAAATCTGTACGACGGAGTTTGAATCTTCCGCCTTTCCGAATTGGAAGCCATAGCATAGAACCGACACAGGAGGCGAGGAACCTTGGATTTGTGTTTCAGTCTACGTTGTCAGCTGAATCACACATCAACAAAATATGCAGCAGAGCTTACGCCAATATCCGCAATATTAGTCAGATTAGGAAATTCATCAATACCAAAGCTGCTGTCTCCCTGGTCCAGTCATGTGTACTGTCACATTTAGACTACTGCAATGCCCTGCTTTACGGTGTACCAAAGACTCTTATCACCAAGCTGCAGAAGGTCCAAAATTCAGCAGCCAGAGTAGCGACAAGGACAAGGAAATCAGATCATATAACGCCAGTACTGAAGAGTCTACACTGGCTGAAGGTGGAACAACGTATCAAGTATAAGCTACTGATGCTTGTATTCAAATCCAAGCACAAACTTGCTCCGCTTTATCTGCAGGAACTAATCCAGGATCATCAGCCAGTCAGAACACTCAGATCAGCAAATAAATATCTACTTGACCCCCCCTTCCTCGAGGTCAGCAACCTATGGCGACCGTAGATTTGCAGCAGCTGGTCCAGCCCTATGGAACTCACTGCCAGACAAGATCAGATCCATTCCATCTCTGGATGACTTCAAGAGTGCAATAAAGACACACTTGTTCAAAGAGGCATATCCGTAGACAATCCTTGTGTTGTATATATTCATGTGTTATCAGACTCCAGCAGCGCCCTTGAGCAGTTGTACTCAACTGGTAAAGGCGCTATAGAAATACATAGTTATTATTATTATTATTATATGGTTAGGATATGTGACCTCCTTGACTTCTATTGAGATCTCTGCGAAATCAGAAATTCAAGTCATGTAAATTAGAAAAAAGAAACAAAAGACTGCAATAACATGATAATTTCAAGACTACCATAGCGCATGAGTAGATCACATATTGTTTAGAAATATGATATTGGAATATTTTCACAAATTAACTCCATTATAATGGGAGGAGAATGCAAAAGTGGAATTGATTTTTGAGAACAGTATTGTGTTGATTTATCCTTAATAAAGATGCATTATTCAAGAGCAAAATTGCAGGTCTTTCTTTAGGTCTCTTAAGAATTTTAAGTGTTATATGAATTATTAATTAGACAGATTATAACAGTTCGACCATTTAATGATTTAATTTAAAATGGGAAAGCTAGGCTAAGCCATGAATATACAAGTACCATTGTTATGATAGTACACAATCAATACACACATCTTGTCAAAACTTAAAACAGTAACTTGAAATTTCAATATTTTCATTTCTCATTATCCTCTCTTGAACTTGTAGAGTTCTTTATCTTAATCATTTATAATGTATCTTGAACCTTTGTACAGGTTTAAAACACAATCCAGATAATACTATAGTATCAACTGATGGTGGTAGATATGATGTGAATGTTGGTAAGAGAGAACGAATTGCTATATATTGGGATGAAGATGTTAAACAAGTTCAACGATGTTCCTGGTTTCACAAGAAGGAAGGATCACACAGATATTTTCCTTATGAGGAAGAATTTTCAACAAAGCTTGAGGTAATTTATATGCAACAGATAATGGTGATTCAATAACGGAAGTCAAAAATTATAAATGTCATCAGCAAGATCAGGACAATTACCAGCCACATTGTTTTATGTATTTATTAGGTTCTGTTTGTTACCATGATAAATTTTAATAAAATACTTAATATTTTATAAAATATTATTATCATATCGTTCTCGGAACAACACTATAGATATATTTAGATTCATTTAGCTTTCATATGATCTATAATTTCACTGACACATGGGAACATTATTGAAATCAACTTCTATATTTCTTGTGTTGAACAGGTTGTTCCCCAGCTTTATCTGTTCTGGCATTCGTATTGTAATTGTACTCAAATATTACTTATTTATTTTAAAACTATTTTCAATTGAAATACTGTCTTGGAAAAAGACCTGATAATCTATTGCTATTTCTTTAGAGGTCTATTACTCTATACAGTGCATAACCCACTTGATAACGAATGGTAAAATGTTTATTTGTATAAAGTAAAAGTCTGGGTTTATTTTTACCCTTTAAATAGATTGTTTCAATGAAATGTTTTTATTTATTATATTTTATAGGAAGAGTATAGAAATGCTGTAGAGAACAATGCATGGCATAAAAGATTGGAATTCCCAGGAGGAGAGACAATAGTGATGCACAACCCTAATGTTATTGTCCATTTCCAAGCCTCATCCCAGCCTGATGAATGGGGAACTGTTCAGGTGGTACGATATTATTCTTTTCTGTAGTTGAATAGTTTGGAAAACCTTACCATATCCTGGTATCTGAATTTAGTTTTACATCACTTTAAGATGATAAGAAGACATTGCTAAATAAACATTTTCATACAGAAAGTATTAGTTTTAACTTATACAAAACAATTATTAGTTTGTAACCAGTCAGTGTTGATTGCCAAAAATATTTAGCAATGATTTTTATTGTTTTACATGCATCACCTTGGATACAGCCCGTAAGAATTTCAACATAATTATTTATAATAGTCACTTTAACTCTACAATTTTGCTTTTCCTCCTTTTTTAAATATTCTGTCTTATTTCATATTCTATTTTCTGTCCTGTTACTTTTTTTAATCCTAATAAAACAAATCCTGACATCGCTTAATTTAAAAATAGACATATAAATAGTTTTAGAAACTTCCTGTGATTTTCCTTTTCCTAATTAAGTTATTGTACTGATACCTAAAATAGACTGTATATTGCACATATATCATCTGTGTTATTATTTGACTCATGTATGTTTTATTTATTTAAAACATTAAAAATAAGACAAAGGAACCTATAAAGATTATGATGTAATAGTAATGTTATTATGATTAATTTTGAACAGAGTGTTTATGCATCACCTTTGGTGAGTTGAGGGAGTGCTGTTTGATTTTCCATACTATGATACTGTAGAATTAGCATGCATGATAGTTTTAGAGTTTAAAAAAATATTAGTAATGCTTGTAAATAGAGCTTGGCGATATTTCGATATTTCAAAATAAAACCCTCACTGAAATAAAAAAACGTCAATAATACCGTCTTCTGAAAAATATCGAAAAAGAACGAACATATCGCAGTTTTGATTTTGTTACATATTGAAAAAATATTTTCATGAATAAATAGCAACAAATATTATTATACTAAGTGTTCATTCCACTTAGCAAATGCTGATAAAGAACAGGTTTACATCACATGATTTCTCGCTCACTTTTCCACCCAACCACAATACCGTTAGAATTATCCCTGTTTCTGTTCAATTTTTTTAAAGATTTGTTTATACAGATATGCTTTAATTTTCCGAAGGAATCATTGATTTTCAGATTGAATATAAAATTAAATAAAGCAGAAATATAAAAATAATGCCAACTTTATTGAGAGTTACTGTGGACTGATTATCATTCAGCGTCAGTCCGTGATCCTTTTTTGACATAGTACTTATGATTTATAGCATTATTTAGTATTTTGGCACTGCATTATGCATTTTCAAGAAGGTATGCGCTTGAATAAGAAAGAACAAGTTTGATAGGGTAAATGAATAGCATCCAATCGTACCAGGCGTAGTAATAGAAAACATGCACGGCCGAATGAACACAGCTTTTTAAATATTTTTTGTGCTTCCTTCCTGTAAATATTCTTAATTTAGATAAAATATCATAATATACTGGAAAATAAAATTATAATAAACAACATAAACCAATATTTTAAGCAAGTTTTTATGGCGTTACATAGCTGTTTTTGAATCAATTCATCAAATTTTATTTGTAAATATGGAACTGTAGGGCCTATTTAATTATGCACTTTTAATAATATTAACTAGAAAATGTGCAGTGAAAACTCCAGGGGTATATTCAACTTTTTATGAACGGGTTTATTACATTTAGAAAGTGGTAAAAAAAATATTGCGATATCTGTTTCCAGGGATATCGCCCAGCTCTACTTGTAAAGAGTTTATAATATTTACAATAATGATAAAACTTATTGAGATAACAACAACTAACAAATTCTCATCTAATTTAATTTTTGTCAAATATATCAACACAACACAATAATATTAAAAATCAGAGGATCTGTTGAGATATTACTAAATATGTAGCTAAATACATATAACTATGCAATACATAAATTGAATATTTCATTGAAAATATATTGATTGATGATTATTAAATAAGATGGATTTTAGAGAAAATCTAATCAAATATTTAATCTTGCATGTGTTTTTTTTTTTAATGATTATCTATTTTGCTACCTTATTAGACCTTATTTTTTCTATATAATATTTTTGCTGCCTTATTTTCCCCATTATAGTTTAGTATGAAGCAGTTCAAGGGTTTTATAGTTTAAGCAGAACATTAAAAAAAATAATCTAAAAACTACCTTGCTCTTGATGGAAATTAGTTTATACGCTCAAATTTCCTGTGGTACTATATTGTTGTCTGTCAGTTCTTCTCCTGGCCCATACACAGTTCTATTAAAGGCTTTTGGCATTATTTTTGATCTAAACATACTGGGATAGGTTGACAAGTCCTAAAAGGAACCCTTATGGAAATTTAAACTTTCAAAGCTGTTGGTTTGTTCATATAGTTTAATTCGATTTCACACAAGACTTATTAGCCCTCTTACCCAAACTTTTAAACACTATCCTCGTAAGTTTTTTTCATACTAGCTGAAACTGCTTAACTAAAGTAAACATAAAGAGATATCATTTGGAAAGTCTCCCATTCATTTTATGTGTACAATTTTCCCCCATCATTCAGATTGCTGAATGTGTGTATTTTTCCTATCCAGGCCATGCTATGTTTAGAGACTAAAACTGTTTGGTATGTAGTGATGATTGTTCATATTTTTGGCATAACCTGAATCAGTGGATTCATTCTCTTACTTTTCCTGAGGTTCATTAGCAAACTAAAACTTTGTCTGATTAATATGGTCTTTTTTTTCTATAACTAAATATATGCCGTTTTACACAATATGCGTATTATGATCTTTAAGAAAAGGGAAAGGAAATCATATCTACATTTGATTTTATTTGTTTTTTCTGTAAAGTGAATCTAATTACTGAATTACAATTTTGAGATAAATTTATAATTTATTGAAATTAAATGAAACAGGGTTTATAGTCCTACAAATTGGACACCAACTGGGCTAATGAAGACAGTATTATTATGAAGTCTATGAGAGGCTATCATAGCTAAATCACTTTATCATGCCTTTTGTTTTTTTATAGGGAGATCAGATGAGACCTAAAGTTGTAAAACGAGGAGTAGATGATTTTGAAACAATAGAAGATGGTAAATTATTGCTTTGTATAGTGATTTTATAGTATCATGGGTATTAAAGACTCCTTTAAATCCAGATTCAAAACATACTTATTTGAGAAATATTTGCACCTGTTAGACATTTATTCATATGTCAAGCCCATACTCATCCCTGTATACCATCGGGTAGCTTGGATATTAATGAGATTAGAGCATCTGTGCCATTCAGTTGGTTTATGTTATAATGAAAGATCAAGGCTTTGTTTATTATTGTAGCAATGACAATCAAGACTATGTTATTCTTGTCAAATCTTGACACATTCATAACTTTGCTCAGAATTACATATATTATCCAGTTCTATTCATAAACTATGATAGAGAGAAAGTCCAGCTCTTTATCTAAATCGTACATAATGGATCTTTAATGACCACATCAAATGACTAATCAAAATTTTATGTACTTAAAGCTTGTGGTTACATACACTTTATGGCAAGTTCATATCCATCGGACTAAAATTAATAGAGCCATCTTCACCAAAATTTGTACACATAGACGTCCTGTAAAAACAACTTTACCTATTTACATATTAGGATTGACAATTATACATGCAAAAAATAATAATAACAATGACAAAACTTGTAATGTTTATCTAGCCGGAAAATATTGTAAACAAGAGTCATTAACTGTGAGCAACACAGAATTCGTAATCCATGGGCTGAACCTGTTGTATATTGAATTTACTATAGGTGAATCAAACCAGATAGATCATCTAGTATTTGTAGTACATGGTATTGGTGCATATTGTGATGTTAAATTTAGAAGTATAGTTGAATGTGGTAAGTATGTTTACAAAATGGTAACACTTGTTGAAAAAATGTAAATCCTCTTACTAAAGAATTAAGCCTGCATTGATAATTGGTTGTATATTCTCGTCTCTTATATGTCGGTTTGTGCTTTGTCATCAATTACTTGTAGATGTAATGTATGTTCACATTAATGTCAGTGTTATGGCCCTTGATCAAAAGTTGCAATCCGATAAACAAAGTAGTTATGTTCATGGGATGAAGAATCCTATTGATTTTAAATGGTTTCCATTAATTTGAAAAACGTTGTGGATACTCTAAGGTCTTAAGGCTTATTTATCATCCAATTGATTTTATCTTTATATCCCTAGTGTTTATGAGTTGAAGTGTATTGATTTTCAATACCCGGCAATCTAAATTTATATAAGTCAGAGGGTTTTGTTCTAGGTGCTTTGCTAATACATGTACATCTATTACATTCTTAAAGATTTGTTACGTCAATAAAACCGTTAGCAAATGGCATGTGGTTCAGTATATTGATAGACTAAATCATACTAAAATCTTCATATGCATATTAGATTTCTCACTTTACATCATTTTTTGTTATCAATTTCAAATATTCTTTTCAAAAAAAGGTACATACAAAATTTGTGTCAAATGATAATTTTTTTTATTTCTGATCTGTAGTTGATGATTTCCGGTCAATATCTCACAGTCTATTAGACAGCCATTTTAAAACGTATAAAGATACAGGTAGATTAAATAGAGTCGAGTTTTTACCTGTACATTGGCACAAGTTTTTACATTCTGATGCTACTGGTATAGATGAGTAAGTCTTTAGTTTTCTTTTATCTTCAATTTTAGTGCTATTATTCAAAAGATCTTGAACTAAAGCAGTTCCTTGTAAATTCATTAATTTTCACTCAAGGCCCTTTAATTTATTATTTTTGGGAGAAATCAACAATGGTCCCTAAGCCTGGATTTGTTAAGTGTTTATTTAGGTAGGCAAGGAAGAGTTCTATAAATATTGGAGATACTTTCTTCCCAGACCCCACAGCCATAAAAAGTAAAAGTAGCCTGGACTATATCTTTATGATCTAAGTCCTGGGGTTCAATCTCTGAATGCCAATCAGGGATTTGGAAGTCCCAAACTGGTCGGTGCATGAATTCATACTCCACAAATGCTCCTAAAGATAACACAAGTTTCAAAATGATTTTCATTTTTTGCAGACGATTAAAAGCCATCACATTACCAAGTACAGCCAAGTTACGAGAGTTTGTTAATGATACATTATTAGATATTCTATTTTATACCAGTCCCGCTTACTGTCAGGTAAATTACATTTTAATACATTATTACCAATAATAAACATTTCAAAAAAAAATGTAAATTATAGAGGAGTGGTCTACAGTTTCGTAATATAAAAATGTAAATTATAGAGGAGTGGTCTACAGTTTCGTATTTTTCTACAAATAATAGAAATAGACATACTTGTCTGAATATTAATTTATGGAGCCAATTAAAAAATTTAATGATTTATGCGCCCACATTTCCCTCATCACGCTGTATAGCGTATGCCTGCCTTCATTAGCCCAGTATAGGAGCAGAACAGTAGGATGTTAAACCCCAATTCAACTGTGTATTTTGTATTTCAGTTAATAGCTGATACAGTAGGAAAAGAAATTAATCGTATTTATCAGTTATTTTTATCAAGACATTCATCATTTAAAGGTTCTGTCTCGGTGGCTGGTCACAGTTTAGGTAAAAATATTCATAATTGTGTTTGCACCCTTTTTAATTTAGTTAAAGATAGCCTACTTTCCCGCTTAAAACTGTGTGATTTGATGATAAATTTGGACTCGAAACATATTTAAACAAATTAATCTGTCAAAAATTTACTTCAAAGCTTTGTATTTGCCAGGAGATTCCTACAGCTATAAATGAACTGTTGTTAGCTGCCATGGCTGTCACCTTACTTGATTGTGGGAGGGTCCATTTTTCAGAATGTATTTTCATTACTTACGTTCCATTTACCATACATTTTGAGGCCTAAGTAATTTCTAAATTATTTTCTGTCAGCTTCTTCTGCAATTTAATTGTAGAGTCTTTTGTACGTTGACACACCTCAATATTCTCAAAATCACCTAATCATTAATTGATGAAGAAATAACAACCACTCCCAGTGACTCCCTCAGTCAGCTAGCACACAATAAGCTGGCAAACAACAGTCAGGTTGACATTTTTGCCCAGTGCTTGCCCCTTGGGTGTTTGTTGGGTAATCAAGTATTTTCCAGTAAGATTTGAAGTCTATGCTTTCTATATATATATACCAAATTTGCCATACTTTTATTGAAAATAACCACCCGATAAATATTTGTCTTTAAAATATTTGCCACTTAGTAATTTATGATGCATTTCATTTGCATCTATCAGCCAAACATTATATTAGGTTACTAAAGACAATTAAACTTTCTGTTTCAAATTAATTTTTGTACGCCCACATGGAAATGTGGTCGTATATTGTCATCGCCTCCGTCCGTCCGTCCGTCCACAATTTCTTGTGAACACTCTAGAGGCTAAAGTTCATATCCGATTGACTTTTAATTTATACACAATGTTTAAGGTCATGAGATGAAGAAGTCTATTGATTTTCAACGATTTTCGATAATTACTGTCAGAGTTATGGCCCTTGATCACTTCAAAGAATCTTGTGGACGCTCTAGAGGCTAAAGTTAATAACCGATTGACTTTAAATTTATATACAGCGTTAAAGGTCATGAAATGAAGAAGCCTTTTGATTTTTAGCGAATTCTGATAATTACTGTCAGAGTTATGGCCCTTGATCACTTCAGAAGTTCTTGTGGGTGCTCTAGAGGCCAAAGTAAATATCTGATTGGCTTAAAATTTATACACAGTGTTAAAGGTCATGAGTCCAAGAAGCCTTTTTTCAGCGATTTCCGATAATTACTGTCAGAGTTATGGCCCTTGAACACTTCAAAAAATCTTGTCGGTGCGCTAGAGGCTAAAGTTAATATCTGATTGACTTTAAATTTAATCACAGTGTTTCAAGTCATGAGACGAAGAAGCTTATTGATTTTCAGCGTTTCCAATAATTACTGACAGAGTTATGGCCCTTGATCACTTCAAAAAATCTTGTAGGTGCGCTAGAGGCTAAAGTTAATATCTGATTGACTTTAAATTTAATCACAGCGTTTAAAGTCATGAGACGAAGAAGCCTATTGATTTTCAGCGTTTCCGATAATTACTGACAAGAGTTATGGCCCTTGATCACTTAAAAAAATTTGTGGACGCTCTAGAGGCTAAACTTCATATCCCATTGACTTTAAATTTATACACAGTGTTGAAGGTCATGAGACGAACAAGTATATTGAGTTTCAATGAGTTTTGATAACTTGAATAGCATGGAGGAGAACTTTATCAAAGCCAAACAAATTCGAATGATTTTCTGATAATTACATAATGAGTTGTTACTTTTAATCAGATTTTAGTGTATTATAAATGTTTCATTACCGAAAAAGTAAAATATGCGACAACTCTTGTTGACTGCCAGGACGATTTAGCTGCTGTGGGCGTATGTTTCGTTGCCTGGCAACCTATGTTTATATTTCTTACATATGTCTTGCATATATAAATTTTTATTTGTCAAAGAAACTTGCTGAAATATTGTTTTAAATTCAATTCGAAGTATGAATGTTTAAATTTGAGACAAAATGTAGTATATATCGTTTATTATCGTAGCAACAGGCTATGTCTCAATTATCTATTTTATTGTAAAACTCTTCTAAATGGCTGTGCTTTTGTAAGTGAGTTGATGATGGGCTTGTCATGTTAAAAAATGTTTAATAATATATAATTCATATTTAACATTTGAAGTCCATAATCAGATTTAGCTCTTGAAAAAAGTAACTTTTAAAAATTGTAAACAAATCTCTTCATACTGTTTATATCATATTTATTATTCAGTCTGTATAAATACCTGTCAATAGTTCTATGTTTTATACTTTCTAACTTCATTCTTTGCATGATATATTTCAGGATCTTCCATATTATTTGATCTTTTATTACATCAAATTAATCCTAATGCACCTAAAGATATGGCCCCACCCCCACCGGAGGTACCTGCTGAAAAACATATACAGGAAGAAGAAAAAGTATGTATTACTATTACTAACTATTTGTTATTGGTATTCTTGAAGACATCATCAGACAATTTGTTTTAGCTTCTTGATGTTTAGTGCAGCCGATTGATATAACAAAGAACTGGTCACTATGGTATCATAAATCAATCTACTTTCGACTGAATTACTAATTATTACTTTTAACGGTAATTTTGATAATCCGGTATAAAGAGCAGCAATAGCTCAGTGAGTAAGGCGTTAGATTGTTAAATAGCAGTTCTCGAGTTTGCTGTTCATTCTCGTTGTTGACTGAGAAAGTTCTTCAGGACTTTCCAGCAAGGTTTCCCCTCGCCAGTGGTTCAGGACAAAGAAAAAAAAAACATGAACAGTGTCTTATAGTTTGGATAGTACAAAAAGCCAATGACTCCTGTATTGGTGTGCATGTGAAAGAGCATTAGACAGTTGGAATTTGAAAGAAGTGTAAGTCGTAGTGATTAAACCCTATTACATTTCTGGTGTTAAGATGTTGCTGAATCAAATTAAAACTGTTCCTTCTAATATATCATTCATTTGTATGGCATTGTATTATATGTTACATCTTTTATTAGCTCTGATTGGGGATCAAGATTATAGCTAATTTTCTGAAGCACCCATGCATCATTAATTGTAAGAATGATTAAAGAACATCAATAAATTTTTCTATATCTATTTTATTTTCAGAACGAAGAGTTAAAAGAAGAATCTCCTGAGTTAAGTTTAGAAGATTTATTAGAGAAAGTTGGTCTACAGGATAAACTAGAAGTTTTTACACAAGAACAAATCGACATGGAAGCCTTGGTAAATATATAGTAGCCTATTTCTATTCATTATCTCTATACAGTTAATACAAATTCTTATTTACCCAGCTATTACAAACATGAAATTATTGTATACTTTTATTTGTACTAGCCATTAAAAACTTAGTACAATATTTTTAAAACACACCTCATTATCCAAAGTTTTTTACAAGATGCAAATAGATAGATTCATCACTAATTTAAAACCACCATTGGCTTTCTATGATGATAATCAATCTTCTATGAATGAATCAATATTTGTTCTGTAATGATCATATATTATATAAGATTAATACTGTTATCTATTGTTGTACAGATTATGTGTAGTGAGCAAGATCTGAAAGACTTGGGTCTACCCATGGGACCTAGAAAAAAATTACAAGGTCTTCTAGCTGAAGAACAAAGCAGAAAGGTAAACCTATTTTGATTGTGGTGTATTATATTAATGCCGAACAGAGTGCACAATATACCTTCAAGGAATATACACATGATTTGATATATACATGTATATACATTATTTAACATAATTTACATTCCTCCAAATTGGATCATTTAAAGATTTTTGTACATCTTTCATTTGATTCACTAGACTAGCTGTAAAAAAATGTTCAAGGTATCCTTTACCTCTTTTTCAACTTCAGGAAAGAAAAAAGAAAGAAATAATTAAGACTGCTGAACGAGAAGAAGCTGTTAGAAAAATGAAAGAACAGCAAGAAAAAATGGTTGCTGAGGTGGGACTTAGTGAAAACCAAAAGTAAATTTATGCTTTTTATTTTCTTTGTCTATAATATGATTTATTAATTAACTATGTCAGAGAAATGTAGAATTTAGAGTTGTATGTATTAACCTTAGCTCAATAAAAGCTACTTAGTTTACAGCCAATGTCCACAAATGGAATTTAACGTCAACTCAATACAAACTAAGTCATTTCGGGACTAACGTATGGTTCAATTTTTATTTTAATAATTCACTTGCGTGTAGGGGTCTTTAGCAGTTGGAGGAAACCCAAGAGAAATCTAGTAGTTTTTACATTTAAAATATTTTACTCCTTGAATAGTTGCTTTTTACATAAATTTGATTAAATTATGAACATTGAGAGAAGTGTATGAAGAAGACCTTTTCGAACATTGAACTTCAACAGGACTTTTAAAGTTAAGTATATACAGGTAACACTATGAAGTATTTTTCTTTCATGGTATTATTTTTGAGAAACTTACTAATACTGTATGTAATGGAAATGTTTAATAAAGATGGATTTTGTTTAATTTTGTTTCAGTGCATTACAAGATGCTGAACGTTCATCTGTACAATATACACCTGGATTAGCTGGTACTGGTCAACCTTTTGTACAATATCCACAACTACTCTTCTCACCATCAGCTTTATTTGCTCTTGGTTCACCTATAGGTGTATTTCTATCTGTTAGAGGTGTAGAAAAGATGGGAGAAGAATTTAAATTTCCAACATGTCCCAGGTTTTATAATGTCTTCCATCCAGTGAGTAATTAATTTTATAAATCATATTAATTAGCAAGCAATTGAATAATATTTTCTGTAGTTTATTTCTGACTTTACAATAGTGATCATTTGATGCTAAAGTTTCAAAGAACTTCTTTTGAAAAATTCTTCATAGTAAGATATATTTTTTAATTTTTGGGTGGGTTTTTGTTTTGCAGTTTGATCCAGTAGCATATCGTTTAGAACCTTTAGTAAATCCAGCTGCCAGTTCGATCAAGCCATTTCTCTTACCTCATCATAAAGGCAGAAAAAGATTACATCTTGGTAAAAATAGATTACTAATTTCAACCCATTTGTCTCTTTTGACTGACTGGCATTTGAAATTGACCATCAGACAGATTACCCTTAATTTCAATTTACAATGAAATGAAATGGGGTTGAACGTCCTACTGTTATGCACCTAACCTGGGCTAATGGAAGACGGACATATACGCCACACAGTGTGCTATGAGGGAAATTTTGCCTGGGCAGCGGTGCTACTGCCTACTCTTATATCGAATTCCAACTGTCAAGGGATCTTTTATGTGCACGCCAATGTGTACACGAGATCCTTGTTTTTTTTTGTCCCATCCATATGACTAGACAGCTGTCCTTGTCAGGCCCTCCGTCCTGCATCACTGACAAGGAGAAACCACGCCGGAAAATCGAGATAATCTTTCTCAGCCAATGCAGAGATCAAACCATCGACCAGAAGGCTAGAGAGCCAGCGCCTCGCCCACTTAGCCACTCGATCCCTAATTTCAATTTACAACTAATAACATTTGAAAACCTTACATAATATTAAATAAGTGTGATTTCTTCCACTTATTTTTTTACTGTTTATAGTTATTTTTTAAATACGGGAGAATATAGTCATGGGTCTGTAGAAGTCAAATATCCATTAAATTATGTGGCTATTTAACTTGATTTCTTTGTATAACCGATAAAATGATGGTTTTCTATATATAGAATTAAAGGAAAGTTTAGCTCGAGTTGGTGCAGACTTAAAACATAAGTTTATGGAATCATTGAAAAGTACATGGAGTTCTATACAAGATTTTGCTATGGCTCATCGTTCTACAGAGGAAAGTCTAGAAGAACAGATGGATAAACATGTTTCAAGTGCCATGGAAGAGTTAAATATACAAGATGATAAAGATGAAACATCTTGTAAGTATTGGTAACTTATGATTAATACATACATCTCCCACAATAAAATATAGTTTTCACCTTTGTTTCACTTAGTAGAATCTTGTGAACAACACAAGATATTATCTGATCTTTAATTAATTTATTTGCATTAAGGGCTTCTTCTTTGAACGCAACAAATGTTAAAGTAATATCAAGGTTGTGGAGAATCTAGAAGTCATAATTTTTATCTGATTTTGATGAAACTTAAAATATTTGTGTATTTCCCAAAATCTCAGTTCCTTTGGATATTCTCACATATTAGAAAATAACTTCTTGAATAATGGCCACTCCTTGTACACAAATTGTGTAAAAGTATGTAATACGAATGTTGGGGACACTCAAGAGGTCACAATTAAAATATATCTTTATATCCCAAAGATCTTTGTCCCTTTCAATATTTGCAGATTTCAGACCATAACTTCCTGAATCATGATCATTGCCCCTGATTACATATACAAGCTATAATCATTTCAATGTCAAATAGTATATAATATTAAAATTTTGATATTAACAAACAATCCTGAGGCAGTGAAAACGGCTGTTTAAGTCCCTTGAGCTTCTTATGATACACTTTTATTTTTTAACTTGTTAGACTGTTAAGTCCTTATAAATAGCCCTGTCCTAGAAGTGTGTTAATAATATTATGATTATTAATCCCCATCATGATATATGTAATTTTAATTAATATATTTCAGCTGTTGCATCTAATCCAGAAGAAGATGTGAGTATGGGACAGTTAAATGCTGGTAGAAGAATAGATTATGTTCTACAAGAAAAACCTATAGAAAGTTTCAACGATTATTTATTTGCTTTAACAAGTCATGGCTGTTACTGGTAAGATTAGTTCTTTATTTAACACACCCTATTTATCTTATTCTTTATCTATTTGATATTCATCACTAACCATATTGTATCAAGTTGAAGTCATCTGTGGGTACCTCTCCTCTTCTATCATAAACAATTTATTTCACCATCTGTCATCAAATTGATAACTTATGTATGGTAATAAGAAAAACCTCATATTAGTTATCATTATGACTTTTGTAGTACTGTAGTTTCGAAATTAAACATCTTTTACTGATCAATTTCCTAGATTTAAATCTTGACAGGTGATTTCCCTTCATATGTATATTTACCATTATCTTTCTACTTAGTGGATTTTATTGGTAAGTTACTTGACTCCCTCCATATATACCTTTAGTAGATAAAGCATATAGACCTAATATTACATGTAGAATACAGTTCAAGTATGCATTGTTCAATTCATTGACAAATCCCTTTTTATTTGGTGTTGGTCACAATGTTTTTACCAATTTAACATACAAAATACATATCCTTAGAAATTCTTTACTACATATATTTCTATAAACTTACTTCTTCAGTCACCAGTTGTTAGACATTTTAACTACTGTTAATATTTAGCTATAAATTGTGATTACTTGTATTTCCTGAACAGAGTTATCTCAAGTAATCTTTGGATGCCCCCAGATTGCTATCAGGAGAATCAGGTATATATTACAGTCAATCTGTTAAAACACCCAGTTGGCCATACACCTAGTGTTTTGGTCAGACTCACAATAATAATTTCCTGCAGGACTGTATTCAAAATTATTAAAACGACAAAAACACACCAGACTCTAAGACTTTATCATAATTATAATCTGGGAGATTTCACCAAACAGAAACTATGTAATGTTAAATGTTAAAGTAGTTAATAGTACTGTCACTTTTTTTCAGATCTTACATTGTGTAAACTGTCATGGCAAGCTTCCCCTTCCTATTCTTACTGTGGGGTGGGGGTTAGATGGCTGAATGGTTAGCGTGTGCTCGTGCTGTTACATAAAGCCTGTCATTGAGTCAACTGGCGTGGTTTCGAATCCCTGGTTGTACGTGGCAAGGAGTAGGGTTGCCTGTCCAACCTAGTGGGTTTTCTCCGGGTTCCGGTTTCCTCCCACTGCTAATGGCCCCTAAGCGCAAGCGAATTATTGAAATAACCTACTTTCTGTCGAGTGGACGTTAAACCCCATTTCTCTCTCTCTATTCCTACTATGAAAATACTTGCCTTTTTTTTTCAGCTTGGAAACTTGTGCATGCCCATTAGTAATGTTGTTATTCACTCAAATGTTTTCATTTCTCCCTTGAATTTTCATTTGAATTGTCTCTTTGGTTCTGTAACTCTGAATGAATGTTGAAAGTACAATTGGCAGTTCTAGGAATTGTTAAGCTCCATCCCTATCATAGTACGATCTGAAATCCCTATGTTCGTTTGGTCTATTGATAAATATCACACCCTACTTCTATGTTTAAGTGGCAACAAGATACCTTGATCATTTAATTTTTATTACAATTGAACCATAAAAAGCTTTATGTATTTTACAAAATATCACACTTTGTTTGTATTCTCTTTTGCAGGGAATCTGAAGACACTGTGTTGATGGTTTTAAAAGAAATTTATGAATCGTCAGGAATAACTCCAGTGATGCCAGGACCAGAAGGAGTCCACAAACGTGCTGGAAGTCAACCTCCGCCACCAGGACAACCAAGATTTCAACCTCCTCCAACTTCAACTGATCACGCATATGCTCAATATAAGCCTCCTCCGGTACCTACCATGGTACCACCACCAGTCAGACCACAAGCTCATGGTATGCCACCAAGTATGGGACAAACTGGACCTGTGGGTGCTCAAGCCCCCCCTCCGCTGTTTCAACCAAACGCCCCACCACCTATGAGTGGTTTTGTTAGGAAATAATAATACACCCAAACCAGAAATTTGACTTGTGGCATTATGACCATAACAATGCTGTGAATAATAAACTTCAAAAAGGTTATATATTGTAACGAGACATCAAGATATTTAAGTTTTAGCTGTAAAGCTATTTTTTAACAGTTTTGCCTGATAATCTGTATTTTATATATATAAAATTTATTCCAGCATGATCTGATCGAAATTATGAGGCTTATAATTTATAAATAAATTGTAAATATACTAATTTGAAAGCCAAAAATGTAATATTTCAATTTGCAAACTATTGTACAGTATATCATACCCGCATTATTTGTTATGTGAATATAGGGTTATCACTCCTGTCAGTTTGTCCATGCAATACAGGTCAAGGAAAGTTTTAAAGATTTTTTTATTTCAAACTTGATGTGATCGTTAAGCAGTGTTTCATAGCATTACTATTTTTGATCACCTAAACCTTGAATGGTTTTTGACTAGGCGTAATATTGAAATTTAGAGTTACCCAAACATTTTATGCATTGTTATTTCCCCAAACACTGAAAGGACTTCTTTCATAATGCTGCTAGAGGGCGTATATATGTTGCCAGATAACTTTTCGTTTGGTTAATTTTGGATTATTTTGCTACAAATATTTACCAGCCGTCAAAATTATTTTCAACTCTTACCTATTTCACAATTTGTCAGTACTTTTTTGCAAAACCCTATTCAGTTATTCTATATGAATTAAAAAAGATTTTTAGTTGATATCCATTTATTCATTTTCTATAGAAAAACTATATCCTGGTGTCTAGTCAAAACAATTTGTGAATTTTAAGGATTCATGCAGTAAAACCAAATATGTATGTATATCATGAAAAGTAATATGTGTAAATAAAAGTTGTAATAATACATGTATATAGGATTCAATTGATATAGGAATAATTATTATTTCAGTAGGTATAAGTAATATTGCAGTAAAAATGTAAATAAGGATACATTCGCTTTATCATTAGGTTACCTGTAGTGTAATGGTAATTAATTAAATTAAAGAGTAAATATATTTATATGGTAAACTACACAGACTGAAGAATATATGCATCCCCAGAAAAATAATTTAATGGAAGGGGTTATTTTGTTTGTCAGATACCAAAACGGCAGATATTGTTAGCTGTGTGAATCAGGCAATGCATGTATAGAGTGTTTATTATATTTATGTTATTATATTAATATAAAGCAAGTTACACTGAATTTAAATCTAACATAATGTAATTTTCAAAACTTTTTCTCCAAAATCACTAAATGAATGGTTAATGGTATGTTTTTTTGTTATTGTATATTATTTATCTGTTGTTATCAGTGATTGTGTTTGTACAAATAATGTACTGGATTGCTCGATGATGTTTATTTACTATATACATGTATATACAGATAAATAAAGTGTTGTTATTTATAACTGGTGAAAGCTGAGAGATAGATTGTAAGAGCTGTGACACTGGAAGTCCCCCATTTTTTTCCCCAAAAGACAATTTTTTCAAGCTGAATATTTTGATTGGATATCATAATCTTGAATCCTTCTTACTACAACTATGTAATCTTCAACTACAACTATGTAATCTTCAATTACAGGAGGGACTCACCATAAGCAAATCTCCCTCTAAGGGATTTAAAAGTGTCTGAAAATTATTTGCCCTTTTATCGGAAAATATGAAATTTTCCACCACTTAATCTATACTAGCCTGTAGGTATTTTACATTTAATTAGGAAAACAAAATCAAGATACCTACGCTAGATGATCTCACAAAATATCACTGGCGTCATTAAAGCACAAGACCGTGTGCATGCCATAAATGGGAGAAAGGTTTATTGAAGTGATTTAAAATCCTGGAAAACATTCAAGCATGTGTCTTATATTCATATGTATTATAAGGTCCATGGCTCATGTGCCGGTAAAACGGTATTGCATTGAAGCCGTGCGTCTGAGATAAGTTTACCTTTCCTCAATTGGGAAGAGTTTCTCTATTTTAAAACAAAAGATCTTCATTATTAGATTATATTTCTTAAGCACGGTTCGTCCTTCCAAATTTCACTAAAATGGTTCCGAGGAAGATGTCTAAAGCTAAATTGACATCATATGCCATCAACTGGTTGAACTGACGAGTTTTACATTGTGCAACGTACGACATAATTGTTTTTTGATAGAAACGTGGCATCTTTATCATTTGTCCCGCTTCATTAAGATCAATATTAACAGAAATAATGAATGGTAGGTATATAATATAAACTGCCGAGGGCGGAGATATATTGTTAATACTATATCGTACAGAGGTAATTAACACCATGTCGAGACCTAATTAACGACTGTTATGTCATTCTAATTATACCAATATTGTTGACTATAAATATCAATGACTGGACCGGATGATTGCACTCCGGTCATACATTTTTATTCAATATTGTTTTGTGTTTGTGTGTGTTGAGATAAAAATATAGGCGTGTGCTACATCATAATGTACACATTTTAAAAATGCACCCTCCTCCCTACACGTGGCATTGTTTACTACTAAACCTAATCCACTAAGCCTAATCCATGGCCTAACATGGCCTAAGGCCAAAATGTAAAGACTGCAAAATCATATTTTAAAAAAAAAACAGGAAGCAGCTTCGGCTCTCTATGTCTTGTCTGCGATATCACTTAAGTGGAAGCAGACGTTAAACACCAAACAGAAGAAGAAGAAGACTGCTGCAATATATGTCCACATTCCTGCTTTGGTTGATATGGTACTTTAGAGAATGAATATGTGAAATTTCTTTAATATGACAAGAGTCAAAGAAGGCTAGACTTGGGTTTGTTTTGCCAAATTTACACACTAAATAAAACAAAAAAGAGGGGGGTGAAACCGCCCCATGGGATCGGGGCATGCACGAAAATAAATCGACCTAGTGCCTGTCTTCGTTCGTTCGTTTCTGGATTTTAACGTCCCCTTCTATCTTGGGTGATATCGTAGACACGTGTCTGACTTACGGTGTAAGGAATAAATGCAAAGTTGCAAGATGATCCATTCAGAATTGCCGCCCGTAGACGATCAACACAAAATTAGGGCGTATCTCGGTGGTCGGCTCCTGAGAAGAACAGCTCTGTTATTGAAATAATTGATATGCTGAATTTGAACACAACCTGTTATTAATTGTAACGTATATACAGAAAAAAAATTAACAAAAACGTGGATGTAGTACTTTTTACATCCCTACGGGTCGGGACACGCACCCAAATAAATAGTTGTTTTCCTTACGGGAATAAAATATGCAAAACCCAAGATGATCAATTCAGTACTTTCAGTCCGTAGACAAAAACACAAAAATGGGTGTACATGTAGCTCTGTCCCTGGGGTTAGACATGTACCAATATAAATAGGTACAACCCCTCTGTGATGGATCATGCTAGATGGATCAATATTTGCCGTCCTGAAGGTATAAGGGGCGTGACATTGTAAGTATAGCAAGTTCCAAGATAATCCATTCAGAATTTTGGTCTTCAGGCGCTAAAAACAAAAATTTGGCTTGGCTTTGTCCTTGGGGGTCGGGACATAATATACCGAAATCAACAGTTGCCGTATTAAAACTAAAGGAATACATATGCCAAGTTCCAAGGGGATATATTTATAAGAATGGCGTCCGGTATACGATAAAACACAAAAATAAGGTGTGTCTCTGTCCTTGATGTCGGGGCATGCACCAAAATCAATAGGTGTTCCGATCAAACTGTAAATATTTACAACAGTTGATTATCAGATTGAAATATGAGGTACTATATTGTTTTATTTCCCTAAAAGGACGTATTAACATTCATCTAAATGAACATTTAAAGGCGAAATGAGGGATGTGTGATACGCGCTTCGATATGAATCATATAAACACAAGTTAAATATAAATAAAATAAAACCAAGTACGAACAATCCAAGCCATTAGACGAAATTCGAAGTCCTAAGAAAAAACCCAAAAAGCGGTATAGGGAAAATAGTGTAGCCTAATCTGGCAAAATAGTGTAATCAGCATATGGACTGTTCACCGTGTACAAAATACACGACAAACAGTGGTAACAGGTGTCCGGAAGAGTAAGCTTACCCTGCTGGCATGTCACACCCGCCATAGCTGCGTCCAATCTATTAAGCGAAATCTCGGTAAAAAAGCGTGATTGGCCAATGAACTATCGGTATGCAAAATGCACGTGATGAACAGTGTTAACGATGTAGTAGACATATATTATCAGGGAGATAATAGTCGAAAGGGACATGTTATATTTACCAATCAAGTCAATATGACGGCCATAAAACTTTTAAAGGTTTTAATAAGTTTAGTTCGCAAGACCTGTTGTCGAAGCTTAGATGACAAAGGCCTCGATCTAGTTAAAAAATCAGAATAGAATGAACAAGCTCTCACGTAACGAATTAGCTGCGACACAAACACCCCATAAGCTCGTGATATTGGAATGTTACTACAAATGAATGGAAAGTTAACAATCGGAAAGTCATCACGTTTATCGTACAGTTAAACACTTAGTTTATGGCAATTGTCAAAATCGAGACGCAGATCCAAGTAGTCAGTCACTGTCAGTAGTGTTCTTAATTTCGAGCTCATCAGGATATATGAATTCTATATAATCACTGAATTTTGAAGTATTCTGTGATAGAACATCATCGATATATCGATTCGATATATCGATAAGTGAAATTAAAATGTCTAATTAATCGTTTATTGGATTTAACGAGTGTCTGCAGCTTCGTAGGAATAAAGAAACAAATCAGCAAGCAAAGGTGCGCAGTTGGTATCCATGGGGATACCTACCACTTGCTGATAAATTTCTCCTCCAAATTCAACAAAGATATTATCAATTAAAAAATCCAACATCTGAATTATCTTGATGGCCGTGAATAACAAAATATGTGGAATTGTAATTAACAACTAAATATTGATATCTAACATGTCCCGATTAAGATGAAAAGACACTGTGAATAATGTCTTTTAACCGAGCTTTTAATTTACTATGGGTAATTTTAGTGTACAAGGTAGAAAAGTCAAACGTTTGTATAAATGAGACTGAAGCAAGTGATCTAGATAGCAAAACATCAAGTAATTCTTTGGAATATTTTAATATCCACATCTGATTAATACCACTACGAGGGTATATTTTGTCGCAGTATTTTTGAATAACCTCTTTCGCTGCCGTTAGTATAGATATCAATACTTTTGAAAGTGGTTTTGTGGAACAACGGGATGAACCTGCTATAAAACGTTACTTGTAGAGATTTTTATGTAGTTTAAGTATCCAATATAACAGCGGCAGATCTGTATAGGTATCACCACAAGGCGTACCAAATGAGTACAGATCTGTGATTGGATATAATTTTATCCTGACTTAGAGTAGAGCGTTTATACTTAGCACTGTCAATAATTTGGTTTCCCGAAATGAAGTTCTTTGAACAGACAGTCATAATAATACCGTTTACATATAAACACTAGTTTATTGGACGCTTTGTCAGCTGGTACAATGACATATCCTTGCCATGTAAGGCGTTGAGATTTTCAACAATGCTAACATCATTGAACATAGATTTGGGCCTAGTGTCAACTAACAAACGTTGCATATAAATTCTGCGTTTAAGTAAACGACTAATAGACTTAGTCCAATCTGAGAGAGTATCAGAGATAACATCTTCCCTCTTGGCCCATGATCTAGCGTAGTCCTCTATGGCATCCGTAATAAGTTTGAAATTTTGATCCCATGAAAATGGTTGCGGTTCCCGGTATTTGGGCCCTTTGCACAAAATCTCACGTATCTTATTATTATGGACTATATTCAAATAACCAGTGACTACATGTCCAGCTGGTCGGTAAATGAAGGACAACGTGTGCAAGAACATGGTAGAGGGTTATCATATAATTCCATTGCATTGATGTAAGATAATGCGTTTCTGTAATTAAATATTTGGGATGCAATGGGTTTAGTATACGTATAAGAAACCCTTGGAGCAGTAACAGATTTAAAGTAAGGAGGTGTGTACTGTGGCATGCTTATGGTGTAAAATTTTGCTTAACCCGATAGCATCAATGTAAGTAACTGATCATTAGTTAATTAAATATGGGATTTATTTTCTCTAAATATATTCCTTTCGGGGATAAATATTAGGTAAAATATTTATATTAATATTTTGTTGTTTTTATGGCATGGGTGATGTCATAAACCCGTTGATGACATGTGTATTTCACAAAAAATCAAAATATGAAACATTGGAGAAAAGAAGTGAAATGAAATAGGGTATTATTAAAGTAATTCTGTCCGGATATCGGCGTCTCCGTCAACACTTCATCGAACTTCAGCTGACATGGCTTCTATTATAACGCCAGAGTGTACAAAGAAACCCAGTCAGTTTCCATCCCATCCGAACGACTAGACGCTGCGTAGAAACTGTCAAAACCTAGACCTTAATTATTAAGGATCTTTTAGGACCAAATAGAAATACTAATACTTGCAAAATTGAGCTGGAAATAAGAGTAAGTGTCAAAAATCTCAAAAATTACTGTGAGTTAAAGATTTAAAGCTATCTCAGAACACAAGCCTTTTGTGGCATTTAGCCTATGGGGTAACGATAAGAGGATACTAATAAACCAGTGATTGCTGTCGCATAATTTTTCTGGGTTTGGTATTTCATGACGTATGCACCAACATCGTTTATAATAAAAACGAACTCGGGTCAATAAAATAAACTATGGGGGTAAAACAAGGAAGCGTACTCAGTCCAATTCTGTTTAATACATATATCAATGACTAACAATATTACATCAACAATGAACATGCCCCATCAATAAATCATACTAACTTTACTATATATACCTGCTCTTTGCGCAGCCTTCAAAATAGCTTAAACAGCCTACAACTTTTCTGTAAAGATTGGAAGTTGAAACTTATAGTCAGTCATCAAAAATATTAATAATGTTTTTTTTTCAAAATAACAGAAGAATGTATAGAGCCTTCTTTATAGTCCTATTAATAATTATGTGTTCTGATCACTATATAACTAATGGTCTTTTAAATTTTGTATGCACGATCTTCGTAAAGGATTTACCTCTGATTACGTACCCACTGACGTTCATACGTGTAACTGGATACCACGTCTGTAAGTTTTAATACAACAGTTGTCGGTTGATAAGATGTACGTTTATAAGGCATGATCAAGACTTCTATTGAAGATAACAACAAACCTGGATCACGATCAACAAATGAATATACATGTGCATTTTGTGTTATGTTCTTTCTGTTTCATGTATTGTTTTCACATATTATGACGTTTTTTATGTACCCCTCCCCCTCCCCCCACCTCAATAAAATCCCCTTGCTTCGTCAATGTATTGTTAGTATTTTAAATGATTTTATTAAGTAATGTATTTAAGGCTATAAATTGCCTTGTGTTATTTCCTGAATATTATTATCTATAGGGACTACCAAATTTCTATAGTTGAACGTGGTTACTGCTTTTTTTCATTTCAATGACAAGCTTACGTCACTGTCGCCACGTTATCTTTAATACATATAAATAATACCTAGTTCGTTGCCCGCGGCTGACTTCACAAGTGATACGCATGTGTAGGCTACCTGTCATTGTCTGGGTGACCAAGTTGTTTAAAAGGTAGGCGTAGATTAGGACTGGATAATCAAAGACTATATTCAGAATTGATAACCGGTCTTACAATCTACCCATAATGCTTCTGTCTTTGTGTCCACAAACAGGAGAGAGACGAACTGTCAACTTTTCGTGACAGACACCAACAAATGACAAAATGAACGTATGATGAAAACTATATACTTGTAGAAACTCCTGTAGTTTAGAAGCCAAGGAGTAAAACCAGAACCTTTTGGCTAGAAGTTTACGAAAATGGCGAGTGCTACGATGGATAAAAGTCAGTTTGTTGTGAATGGAAAATATCGGCTGGTGAGAAAAATAGGCAGCGGTTCCTTTGGTGATATTTATTTATCGAGGAATGTGTCAAATGGCGAGGTTAGTGGTCTTTAGCCAAGTGATTAGTCAAATCCTTAATCCTAATCCCATTTAGAAGGTGTTTATAGGTATTGACTTTTAGCTGTTAGAGAACCCATGCAATATGTTGAATAATGACTGGGTCAATACCTCTGGTATACACCTAACAGCTGTACAGTAATACTGTTCATGATTTTATTATTGACTACTATAAGTATGGGTTATTTTACACTGTGCTTCCTTTCTTTTTATTGTCAGTTTTATTACAATATGTAATCCGAACAAAGGGCTGATATCATCTTTTTGATAAGGTGTAAGGGTATCAAGTCATTTGGGACTCAACATAAACGACATTTGGTTTGGGACTCAATATAAATGACCAGAAATGTAAATTTGATTAAATTAATTGCTTGTGTAATCAATAAGATGAAGTCATGAGGGATGTCAGCTGTTTCGTATCTAGGTAAAACAATTTGATCAAATCCAATGGCTACGCTAAATTTATGAAAGTGGCTGCCGAGCCATAATTTGAGTATGCACAAAATTAGTTTGTTTTCCTAAATGTGTTTGGAAGAAATTGATATAAAGGTGAAACATCAGCCCAAACGTTACCCGAGTCCCAAACGACGTATACCCGAGTCTCAAACATCGTGGTCATATTGTTTTGAGTCCCATATGACATGTAATCAGTGTAAGATGTATTGGTATACAACACTGACAAAATTGTTGGTATTATTACTGCCAGTTTTGGTCCAACTTTTATTTATTAGAAATGAAGAAATAAATAATGTATAATAAATTCTGCTAAATACATAACGTAATATCTTCTATTCTTCTGAACTAGTATGTGTATTTAATCATGATTTGTCTTGAATAAGGGCACTCCTCCCTTCAGTTATAGCAAAATTCTTGATGGAATTTATCATTCATAATCATAATGGAAAATCAATGTCAGAATGCCATTTAAATGCGTGTGCGTTTCGTCATCAGATACACATATAAATAAGAAAACGTAGGAGCTCATGCCAAATACCCTGAATAATAGCACCCCAATTATTATCCAATTATTTTACAGTTTATTTTTTAATAGACTGGTATATTTATGTTTGCAAAAGGTGTAGTAATTGTTTTAGTTTACTGAATTACTGAGAAAATAGACTACATGTACTGTAGGCTACCTATTATACAACACAAGTACAAATGATGTCTTTCATTATTTGTAATAGAAATAGAACTACACAGATATTTAAATTTGTTATGGGGGAGGGAAGATCGGTAGTAACTGTGCAGGCACAAAGGGGTGAAGATATGAACCAATTACATGAACCAACGAATAAATTTTACATACATGTACATGTATTTAACTAAAAATTGTGCAATTTATTACATGTAGTTCCACAATTAATGTAGAAATGATGAATGAGTCATTAAGGTGAATCAAACCAATATGGTACATGTATTATTAAAACTTCTGATCAAGAATGAGTAATCTATTTCATGTACTGATCAACAGCTTCATTCCTAATACATGATATTATTATACAAAACAATGCATATGCAACCAACACCACTATGCAATTAAGTTCAAATGTATATATATCAAATACATCATGTACTGGAAAGAAGGGAGAGGAGAGGAAGTACATGTGTCTAAATGTAATCTTCATTTGAATATCGTATTTATTTTGATATATTTTCAGGAATTAGCAGTGAAGTTAGAATCCCATAAAGCTAGACATCCACAGTTATTGTATGAAAGCAAACTTTATAAATTATTACAAGGAGGAGTTGGAATACCACATATGAGGTATAATATTATATATTTATATGTTTATCTATAAACCTTGAGTGTACTGCACACCTGTACAACAGCACCCTTTATTTTCATAGCTGCCAACCTCTGGCCATGAAAAAGAATGAGATCCTAAAATTAGCCGGGGTCAAGGGGCCACAGGCCCCTGGCAGGTCCTCGCCTTGGTGAAGGGTCTAGGGGGGTGAAGCCCCCCAACCGAAAAATAATTTTTATACTTTTTTTCACTAAATTTGATTGAATTTCTTACTAATAAGATGAAAAAAATATGAAAGAATCAACAGTTAAAACAGATCTTAATAGTTTAAAGTAGTCAGTGAAAAACATGTCAACATGAAAAAAGTAAAATTCGAATTGGTTACATCGCTTTGTCACCACGTATTAAACTGGAATCCCGCGTTACGCATGCGCAGTTGAGTTTTGTCCACCTACTTCTGTTTCACGTCGTAGGGAAAACGTGTTGACATAAATGTCAGAGAAATTGGCAGATTATTTGATCTACGGCGCCGATTATTTGCATGTAAAACACGAACAAAAATATAAAACGAGGATACACATCGCGCAAATTATCATTCTCATTCTCTATCATGTCCATGGGCGCATCCATCTTGGAAATAATTTGACCTTCACCACTCGGGATCTTTCGGCTCGGCCTCCTTCAGGACATTCGGGATTTGTCGGAGGCCTTCAGAATTAGTTTTAATAGCATCCGATAGACGCCTGGGCGTTATTACGCATTGAGTGTGAACGCTCAAGAACCGGATCTAATTCTGAATAACGCTTTTCGAATGTGGTGGGTTTTTTTAAAAACAAATTTTTGACATTTGTGAGAAAAAGTGTATTAGGCGTGTGAGCGGGATCACAGGTCAAAATGCGTGAGTGTCACGCCAAATGCGTGACAGTTGGCATGGATGTAATTTACATTCCCATTATACATGTAGATGCCTCAATACTTATACTGTGTGATTTAATGATATACATGTAAAGACATATTCAAACTAATTTATCTAACAAATGATTGCTTCGAATCCCTCCAAAAAACATGTTAATAAAAAAGAACTACCCCTGAGTTGTGCAAATCTATTTAAAGCATCTTTGTCATATGACTTGAAGGGTCGATGTTTTAGCTTGTATTTGTTGTTACTCACTGTATATTTACCTTAAATATGAAAGACTACATGTAAGTAATTTCTTTGATTACCCTTTGCCAACTTCTTTTCCCACCGTTCAATTGCAGAGTCTACTGTTCATTTAAATCCCTCATTTCACATTCGCTAGCCATTTGATCACAAATATCAAAGTTTAAAACCATTATTCATATCAATTACGGTAAGAGCCAACCGTGAATTGTTTTAGTGTAGTCATACTAATTTACATACATGTACATGTACCCATTGGCACCTTGGTTGCATGTTGTTTACATCAGTTTATGCCCAATCTGATAAGCTAGACTGTAGTTATTACAGTTTCACCAGCTTCTTTAATTAAACAATAATACTTGCTTTACTAAAAATGTATTATTGTTTGTGTGTTAAGTCAATACTACATTAAATAACAATTACTAGTTTTATGAAATATATTTAAATGCCCACATTGACCTACTTATAACTTTCTTATGGTTTATGATATCTACAATCAGGTTATTAATCAATCATAATGAACTGAAGTGCACTTGATGAACCCTAGATTGATGAATTTTTGTGTCATCCTGTCCTATTTCTATATTACCATTAATAATGAACTGGGTAGATATAATCTGTTTATATACATTTATATTGATTAGTATGAGGTCATCAGATAATATATTTAAGCTTATATTCCCACTCCTTAGTTTTTAATTAGTGTATGTTTTGGAAGGAAGGAGAACAATAGCTTCTTTCTACCCTAAGGATGGGTAATATATTATGTAATTAAAGGTACATGTACCTGTTGGAGAAAGGATTACCAGGTATTATCAGTTATAAGCCTGGTATTTGAACCAGTGGACATGGCTGTGCCTATGTAATTCCTAGATAATCTGATTCAGAAAGAACTGGGTAATAATGGATTTTCATGGGGTTGGCTTACTACATGTACATGATTCCCTTCTGACAAAGTAGAACCATTGGTCTCTTGTCATTGGGATGAGACGAAGAATAGGCACAGTGTACAATATCAAAGAATCAGATTATCAATGGACATGTGGCATGTCATCATATCTCCTGTTAGGGCCCTAGTTGGCCTTAAAACATCCTAGGTCTCCTTTAATGAATCTCACTCACCCTCTGTCAAATAGAATTCTCAGGTTTTTTAAACGTAGTACCGGAAACCATACAAGGTATACCGGTTACTGGGCAAGATTATATGGCTTAGGCCTTTACTTTCGCTAAATCACCTGGTACAGCCTTTCTAATTTTATAAATTGATATATTAAAGCAAAAGCTAAGCCATTCTCTGAGAGTAAACAATAATTCACTGCCTAGATGTAGAAGTAAAACAATATATTTATAAAAGTTACCATTGATTATATTGAAAAGTCTTCATCTGTCAGAAAATGAATGCCGAGTTTCTTGTATCAAGAAGTTTATTTGTATAAATGTTTACAAACCTCATACCTTTGCTTGTATCTACATGTACAAACAACAAAGTCAGTAAATTCAATGTAAATGTAAACTGGCATGTAATGTAGGCCTACTGATTTCTGTGACTGATACCAGCAACGAGGGTGCTTTAAGAACAAACAGTTTAAAAAAAATGGCTGTGGAAAGGGGTTTGAGGGGAAGAATAATGTAACATGAGCACTTTAGATCGTAAGGTCTGTCATCAATTCAAGTGCGGGGGTTCAATACCGGACTCGTATGTGACACAGAGTAGGACTCCTCTGTCCGACTTTATGTATTTTCTCTTGAAGATATCTGAATTCCTCCCAAATTATTGAAATATAGATATAACAGATGTTATGCCCTCACCCTCTTTGTATATTTGTGTAATAGAACATAATCAATTTGTTTAATGATAAATAATTAATATTACTTACTGATAATAAAGTTATTCTCCTTTAATTTTATTATTGTAGCAGCCATGTCAATGTTTTCTCTGGATATATAAACTGTAATGAAATGCTGTAGAGCTATCAATTAGAGTAATTTTATACGGGTTATGGACATAACGGCCAAAAGCAAAAACGGCCAAAACTTAATTTGATCATAACAGCCAAAACTTAATTTGGTCATAACGGCCAAAACTTAATTTGGTCATAACAGCCAAAACTTAATTTGGTCATAACGGCCAAAACTTAATTTGGTCATAACGGCCAAAACTTAATTTGGTCATAACGGCCAAAACTTAATTTGGTCATAACGGCCAAAAGGATTTTGGTCACAACTCCCAACTTCCCCCCGACCTTTCTTTTAACGATCAAACAGATTTTTGTAACAACTCCAAAATTTTCTCCTACCATGCTTGGAGAAAAAATGAGAATGGAGATTTGAAAGCTAACAGGATGTTACGGATATGTTCCCTCCACCATGGACCGTTGACTGGATAGTCCTGGCCAATGGCTCTGGCAGTAATTATCAGAAATCGTTGAAAATCGATAGACTTCTTCATCTTATGACCTGAAAAATGTGTATAAATTTCAAGTCAATCTGGTATTTACTTAAGCCTCTGGTAGGAATTATCAGAATCGCTGAAAACAGGTCTAGACAGAAATTTCCAAAGCTGATATCTCAATTGATAGTAGATCAATTTGACTGAAATTGTCAGAAAATTCCCTTTACATTGCAATTACATGTACTAGTTCTTAACTGTTATAGTGAGAACTGCCAGCTCTTTACCTATAATGACTTCGTGTTTATTTTTTGTTGTTATTTTTGTTATTCAATAATTTTTGGCCATTCAAAAATAAATAATATTAAAATTGTTTTTGTTCTTATATTTTTTGAATATTTGATTCATTAAATCATTACAAATAAGATATTTTGGCCGTTATGATCAGAAACTTTTGGCCTTTTTTGCTTTTGGCCTTTTTTGCTTTTGGCCGTTATGTCCATAACCCTTTTATACAGTAAGATCATTCTATATAACTACCTGTGTTTCATTCATTCTCATTTATATGGTGTATTATATATTATAGATGGTTTGGTACAGAAAGAGAATATAATGTACTAGTGTTAGATCTACTTGGACCTAGTTTAGAAGATTTGTTTAATTTTTGTTCACGGCGGTTTACCATGAAGACTGTCTTAATGTTAGCTGATCAGGTAGAGTCATTATTATACAACCACATTTTAATTATTGCTGTCGCCCCCTGTTCATCGTCCTTATTTTCTTATGAACACTTTACAAACTGCATTTATCATCTGATTGTTTTGAAATTGATATGTTGTTTACTTTAGTGGGATGGTGAAGCCTATTTTTCTTCTTTTCGTTACACCTTGTGAATGACAAAAGTTATCATCCGATATGTATGAAACTTATATGCATAAGGCTATTTGCACATTAATGGGACATATTACCCCCAATAGGAAGATTAAAATAAATGTAATAATATATGCTATTTATCTATTTTGATTTAAAGCAAAGTGCTTTTTTATGAATTTAAAATGCATATTATTAGGATAGTTTAGCTAGTTTGCTCCTTGACACAACTGTTTATCACAATCTAAACGACAGACTCACCCTACCTGCAGAGAAGTGACTCTGACACAGTGAACAGCCATGGTTTTCACAGGACGTTATCTAAAGGTCACGAGGTCAACGCACAGAAGTCAGTTTGTAAACAAACAAACGAAAGTACAATGACTTCAACGAACAGAAAACCTGAATCGTATCAGGGTTGTCTGTGCAATAACACGGGCACAACTCAAGATTGAATAATAATCCCCGGAAGAAATTTGTTTTTTAACAGAATTAGCAAGTTTAAACAGACATTTGACACACGTGGAGGCCGCACTATTTTGTGCTTCGGTCGGTTCTATTTCACATATACACAACGAATTCTGCTTATGTTTTTAGCATGGGGATTGACTTATAGTTAATTTATTTCAGTTCTAAACAAAAATTTAAAACTTTAACGCAATTTTAAGAAATAGCCAAATTCTGGCTGGGATTACTGAGCAAAATGGCCATTCACTGGATACGTGCGAAAAAAAAGCCAGCTTCCATAAATTTCGTCACGTTAGTTACGTACGGTGTTTATCATTGTCTTGTAAATACCTTCCATTACCTGCAAAGAATAAGTATGCTGCTATGGGCATATGTTTCGTTTCCTGGCAACCTATCTTGTTTACGTTTATTGTGTGGTTCTACAGTTGCATGTATACTAAGATTTTCTATCGATCTGTACATGAGTTCTGGGCATACAAACATGTTTGTTTACTTAACTTATCTATTGATTTTATTTGATGTAGAACTTTTTTTCTCAAATTAATATTTAAAGAATGAGTCGACATGTGATTATTGGTTACACCCAAAGCTTACTACTTTCATTTTAATTGTTTTTCAGATGATCAATAGAATCGAGTTTGTACAAAATAAAAATTTTATTCATCGAGATGTTAAACCAGATAATTTTCTAATGGGTATTGGTAGACATTGTAATAAGGTGGGTTCTGCTCTCTAAAGTTTGATAAATGATAATTTAATACTTAAAATTCTTATTTTGAGGAATTTTATACTCCCACATTTATTCATTATCATTAGTTTTTCAGATGTGATGCGTTTTTATCAAAAATTTTAATAACCTTGTGTTTATTTTTTCAGGTTTTTATCATAGATTTTGGTTTAGCAAAAAAATATAGAGATAGTAGAACAAAACAACATATAGTTTACCGTGAAGATAAAACATTAACAGGTACAGCTAGATATGCTAGTATTAACGCACATCTAGGTATAGAGCAAAGTAGAAGAGATGATATGGAAGCTTTGGGTTATGTTCTTATGTACTTCAATCGAGGTTCACTACCATGGCAAGGTTTAAAGGTAAAAGTTTAGGCTTATTTTAATTCATTGCAATAACTAAGTTTAATTAAATGTTGCAATAGGTCGAATCCATTTTTGTGTTCGATATGTATTATCTACATGCAGGTATCGACATAGGCTCACACCTACTACTGACGCGAGGACGCTTCGAAAAGGGGATATTAATTAACATTAGTATTTAGACTAGGCCTACCTACTCTAGCTGTATTGTTTACATTTTGTTGCTATGGTTTCTATTGCTATATTTTGAAAGTGTGTCGGTTTCGCCATAGAATGCAATGTTTTCACATAGAAAGATAACATAACTGATAAATTTCTTTAATAATATTATCAAAATTGTACTGGTCACGTTCGTAAGCAGACAACTCTAAATTCTGTGAAAGAGATGTGTGTTTTGACATTGCCTTGTTGACATTGCTGTGTCCAGACCTTTCTGCGTGTTGTCTCGCTTGGAATAGCCTTCTATAGGGAAATTCACAACATCTGACGTTATTTACGGAAAAAATCAAAACGTGGCTGCAGATATGCATAAATGTCAATTCATTGGTTTTCCTTTGTAAAAATATTCAGAGAGACTAAAAATTTCACAGAGCCAAAAGTATTCTAATATTAATTGGGTTTTTTTTCATATTAAAACAACTTTTTGCGGTAGAATTCTCCTATAAACCCCATTTCATTTGTATATAAAAAATTGCAATAAACAGATTTAAAATGTGAACATGAAATAGGCAAATAATTACTAGTCTTAGTCCAGTAGAGGCTGACATATTGTATAAGATAATTCTTAATAAAATGGAAAGATAACTCTGCCAATAGGGTAGGCACAGACCACAATTATATAGATTTCATAACCCTCCATAAAATTAGTCTTTCCAGATAAAAAACGATTTAATGTCGGATGTGTGGTGCTATATCATGTTTGTTCGACAATTATACTCACTTAAAAAATTGGGGTAGATTCTTGTCAGGGTCAAAACATCTTGGATGTGTGTCATTTTATCTTTGCCGACAGTACATGTATTTCACAAGATATTTCTAAACAGATTTAAAAGATGGGATGCATATAAGCATTTTGAGGGCTTGTAATTTGTTGAATTTTGTATTGTGTGAATTGTTAGATTGTATATTTACAGATGTTTTATACAATTTTCACTAATTATGTTTCATTGTTTTTAGGCTGCAACAAAAAAACAAAAATATGATAAAATAAGTGAAAAGAAAATGGCCACTCCTGTTGAAACACTTTGTAAGGTAAGAATGTTATTTATACACAGTGTGTAGCCCTATCTTCATGAAACACAAAATCCTATTTATTTCAACAATTTCCCATAATTAGCCTACTGTCATTTATTACTTGGCTGGATTGTTCAGTATGGCATAAGAAGAGCACATTCGGCAAATCTCGACAGATTCCAGTACCCTCCGTAACCCTACATCTAGACTCAGCTGTATGACGAGTAATTGATATGTACCTACGACCATACATTTGCGATGCAGCTAGTTGACTACCGATTTACTTTAACAGGAAAACATTCCGTTTTTACAAAAAAGTCCCAAAATGGCGTCCTTTCTAGATATAATCTCTATGGGGGCAGCCATTTTTTAGTTTGTTGATATATGGGGGCAGCCATTTTTTATCCGGGTCCTTTAAAATAGTTCCAAAATGGCGGAATTCGTTGAGTCTAGATGTAGGGTACTGGAATCTGTCGAGATTTGCCGAGTGAAGAAGAGCAGTGGGTAGAATTTTTTATAACTTACATGTAGTTGGATGTTATTTACAAATTGCAATACATGATTTCTGGACATGTTTGATGTTTAAGAACAACATGGCTTCTAGTAAGTATGTTATAAATCAAGACTAAGATGTATTGAGTGCATTAACCTAGCAAGTTTTGACAACATGTATATAACAGATAATGTTTTATTTATTTGTTTGTTTGTTTTATAGGGATTTCCAGCTGAATTTGCAATGTATTTAAATTACTGTCGTGGTTTACGGTTTGATGAAGCTCCAGATTACATGTATTTACGTCAACTATTTCGTATTTTATTTCGAACTTTAAATCATCAGTATGACTATGTGTTTGACTGGACTATTCTAAAACAGAAAGCCTTAGTTACTCCTAATCTAGTTAGACACAATGGTAAGTTACCAGTATTTTCATTCATAATTTAATAGAAAATAATGAATCTAAGGCCATAGTTAAAAGATTGTTTGTTTGCCCACACGCTACCTACCCCAAAAAAAACCTGCCCACTCAAATTCTTTTATTGCCGTTTTTGAAGGATTTTTTTTTTTAACAGCATTATTTTTACGCTTCACAATGACACCAAAATGCGAAATAATCGTTCGGGAGATTGAACAGCCACTGTAATGTCTATACATAGTAACATTAACTTCGACACATGATTTCATAAAATCTCGTTATTTATTGTCAGTCTGGGTCCCCCCCCCCCAAAAAAAAAGAATTTGCCTACCTACCTACTACCCATACCTAATCCTCATGAGTCAGGTTTGGGAAACTGAAATATTTTAACCCTGGCCTAACCTCAAATTATGAGGAGATTTGCTTACAGTCTGATTAATCAGTTGTTTTGGCTGTGGCAGGAACGCTTTGAAATAGTCATAGTAGCTTATGTTACAATTAAAAAGAAATAGTTAAAATAACATGTAGTGTAGACCAACCAAACATTGAAACTGCAATAAGAAAAAGATAAAATTCATAATAAGATTAGATTAATTAAATTGATTCTGTCACAGACATTTTTGTTAGTGTGCTAGTGATATTGTACAGTACAGTATAAAGATGTTGCTTTTTATGAACTTAAATATTCATAAATGCAACAAAACTTTTAAATTATTAAATCGATATGGCAGTAGCACCATGAGTCGATGGCGGATGGTTGTCATGTGGTCTAAAGGGTTTATTTAAGATATCTTTTAGGTCTGGTTTAATTTCGATTTGTAGGCCACCTTGTGGGATATCACTATGTCATCTATTTTCCTCCCACTGCTAAAGAGAATTATTGAAATAAAATTGTATCATGTTAATCCCGAAATAACCTAGTTTGTGTTTATGCTCTTTTTCAGGTTATTAGAGAATGTTAATAAATTTTAATGAAGAAGTCAATTTCCAGGCTAATCTCCAACACATTTTTGTTACATATCCTATACTGGTTAAATCCATCCTTCTCCATGTATCATATTATGATAATGGAGGTTTAAATGTAACGATCTCAACAATAATCTGTTATTTCATATCAAAATGTCATTTGTAAATAATACATTTAATTTCATTGTGATCTGTGAAAATAGTTTTTGATTTGGAAGAATTATTTTCTACTAACATTCTGCTGCAGTGTTTACCGTCTTTACGCCATTGAGTGGTAGTTTATATTATGTTATACTGGCTGGTATGATCAGTGTACTGTGGATATAAATATATCTGAGACAGATAAATAATATTTTTTTCTGTCCACTCAGAATGGGGCATAAATAGTTTTTTTTTTCGACTGTCAGAAAGTGAATCAAAAGAAAAATGAATTCACTTGGTAGATTTTTTTTGCAAAAATTGTATGGTGGACCTGGTTGAAAAACAAAGACAGACAAATAGTCGGACAATCCATAGGCTGAAAATTACAGCATGATGCCACCTTTAAATTATTTTTTTACTCAATTCAATATCTATATCTTAATGTGAATCTATTTGTTTTTATGCTCAACCCATTAGATTGTCAAAATTGGATTCCAGACCTTTTTCAAACCTCACAGGATTTTGGGGGACATTTTCTGGAAACATGTTTTAATTGGTACACTTGGTGCACCATTTAACTAATATTATAGTAAATAGTATACTGTTTACATATAAAATAGACTGATATTGTCCAGAAAGATTTAAAGCTGTAAACATCCAGTTTAATTCGACTGACAAACAGTGTTTATCTTCATGAGAATTGAGAAGCCTCTTGAAGTTTTTACCCAGTTTTTATATTCATGACATGAGGAGGCTGTTGAATTTCACTAATTTCTTGTAATTCCAGCATTATTAGTTTGATAAATTTGAAATATCTGATTGGTATTTATGTTGTATCAACAGTTTTTGTTAATTTTTGTCTCTTAATCAATTTGAAAAAAAAATTTGAAGATGCTCTAAAGGCCAAAATTATTATTCGATTTACTTGAAATTTATACACATTGGTACATGAGATGTTGCTTTTCAAAATTTTGGTTACATTTCTGGGGTCGGTTGCTCAAAACTAAGTTATTTTAACGATCCGTTAAACACTAACATAGACATATCTTGGTAACGTGTTGTTTGCATTCAATTTACTACAGAAAACACTATAGAATACTTTATTTTTTCCTTGAGAAATATTAGCATAAATCTGTAGGAAAAATTTGCACCACCAAATGTTTGGGGCCTTTATTTCCAGCAACAATCTTTCTCTCCGTTAAAGTTAATGGATTATTAAAAGATAACGAAGCTTTGAGCAACCGGCCCCAGATAATTACTACATGGGTTGTTGCTCGTCTTATTCGGTGTATTAAAATGTTTTGTAAATGCTAGCACCTTTGTGGACTGCTCAGACGACTTAGCTACCAAAGTTGTATTTTTTCTAATATATGTTGCCCTTGACATGAAATTTGGTTCTGTTAACTTATTTTCTAAGAGTTGTTACCCTTGTTGTTAAGTTTCTTTCCATTTGACAAAATAGTATTTAATACAGATTGTCATGAAAAGGGTAGTTATCTTAAGTGATAAAATATGTGAGAGTTCTCAGAATCTGATGATGTCATCTGAGAATTACAGTATATATATAATGGTAAAACTTACTTATGTTGTACATATTCATATTTAATCTGTAAATTATTCATCTGTATATAATATTCAACCATTAATTTTAAATAAAATAAGATCACCTGTGAACTTTTGCCCACCATTATTAAAAAATTGTTTTTATATACCATGGGTGACTAAGTGGTGATATATATGCTTAAAGTCTTGTTAAACTTGTTTGTCATAATGCTGTGGCATCCTAAAACAAACGAAAGCCGAAGTGTTCTAATGGCGCATCAGTGAGTTGTATTAAAGCTATTAAAGATACATTAGTTAAGAGCTAAATCTGTCTTTATCAGGTCTTTCTTTGGGTCTGAAATGTTTTCTAAAGTATTAATTAGACATTAATTAACTGATCCAGTACTTCTATGGCATCAGATTTCTCCAATATTATACCGATTAAAATGTTTCAGGGATACTTTGATTTAATCAATATGGCAGATTCCAGGCCATTCGTGACTTAGCTTCGATCAACCAGGACAGTGGTTGAAATTTTTGCACATGACTATCAAACCTTCAAAGGCCAATATCTTCGCTTGCAATAGAGTAATTGGAATGAAATTTTCAAATTATTCATTTTACATCATCTACTTTCGAAATATTATAGCAAGAATGGCTAGTTCTTATCTATATCTTAAAGAAACAATCATATTAGATTTTGAATTTCTAAACTAACTGTCAATTTGAGGTTGATCCTACTTCATTTGAGCAAATATCTACAATCACTACCCAAACAAGCTATGAGTTAGTTGTATTGGACAAGATTTAAAAGTAAAAGTGCATGTAACCCTCATGTCGCCCAATATCAATAGGATTCATCCTCTCACACCCATGCCTCACAGTTCTGTTAAAAAGTGCCGACTTCATGTAAATACGGTTTTCAGAAAAGGGGAAGGAACTCTGTAAGGGACAGTACTTTTGGGCTATCTGTATTTCACAAAATAGTATCTGGCCCTTTGAAAACGTGATGTTGCGGGGGCAGTAAAGCCCATTATCTCTAAAATAGGCCTAATTTCTAAATATACTAACTCCTTTGTTGAAAATTATTCTTGAGATTTTTCCCCACATAACCTCAATTTGACGGGGGGGGGGGGACTGGTAGAACCTCTAATGGTCCTGTTTTTTCTATCCTACCTCCTGCGGTATAGGGCATGATTTTAGTTGCTCTTTACATTAAAGCCTAAATAGTCAAGTCCTTGGTCAATGTTTACCCTTGTGGCGTCTTTCAATGATACTGCTTTCATGGGCGTGTGTGCAGACCTGAAATATCCGAAAATATTTCAATTTCAAAATACGGCTGGGCAGGTCGTCAACAAGCGACACAATCTAATTATCTAATTACTTGTCGTGTAGGGGGCCTCCCCAAGAAAATTGGGAAATTTAACTGCCCCAAACGAGTTTTCCTGCTATTCCAGCCCGTGGATACAGCAGCTTCAATTTGGTCCAATATCGCCAATTCAGTTGGTGGGCAAAGACTCATTTCCCCCAAATAAATAAAACTAGTCTCCACAAAACATTTTGTATTCAAAAACTAAACTGCAAGCGATTCCATTTAACAATTATATTATGGTCTCATTCTCTGATGTTTGTGCCCGAAAAATGCTCCACCCGACCCCACGCCTCAGTTACAGCCCGATACGCTCGAATATCGACATGAAACGAGATCTCCGGGTTATAAACGTACATTTAAAGTTTCATAAAAAATCGGAGAAAAAATAATGTAACCTGTCGAGTCTTCACAGGCTAAACACGTGAATTTTCGTACATTAATATTAGCAAATATACTATTAAAAAAAGTAGGGGATATTTGATTTTTAAGTGTTATTAAAGTGACCTAATGAAACTTACGAAGAAACAAATGACAAAATGAAATGAAGTTCACATTCATCGATTTATTCCAAATGATCGTTAGACTAAGTAAGGCACAGACTGACCATTATAAGGGTAAAATGATACCCGGGGTCAAACAGCAAAGTTACCACAGCATCACAACAAAGTCAGCAACGGGTAAATCCTCCTCTGTTTGCCAAACAAGCATTGGTCCGACACGGCATACTCCTAATGAGACGTCTAATGTCATTTTGGTCCAGATTGTCTCATTCTTGTTGCAACGCAGCAGCAAGTTCTTGGACATTGGCAGGACGTTGTTGACGTTGACGTAACCTCTGTCCAAGCATGTCCCAGACATGCTCGATGGGGGAGAGGTCGGGACTCAGTGCTGGCCAAGGTAATGTGGTGATGTTCTGTTGTTGGAGGTAACCTGTAACGATCCTGGCCCTGTGACATCTTGCGTTGTCATCATGGAAGATGAAACGGCAGCCATGACGTCGTGCGAACGGCACAACACGGACTGCTAAGATGTTGTCCCGGTAGTACTGGCCTGTAACACGCCCTGCAACAACATGTAAAGCCGTTCTTCCAGCAACAGTGATGCCTCCCCACACCTTAACAAAACCACCCCCAAATCGATCATGAATGATGACGTTAACGTCTTGGAAGCGCTCGTTTCGACGACGCCACACCCCTTCTACGTCTGTCCAAAAAATCAACAGTGAACCTTGACTCATCTGAAAACATCACATTGCTCCAGCGTCGATTATCCCAGTGTTGACGATCCCCACACCAACGACGTCTTGCCAAAATGTGATGAACTCTCAAACAAGGGATCACGCGAGGACGTCGGGCGCGAAGGTGACCCCTATGCAGTCGATTCCATATGGTCTGGCCATTCACTCTCACACCAGAGAAGGCCTATGTTTGAAGACGAGCGCTGATCTGATTTGCTGTGATGACACGATTTCTCAAGGTCAAGGTACGGATAAATCGATCCTGAGCGTGGTCTGTCCTGTACAGATTGTGTATCACGGTATCTGAAACAGTCATCGTCCGCGCCACAACCGCCTGTGTTGTGCCGATCTGTAGCATGCCAAGGGCACGTAACCTTTCATTTTGGGTAAGCCGACGCATATCAAAATTTGTTTTCTGGTCACTAAAACAATTAAACTGATGTTTCCACCCTGGAATTCAATGCCACAATGACTGTAACATCTTGGGTTGGACCCCCATGATGACCCCAAGCATCAACTGCATTCCATCTATTGGTGCGTTTGGGCGTCACATGTAACTGGAAACGTTTCTTCTGTTAGCTTCTATAGTGACTTTTTTCGTAGTCATTTGCCCCCAAAATCAAATATCCCCTACTTTTTTAAATAGTAGAATTTAAGAGCCAGGATAGAACAACTAGAGTTTAAGAGAACAGAAAGGTGACATTTAATAGGTGGAATTAAAAGAAAGGAACTAAATGAACTGGCAATCGTTTATAGGCATTTAGTAACTGGATAGAGCAATAACACATACAAATGTCCTTGTTAACGTTGAGAGAATACTCTTCGTAACGTCGCCCAAAAAAATAAGAACCTGTTTTTCTATAAGTATGTGTAATTGTGTATATGAAATGGGTTTTAACACCATTACTTCTCTAACGCAGAGGCGCATACGCTATGCAGAGAGGGGGAAATGGGGTTTAACGTCCACTCGACACAAACTAGGTCATTTCGGGACTAACATATGGTTTAATTTTATTTTAATAATTCGCTTGCGGTACGGGTCTTCTAGCACTGGGAGGGGTGGGGCGGAGGACCGGTAAAACCCCCACGAGATTGGACAGACTACTCTACTCCTTGCCACGTACAACCGGGGGTTCGAAACCACGCCAGTTGACTCAATGACAGGCTTTATGATACAGCACGCACGTGCTATCCCCCCCCTCCTACGCTATGCAGTGTGTTGTGATGTATTTAGAATTAAAAGTAGTGTTTCTATAAATTACTTTCTTTGCCCTTATGTTGTGGACCTTGCCCAAGCTGCTGGTAGCTATTTTTGAAAGTTAAGCAGAGTTTTATGTTCATTCATGATTCATGAACTAAAGTAGTCTAGTCATTTGCGATAATTTCGGATAACTCGAATAGCTAAATTTAAAATCTGATTGCATGTTTTAACTGTAGCTTTCGTTGCCTGGAAACCTATCTAATATTTTTTAGGTACCTGTGATCTTCCTTACCTACCGACTGGTGGTCTGCTAGAACACAGTGATTGTTCAAGTTCATACTGGATGGGAGAAGATTAAACTGGGCTAGGGTTAGACTCACTCAGCCACTGAATAAAACCCTCGTGTCAGAATGGTACCATTAAACAAGTTGACATTTAAAAACTATTCCATATGTTAGTGATTATGTCACTTATTCTGCATCTTCACATAGAATGCTTGATCTCGCTTTAACTCCGTGCATCTTGTAAAACTCGCAGTCGTTGCTTCGGGAGCATGCTTATTCTGGTTGAGGCTTTGTAATAGTAGTGGTGTCATAATAGGTAGATAGTAATTACGGTGGCCTTTTAGGGCCATACAATGATTTATACATTTTTGTTGAAATTTACCGCATATGAGAAATCAAAGTGAAAACAGCGACAAATATAAAAAAACATGAAAAACATTTCCACCGCGGTGTAAATATTTTCTCCGCGGTGTAAATATTTTCTGCGCGGTGTAAATATTTTCTCAGCGGTGTAAATATTTTCTCCGCTGTGTAAATATTTTCTCCGCTGTGTAAATATTTTCTACGCGGTGTAAATATTTTACCCGCGGTGTAAATATTTTCTCCGCTGTGTAAATATTTTCTACGCGGTGTAAATATTTTCTCCGCGGTGTAAATATTTTCTCCGCGGTGTAAATATTTTCTCCGCGGTGTGAATATTTTCTCCGCGGTGTTATTTAATTATTTGTTTCCAATACGATTCGGTGGCTTTTTTTTATGGTTTCTATATATTCAAATTGTGGACACGTTGAACAATACTAGGTCGATTCGTTTGTGATTATTGGATTATGACTGCTGTTTAATATATTTCTTACTAAAGTTGCCGGTATCGTCAATAAATGAAGCCATGTTGTTACAGTTTATAAATGCGTATATAATCTTGAGGTTGTCGAAAGTCAAGTTTTATCAAATCATATGTCATGGGTCGTAAACGAAAGATTGAACAGAGGACTTCAACGTCCATGAAGATTGTCAGATTTTTTTAGTATTCCACCACCAAAATGTTCCAAGACAACAGATGATACTGATGGACCCCCAATATATTTTAAATGGCTCCCTAAACGCCTGATCATCATCCAGATTCGGAATCTACGCAAAAATTGGTCTAGAAAAACTTGGTCTTATAAATTCAAAGCGTGGGTGGCGATCCCTGCCCTTCAGCCACCGGACTAATATGGATTCAAACTATCAGTGTATGGCCCTAATAGACCACCGTACTTTTGATAAAAAAAACATGAAAAACCTTTCCACCGCGGAGAAAATATTTAAACGGTGAAAATGTTTTTATATTTATCACCGTTTTCACTTTGATTTCTCATATGCAGTAAATTTCAAGAAAAATGTATAAATCATTGTATGGCCTAAAAGGCCACCGTAGATAATACTGATTGGCACATTGATAGATGATAAAACTATTGAGTTTACTGTGTACAATCCTAATAATAGCTTATTTTGTGTCATAATTCTTATAGTGGAGTTTCTACTCATTTTCCTATCTTTACCTCAACACTTAATGAAAATGATTTGCTGAGCCAGAAACGCGAAACTGATCTAAATAAATGTAGTTGCCTCCCTTGAGTTGTTATTGTTGACGTGCACCCGTTAAAAATACTAAGATAGTGGATCAGTAATCGGTTCGGCTTCTACAACCTGCTGTCATCATGTTTTTATCATTATAAAACCTCCTCAATAAGACTACATTAAATATGGGCCAAATTGCCATAATGCTTATTATGTCCTATATCAACGATTCGTGGTAGAAATTTAGTTCCGTCTAGTATTGTGGAATGAATAGTTTACCCTCCACATTTGGCAAATTGGCCATCCTTTTCTTCAGAGGCATAGGGGCCAATCTCAGTTGGAAGGCGAAGGCTGGGGCTAGGCTATTGGCTTGAAAATTTTCTTTGTCACCCGGATTTTTAGAGCGAGAGAGAGTAAAGTTATGGGGTGTAACGTCCGCTCGACACAAACCAGGTCATTTTGGGACTAACATATGATTTTATTTTAAAATTAGACCTTTCTTCTTGTCGCATTCAAGCGGGGATTCGAAACCACGCCACTTGACTCAATGACAGACCTTGATATTTTTACACGAACGCGTTAAGCCACCTGTGTTGAGATTTTTTTCAGTGTCCGTCAGCCCGCCCGTCAACAATTGGTAGCGAACTTGACAGGGGCTACATTATTTGATGGATCTTATTAGGGTGCGAAACATTGCGGCTGTGGTTTCGAGTCCTAGTGTGGTTTCCCCCCACTGCTAAAGACCCCTACGCGCAAGCGAATTGTTGAAATAAAAATTGAAAACCATACGTTAGTCCCAAAATGACCTGGTTTGTGTGGAGTGGACGTTAAACCCTATTTCTCTCTCGCTCTTGAGGTCATGATAGGGAGGACCCTCACCCTTTCCGTCCGTCTGTCCGTCACACGTTTTAGGATTGAAATAGAATGTTCAATCATTTTCTGCTTAGGGTCAGCGGAGATACGCAATTGGTTTGGTTCAAGCTTTGGGAAACGATAACTTTAGTTCAAATTACGCGGGAGTGATGAAACTGTGTATTGTTTAATTACATCAATCCCGTGACTAATTTCGATAATAAACATTTTCTTCTCAGGGCAAGCAGAGCAATGAGCATCTGGATTGGCCGAGACTTTCGAACATCATAACTTTCTTTATAATTGAGATAGAATTTCAAACTTGGTGTAGGCTTTCATTGGGTGAATCTCTTGACGTTTAAACATTTTCTGCTTAGGGTAAGCAGAGATAAGAAGAAGAAATTTAAACTTGGAATTTTTCTGACCGAGTTCAATGATTAACAGACCTAAGCATTTGATATTTGGTCGATGCTTTGGGTAGAGGCGGATCCAGGGGGGGGGGGGGGGGGTAGGGGCCCGGGCCCTCCCTAAATAACAGTATAAAAAATAGATATGCGCCACAAATCACCACTGACACCCCGATTTTTTCAAAAAAATTCTCAGGGGACCCCCACGGCCCCCAACAAGATTTCATGGATCCGCCTCTGGCTTTGGGACAAGATTACTTTGATTCTAACTGATACATGGATAGGAAGTGTGGATCTTAGTGTATAGTTTCAATACAAGACACTTCAAAACCTTCACGGAGTTTGATCGTGAACATTTTATGCCTTTGCATAGATAATCATTTTGATTGCTCGATACTTTTGAAAGAGATAAATGTGCAATTAATTAATATGTTATTTTGGGATCTCGCCGGGGGACATCAGTATCACTGCCGGCTTGTTTCAAATTTGGTGTGAAGCATTAGTGTCATGGAAGAACGAACTCTATTGATATTACTTTGAAGACATACTCTTAGTACCAGTGACTCTCCTACTCGGTTGTGATTCATTTACGCCAGACCCACTCTAGGGTGCCTCCAAGCCCCTGTTTTCTAGTAGGGTCGGTTGGTAATAATGTCAGAGATGCTCAGTGTACTTTGTTTATTATTCAATAAGGCTTATCCACAGAATTTTACAAATTCACCCATATTACCGCATTAAACAGTGTACTAAACTCAGTCGCAAACGCTGTACCGGGTTTTATTATTCTGTAAAATACATCATTTTGCAATTATTAATATTTTTAGCGGTTTTGACCGACCGGTCTTAAACCTGTTGCCTCCCGAATTCCGAATAAAAACATATTTCTTCACGGTACACATTACTTGTGTTAATTATATGAAAAAAAACCAAAAGATTTTATCGATCTGCACAAGTTTTTGCCAATGCTATGCAAAGCAGAAAAGGTTAACACAAGTCCTTGTGTTGAGATTTTTTTCAGTGTACCATTAAAAGCCCGCCTATTAAATAAAGCTGGTGCTATGTTGATAAACAGTGGTCATCTTTACAGTATTTTAATTTCTAATTTAATTAAAGTGTTAGCGTATCGGTTTCACTAATTAAGAGTAATTATGACTTTAATAACCCCCCATATTCTTTAACTAGACCACTGTTTGTCCAGCGACAGCTGAACCTGATAATGGCTTGATAACGATAGCTACTAAAGGATCGGATAACTGGACATAATCGTTCCTTGCAGTGTATGTTACGTCATATTTTTAACGCGCTGACGTACAGGCGCCAATTATTCGAGTGAATGGCAAGTATTGTAATGTTGGGAAGATGTAGAAACTACAGAAGACAGATATATCGTGTATAATGATACACTGATTGTATATGTCACTTTCCATGTTGATAACATTCAGATTAATCTAAATTTACCACTTAAAAGACCCAACACCGACTACCTGCCATCTTCACTATTTCTGCTATATCTACCTTGTCTGTATTAAAGTCACGAATCGCCATTTTAGGGCTTTTTAATATCTTGCAAACTGAAATATTTCACAAGTTGAATCCCTACAAATCATACCAATTCAGTTCAGTGTATACAAAGATATGATCAATTCAAAACATCAACAACATCAACTGGATATAATATTATATTTAAAACAAGAAAGCGTCACCTATAATCTCGTTATTTTGGTGCAAATAATCTAGCGTGTATTTTGATTTTGTCTTCTTGATCAAATGTTCAATTATCAATTTGATATCTATTCTGAGCGTGGGTTATACTAACTTTTACCATGAAAAGTTAGAGAAATAACACTGCTGTTGATGTGGCAAAATTGTACATTTAGTCATATAAGATAAAATAGCCATTTGTTATTATTAAAATAACAATTTAAAGGGGCTAAATCGCTAACATTTTGGACCTAGAAATTGTCAAAAGTGGGTCTCAACGCATATAATACTGTAATATGAATGTATATAAACTGATTTACATTCAATGGTTTCCTTTTTTACCAAATTTCAAATCAGTTACGTTCGGCGAAATAAGCCATGTAGTCTTAATCTTGTGCAAATTTCTATAGCGCCTGGTTAGTCCAGTCAATATACGCCGTATGGTATGTTGCAATATGTCTAGCCTCGCTCCTTAAGTCTCTTATTAAAACTGGGGCTAAAGCACAATATGGTACACGACTCGTGTACCAATGTTAAAAAAATTATTTTATCTAAAACATCGGATATCAGAAGCTGATCTTTTCCCGATAAGTTTACATCATCAATGTTGATTTAAAGTGGCCAAAAATTTGTGTTTTCGATGTTAAAGATTTAAGAGGATTTTGAGTTACGGACTTAGGTCCTTTAACACCCACGTGTAGTTTGGACTAAAGTGTCGTGGTTGATGACCATTTTCGTCGTTCTGGCATAGCGGCCTCCTGGGTATCCCCAGTATCATCGTTCCGTTATACAACATTAACTGTAGAACGTAACGATGGCACTTGGAATACCAAGGATGCCTTGGCGGTGATTGTCGTGTTTAGAAAGAAGAGAGTCGGCGACAGGCCAGTGCCGATTGTCGACTATTTTTGGTGCTGGCGGTAACTCTGACGTTACAGCTGGAAAGTCGACAATCTAAATGAACGTTTTCAGTCACCATAACGTAAGTGGATCACATGAATGTGGAAGCGTAGAAAAATAAGAAATGATTGGCCAGAACTAAATTCCCATCAGTTCTTGTCACAAAAATCCGCGGTATTAATGATAGGTTGTAAATATAACAACTAAACAACAATTAAACTCAAATACATCGCCAGGTAATTCACCATAAAAGATCCGCTGATAGATAGATTTGTCATCATGATATTTAGGTGACAATATAACATGTGTTACCTGTGATTACTAAATAAAGGTGTGGTAACGGGGTAGTTACTTGTGTTTACTATGTTATTAAGCTCCCCGGTGACTGTCTCTCGCTTGTACATATTGTCGAAATAATATGTAATTAATGACGCAATCCCAAACCGTTCTTTCAGTTCTAAATGCAATAGATTACCGAATAACATGTATTTAAAGATAATATATTGATATTGTCTGATATCTCACAGGTACAAATAAAACAGTGAGTGCCCCATAATCATACGTATCTACAGAAGTAGTGTTTTTGCCACCCTTGAAACACTTTTATGTATGAATTCGCGTAATAAGGCTTTAGCCTTTAAAATTACCAGGCACTGAGTTAACAAAGCATTCTCAGACTAAAGTTAAGAGTTTACTCAACTTTCAACACTGTTTATGAGAAATATCTTTGATCCAGAAATACAAAACTTTGCACATATTGTTTTCATATACATGTATTTGATACACTTAAACATCAAAAGTTGTATAAAGGGCTTATTTTAGTTAAGATAAGAAAGAAATTTGCTAAGAATGCTTTGTGAACTCGGGGCCAGGTATTCGCACACAAATAGATAGTAAGTTCGAAAAACTACGAACTTTTTAAAGCTCCTCTTTTCCTTTGTTAATGTCTTCTTTTTATGAGACAAACAAATTTTTACCCACCCATTAAGATTTGGTTTTTTTTAAATATTATGGCAGTATGTGTATGTCTATGAAAGGTAAAACACCACTATAATTGAGTTTTAGCATATATCCCATTTAGCATTAATATAAGGAATTATGCAATAATTAATGTGATCTAAGTATGACCACTTGGGCTTTCCATACATAAAGTAGGTATTTGGTATACATTTCAATATTCACCTGATGGTTTTAAACTATTTGTGATTAGTTCACCCATGTCCATCATTAGATAGCAGATGATAAAGATGCGTAAATTATGATAAAATATGGGAATATGGATATAGCCTATACATTCTACATGTTTTCTCGTTATTTCCCTGATTATAATGTATCCTAGAAAATATAGATAAATAATACTAGACCTACGGGTTGGACCCCTGGCTATACATTGAATAGGTCGACAGACTTCAAATTTTAAAGTGTGTGGGTAGGGGTGGGGGTAATTACTGTACCTATTCCGTGCTTTTTGATGGAGACTACTCACATAGCTCTATTTTAGACTTTAGAGAATGAATGAAACCATGGGTACTACTTCAAAATATTTGCTCGAAATATGTGCATTAGCAAAATATACCTTTTGCCGAAGCAAGGGTCAGTACTCCTAATGTAGTTTTGTTGAAAGTTCAGAGATGGCATGTGTACCAGAGCCACTGGTAGTAGCTTTGTATCAAGAGAAGGATACCACAAGCAGATATCCAGAGGCCTATCTCATCCATACGGAGGCGTTGAATGGCATGCGTAGCTGTTAGAATTGGACACACGCGTTACTGGCTTGCTCTTAACTTCTTGAAAAGTCAAGTTATGTCCAACCTACAATCATGCTAAACTTCACGTTGTAGCTGCATTATTTCACAACAGCACTTCCAGTCAAATTAATTGTTTGTTCTCAATATTACTTTTATTTGTTGACCCTAATGCACGAAATTTCAGTTTCAATTGTCTATCCCAGGTCTTTGACATGGTTTATATGGTGTCTCCGAAACCGGTACTGGAGCCTCGTGGTACTGCAATATAAATAAACATATGAATAAAGGTAGGTAATACAACTGCGAGAAATACCCACGATGACAAGATTATTTTGTCAATTTTCGATCTATGATCGCTTCTGGTCGCTCTTTTGGTTTGCTTCAAGACGAACAACAACTTTGAGGACTTATACTTATCGTTTCATCTGATTTTCATTCCAGTCCTTGGTTTTGGCCGTCCTTGTATTTTATTTTCATTTTTGTCATGCTTTTTATTAATTAATTTGTGGATAAAATGTAAATTTGGAATTTAAACAGCCTTAGTACTTGTCGGGTGGTTTTTAATTTTATGAGTTGGACAATGCGGGGAACTGCACAACTATGGCAAAGATATGACAGATTTTCTGGAAAACTGTAAAGCCAGTGTTGTTGAAGCAAGGGAATCACTGTGAAACTTGGACTTCGTGGTACAAGGGGGAAAAAAAGGTACCAAAAGTAAAAGAGGTTGATGGAAGCAACAGGTGTGTTGTAAAGGTTGCAGATTATGAAGTATAAAGATAAAACTACGTGAAATTATTTTGCATTAGAAAGATGAATATATTAAAAGCTAAACAATCACATTAGTCATTCACGATTGCCTACCAATTACGAAGAACAGACTTGAAATAACATGGTTAGTAACATATGATGTTGGGTAATGGATAGCCCTTCATGTCTAAATTTGATGACGAGAATACAGATTTGATCCCAGATTGCAGATAATGATTAAGCCCTTCTAACACAAACTATTCGCCGCAAACGCCCTGTTATTAGCCACAAAAATTAATACGCGCCATTTGCTAAAATGAAAGAATCCAATATGGCGATCAGATGATTCCCTAAATTAAAAAGAGTTCCCAAAATGAGGCAGTAAACGGTGATCTATCAAATGAAAACAAAACATAATTTACGTGTTAATCATAGGCATTAGAATTTCGATTAGAATTCATCTTGTTCGTGTTTAACTAATAGCTGTCCATCATGTGTAAATTACCGGCGTTTTATTAAAGCCTTTGTTTGTTGTGAAATGGCCTGGTTGAATAGGTAGTTTAGGACGATCCTATCAAGATAATGTTGTGATAAAGAAACAATTGGTTCCTTCACTTGTTGTCAACCTTCTGATTATTTCACCGAACAATTTTTTGAACATGAATTAAGGCCCGTGCGATAGCATCATTACGTGTTTTGTGTGATTTATTTGCCTATTACAACTACTTTAGATGTGAAGATTTTTTCCTTTTTATCAACTTATTGGCCATAGTTAGCAGTAAATCCTACTTATATACCGCTGCTATCATTACACCCTATTCTATATGAACTCTATTAAATTTCTCAGTTGTATTTAACTGTATACATAAACTTTAACAAATTAACGTAGTTTTAGTATAATATTTTATTGAATTATATAGTTTACCAGTTTGTAAATGTATATTTATGATCATTTTAGGAGAGAAAGAAATTGGATATTTTCTTAATTATTGCTTTTCGCGTGTTTGCTGTCTTGTTTTCTTATTGTTTTAAAATCTGTCTTTTTATCAAAGGTTATGATAGGTTCTTCTTTTAGAGGAGAAATTCCAAATATATTAAAACTAGTTTATTCTAGTCACGCATGTAACTACCCGAACCTCTGTCGTTAGACAGCAATCTTCTCAGTTTTGTTGTTTTCCACCGAGAAATAAAAGTAGGCTAATTGTTGAAGTGTTGAATAGTCGCGTTTATCAAGTCCTGGAACGAACAATTGGTGGTGATCGCTTTAAACGTTTTGTGTAGTAACCCCAATACTATGTATATTATACTTTCTGAACTAAATGAGTTACATCTCTATTCCTTGGTAATATTAATGTATATAAACTGATTTACATTCAATACTTTCTGTCTGCACTGTACATGTAATTTCTAATCACTTATGTTCGGCACGCAATTCGTGTTCAAATTTTAAAATCTTCATTTTGTCTTTCAAGGTAAGATAACTACATTTAAACTGGCAAACAAGTCCTGCTTACAATGTAGTTGGCGACTTGCCTCCTCTAATGTTCTGAGCCGACACACTGGAAGTCAAACAAAGCTATTTCTTCCGTCGTATTGATTGATTTGGATGATTGTGTCGAAGACAGAGTGACAACAGGGACTTTCGAAATATAATAATCAGTATCAAAGTTCTGAAAAATATTGTTTAATCCTAAACAGAATACTTTTTTTATTTTCAATATTACATAGCTGATGCCCTTGTACCTTTCCATGTAGAACATCTGATACCGATGATGATAGATTAACTACACTGATTTTATCACACAGAACCACATCCCGTCCATTTACCTCAAAGATGATCCACGCGCCACCAGACGTGTAATAGACCAAACATCGTTTTTACATTGATACCTGTCATTAATACCTATTTATGTTATAATTTATGATAACTAATACCTAATCACGTTTTCATATGACTCTACATTACTCGTTCACATAAACTAGGTCGTGTGATCGGCTTCCTATTATCGTACCATGCGATAAGAAAAACTTGTCTGACGTTTTAATGGTGCAAAACGGCGGAAGTGATGAGAACTTCCTGTTATTGATTTCAAATTACTGCCAATCACTTTCATCAGCCAATCAAATAAAGTGATTTATCACCGATTCCAGTTTAATTAGTTGTCTAAATGGGACATTAATTGCCCTAAGGGCCAGTATTTAGACAGAGAGTTTATCAGTTACACGGTAAAACGAACTGGAATTGGCTAAACTGTTCCTGATAGTTTAATTAGAACCAGAGAAACAAAATAAGAGAATAATCGCGTGTTATTACAACGATGAAGGTTATCTGGGTAGTTATCAGTAAAATGGCCATGTAGATATTGGATATATTATTGGTTATTGCCGTAAACCTACGATAACTAGCCATTAAACATTGATATACTCTAGCAAACTACACCTGCCTGCACAATGATTTGTATTTAGTGTCAAGAATTATCCTAGTTTATACCTAAACCCAGTAACGATATATGTGGGTAGAGTTCCAGGGGGCGTGGTCACAGCTAAATAAGAACTCATTAAAATTAAAGCAGCTGCTAGCAAACAAATTTAATGTTTTGTTTCTCTGGGGCACTAAATACCCAATTAGTTCCAAAATACAAGGGTTTCTGTTGACATCCATGCCAGGAGTAATAATAAATGAGAGATATAAACTTCTTTATTTAAACGAGTTTAATCTGTGTTTACGGTGTTAAACTAAAGACTAGAATCTTGTTAAAGGTGTAATTACGGCGGCCAGTGAATTGGTGATACCAAGATCATATTACATTTATTCTATGAGAAAAAATAACTTGAAGCCTAGTTCTTAAACACAGTTTTAGACGAGATTGTAGGCTTTCTACATCTATAAAACAAGATTAATCTTCCTCCACAATGTAGAGAAAATAAAGTTTTTGTTTAAACTTTTGGATATCTATCAATTTATAATAGTTGCGATTTTTGTAAACATCGCGGTTCACACTTTCCTTTCTTTACTTCAAAACTACGATAAAACTTTACTTAAAATTCATACAAATCCGTTGTAATGTCATTCTTAAGCAGGCATGAATTATGGAATTACCTGCCCTAGACCAAGCAATACCACAGATTCACGTCGCAACGATAGAGAATAAATCTCTCTCTAGATTTTCAAATATATTTGTTTTTATAATTTAGAACAGTGGACATTATCTTACCTGTGAAATTAACAATGCAAGGTGATTGATGCATTCAGCAGGGGGGGGGGGGGGGGGCCCTTTTTAATTTTGCAACGACATATTAGTTGGAGGAAGGTAGTTGGCCACCATTTTCTATTTTTGAAACTTAATTATTATTTACTTTGTGTGAAATAATCACGAGTTATTCTCCTTGCAGATGTAGTTATGGTCATTCCCCCGTGGGAGTTGGGCATCATTTTATCCAGTAGCCCCCCCCCCCCTGTTCATGTCTGGAAATGAGTATTTACGAATGCTGTTCTAGTTGTTCACATGTTCAACAAACAGATATTTGCCATGCTATTAGCCAAGAAAGCGAAATGCTCCCAATTAAACTATCACGCGACATATATTACTATATAATGATACAGAATTCCAGCTTCTTGTTCTTAAGACTTATTTACACGTTCGAAGAGTAATGTTTATAGGATTTTCAAATACATTGGCAATACGTTGAAGTTAAGTTGTTGACAGGGCAAAACTCTATGTTCTCTATTCCCGATATATTTTAGCATTTCTTTGTGTGGGTCTTCACAGGTTAAAGGAGCCAATTCGCTAATATTTTGGACCTAGGAATTGGCACAAATGGGTCGCAACACGTCATGTAATAATGTAATATGAATTTATACAAAATACTGTTTTACATTCAATCATTTCCATTTGACTGTAAATTAATTATTATCATCAGTTTTGTTCGGCGAAATACGCCAGGAGTCTTAATCGAAAGCCAGTCTCTAGCGTCTGGTTATTACAGCCAACACCGATAGTATTTTATTGCGCATGCTCTCCAAAAAACAAAATGGCATCACCGTTTGGCATGACTTGTGGAATATGTCTAGCCTCACGCATTCTTTGAGTACCTTGTTACAAATGGTGCTGAAACGCATTATGGTACACAATTCTTGTACCAATAGTAAAATGTTTATTTTGTCTTAAATATTGGATATCAAAAGTCCATTTTGTCCAGGGTAAGATCATGACACCAATGCTGATTTAAATTGCAAAAAAAAAAATAATCGTGTTTTCAATGTCGAAGATTTTGGATGATATTGAGTTAAGGATCAAGGATAATAATATAATTCAATATAATTGTTAACAAACAAATAAAATAGCAATCAAATTATTTAACAAATAAATGAACAACATAGCGTTTTGCCAATTTAGAGGCAACTCAAATATTACGCTAACTAAAATGATAGTGTAAACATACAATATGAACCGCTAGCTATCAGATGTTCTCGAAGGTGTGTAAGCATACCCTGCCTTTGTATGACAACCATCACGATAATTTAGATATTTTCAGCCACGGGTCGAGTATTCTCCGTATAATTATAATTTATAATTCATTATAAGAACAGATTTTGTTCAACCCGGTCCCTTCAAGATGGGGAAAAGATGTTCGTTGTAGCCGTTTCTTGAATATCATTTTCTACTACATGTTCCACTAATTACCAGTAATTACATCCCATGCATTGAGATTATTATATCTAATGTATCTTCAAGTATTTCTGGCTTTTATTTACTTTTTATGGTGTAACAAATCAACAAGTTTGAAAGCTAATTTACTCCGCTTATCCTGCACACGGTTTTACTTTATTCCAGCCTCGAACTACTTTGAACTTTTTCAAGAAGGGATGTTGGAGGCAAATCATCCCGTAGAGTGTCTACCAATTAGTTTTCATCTGTAGACGACCAAGTTTAAAAACAAACCATTAAAGATAATGGAAACAAGTTATCCAAGTTCTTTCTTTAAGTAATTATCGCTCATATAACCAGTCAACACTCAACAACATTTTATAAATAGACTTATTTGAATTCGAATTAGAGAAAACGACACTTAACATGGTTGCAAAGACGTTAAATCATTTTCATAAAATTGCATTTTACATTTTACATTAGCATTATAAACAGCAGTGAGACTATTTCTTAAGCGTATTTACATTTGTGGTCTCGCATGTTTAAAAAACTGGATTAAAGTCAGGGTTTCAAATTAAAATTAAAATCAAAATCAAATGAATAACAGAACTTAACTCAAACACAGTGGACGTTTCCAGAAAGTGTGTGCATAGATAATAATAAAAAAAACCCCAAAAGACCACGTGACATTTTATCCAGAATTTAGATTTTATATGTGACTGGTTAAAAAAAAAACAACTGAATTTAGAAAGCTATCGAGGTTAGTACCATTCCTGCTGACAATATAATATAATACAAGCAGAAATGATGAATGTTGTCAAATGTTACTTAGACATGGTAATGATATTGTAGCAGGAAACATTGGTTGATTAGTGATGGCTAGAAGTTGAAGAGAAGAAGTAATTAGAAATTTTAAGGACTTGTAATAATTGTTTGTTCGCTGCTAATGTTAGTGGTTTTAATTAGTGCCAATAAGTAAACAATTTACATGTTTAATGAGATGGGTGTTCTGCCTACTGGCTAGTTGCAGATTCTCCTAATTACAATCCTCGCTGTGCGAAAGTATGGCGACATTATTTATTAAGAATGTATGTTCTTGCTTTTAAGCCGATGAGATAATGAGAAGTTTTGATATTGGGTGTATGTAATTATGAGTTTTTATTTTTACTACGTATGGCCCTACTTGCAATTTTGGAAATGTAAAAATGATTTTATATTTACCAGAAGTTATAATATAAAATAATATTAACGTTTAATCTCTGTAACAAAAGAGCTTTATGGTGTACAACAGCCATCGACTGATAATAAAACAAATAGGCTTCTGCCTGTTCTCCAATCAAATATTGTTTAGAACCAACAATTCATCGATATCCTTACTGGGTATGACATAATGATGGTGACATAATATTAACTTTAAACAATGACTCAAATATTGGCAATATTTCCTCATAGTAAAGAGGGTTGGCCCAGGAACCTATCCTTGTGGAACATCCGTAACTGAAATATGTTACAATTAACTACATTATATCATTTCAAATGGTAAATTATACAAAGGTAATAAAAAATATACAGAATGTAGTATTTTAAAGACTAATTTCATTAGAAAGACAAATTTGAATGGAAAAACAATATTCTTAATATGTTAAACAAAGAATAAGATTTTTCAAGAAAAAAATTTAAAACAACAAAATACGTAAAGATAATCACAGTAAGATAATAAAGTCATAAATCACGCCATAAAAACAATTTGAGAAACATTAATGTAGATATGAATAATGTAATGTAAACATAAGAATATATATAAAAAAGAATATGAATAAAATGTGATGTTTGACCCCAGCATTTAAGGGTCATGTCATTCTTTACTGAACATAGACATTCATCTATCATAATTTTCATATTAATATTAAAACTCATACTGGGCTACTTATCTTCATTTTTTTACTTCATACATTAAACCATAAATAACTCCTATATATTTCTCACTAAAAACTCATTTGGCCATTTTAACATATACATTAGATATATTAAAATGTGATTTTATCTATATTGAGAACAAGAAGCGGGAGATATTGGTCTATTATAACAGATATCGGATACGCTTGATTCCTGAATTACGGCGCCGTAAGGACGCGAGCGACCCTGATAAAGACCCTTAACAACAGTGAATTTTGATTATCTGAAGCTATGCGCTAGTATTTCGGAGATCTAGGTGTGATAATAAATGATTTATATAATGTCTGTAAATTTGGGTAGTCTTTTATTAGTATTTCTATATGATTAATACTCGTAATGTAAAGTAATAAATGCCATTAAAGATAAAGAAATGTGTGATTGTAACATCTTACACGTTAAAATGTCCCCCCTTTTTTACACATGTAAACTTTTTGAACAGCCAACTTGAAGTGTTGAAATGTATAGTCTTTTAAAATTGAAACTGCAAAATAAGAAAAAAAGAAAGACAATGTTTGTTAACCAATGCCAGGAATTTCTAAGGTGTTTTACTAAATTAAATAGTTCAAAGACTTATTAAATATCTAGTTTATTATAAAGCCTCAGCTTCGGAAGAGGGTAAATCCTAAGGAATTAAAGGAAAACGGTGTTTCAAGATCATTCTAACTTCCCCTTTTAAATAGGGGATCGGTGGTCTAGTGGTTAAACGCGTGCGCGTGAAATCATAGGGTCCGTCATAGAGTTAAGTGACGTGGCTTCGATTCCCCGCTTAAACATGACAAGTGGTAGGATCGCCTGTCCAACCTCGTTGGCTTTCTCCGAGTCCTCTGCCCCCCCCCCCCACACACACCGCTAAAGACCCCCTGCCAGCGAATTATTGAAATAAAATCGGACAATAATATGATTGTCCAGAAACCACCTAGTTTATTACAAGTCGATGTTAAACCCTATTTTAAACCCTTTTTAAATATATTTTGCTTATCTGATGTAAGAAATACGATACGGTGCTATAAACTGTCACGTGATTACTTACCTTTATCATTGAAAACAGATCGAGTATTATTAATCATTATTTGTAAATTGATCGGGAAGAAATTGTATCTATCTTTTTAATACATCCTATATATACTTATAGTAGTAGTGGTGTTTGAAGTAAATTTGTCAAATTCTGTACCGTGTGTGTTAAATCTATAATTTGTATATATTGACAATAGGGGTTGTAAATTGTGTCTAGTATGGGTTTTTAAATGTGTTATATAAAACGAGTGTTAATTTGTCTATATTGTACTATGATTAGAAGTCAAAATGTTACAAGTTAGAAGACAAGCTAACGGTTATATGATATCTTATACACCGCGACTGTCTGGAGCCACTCGATTTAATGATACACCTGATTTTTTTACATTTTATAGATCTACCTGAGATATACACCTTGATACCTGTAGGTGTGACTAAGTAAGA